>OZ014470.1:43337362-43937362 GCA_963965965.1 Trididemnum nubilum
TGAATTAAATTTTTTGAATTGAAAATTGTTAAAATTAATAATTTAAATTAAAATTTTTGAATTAATTTTATAAACGACTTTCCGGTCTTGTCCCGAGTGTATTTGATCATAACTCAACAAAAATGTCTCAAAATTTTTTTTTTGTTATCCAATAATCAGCGTGTTTTTTGACTTTAGATTCTACTATCTACAAGGTAAACACCCAACCTTATTCTTAAAATTAGTGCTTCCAATTAAACATTTTCAAATCAAAGCGGTGAAAGATTTCATAAAACCTCAAATTGTACAGTCGCGTAGCTTCGACTCAGGAAAAAATTACGCCACTATATGATTGCGACACAGAAACTCAAACGTCTAACAGCAGTCTCGTTTAAATACTACTCAAATGCAAAGAAATGCGAGACTGGGTTCTTCTTGCAAATTTTACGATACGAAATTTCAAGTAACAAGCGTCTATAGCTTGGAAAATACGGACATATTAGAGCAAATCATGTGTTTTGACCGCAACGATGTGTCGCTCAAATTTGATTTTTTACTTGATAACGTGTTAAACAAAGTCGAAGTTCAAAGATATTAAAAAGCAACATGTAGATCCTTCTGTAAGTTTCAAAGTATCGGTATTTTAGACGTTAGACACACAAATATGCAAAATCTGAAGAGTTAATTATTGTTGTAATTGTTTCAGTTCAAGTTTCTGAAACTTGTATAATTGTTTTAACGTAAAAAGCAGCTATTTTTTCTACTTTAAACAAAAACATTCTAATAAATTGTAACCTTTGATTAACTTTCTTGCATTTGTGAAGAATAATTTTGTCAAAGCTATCTTAAAATTGTATGATTCCTTTGTCTTAAATGAAGTTTTTACCATAAATAGCATTAAATCTGTTTAACATAGCAACTTTTTACTGATTTCCACGTTTTAAAGTAAGTCTTTTTGTGAAAAAATAACTTAAATTCTTTCGGTTTTATTTGTTTTGAATTGCATGTTTTCCTTAAAAACGTTAATTTTTAACAATTTTTACCCAAGCAATTTTCTCAGACCTTAAATTTGATAGAAAATGTTCCAAAATATTAAAATGTCTAGTAATTGCTTAGTTAAAAAAGATAATGTTTATTATTTTTATTCAAAAAGTCTAAACTTCTTTGTTTTCGTAGCCATAGTTTTGCAAAAAACACTCAAAATCTTGCATTTCTTCATTTTAAATTGAAACTTTAATTAAAAATAATGTTTTTTTTTACCTTGAAAACAAAAAACGTTTACCTAACATATCAAATTTTTAATAATTTTTTAGTTTTACACTGATTTTTTACTAAAATGCCATGAAATTTAACCGAAATAGATAAAGTTTATTAATTTTAGGCAACAAATTTCAAGTTTTTTGTTGTTGTAGCAATAGTTTTGTACAAAATTTTACATTTCATCATTTTAAATTGAAAGTTTCAGTAAAAATGAACTTTTTTGTACTTTGAAACTAAAACGTTTACCTAACATTTTAAATTTTTTTTAGTTTTACACTGATTTTTTACTAAAATGCCATAAACTTTAACCAAAATAGATAATATTTATTAATTTTAGGCAATAAATTTCAAGTTTTTTGTTGTGGTAGCAATAATTTTGTAAAAAAAGTTACGTTTTGTCATTTTAAATTGAAAGTTTCAGTAAAAATGAACTTTTTTGTACTTTGAAACTAAAACGTTTACCTAACATTTTAAATTTTTTTTTAGTTTTACACTGATTTTTTACTAAAATATTATAAAATTTAACCAAAATAGATAATGTTTATTAATTTTAGGCAATAAATTTCAACTTTTTTGTTGTGGCAGCGATAATCTTTTTTGTACTTTGAAACTATAACATTTACCTAACATTTAAAATTTTTTAACAATTTTTTGTTTTACACTGATCTTTTGACTAAAACGCCGTAAAATTTTATTCAACTACACTCTATCTTGAGTTAAAACAAGATCTTTTGCTATTTTTTTTGGTGTTATTCGGTATCGAACCTTGTCTTATAGTCTCGAGCTATAAAATTTACGTCAGTTTTTGCAATTTTCTTGTTTGCGTCAAAATGTTTTTTGCGGAAATATCTCAAAATCTTACAATTTTTTTATTCAAGCGACAATTCAATCTTAAAACGAATACTGTTTGACGAATTTTTAATCTAAATGTCTACACAAAGTTGAGTTTTTTATTACTTAATCTTGTTTTACAGGAATAAATTCATTAAAATATTTTAAAACTTAACGCTTTATTTGTCCTAAGTTTAAATTTTAACAGACATAATTGAAAAACTCGCCTAAAACCTAAACTTTTCATTAATTTTTTTCATTGTGTGCCGATAATTTGATCGAAATCTTGGGTTTCTTCATGATGGTATGATTACTTTTTACTTAATATAGTAAAATTTTAAACTGTTTTCATGTTTTTATGAGAAATGTTTGATCAAAGACATTCAAATACTTGCATTTTGTTGATTTGAATAAGCGTTTTTGTTAAAAAAAAATAGCAAAAATTCGCCTAAAAATAAGACATCTTGATGATCACGATTACGGGTGGAACAGACTGTAGGGTCTTAAATCTCTAATTTTTGACAAGTACAATGTTATAATATTCACTCTGAGCTACGCTGTCAAAGACTTTTCTTGGAATCGGTTGAATTCAAACTCCACTCATCGTATATTTTATTGGAATGTTTAACACGGTGATAATTTTGTAAAACGTTTCAAAAATTAACCTTGAAGTCTTATTTGAAACCAATATTTTTTATAGTTATTCCGGAGAATCGTTCAAAATTAAACCTTTTTTCATCATCTCGGTTATAAATTTACCTGAAACATGTACTTTGAATCAAATATTTTCTAAATTCTTAAATATTGTAACGATTTTCTGGTTTGTGGTAATTTGTTTAAAAGATATTTCAACGTCATACAATTTGTATTAAACAACATTTTGCGAGTTTTTTTGAGTAATCGTGTTTACATAGAGGTTGCAAAAAAGTAATTCTAAAAATGAATATGATTCAATTAATTCATAATTCTCTCAAATCTTGTTTTTTTTTTTATCAATTAATATTGTTTTTTCACGGGAACAAATTCAATAAATTCTCTTCAGTTATTGTAATTTCTCTGTCGTGAGCAAAAAAACTATAACATAACAATGAAAAGTGTTGGTCTAAAATCTTAAATTTTTATAAGTTTCTTGTTTACATAAGAATAGTTTGATCACAAAAGACATTCAAAGTTCAATTTTTTTGACTTGAATAAAAAATTTTATCTAAAAAAAACAAAAACGAATACTCCCTTAAAATCTCACAAGTTTGAAATATTCTTACAGTTTTGTGTAAATACTTGAAGTATTACAATTTTTTAACAATGATTTTTGCCGTATTATTTGCGATAAGGCAACGGCAATAGCTCAGTGGTAGAGCGTCGGGCTAGTGATCGAAAGGTTGCTGACCCCTGGCTCGAACTGATAATGTGCTGTTGTGTCCGTGGGAAAGATACTTTACGCTAATTTCGCATTGCGACCAGGCAGTCTACCCGTTGAAATGGTCCAGCTTGCTCTTGCGATAAGAACTCAAGAAGCGGTGCCCTACGTTGGTGTGGTTAGACAAATACCGTGCCTGGTTCATATAAACAAATCAAAAATTTGATAGCTTTTAACTAAAAATTCATATTTTTTTATAATGTACAACAAAAACTAATCCAAAAAACTCGTTTGATACTTTAACTTTTTATAAACTTTGTCTTTATGTCAGAGTGATTTGATCAAAATATTGGAATTCGTCTGTTTATTCTAAATACCGCTTTTATCATTGGTTAAACTTGGTTGAATTTGGACTGCGTCGTTTTTCACGATGACTAAAATTGCATGATCTTTGTTGAACTCCCACTTTTTGCGTTTTAAGTGGACTAAAAATGGACATAAAGATGAACCTTACTGGCGTCAAAGATATGACGTCATATCCTCAACAAGGTCAGAAATCAAAAGCTTGTGACCAAACCGTTTCTCAATACTTTATTAGTATTCGAATTGTCGTGATTTGTTGAAGCTAAAACAAACAAGGTTTAGAAATTTACCTCTCATCACTAGATAGTGCTCTTGATTCATTTTTTTTCTATATTTTGATTAAAATGTTACTTCAGACAAAAGCGTCATGTAAAATGTATTTATTACGTAGTGCTTTGGACTCATCTGCTTCCTTTCTGGTCTGTAGTGTGTTTTGGATTTTGAGTTTATCTTTCTATTTTAAGTTCATTGTTTTATTATTCGAATTATGCAAAAACAGGCAAGGTCAAGGTTTTATCCCTCACAGCTACGTAGTGCTCTTGATTCATTTTCTATTTATGTAGCGATTTCAAACGTTAGTTCAAACTTAATAGTTGAGTATTTTTATCAATTAAGTAATGCTTTTAAGTCGTCCTCTCTTTAGTCTATATCGTGGTTTTACATTTTATGGGTAAGACATATTGTTTCAAAACCATGCGTATAACATATTGTTTCAAAGCCGTGCATAATATTGATAACTCCGACCATATTACCTTGACTTGATGCGTGTTATAACGTTATTCGTTTTGCTGCTTCTATTTGAGTAAAAATATTGTTTGTTTTTTATTGAATTGGTTACAATTGTACTGTTCTGATTGAATTATTGCTCATTTTATTAAAATTGTATTTTGGTGCAAATAAAATGAAACGAATAAAAATAAAATAACCAATCCGAATTTAAATTAAGTACCACAAATTAAAAAATTAGTTAACTTGAGGATAAACTTTTTATTTCTTACATCAATGTCTGAGTTCTCCAACATAAATGTTCTTTGAAGAACAAAAATTCTTAAAAATCGAAATATTACAAGTCTCTCATCAAAATAACTAAAATATGATTCGAATGGTTGAGGTTGAACGAAGCACGTATTGTCAGACTTCACCAGATTGTAGTGCTCGCAATTCGATTTCAATTTTTTGCTGTGATACAACGTGTCAATTCAAACTTAAATTTCAGGTGTTTTTATCTATTCGCTAGTTTAATCTTATCAGTTGGGTATAGAAACCTTTCTTTTTTTGGTCTCACGTACTTGCTTAGACTTGTTGGAGCTTTTTACCTTGCATAATTTTACATGAACCACAAATAAAGATTTTCTAGCTTCAATATAGTAGCATTTATCATATTTTAGTGCACTAAGTTACGCATTATCGCAAAAATGTAGCTGTAGCTTTGTTTCATTAAAGTAGAGTACGCTTGGCGTTTTAAGCTTAAATTTATCAGCAATAAGTTTTGCGCAGTCAAAAATTACGTATATTTCCAAACAGCAAATCAACAGCAGCCTTACACACCCTCTAAACCGACCAATCAGGTTAAAGTAACCGATACAAATCCCTGAAAATTTGCACAGTGGTAAAATAATTTTGGATTGCGTAAAAGGCTGTCACTTTTCATGAGGAAAATATGGGTTATGCTTGTAATCGCTGCGCAAAGAAATATACGGAAAGATCAAACTTGCTACGTCGTAAACGAATTCGCTCATTCAGGAAACAGATATGTCAGTGAAACTTGTGGCAAACATTTTACAAGAAAGTTTTAGCTTACAAGTCACAAATATGTTACAAAAAAGGGTCAAATGGAACAAAAACAGCTAAAAAAAAAGAAACGGAACCGCTTCCAAAACAAAGAAGACAAATACACTGAATCTATTCAATTCAAAGCTGTTGAGAAAGGAGAAATAGATAGTGGTTTGGAGTTGACAAAAGAAGACGCTTTAAAACAATTTGAAGATTCAGAAAAAGATGCCCAAGTTAACAAAAAGTTTAAACAAACCATCGAAGAACATGCTACAGACGAGGAAACACTTGCTAGGGATGATGAAGCAGACTTTTTTCAGAGTTTTGGAAGCATGATTGATCATCGCTGGAAGAGCGTAAAAACTTTTTCAAAGCTAGGATGTGTGCAAGATATCTTTGTTTTTACATTAACGATGACCTTCTTTCTCTAAAAAACAACTTTTTGGATACAAGCAAACGCGTTGATTTAAAAATAAATTTTAGCTTTGGATTTATTTTGTGCAATCGTAGTGATAATAGTTTTCGATATTGGCGTGCGTCTAATGGTGTTGATCGTATTTTAGATCATCCCCAACTTATCAGTAATTTTTTTGATTTTGAAACGTTTTTGAACAAAGTGTTTGAGCAGGATATGCTTGAAAAAGCACGTCTTTCTCGTCCAAACAGTTCTTGGGTTGTTGAAGTTGTTTCCAATATTACTTTTTTCATAAATAAGCTAAAGGAACACCCAATTGGTTGCGGGATAAACTTACCTGATTTTATTGTAAACAATACAGGATTACATGCATTGCAGAAAAATAAGAAGACTGGTAAATTGTATTCTGACAATTTGTGCTTGTTTCGGTGCCTTGCTCTTAATACTGGTTGCACTTTGGAGAACTTAAAATCTAAAACCAAAGAATTGTTTTTGTGTTATTGCGAATTTGCTCTTGTCGACCCTAGCAATTTTCAAGGGGTAACTTTACATGATTTAGTTGAAATTGAAAACTGCTTTTCACTCAATGTTAATGTTTATGACTTGGAATGGAAAGAACAAGCAGTTGCCAAGATTCTTCAACGAAGTCGACATCTTTTTTCAGCACAATAAACCTCAATCTTTATGAAAACCGTTTTAGCTACATAAAAAGTATGCAGATGTACACTGGGTGTTATCCAGATATTTATAGCAGAGAATATATCGGTACAAGTTCTGTTGCGCCATGCTCGTTCCATATTCGAAGATTAAAAAATTAACAAAAAAGGTAGCGATTCACAGCTAAACCTTAGATAGATTACCTCATGTAAACAACTGTCACGATTTCGACACGGCAGCGAAAATTCAGCGCGACAGGAATCGTTTCAAGTTACGCAAAACTTATTCCCAAACGTACAAAAATAGACTTCATAGCATTAACTAGATAACCTTTTTAGTAATCGTCTTCTCTGGTTATCCGCTTTTAACTGGCTACTTTGAAGCCAGGCACCTGCGGTGATTTAACAAACTACCTACGGTGGTTCGGTACTCAGGTAAGACACTAAGGGTCTTTAGACTTGAAGCCAGGCACCTGCGGTGATTTAACAAACTACCTACGGTGGTTCGGTACTCAGGTAAGACACTAAGGGTCTTTAGACTTGAAGCCAGGCACCTGCGGTGATTTAACAAACCACCTTCGGTGGTTCGGTACTCAGGTAAGACACTAAGGGTCTTTAGACTTGAAGCCAGGCACCTGCGGTGGTTCGGTACTCAGGTAAGTTACTCAAGACTAAGTTTTTACAACTAGCTAGGACTACACCTAAGGTTAGAACTAGGGACTACAACGCCGCGTTTAGACAAAACTACGTTTAGATAACATCACGTTTAGGGGATTGCATCCCCTAAACCCCTAAACCCCTAATCCCCTGATCCCCTAATCCCCTAAACGTACATGAAATCGGCCAATTTATACTACTAACGTGGTTGAAGACCGTGAATGCGGCGGCTTGAAAAATAGATTTTCTGCCTCCGCAATCCTTACGGAATATTAGATAATGAGAGGACATCCTACGAATTTTTCTGGATTTACAAAACATATCTACTGTGTTAGAGCGCGGGCGAGTGAAAACGGAAGGTACCTCACAGTGGAGGAAGCAGATCTTGAAGATGCAGGCAAATATGTATGCACTGCCAGCAACTTGGTCGGGGTTGCTACTAAAAGATATGAAGTGGAGATCAGAGGTACTCTATAAAATAATTTAATTACCTCATAGCAGTTTGAGCACTCTGGCAAAGTTGAAAAGTTTTTAAGTCCCACAAACTTAAAATCTTTCAACTGACTTTAAATATATGTGTTGGTAGCCGGTTACTAACCTGTCCATAAGCAACAAATGTGCTCCAGCAAAGCAGGTTTGTCCAGTTCGGCCAAAAGTCTTGTCCAGCTGGGGAATACCTTCAATTAAAGAATAAAAAGATTGAAATTGATTAACATTGAAAGCAGTTGTGGCGTGTTGTGTTCTGTTTGTTTCTCGTAGTTTTGTAATAGAAGGAGGCCACAACAGCTGCGAAGAGATTACGACTTGCGTTGACTAGTTAGTACATAAAATTTATCAGCGCAAACGATTTATTATTGTGACTAAAATGTAATTCATGCCTTTAATCGTAATGTTTTATAACGTTATTTCCCTCTGTAAAGCAATTTTTCATTGTGGAAGGTTTGATGTAATTTAAATTGTTATCCTAACATTATACTGCTACTTCGATCGATGTATAAAAAATGTTTTAGCTTCATTTTTAACTCAAAAAATGTCCTTTAAACCCTTCCAAAGAAAAGCTTTTATACAGTTCAAATACATTTTATGAATTGTACTTAATATTGTAATTACGTCTTCATTTACCAAGTTGTGTTTATGAGGAGACAGCAAAGGGACCTTTTCGTCTTCGACTTAAGCTGCCACCTCTTGACTATACACTATCGAGTCTTCACACTGCCCCTTTATGTAAAACTTATTTATTTTCTCACGATTATTTTGGTATACTTTTGGGTCCTTGATCACCGCACAACGTTATCGATTGCAATGAAATTACTTGGAGAAAAAGTGGAGCTATGCAAAAAGAAATTCGTTTAACTAGATTATTTGTTTTAGTACCACCTCGAATTCGATCGAATGATGAGGTTGAAAGTCGTTGGGTGCTACGGGGTAACAATATTAGCCTGACGTGCGATGCTGATGCAGTTCCACCTCCAACCATAGGCTGGTTTGTTAACGGAGTACCCCTGGTCCCATCTCCACGTATTCGAACTCAGCAAGGAGGAAAAATACTGTTTGTTTCATTTGCTAAGGTAGGCTTTTTGCATTTTTATCTGTTTGTTTGTGATAATTTGCCTAGGCTTAGGCTTCTAAAACTTACTTCTGGCTTGGTATTATACATTTGTGTATTTTATTTTTATTTTGGGGAGTAGTGCAGTCGTTGTTATGTTTGGTGGTTGTACTTGAGGAAACTTACTGGTGGCTTCTTGCCCAAAAGATCGTAGTTGATGAATAGATGCAGTAAATTATTTGATGTAATTGATTCATTTTTCCAAGTTTTCTTATTGATTTTTGAGTATATTGATGTTTCCTTGCAGTTAATCTACTGCTAGTTCAGAATTACCTAATAAAGATAATTGTCGTAAAGTGCCTCATCCTAGGGTACAGCAACGTAACCAAATTGTGATTTGCATCCAGACAACTTGATCAGGTTCGTCGTAAAAATGTCGCTTAATGCTGCGTTTAAATCTGGTGCAAAACAGCACGTAATTTTCAATTGCACAAAGTTACGCTCATCTTTGCAACTGATAGATGACGTCACCTGCGAAGGTTGGTTCGCATCGCGTTGCTCCCGACGTAAGCGTACCTTCGGTTCTATCTGCTGCGGTTGCAACTAATGCGTTTTAGGATGAGGACGCAGCTATGTACACTTGCGTGGCTACCAATGTTGCTGGGACCACATCACGAGATATCCAGCTTGATGTTTATTCGACTCCATCCATACCCGGAAGTGACGTCATCAGCACTCATGACGTCAATCGCGGGAATTCCTTTTCTCTCGAGTGCAATGTGGTCGGACATCCATCTCCGAATATTGAAGTAAGTTTTGGTTGATGAATTGATGATTTCATGTCGCAAAAGTATAGCACTTTTTCCGCCTACAGCACAAAAATGATTGTGCCATGTTATGAAAGAAAGTTTGAAAACAATTATAGATTACATCTCATGTCTTACATCAAGAAAGTCTAAAAATTCAATTTATGGTTAAATAATTTAGGTTTTTCTTTTCTCTCTACCCGGGGTTTTACTAGTTTAGATTTGCTGGAGTGAATGCTTTGGCAATATTTGCAAAGTATAGAAACGTTCAAATTTTTCGCTCTCAACTTTTGCAGTGGCTGAAAGACGGTTATCGAATTGCTTCCACTACATCAGGAGTTCTCTCCCCCATTTCTTCGGGTTTTCAACTTTCGGAGGACGGCAGGTATCTCAACGTGCAAGCAGCTGACCTTCAACACACAGGCGATTATACGTGCAGAGCTGTTAACCAAGCCGGCGAAGATTCAAAGCAGTATCAAGTCAATGTGCGAGGTAGATCAAATCAATTGCCTATGCTTTAACACGTGTATTATTTTGTTTTTATGACTTGTTTTACTTGATTTATTCTTTACACTGTAAAATTTATATTCGAAGCAGGATGTAACCCTTTCGCTGCTTGATTCTGAAGCGTACTGGGTAAGTTGTGTCAAGCTGGACAAACATAACGTTAGAAAGAACTAAACGCAGAGTAGTTTTTACATGCGCATTTTTTATAAGAACTAGTAAAGTTTGAGTTGAGGAAGGTGTTCTTAAATTTTCACGATTTTTCATCCTCATTTGTTCTTAGCTTTTTGGGGAATAAAGTGACGCAAATTCATTTTGCTTGGTTAAAAGTTTTTGTTACTGATTATCTATTACTGTTGCAAGAGATTAATCAACAAAAGCAATATGCAGTTATACACTGTGGAAAAAGGTTAACAAAACTCTGAGATGATTACAAATCCGTTACACTAATCTGTGTTGTTAATAATTTTTTTTACGCTGAGGCTGGCATTGTTCTTAAATTTTGAGCAAAAATGAGCCTCGTGTTCTTATAAAATTATGCTTATGAAATAGTGTACTTAAATTCCGATTCCTCTTCTCTGCGCTTCTACTCTTGCAAACTTTGAGTGTTAATTGATTCTAGAATATTGCATTATTTATAAACTTTTTTCAGTCCGTCCAACCATCAGTGATGATGATAGCTCTCCTGCGGTGGTTCGAACTCTCGTAAACACCCCCACTTTATTGCGATGTTCGGCTTATGGAATTCCATCTCCTACCATACAATGGCTCTATGTGAATGGTTCAAGTATGAATTCTGCATCTCAGTTATTTACTTTGACATGCTATTAATCTTTTGCGAGTTATTTTTGTGTTTATACGATACTTTTCAACTGGCATAATTATCAAATTTTGAGCAATTAGTTTTAAATTCAATTTTAAAAATCATAACAACTATTTGTTTTTTGTTTTATATTCTAAAATTATTACTTCAAAGTTTTTTCAAGTTTGAGATATTTTCGAAAATTACTGCACAGTACGTATTAATCTAAACACAATTTTAAAAAGCCGTCTTTACAGGCTCACAAGTGATTGATGGGGAAAGCGATCCGCGATTTATGATACAATTTGGAGGAAGATATCTGCGCATAACAAGCACGTTGTTGGAAGACGAAGGAGATTATACTTGTGTGGCTACCAACCCTGCCGGCTATGCTAGAAAAGATTTCAAGCTTATCGTAAACGGTAACTTATAATTGCAAGCTACTCTAGTACTAATTTGGACTTTAATTATAACACTTCAATCTCGACAAAAAATTGCTTCAATGATTAATCAGTATGCTTCCTTTCACAGAATTTGCTGGTTAAGATTTGGTGCTAGTATGCGGTGATAGACGTACAGTAGGTAGATAAGCAAATTGATGGGTGTTTTGTTTGATTTTAATATGTCAGAATAGTGTTGATCATCCAAAAGCGGGCTTGTTCTTTGCGAAAGAACTTCAGTAACTACTAAGGCTCTGATGAAAGCACCGTTGCATACTATTGCAAAACGCCTTAGATTAAAAACAATTCAAATAAGATTTCTTTATTTCCAGTTCCTCCTGTAATTGAAGGTTCGGACAGTCTTATTCCTACCACGGTTGGAGTGCCCACGAACCAAACCATTACCCTTAATTGCATTATTACGGAAGGAAATCCATTTCCGCAAATTTTGTGGTGGAATGGTAAAGCACAACTTAGAGAAAGGTGCTGTGTAATGTAGCAAAAATTATGGTATCATTTGTATTACTAACAATAACAAAATATTTATTTCCGACAAAGGTTTAAATTTTTTTTCAAATCAAATTGATTTTATCGTATCACAGGTAAATATTGAACAATTTTTGCTTTCCTGTTTTTACATCCGTAGGTGTGTACTGCGTAGCTTCGTTAAAACTTATACAAAACGCTTAAAGTTTAAAAATTAATCGCTAAAAAAATTCAATTGCAATTAAACAAGAATTGCGTCTTTCAAAAGGTTAAATTAAGTACCCAAACAAATGATGACGTATATTTAGCTCACGAGTTCGCTTTTCGTCGGATGCCCAAACACTAGAAGTGCTAGAGAGCAGAGTGGGTGATACTGGAAGATATCAGTGCACAGCAATAAATGATGCTGGTGAAGACAGTAAATCATTTGATGTCGAAGTCCAAAGTAAATATTTTTACGTTTGTGCTTTTGAATCTTTATTTACAAACAATAAAAAACAAAATTAATACCTCTGGTAAATTAAACTGATTTCTTCGCTGCAAGACTTTTCGGTTTTAAAATCTGCATCAACATTTTAAAAATTACTTGTGACTTCGGACAGACAAAGGCTCTTTGCAACCTGTAGTTGATATTGGAAAAGGTGACACAAAAATATTCAAGCGTCTAAGCAAGAGCCAAATTGTAAGGAATTAGTGATTGTAACGTCCGTCATTTAAGGAACGTTACATTAGAAACAATTAACGAGACATTTTGTTTTCCAACACAACTTTAGTTCTAGTATTCTCTTGATCGGATAAATGCATTAGTCTAACAATGTGGGATCCTGACTGAGATCATCAGGTCATGCTGTGTATAATCTAAACTTTTAACACACGCCTTTGGACAGTCTTTAAGGCTATCTTGAATGAATTGCTACTAGATGGACTACACAATGACGCAGCACAAACTTCAGACCTGCATCTTAAAAATACCTTTGCATGCTCTATATATGTTCTGTTAACTTAATTGATGCTGCAGATGTTGAAAAACAAAACTTTAATCTATTGTCTCTTAGCTCGTCCGAGATTTCCAGATGGAGAAGACGACACGAACGTGGATGTTAACGAAGGGTCACCACTGCACATCCATTGCAAGATAGTAGCTGTTCCTATGCCGGAGTTGGCTTGGTACAAGGACGGAAATCCAATCGAGTCGGATGATGACGTGTACATTTTTCCGGGTGGCAGAACACTGCAAATTATATCTGCGAAGTATGTATATTTCTAATTTGGTTTAAATGAAGCTCAAACAGTTTAAAACCATGCTCAAAGCTAGAATGACATTCCGAGATGTTAGCTCAGCCCTCAGCACATCTAAACCAAAAGTATTCTCCAGCTAGCTTTTGACACTAAAGAAACTCAACAATTTACAGTAAAAAACTATGCTAAAGTTATGCTGTTTTTGTAGTGAATAAAAATAAGAACATGAAAAGGAAGTCTTTCTTGATGCTATATTTTAGAAATACTGTTTAATACTTTTACGGTAGAATATATGTCATTTTGGTATATTTAAATTCTACTACATTGTGTTGATCAATACGAAATTTTGCAATCGAATCTTTATTTGGAAGGTAAGTGCGTTTAACGTTGTTGTTGTAGTGCATATTTATCCTCCTGTCACCGGACAGCGTCAGACGCTAACTGCTGGACGATCCTCGCACTTTTCTTTGCAATGACTACTTCGCACGTGAAGGAATCCGCACCTGCTTAGGAGTTTCCAGTGATCCAATGTCCTTGTGGATTTCTTCGAATTCTTGTCCACTGAATTTGCTGCTTGTTCGAAGCCACCAGGTAGAGATAATCATCGTAAAGCATCTTATCCAAGGACACAATAACGTGACCAGGGTGCGAGTTAATCCCAAATCATGCGCTTAGGGTTGTAAAAGCGATGTCTTTACCATCTCGGCTACGCTGCTTTGTGCTGCGCTAATTTTTTTCTGCTCTGTAGATCTTCAGATGCTGGAAGATATACTTGCGTTGCTACTAACAACGTCGGAAGTGACAAAAAAGACACTGACGTCACAGTGAACGTTCCTCCTACCATAGGAGATGGTGACAATGCTGTCCCAGAAGTTGTTCGTAAAGCAGTCAATAATCCTTTCACCTTACAGGTAAAGAGAGCCCAAACATGGTTTTTGAGACAGATTCGCAACAATTTTTAGCGATTCACCTTAAGGCCTAACACAAACAGGAGGCCGGATTTAGTTTGGACATTTTTAACGATTTAATTACCCTTCTGCCACCTGACGGTGTCCTACTCTATCAGCCCAATCTTTTTGATCACTCTGTACATTTTTCCCCTTTTTTTCTTTTGTGGTGAAACTGGTTTTCCAGTTTTCCTTATAAAGTACTTGCTAAACGGCAAATTTGTTAATTTTGGTTAAAAAGAGTTTAGTCTTAAATGTTTTTGTTTTAGATGTTTCGAACTACTGCTAGTGTACTTATATAATCATCAATAATAATCTTATTGAAACAGAATCGATTGTTACTGCTGATGAAGTAAATACAGTGGCTGTAGATCGAAACGCCTAAAACGAAAATTGATTTTAGGCCTGTTTTGTAACAAAGATAATGCTGTTTTTTGCTTTAATATTGTTGCAGTGTCCAGTAACTGGTTTTCCACTTCCGACGATTACCTGGTACAAAAATGGAGTCGCTTTAGACGCGAATGATCTTAGATATGGAATTGAAGCTGATGGT
The DNA here is from genome assembly GCA_963965965.1 of Trididemnum nubilum. Lineage (NCBI taxonomy): Eukaryota > Metazoa > Chordata > Ascidiacea > Aplousobranchia > Didemnidae > Trididemnum > Trididemnum nubilum. The sequence goes on from OZ014470.1 coordinate 43,351,977, forward strand.
CAAGTTCTTACTGTACTGTGAGTTTGTACATTCGTTTTGGATTCATTGAAATGAAAAATACTCCGAAGTAATTGGAAGGATGACCGGGAATTTCTCGGACAGATTGATGTCCGTATACGTTTGACAAAAACAGAGTACCAACCGAAACGTTCGTTTAACATCTAACCAAGTAGGGCATCCATGTTTTCGGGGCTCAGTCTGTAGATGATTTCAATGCCCTTAACCAGCTCAATTGCTCTTATTCAAAAAATTCCAATTGCTTCAATGAGTCCGTTTGGCTACTGATCATACCTATTGTAAATTGTTTTTCTTTGTGACAAACTACGATATATTGCACTGCAATCCTCCTTGTAATTTTCTGTAGTGACGCAAGAGAAACTGATAGCGGTCACTACGACTGCCGCGCTAAAAACAAAGCGGGACAAGACAGCAAAGTTTTTCGCGTCAACGTTCAAACTCCTCCGTCTATTTCTGGGCCTGCTTATCAGAAGAAAATTGCTCTGCAGAATACAGCAGTTGTAATGCCTTGCGATGCCAGTGGAACCCCTGAGCCGGTAAGTACTTGCTTATATGAGCAAAAACTGAAATCTTTAAGGGAACAAATCCAAACCGTCTTAGTGGGAAAACTTGCAAATTTGAATGTCTTATTGTATTACCGTATTACCTGTGTTGAAGAATATTGTCTTGTGTTCTTTCTGAATTCATGTTTGTCCTGTTTATTTTTAAAAAAACTATATTCTATATGTGCTGTTCTATTAACGCAGAAGGCATGATTAGCTGTATACTAAGCTACATGTATTAATAAAACGCAAAGCAACTAAAATGAGGTTAAGAGCTCTCATATTCATACTCTTTATACTCTTGTTATTAGGCGTACTTGAAGGCCAGAGCACAGTTTATTAACGCGTTCGATTTACGATCAACATCTTGTAACCGTTTGTTTTTGTTGTTGCTGTAAAGGTTTGCAAGTAAATGCTTTTGCTGTGTGTGTTAACTCTCAAGTTTCACAAAGTATTTAATCAAAAACTTACAGACGCTTCTTACAAACATTTCTAGCAAAAGACCAAAAATTTCATGCAAAGCGTTCAATATTGTGTATCTTAAACCAGTGTACCGAATGTGAAAATTCAGCAGATACCATGATAGAAGTAATTGCAATTGAACTCAAATATTGTAACTTAGGTTCATTGAAATTTTATTTGTAAATACAGTATTAATTTTATTTGTCAGAGCATTAGCTGGTTGAAGGGTAACTCCCTGTTAAACCAAGCAGCGCCAGGGTACACCGTCATCTCCCAAGGAAGGCTTCTGATCATTTCACAGGCGCAAATCAGCGACACTGGAAATTTTACTTGTGTTGCATCAAACGTTGTTGGAAGTGTAAGTTAAAGGAAATTTCTTAAAGCATATTTTTGCTTTGTGTTTAAGTTGCTTAATCCCGATCAACTTTTCTGTTCTTTGTCTAGATTTTTTGGTCTTGTTTGCCATCTAATCCGTTCTAAAAAAGAAATCTGCAACTCTTTTTTGTGTTGTTTTAACGACCGAAAATGGATTTGTTTCAGTGCTTGCATAAATTTCTCAACATTTGGGGGCATAGTAAGCAATTTTTCTTAAGTTAAATTAAAATATAGATTTTCTTTTGCTTTAAAGTGATAAAGATTTTATCATATAGTATTTAGCTTTCGTTACGTTAGCGAGTGTTTCCTCGATATACTATGTTAGATAAAGGACGTGATTTTTTCAAAGTTTTCTTTAGGCGCGTAAAGTTTACGACGTGGTTACGTACGTGGCACCTGTTCTTCCTGCCACGTCCGGTGACATAACTGTGAACCAGGGTGAAACAGCAATCCTCAGCTGTGAAACAAACGCGGTGCCACTTCCTGATGTTCAGTGGACCAAAAATGGAAGAGCGATTGACGTCGAAGAAGTTGTAAGTTGTATGTGTACTCAGGGCCTCAGAGAGAAACTTTTTCAGGGGGTACGAAGGTCGATACCGGGCCCCTAAAAATCTTAAATCAATGACCCAGCACCAAACTTGCGCAAAATTTTTTTTCCGGTATTTTGCCCAAAATTAGGTGAAGAGCAAAAAAAAAGGTCTTCACTCAAAATTTAGTCCCATTATTTGCCCAAAGTAGAGTGCACGCCTAAATACGCCCCAGGGTGCAATACCAAAACTTAACGCGGAAACCTGAACTCTTCCGGGCCCCCCCCCCCCTAGGCCCGGGTGCGATGTACCCCCTGAACCCCCCTCTCGCAGGCCCTGTGTGTACTCGTACGTGGTTGACAATTGATGAGATGCGAAAAGATTTAATTTGCTTTACTAGGGAAGTAGTGACAATACTGCTACCAAACAGCTTTTTAGTGAAACAAAATTTTTAAATAGCCTCGGATTTATGATGATGTTTTAACAATACAGCCTTTTTCAATGTAGTGTTAAAAGACCATCATGAATCCGATGCTGTTTGAAACAGCAATTTGCAGGTAACGAGTCGTTCTTAATACCATATATTGACTTTCGGCCTATAAAATGTACAGGAATGATACATTTACTTTGTTTATCCGCATTTATTTATTTATTTACGTCAATACTATGTTTATGTTTAGCTCGAAGGCAGCGGTGAGGATGAGATATTTTCTAACGACGGACAGATTTTGACAATTCTGGATGCACAGGAAAGCGATGTCGGTAGATATATGTGTGTCGTGTCTAACGATGCTGGAATTGAATCCAAGTAAGTCTCAGCTTTATGAACAAAATTATCAATGCAAACACAGTGATGTAGTGGTTACGCAAATGGACTTTCAGTGTAACTGATCGTAAAATCGGATTGCCATACTTATGGCAGTTTTAGTTGGGTTAAAAAATTTTACGAATTTGTTTTATTTCACAGAAATTTCAAACTATCTGTTAATGTTCCCCCCTCTATAGCTGGGCCACCACTTGTGGACATTGTTTCCGTTGAAGGAAGTGCAGTTACTTTGTCCTGTGACGTCTACGCCGTTCCCACGGCAACAATTACCTGGATGAAGAATGGCAATATTGTTCGTAGCGATGAGCGAATGATCATCGTATCTGGAGGATCAGGATTACAAATCGGTAAAAAAACTGGTTTGTTTCTTGCTTACTACGTGTTAACGTCGCTGGGTTTTTCCTCCTAGATTTTTTTCCCGGATCGCAACTGCATAGCCAATAGACAGTTTGTTGATCAGCAAGTTTGTTAGTAGGCTAATGTTAAATCGTTTAATAAGCATCTGTTGGCTTTGCCTCAATATTCTAGAAACAAAGTAACAAAAATTCTGTCACTGTGATTTCCAAATTTTAAGTCTGATTGTTCGTTATGTAGCGTCAGCTTCAACGAAGTCAAAAGGGCAAGTTTAATCCATTAGGTTATAAAGTCAACTCGGAGAATAGCGCGATAGGTTATTCAACCGAGCTGGTCGACCGCATTGGGACGCCTCCATTTGACACGGATATCATAATGGCGAGCACGCCAGGACGTTAGAGTGGTGGACGCTCTCCCTTGCGCGGTTGGAGACGTTGAAGTGCCGTCGCCAGCGTAAATGGAGGAGGACAAATGTTGCGTCACACTTCAATGTACCAACAGGTGGAACTTTAATTGGATCAATTGGTTATTAAGTCGAACCGGAGAGTAGCTCGATAGGTTGTTCAACCGAGCCGATCGACCGCATTGGGACGCGTCCTATTGATCCGGATGTTATGAAGTGTAACATCCGAGTCAAATGCGGTCGACTGGCTTGGTTGAACAACCTATTGAGCTACTCTCCGAGTTGACTTAATAGCCAATTCATCGATTAAACTTCCACTTGTGGCTACGTAGGAGTGTGACGCCACAGTTAATTAAAAATGTTTTATAGGAAGCGTTACAACCCAAGATGTTGGAAGCTACATCTGCCATGCTGATAATGAAGTGGGAGAAGCGCGAAAAGAATTTCGATTAACCGTGCAGGGTAAGAATTAATTAAAACTCATTCAATTTCCCAAATAATTTAATTAAAACACATTTGAGAATTCTGGTTAATTAAATTAAAACTTATTTAATTACCCAGAATTCTGGAATGTGCTTCGATTCTTATACGTGGACGACTTGTGCCTGGCAACGCAGTCAAAACAAATTTCAATTATCGAGGAAAGGTTTGCAAGCGTTCATGTTGAATATACTTCTTGTTGCAATCAGTGGCATCCTAACCCCAATCCTGCTAAGGCGCAAGTCTCTTGTTTTCATCTCAACAACCACAAAGCTGACCAGAAGCTCAACATACAATTGGATAACACCAATTTGCAATTTATCTACTATCTAGTCTTATCTTGGTATCACATTAGACAGAACTCTTTCATATTACCTCCACTTAGAAAAACTAAGAAAGAATATCGCCCCCCGTAACAACCTGCTACGAAAACTCGCGAACTGCAGCTGGAGAGCGGACCACCACACAGTCACACCCTAAAACAATCAGCGGTGGCTCTGTGTTTCTCAGTGGCGGAGTATGGCGCGCCTGTCTGGCACGATCTTGCCACACCACGCTTATCGACTCCGAGCTTCATCGAGTCTGTAGAATCGTCACTGGTATCCTTCAAGCATTATACCACATGGCTACAGTTGCTCCTCCAAACATCCGGAGAGACGTTGCAACAAGAAAGGAACGTTATAAACAATTCTTAGACCCACGACATTCACTACATGAACACATTCCTCCCTCCTCACGCCTCAAGTCACGCGAAAGCTTGAAGTAAGTCCGTACGCAATGAATCTCAAAACGTATTTTTTATCAAGCTGAATACATGAATGACGACATAAAGCAAAGCAGCGGTATATATACAACGAGTGAAACAAAGCATAGGGAGAACAAAGACACATTAATTAAATTCTTTTTGTCTCGCTCTATCCATTCATTCTGCAATACCACCCATAGCAATGAGCAATGTGTGCCAATAACCGTATACCGCAGACATAATTGCACAAGGAACAAATAATATTAAATTTTGGCTCGGTCACCACATGCTTTATCAAAAGTTCTGCTTTGGAAAATAGCAACACAGCAACCCCACGATTGAAACAATGGAACAAAATAGACCTTTCCCAGTATCCTACTATTCCTAGTCCCGCAGAATCCCTCCAAACTTAATTACCTCTGACAAGAAAGGACTGGTACGCCCTAAACAAAGCACGTTGTCGTGTAGACCGCACAAAACACAACCCAAACATGTGGAAAATGATTCAACTTCCGACTGCATGAAAAACAGACCATGGACCGCATTTTTGCGATGCGCTCTTGGTCCACACCGCAAGAACTCTGATCTCAGGGATGCAACAGAGCCCTGGCTACCGTGACAAGATATGATAATGGTTTAATTTATGTTGAACCAGGTCAAGCTTGCTTTGAATTGAAGAAAATGCATGTTTTAACAATCTTCTGTTCGCTGTTGCAATTTTTTAAACTTCTTAAAATGGTTTTAGCACTTCGTCGTGTTCCTAACAACGTGGCAAATTTCCCCATTTAGATTTTTGGGTATAAAAACGACCACCTCGTTAAACTATCCAGTGGAATAGAACCTTGAAAAAAACGTAATTTCGCTTTCTTTAAAAATAATTTGATTGATTTTTTCGTTTTAGTGCCACCATCTGTTGAGATAGGCGAATCAGAAATCAACGTGATACAGGGTGACGATGAAACGCTAACATGCCGCGCAAATGGCCTGCCAGCACCAGAAATCACGTGGTATCAAAATGGAATTGAAGTGACGCGCAACACCCACCCCACCCTTGCTGTATCGCGAGATGGCAGTTCATTGACAATATACAGAGCTCAGGTATGTTGTGTATTTCAAAACGAAACTGCATTGGTCTCTTGCAGCCGATACAAAACAACAAGAATTGAACCCATGTTTACACAAACTGCGAGTATAAACCAAAGATGTACACACCAATTACTGCAAGCCATCTTTTGCAGTGAGGATATGGAACATGGGATTGTCTTGCTATAAAAAATTTTTCTTAATTGTTCAGACTTGATTTGAGTGCCCAGCAAGGGCTCTGATGCTGGCCTGCGGGCGTGAATTGCGTTTATGAGTTGATGGTTTAAAAACTGTTCTATGTCTTATTCTAACTACAAAATATATACTTGCAAAGATTCTTTTCGACTAAAGCAGAATCTACAGGATATGTTAGTGCTACCTTTCCAAGTTAATGAGTTTGCTAACCCTTATTTTTTGCTTTTAAAGCTATCTGACGGGGCTGAATATGTATGTGAGGCGGTGAACGTAGCTGGAAGGGAAAGGGGAAGCATTAACTTCCACATCCTTGTTCCTCCGAGACTTGAAACAGAAGAAGAAGAACACATAGAAGTAAAAAAATGTTATCGTTGTGTATTACTGCAATTACTCTACTATTTGTTATATGGCTCTGAAGTAAACTTACCGCAAGTAATATTTTCAACAAGCAAAGAGAATCTTCGAAAGCGACTGTTATTAAGGCTTTCTTGCTGTAGAAAAAGGTTGTTGTATGATAATAAACGTAGTTGGACGCAATAAATTTGAGTTGAGTTGAATCACTTTTTTCAAAGCCAATTCTGAAGTTTTTTTTAGATTTGACAGAGGCCTTTGACACCGTTGGTCAATTTTTAATGGAATTTGGTAAAAAATGCAACTTTTTCTTTTATGAAAGCAGCCTTTTGCTCGCCATCTTAAAATTTACCTCAATATTTTGTTTTGAAACTTAATTTACTTTAAACAACTGCATTTTTCTTGTGCAAAAGCAGTACAAAAAGCACACAGTTAAGGAAAGCGTTACTTTTGTATTGCAGATGGCTTGAATTGTGAAAAGAAGTTCAATCAAAATAACAATGTCAAAACATTTATATCTTTGATATTTTTCACTAGGTGAATGCTGGCAACCCTGTTACAATGCTTTGCAACGTCACGGGAGGAATTCCCTCACCATCCATCTCTTGGCTTCGGAATGGTATTCCTCTTGAAATATCTGATCGCATGCAGTTACTCTCCGGCGGGAAGATTCTTGAAATTATTCAATCTCAGGTACAGCAAGTCTTACCCATTTTGATTCAATTCTGTCTTACCTTCTTTAAAACCAGTGTTCAATTTTTTGTGCATTCCTATTTTAGTGTGACTGAGATAGGTTTACGTCTTGTTCAATGTTCATTTTACGCATGACATTATCAGTGAAGCTTTGATAATTGAATTCTTTTTGTTTACTTGCTCTCGGTGGATCATCATTATTCATTGCTTACATAAGTTTCAAATAAAAGGGCTACGGCATTGTATCTCATACGACAGAAAGCTGCAAAGGGACTGACTATTTAGCAGTCATCGAATCAAGCCATCATCTAAAAATATTAGAAACTTGATCTTAATTCCGTTTTACCCTGCCTATTTGACCAACGCAATTTCCATGGGTTGGAGTGGGGATCCTATCTAACTCCTAAAATAAAAGTCATGGTAGCACCAAATTTGGCATGCGGGTTCACCAAAATTTTTCAAAAAAATTGGTTTTTAGTGGATGACGTTATCATAATGACGTCATTGCCATATTTTTTGAAAATTGATGTCAGTTTTTCAATAATGTCATAGGTGGGTTCAAATTTTGTACCTAGGTTTTTTTAATATTGAGTCGTAAAATGCCCAAGTCAAAGTAGTTACGTCACAAAAACATCTTATTTAGTCATTTTAGTTAAATATTGGCCAAAAAATGCTCAGATTTCGGAAAGTAACTTTGGAAAACCTCAAAATTTGCGAACTTCCCCTTGCTTCCGTAACTTCAAACTTTCAGAAGTTATTTGTGATTAAATATAACTCAAAGTCAAGTTGGTTTAACGAAAAAATGAAAAAAAATTTTCTGAAAGAATTTATCACGAAAAAACGAGAGCCGTTGGGCATGTTTGCCCCCCCTCTCCCCGCGTAACTTAGGATTAAACTCATTATTCGCTTTATATCGCTTTTTTCATAGAAGTTTGTTTAGCCTTAAGGTGTTTATGATGGTACCTCTATTTTTTTTAGGAATCAGACACAGCGATCTACAGTTGCATAGCCACAAATGAAGCTGGAAATGTGATCCGAGAATTCGTACTGGATGTGTACGGTTAGTTATTATTTGAAAAACAATTGTGATCATTAATCATCTATATCTTTTGGGATAACCTGTTGCGAAATCATCTGCTACACCGTAGGTATTTTATATGTTTACTTTTTAGTACCTCCCACATTATATACCAACGAAGATAGAGAAATCACAGTTTTCGTGGGGGAAAGTCTTGTAATGGATTGTTCGGTCATTGGAATACCACAGCCCAGTGTTGCTTGGAGCAAGGTAAGTATTGCTAGTCTAAACGACATTGCATACCTAGTTGAGTTTGTTCTCGGTCGATATTTCAATGCTTAAGCATGTACACCGATTTACAGTTAGCAGCATAAAAAAAAAGCGTTCATCATTATACTGGACTGGACAGGATAAAGAACCTGAGCTTTTGTGCTGCAATTGAAAGAGTGGAACTAATTTGATTTGAATGTGGTTAGAGTTTCTACCAAAAAGTACGAACGTGTTGATCACATTTACTTTGATAGGGATTGGAACCGTTTAGGACTTGTTCTGAACAAGACGAAGGAATTTATCGAAAACCATGATGTGTGTGTGCTTTGTGTGGCGGTTCCAACTCAATATACGGTTGCTACCTCAATCCTTACAAAGAGGCTGATAATAAAGAAACGAGAAAATAACAAGATTTAAATACTTTGTTTGCAGGACGAGTCTCCTATTCTGGATTTGACTTCAGAAGTGGGATCTCGGGTCCGCTCATTGGCTGACAAGCAGCAGCTTTTAATTAGCCAAGCTCTTGTTACTGACACTGGCAGATACACATGTCTGGCAATCTCGATTGCTGGTCAAGACGATAAAAACTTTAACCTCAATGTTTACGGTGAGAACTATTGCGAACATCTTTTGCACCACGCATTATTTTGTTTCAACGCTCAAATTTTTTTTTCTGAGCCGTTTTTGTTGAACAAGTCGGAAATTTTACTGCTATGCTTTTTCACGTTTATTACGTCTATATAGCAGTTAGGTTTTGAAATGAAAATTTGATTATTCTTCAGGTGAAACAGACGTGTAAATTAAGTTATTTCAGGAAAGTTTTACCAAGATAACTCAACGGTTTTTCCAAAAGAAGCATCTCGCCAAAATGAAAATAGGAACTTACAATCGTGCTGTTGCATTTACGCTTCTCAATCCTTATCTTTTCTTGCACATATTTGTTATCATTAGATTAATTTTTTTAGATCCAACACGAATTGAGGGCTCCGAAGAAACGCCTCATGTTGTGGTGAATGTTGGGGAGCCAATTGACTTGATATGCGACGCTAGCGGCGTCCCAGTGCCCGTTCTGACGTGGACTAAGAGCGACGACCAGCCTTTGATTGACAGCTCCAGGGTGTTAAGCAACGGAAGAAGAATGTTTGTTGAAAGTGCTCAAGTAAGCGTTCAACTTAACAAAACTTTTTAGTACGTTTAGGTAAGGTGGAATACTGTGTCATAAATGAATTATGTGCCGCTGCAATTTCATTTTTTTATGAGCTAAGTGTGACGAAAATGAAATTTTATTATCTTTCCATTTCCACGAACGTTGAAATTTGGCTTACGACCAAAGGCTATAGAGTGCGGTAATTAATTACAGTAGGAATTCGGGGCTACGCACGTATTTTTATAGTGCTTGTGGTAAAATCACATGTACGGCGCCTGGTGATTCACTGTCGGAAGTGTTTTTCAAGCTTGGATTGATGTTAGAACTAAATCCGTTCTCTATCCGGGTCTATTCCGTATTTTTTCAACCTTAAACATAAAGCAATGTGTTAAACTGCGTTGCTGTAGCTTTCCGATGCTGGAACTTATACGTGCGTGGCTACGTCACCGGCCGGAGTGGCAGAGAAAGATTATGACGTGACCGTTAACCAACCCCCGACCATCAACGATCGAGGAAATGATGTCACAGCAGTTGTGGGCGAAAATGTTACGCTTGAATGCAAATCAGACGCGTTTCCACCTCCAGTGTTGAGTTGGTTTAAAAATGGAGAAGAGGTAATTTGATTTGGTCTTTGATTAAAACAAAATTACAATTGTATTACCAAGTTTCCTTTATCAGAAGACACGAAGAGATCTTGAAGGAGGCTTCACAATATCCCTTTCAAGGCTAAACGTCAAGCATGGAAGCTGTAAATACCAATTTTTATTCGTTTGACCCGACCGGGAAGCGAAACCAGGTTTACTGTTTTAATTGCAGACGCTCTATCCACTCGACCACTGATTGGTTGATTAAAAACCAAACAAAAAAACTTACTAACAAGTTGGAAAGTTCGATGACGATTGACCAAAATGAGCTGAAATTCTACAAAACACCTATAGAATAATAAATAATGTCTTCCCCAACTACTTTAGTTGTTTGGGTGGTTGACTGGAGCTGCCGGTTTCTTCCCTGTGAATGAGAGCACTGTGCAGTGTGCAACGATAATGTCACACCACAAAACCCCAGCTGGGTCGGAGAACTCGGTAGAGGAAATTGTTTATTTCCACACCGCTCAAGGAATACACTTTTTCTATTCTTTGTGTTTATGCATTTGTAAGCTTTTTTGAAACAATCTTTTTTCTAGCTAAACGAACACGATCGATATTTGAATCTCATCAACGTTCAAGTATCCGATGCTGGAGATTACACGTGCACGGCTACAAACGTGGCAGGTATCAGTACTACTTTTGTGTGATACGTAGATCTACTGGTTTCCTACAAAGTACAGTGATCGGGCCTGTCACTTTGGCAGCTGTTCGTTCGTTCGCGCGAATAGACCAGGTACTTTTCGTTTGTCTTATCACACCAACGGAGACCACCTTTTTTGGGGTTCTGTTTGCAAATCTTTCATCAAACTGGATCGTCACAATGCATAGATTGCTTGGCTCCAATGGGACATAAGCGTAAGGTGTCTTTTTCAAGGACAAAACGACGCATTCCCAAGTCAAATGCATTAGATTGATTATTAATTATTGCTAAATGATACTTGCTCTTGCTTTGAACTCTGCATTTAAGAATGTCTTTGAGGATAAAATATACATTTGGTAGATATTGTGACAAAAAAGCTTAACCACTTAGCTTTAACTTAACGCGACCAAACCAACCGTTACAAAAGCCATGAAACCACTAACTGCAATATTTCAACGTGAACTGAAAATACAAGAAACTTCTGATCGCTTCGTTTAAGATAATCATTTGAAACTTTTAAAATGTAGTTTGAAGTAGTTTTATATTGCGGATATGGTGGTTTAGGAACAACTTCTCAAGACACTCATCTTTCCGTCTACGAGCCCCCTACTATCGACGCTGGCCCAAGACAAGTCACTGCCACTAGAGGCGATACTGTGAAATTACCTTGCGTGGCAAGAGGAATTCCATCACCGAAGGTTTGCGATTGGTTCAGGTTGTTGGAACTTCTTTTCATACTTAGTCAAATTTTCGCGCCCAAAAAGCTAAACAAGTCTGGCATTTATTTGTTCTCAATATTCAAAAACCAAAATCAAATCTTCATTTTACTCACTGTAGGGGAGCCAAAGAGTGTAAAGATTTAGCAAGACTCACCTCCCTGCCACTACGCCTGCTCAACACAGTTCTTTTTGAAGAAATGCAGCGATGGCCAACCATTGGCTACACTACACTGTGTCCGATTTAACCGGCCCACTTCAGACCTACCTCTATACCGGCCAGTTCTGGTTATTCTCAATGTACTGCTGGTGGGGATTTGGGATTTTGAAGCATCAATATTCTTATATGATGATAAAAATCAAGGCGGTTCATTTCCGAAATGTGTTTGGGATACCTTTATGTTTTTTGGCGGTGGTTGAGGTTTGTTTTTGATGATTGCCAGCAATCAAGCTGAATTTACAGTAACATTGCAATTGTAATTACACTTTATTTACCAAGTTGCCTTGCCAGGAGACAGCGAAGGGACTTTTCAATCTTCGAATCAAGATGCCACTTGCACAGTGCTCACCGGTCTACCACACTGTGGATGCTTCACATTGATACTTTTCTTTGGTCAGCGTCTAGCAGGGAAGCTGTGAAGATAAATTTTTATCGTGTTTGGTTTGACCCGACCGGGAATCGAACTCGAGTCTACCGTTTTAGTAACAGACGCTTTATCCACTTGACAACTGATCGGTTTAACGTAGCAATAACCTTACTGTACAACAGACAAAATGGCGCAAAGGAAGCGAACAACTCGATGACGACTCAACTTCAGATCGCTACGAATTTTCGGAAGAGGGATCTCTAATGATTGAAGATGTTGTTGTGGATGATGCGGGAAGATATGTGTGTCTGGCATCCAACAGCGCTGGATCCGAAAGAAGAATCATTGAGCTGATTGTTCAAGGTAACGTTGTCATATTTTTGATGTAGAAAATCGGTACATGATTACAATACGGCAATTTTCGACGGATTTAAGATCAAAACCAAAAAATAAAGGTCTTCTCCTCAGGGAATTCCACGATGAATTCGGTGGAATGTCAAACATTTCGGGACTAATCAAGATTTCCTAGGCAAAAGGGTCAACTGGGTGGGACACCGGTACAAGGCCTCAAAAACGGGACTGTCCCGACGAAATACCGGAATATGGCAACCTTATAGTTCAAGGTAAATTTCTTGTCCACGTTAGACGTCTGTACTTGATGGAGTGATCAATGTTTATAAATTAGTTGGTTAGTTAAGTTGTTTTAGGATCTTAAAAATTGTTGGTTTTCATGTGCAATATTTTAGTGCCACCTTTCATACGCCAAGGAGCGACCAACGTCACTGTGTCCGTTAATAACCCCGTCACGCTTGATTGCGAAGTAGATGGCATTCCACTACCGGACGTGGCTTGGTCTAAAGATGGTAGTGATTTGGCAACTACATCTGACCCTGCATACAGGTAAGAGCTATTTTAACATATAAAAAATAGATGCAACTATAATGCAATATGTGATATTTAAAAAACCAAAAAGATTTAAAAAACAAAACTAACAAAAAAAAACTGTAAGCTCTAATTGCAAATGTCAAAAAAGCAGATAAAGCAAACTTTTGATATGACGTTACTTAACGAATTTCATAAAAAATGAGACCAAATATCAAAACATAAACGGTTAAAAGCACAAATTGAACAATCATCTCCTGCCTTAAGCATAATATGGAAAACTTACCTATCTTACTCTTAAACAGATATTACTAAAGATTAAAATAAACAAAATCTATTTTTTAGCATCCTTGGTACTGGTTCTTTGCGCATTGCTTCCGCCGCTGTTACCGATACCGGATTTTACCGCTGTGTTGTCACCAACCCGGCCGGCAGAGATTACCGAGATATATCGCTGTTTGTGCAAGGTAATTACTATGTTGGTATATGACTTTGTGCACACTACGCTGCGTATAGGTAAATTTGGAATAGAACAATCAATTACAGCAAAATTGACTAATGCATTCTGTACATGTGATATAACTGGGCTACTGCTTGACTAGAAAACTACGGTCCCGTCGCAGTTGCCCATAGCCAAATTATCATCTAATATTGCTATTTGCATGTTTGTGTTTTTTGTTTGATGTTTGATTGATTTTTTGAACAACAAAATTAAATTTCTGTTCTTAATCCATGCAACTCAAATGTTACTCTTCTAAGGATTAGAGTCAATAGTTGGCTCCATCACGTCCAAAACACCTCAAAAGACATACTCTGGAGCATGTTGTTATATGCTGTATGCTAATAAGAAATTTTAAAGAGACGCAATTCTTTTTAGTGCCACCATCGATTTCGACTGGTCCGAACAAAATCACTAAAAATCCCGGAGATTATCTTCGAATCCCGTGTGATGTCAGCGGAATTCCGACACCTGTCGTAGAATGGAGTAAGAATGGAGTCCCCATTTCTGAGTAAGTTTTCAAATCAAATCTTTGATTATACTCCCTGTATTACGCCGAAGCATGTAAGGAATTCGGGGAGCCCGTCTCAGTGTCATTGCGCCGGAGCAACACAGCTCCTTTTGAAGAAATATCGCGGCGGTGGCAAACCTTTGGCAACACTGAGTCTGATTTGACTGGCGCGAGGTTTGAACCTCAGACCTCCCGCTCCAGTGTCGAACGTGTTTCCGTCCGACCAACTGGCCGGTAAGCAAGTTTTTCCTTTTTTACGTCTTCTTTGTATCACATTATTGGATTTATATTGAAGTTGTTGGAAGAAGTAAGCACAAAAACTTATATTCAAAATGTTTGATAAAGTTCGTGAAATATAATTAAAAATCATGTTTGTTCGTTTGCGATGGAATATCTTTATATAGCCGTTGAGCTTTCCACTACATCCAAGAATAGAGTTTCTGCTAAAAAATGAGTCATTTTTAGAGTAAAATTTGTTGAATAAAGTCTTTTAGTTGTTCCGCCAAAAATTTTAATCAATTATTGGTTAAGATAATGGATCCATTATGTAATTTGGAGCGATTTTTTCGCGCTCTTAAGTAAATCAACATTATTAACTCTGCTCTTTTCAGCGATTCTCTAACAATGTTTGCTGACGAGAACAACGGACTAGTGATCCCGCGAGTTCAACTTGAGGATGATGCGGTGTACGTGTGCGCTGCTACTAATGATGCTGGTTGGTAGTCACGATAGCTTGCTTCAAAAACATTTTATAACATTGTAGTTAAAAATACATGTAAACCACCGTTCATTGTTAATATCTGTAGTTCCAGCTTTACTGACGAGGCAAACAAAATATACAACTTTTGTTTGATTGTTTTAGCATTCAACAAACCTAGGTACTGCCTTTTTCTGCATTGAACTGATTGTGTACAACTTCTCGATCCCTTCCAACCGATCGGGCTTTAAGAAACTTTGCGTTATTTTTAAATATTTTTTTGGCAGAAACAGCCTTTTTGTTATGCAGGTTCAGCTCGACATGAACTCGAATTGAAAGTTTACGCTCACCCAACAATCGCCGCTACAGTTGACACAGTGACTGTGTTTGAGGGGCAGTCAGCTGTGCTACCGTGTGATGTGTCCGGCACTCCTGAACCCACCGTCAGGTGGCGCAAAGGAGCAGCACTTGTGGATTCAGGTGATCAGAGAAAGACGATTCGAAGTGACAACAGTCTGTTAATATTTTCATCCCAAGTATGTTCTAAACCCGAATTGCTATCTAAGTATCATATTCCAGCATGCTTATTATGCTCATTATCCCAGTTTGAACCACGTACGCTTATTCCTCAAACTGTATATTGCCTGTATATGATCATGTTATTTTTAAGTGCCCAGTTTTACTGAGTTTCCTTTTTTGGGAGATGCTGGGGGTAATTCTGGCTTAAGTAACTTTATTTTGAATCGTAAAACTTCTGCTGGATGTAGTTCAATAAATCTCACCTTTCTTGCTAAATACAACTTCAGCAATCTGCTCAACGCAGAATATTTCGTGTACGTTTTGGTCGGCATTGAAGTTGACACTTTATCACTGACAAGGTGGATTGGCATTTTTATCCGTCTTTGCGGAGTCATGCAATTGATTGAACTGAATTTGCTGACGTCATATTTGTCGGGTTTTGTTTTAGAAGTATGTTGATTTCTCTTTAATTACTCATTTTTTTGCTTCCAGGTCGAAGATGCAGGTGCGTATACTTGCGTAGCTCAAAACCAGGCAGGAGTTGCCTCAAACAGCATTTATTTGGATGTGTACACGTCACCAAAATTCGACGTAGAGTTACCTCAATCTATGACTGTGGTAGTAGGAGAGGTGAGACGATATCCCGTTTTATGTGAAATAAGGCCTATAGTATTTTGCTATTATTCTTTTACGTAATGTAGGTTCTTAAGAGTTTTTTGCTTTGGAAAACCTTTCAATTTTGCAAGTTATTTGTCAATGCCTTCCAGTTAACAAAACATGTCTATAATTTTTTGATGTGCAGAATTATTTTTCCATTGTTTTCAGTCTTTATTGCTGCCTGTTTCCATAAGCGGTCATCCGGAACCAGATGTCACGTGGTCCAAGAATGGGCGAGAAATACCAAGTGAAGACGGCTCATTACAGATTCCTGTAATTACTTCTGAACACGAAGGTAACGCCAAATGGTTTTCTTGCCTTGTCAAGATCATACGAATACTGCAATAATAACTTTCAGGACAGCATTAAAAATCCAGCCTAAATGTTTTGTCTTGGAAATTTTGGACCCAATCTGAGTTGGGAGACCCAAACTCAAATATACGTTATTTTTCTGATTTTAAGGCTATGCTTCAAAGTTGAGTATCTGACGAAAAACTAAGCAACGAAAAAATCTAGAACTGATTTATTTGTAAGGCGAAATTATTGGCGATATATTAAATTATTAGTGAGCTATATCGTTCAATCATTTCAAGCGTTTACACTGTTTCTGCAAGCAAATCTTTGAGTTTGAATTCGTTTATTTTTTGTTTTGTTTCTGTCAACAAACAATTTCTTTGTTTGTAGGATTGTTTTCGGTGGTTGTCAGCAACCCAGCCGGATCCATTACTCGATACTTGAGGTTGATTGTTAACTCCGCCCCGGAAATATCCGCCGTTGGTGATACAAATGTCGTAGTGGTAGAAGGAGAACAGATTGCATTAGATGTCGCACTCTCAGGAAAGCCCTGGCCAGATGTCACGTGGACAAAAGATGGAGAACAGGTGAGAGGGTCGACTAAATGTGCAAATTAAGTTCAGGTATTATTGGAACGGGAACGTCATATTCATTTCCGCCATCGTATTTTGTTGTCAATAATATTTGGTGCTCTTTACTGCAAGAAAAAAACATTGCCAAAAGCACAGAACCGTATTACTACAATGGACTGAATAGCGACGTGTTATTATTTTCAATGTTATGCTGTCAATGATTGGGTTGTAACACACTCGGGTTAATTGCTTTAGATTGAACTATGTTGACTTTTTTGTTTTAAAGGCACCACTATTTTACTGTAATGAACCTGAATTACGCTTGAACTCGCAGTGTAGAACCCTATTTTTTATTGATGAGCGCCAAATTAATTGTACTTACGAAAACGCTCTTACGTATTTTATGCTTTGATATTGTACAGGTTACTCGCAGCAGTCTCCGATATCGAATAAGTAACTCTGGAAGTCTGACGATTCAAAACGCGCGATCTAGTGACACAGGTCATTATATTGGCACAGCAACGAACGTGGCAGGACGAGGTTCTGTTGAATTTGATGTGAGTAAACTTTAACATTATTTTCTCTTACAATAATTGTTAGTTTCACGTGTAAAGTTGCTATTTTGGTGTAGGAATTCGACTTAAAATTGTAAATGCACCACGGTATCCTTCCTTCGTTTTAATTAACTTCCTGCAGATCAACCCCGGTCAGCTGCTTCCATCATGCTATACACTCCGTACATGCTACAGCTGGTTAGGACATGGTTAGGGGTACAAAGGATAGGCTGGCTCGTTTACTAACTGAGGATAATATACACTTACAGTTTTACTCCAAATTCAGATCGGAGGGGCCATCAGGCATTATTGAAATTATTACAGCTTTATAAACTAATTACTTGGCTGGAAGACAGCTCAGGTATCTTTTAGTCTTCAAGACAAGCCGCCATTTGTCTGCCACAAACGATAGAGGCCTCACCTGTCATTTGTATTTCTTGAAGTCAAGCAGGAAAGCTGTGAATATCGATTTTTACGTAGAAGTCTTATCCACTCGAGTATTAATCGGTTGGCATTTCTTATCTGCTACGATGTCTTAAATTCATAACGAAAAACATTACGAACTCTTGACTCTCACGAAACTATGCGTATAATACGGCTTCAGGTGTTGAAAACATAGTATTTTTATAAAAGCAATATTTTTTCCTTGTAGGTACTAGTTCAGCTCGCACCTGTTATAACCGAAGCACCAGAGAATATTGAAGTCAGCGCAGGTGACCGAGTTGAAATGATTTGTGAGGCCGCTGGTGTGCCTGTGCCTGAAATTCGATGGAAATTCCAAAACCAGCTGGTTCCTGGGACAACAACAGAAAGCCCAGGAAGAAGCAGGTGAGCTTATTTCACGTTAGAGTCCTGCAGAATTTTACGATAAGCTGACGAATGCCTTCAAAATTTTTCATTTCTGATCTTCTCTTATAAAATTTATCTCTCGAGCATAGTATAATATTTTTGTCTGTTTATTATAGATTAGTGATTGAACACGCAAGAATCCAAGATGCAGGGCCTTATTTGTGCGAGGCCTTTAATCCCGCTGGGACGAGAATGGCTTCTGGGTTTTTGATTGTTAAATCGCCCCCTAAGTTTCTTGATGACCCGGAGCCCGATCAATACGACCCCCTCGGCGGAAATTCAATGTTGGATTGCCCAGTAGTTGCAGACCCTCAACCAACCATTACCTGGACAAAGAATTCCCAAGTAAGTGTTCGTAATTACAAAACAGAATTCGTAAATGAACGGTTTAGCTTTAGGGATAGAAAGGTTGTTATTTCGATTTTAAGTCGAAGTGAGCAGAGACGACATTTTTTTGCAAATTGCTATAAAGGCTTGGTAAGAGGCATGCTTGAAAGGAGCACAATTGGTACTGCTATTTTTTCTGGTGACTTGTAGTTACCTTTAGTCAGCATGTCACCGTACTATATCTCTTCTGTGTTGTGATTCAGACAGAGCTACCGTCAACTGGTTGTATGCAGAACACTGAGGTATTAGCTGTAGGCTCTACTTAATATGCAGTGCAGTGTTTTAGTTTTGTATATATATATACATATATATATTAGGGCAGACCCTTTTAGGGTCATTTTTTAATTTCAACTTGCATGGATGTTAGATTTTTGCCTTGAGCCAAAATGAGAAATCCAAAATTTTTTTGAAATTGGACCTCGTTTAGATACTGCCCCCGGGCTGTTTTGAATCGCGCCCCCTCAAATCTGAGAATACTTGAAAAATTGGTATTACTAGTGCTAGATATGCAATGTTGGTACTCATTTGTATTGTTTTTTGGAGAGGAAGACAATGATGATCTTTAATTTAGCATTAGAGTTACTTTTAATTTTTTGAATTTTTCTTGCAACTAAAGTTTTTCTTCAGCGCATTTATTTTTTAACATTTTCTTTCAAGTTTTAACACAACTGTTTGCATGAAATGGTGCATTACCAAAAAAATACAGTTAATGCAATGCAAACAGCAATTATAGCCTTGATTTTATTGACTAGCCTGAGCAGCTTTTCTTGCAACGTAGTATTTTTTTCCGATCCATTGCTTTTTTCTTCCAGCAGTAGTACTCAGTGCTTCACCAATCTGCCTTTTTGAGCCAGCAATTCGTCCACTTGCCGTTGTTGTCATCTTCACTGCACGTTCCACAGACTGCGTAAGATTTGGATAATTTAGGTGAAGTAGTTGCTTAACGAATTGCTCGATATCTGTACAGCTTTTGATTGTTGGAGGCTCATGCAACACTAAATATCTTTTTTTGTGAGTAAGATAGGCGACACCATTCCCACGGCCGTTGTCTTTAAGTGTTACCAGTGTATGATGTTTCTGCAAAGATGCACCTGGATAAATGAAATTCTCGGACTGGGTCTCATTCTCCTTCCTGATTTCCTTCTTCAGCATTTTTGATTTTCTACAACTGTGATGTATCACTTCGCTCACATAACTGCTTTCCATTACGCCAGTGTTTCATCAGCATCTGAATTCACACAAAACCTATTATGGTAGCCCACCCGAGCCTTCAAACCACACACGAGAGCAATTTCTGCACTTGCCATCGTACCCTCTTTTCAGATTACTTTGATTATAGTGACAAGAAGGTCACCAGAAAGAGGACTGTCATTCATTTATTTGTATGGGCGTTGAGTGGCATTGTTTATAGCAATTTGCTTTATCGGCAAGTACGCTAATTTTGTCATTTCGGGTTCAAAATTTGTAGTAGGCATTTACAGAGTTATAAACGCCTGACGATAACAAACAAGTTTGAAATATGCATATAGTGTACTGATGTTGTAAATTGCTTATGTGAAGTCATTAATGGTGTCTATACTTGTCGTGCTAGTGCTATGTGGTTGAGCTAAGTGCAGTGCCAGTGCGATACTGGTCAGGAATCATCTTTTTGGTGACCTTCTTGTCAGACTTTGATCAAAGTAATCTGAAAAGAGGGTACGATGGCAAGTGCAGAAATTGCTCTCGTGTGTGGTTTGAAGGCTCGGGTGGGCTACCATAATAGGTTTTGTGTGAATTCAGATGCTGATGAAACACTGGCGTAATGGAAAGCAGTTATGTGAGCGAAGTGATACATCACAGTTGTAGAAAATCAAAAATGCTGAAGAAGGAAATCAGGAAGGAGAATGAGACCCAGTCCGAGAATTTCATTTATCCAGGTGCATCTTTGCAGAAACATCATACACTGGTAACACTTAAAGACAACGGCCGTGGGAATGGTGTCGCCTATCTTACTCACAAAAAAAGATATTTAGTGTTGCATGAGCCTCCAACAATCAAAAGCTGTACAGATATCGAGCAATTCGTTAAGCAACTACTTCACCTAAATTATCCAAATCTTACGCAGTCTGTGGAACGTGCAGTGAAGATGACAACAACGGCAAGTGGACGAATTGCTGGCTCAAAAAGGCAGATTGGTGAAGCACTGAGTACTACTGCTGGAAGAAAAAAGCAATGGATCGGAAAAAAATACTACGTTGCAAGAAAAGCTGCTCAGGCTAGTCAATAAAATCAAGGCTATAATTGCTGTTTGCATTGCATTAACTGTATTTTTTTGGTAATGCACCATTTCATGCAAACAGTTGTGTTAAAACTTGAAAGAAAATGTTAAAAAATAAATGCGCTGAAGAAAAACTTTAGTTGCAAGAAAAATTCAAAAAATTAAAAGTAACTCTAATGCTAAATTAAAGATCATCATTGTCTTCCTCTCCAAAAAACAATACAAATGAGTACCAACATTGCATATCTAGCACTAGTAATACCAATTTTTCAAGTATTCTCAGATTTGAGGGGGCGCGATTCAAAACAGCCCGGGGGCAGTATCTAAACGAGGTCCAATTTCAAAAAAATTTTGGATTTCTCATTTTGGCTCAAGGCAAAAATCTAACATCCATGCAAGTTGAAATTAAAAAATGACCCTAAAAGGGTCTGCCCTAATATATATGTATATGAACTTTTTTTCTAACTGAGATTGTATTTTTAACTACGAAGTTAATTTCTGCTCCTTATAGCGTATTTTAGCTATTGATTTAGCCCGACGTATAGACGGGTGTTTTAACAATACAAGGCACGCGTACCCTCTTGCCATACAAAATTTTAAAATTTGGATGATGTCACGTATAATCTGAATTACAGTAATCTATATAGAAGATAATTTGTTCGAGAAATTGTTCTTACAGGTAAACGAAATTGCTTTTACAGGTAATAGAAAGCAACAACAGATTTCAGCTTCTTACCAACGGGTCTCTTCTTATTCGCGGAACAGAGGTAGATGATGCCGGAACTTATACGTGTATTGCTTTCAATGACGCTGGGACGGTAAGTTACAGTGCAGTATATTATCTTGATTAACTGAAATAAATTAAATTAAACAATGCATGCTGTTTGTAGATTTTTTTAATCTCTTTTTTATAATCAATCTTTCAGTAGAATTTTTGAATTTTTTCTCCTAAAACAAACTTTAGTTGACCATAATGTTCTGTTGGTCTTAATGATTGATCTCAGCATGAATAAGAATGTTGATTAAACTTGTTCATTGAAACACCGTTGTAGTCTCTGCATGTGCGTGATTGCTTGCGACCTCGTTCCCTACTCCTTTACGTTCGAGGTAGAGACTTTACTGCAATTCTCTTGTATTCGAGCATTATGTTCTGCTTTTTTTTGCAGTTAAAATGATTGATTGACATCAGAATAAAACTGCCATGATGTTGAGTATTTTCTTATGTTATTGTATTTTAGATATCACGTGATAAAAATTTGATTCTGGAAAGCGCTCCTGCGATTGTTACTGGCCCCAAAAATAAAATTATAGATGCTGGGGAAACGATATTACTTGATTGCGTCGCTATCGGGGAACCCGCACCTACTATTTGTAAGTTTAGGGAGCTGTTAAATTCGACTTTACCTGCCTTTGCTCAGTTAAGTTTAGTGCTGTTGGGTGAGATAACACAAGAGTACAATTTCCAATAAAAAAGTTAAATATGCGTGTAGCATTTCACGAGTGAGAGGTTGTAAACGGTCCTTGAGCTTAAATTCTAGGAGATCTTGAGTTTGCTGCTTCTGGAGATTCTCCAACACGAGTAAATGAGAAACTATTTATTGTTTTGTGCAAGATGATAGGATGAACACGTTTTGATTGTTTTATAGAAGAATCACACCGGTATTTGTGTCTGCATTTGAGCAATTTTACGCAAACCCTTCACATTTGCGATTAAGACTTGACTGTGATTTTCTTGTATTCGAGCAATTACGCCGTAATAAAACCAGGCCAAATCACAAACGTTCTTTGAAATTCAGGTAGTGAGCCATTGTTCCATTAATCATTGTGCTGCAAATTACATTATTTAGTAGTCTATATCGCATTTACGCAACAAAAATTTTTTTCAGCTTGGACCAAGGGAGCAGAATCTGTCGGATTTGACGATCGAACTTTTATTCTTAGCAATAATTCTCTCCGCATTGTAGCCAGTAGACTGGAAGACGCCGGAGAGTATGAATGCATTGCGGTTAACTTCAAAGGAATTGATTTGGCAACTTCAGTCGTAACAATTCGGGTATTGTGCTAGAAATTATTGATTTTTTTTTTCATTTTATATCGCGCAATATTTTACGTTATTCGCAACATTGTAACTAATTGCGCTTTTCGAAATTGGTAAAAATGTGGAAAACAAGAAAATCAAATGAATTGTTTTTTTTTTCGCTTGTCATGTAAATAATATTATCATACTGGCTTTTTATTCTCTTCCTCCATGATCAACTTTTTCTTTTCTGTTTTTGTGCTCCGCAAAACTAAAAAAATTATGGAAAAAAATTAACTCCAGACTGTCAAAAGTCGCCTGTTTTTTTGTTTTCATTGGCCATTTTAATTCTTCAATTTTATTTTGCAGGTGCACGGTTCTTATTCGGAATGGAGTGAATTCGGATCGTGCTCTGCAACTTGCGGATCTGGAGTTCAACTTCGTCAACGATTCTGTAACAATCCGCCCCCGGCTAACGGAGGCAGAGACTGCGAAGGGTCCGACAGTGACGAACAGGAATGCGAACAAGAATCATGTCCAAGTACGTAAATTAACTTTTGCTCATTTTTTATTTGAAATTTAACTTATTCCTTGAGGCACATGAATTACTTACTTTAGTCAGCTGACAACCAAATAGTGTTGAAAAATTTGAAATCGAACCCATTTTTTTGCAAAGCACTATCAATATTTTCAAATCACTTCGAGTAACTTACGACTCGGTTTTGACTCTTACTAGCAGCTTGTCTTAAGTTGCTGAGCTAGTACAGTAATCAGTACTAGCAGCTAATAACTCAGTCTTTTTTGGCGTAGAGTTTGAAATTTAATACTTGAAAAATGGAGCGTTTTGATCTAAAAATGTAACAAAAAATGAATGTGCAGTTGACGGCGGCTGGAGTGTTTGGAATTACTGGGAAGAATGTTCCGCCACTTGTGGCCAGGGGACTCGATCGAGGACACGTGAATGTGACAATCCGCCGCCTCAGTTTGATGGACTCCCCTGCAGTGGACCAGCTGTTGAACAAGCTGTATGCGTAGGAAGGGCCTGTGCTGGTAAGTGAAGAGTTTGAAATACTTGTGCAAGATTTAATGTTGCATCAAATATATGATCTGGCTGTGGTAGAAAGTTTTTAAGTCCCCCAAACTTAAAAAGTTTTACATGATTATAAATTACTATTCTATAGTAGATCTGAGAAAACTATCTCCGCGCAACTGCATGTTCTAATACAGATGAGTGAAACGGTGATGTCTTGCTTTGATGAAAAAAAAATATGTAGAATGCCGTCATTAATTGCAAAGTAACAATTTTATTGTGTTCTGTTTTTTCGCAGCCGATAGTTTCATTGCTCTAAAGACGCTGAAGTTGTTCACTGTTCAGGTTCATTGTAAGCATATCTTCGATCGGACTTAATTTTTGGAATTTACTTAAGTGGACAAAATGTATGAGTTTTGACAACCCTTTTCTCTATGTGTTCACCACTATCCAAATTCGGCAATGTAGCAGATTTTTTGTACCACCCATTCAATATTTCAGAATATATGCTGTTGTTGATGTTACTTTTGGTAATTAATTTTCTGTTTTAGTAAATGGAGGTTGGTCGAATTGGGGAGTATGGTTGCCTTGCTCTGCTTCGTGTGGAGAAGCCACCCAAATTCGCGTGCGCCATTGCAACAATCCTCCTCCATCCGGTGGTGGCGCGAAGTGCTTCGGACGTGATACAACCACCAGACTTTGCAATGCAGCTCCTTGTCCAGGTGTGCACTGCACATATTTTCCGTTTTGTTAATGGAGTAACCCGCTGTGACACAATTTTAATGATGCTGGGCAAAAATCATTTTCAACTTCCTTAAATTCAGCAAAGTATAAATTTTAAAACAAACATGTTTCTGAAAAAGAATCCAGATGTATTTTTTTGTGATTGCCACTTATAATAAATACGTCATCGTAACAACTGCGCAGAATTAATCTATGAGCTCATATTAATTATTTGCTATGGATACGTTTGTCCATTTTTTGATTGTTCAAGAAGTCTTATATCAGAGACTGAATGTAATTTTTTCAAACGAGGTTTTTCGTCATAGTTTATTTTTCAGTTATATGATGTCAGAGGTTTCTTACTGCCCTATGATGTCAGAGATTTGATGAAATTTTTTCGAACAACATTTTTTCATCACAGTTTGTTTTTTAGTCAATGGAAACTGGTCGCCGTGGGGTGCCTGGGACTTCTGTTCCGTGTCATGTGGTGGAGGAGCCAGAAGCAGACTTCGAAGTTGCTCGGACCCAGCACCAAGTCATGGGGGTTTCCCATGTTCTGGACCCAACCAACAGTCTGAAAGCTGCAACCCAGACCCATGCTCAGGTAAGAATTTGTTTTGAGTTTTTGTGCAATTTGTACGTAAAAATAGGCTTCACTAAACTGAGTGAAGTCAGCATAATCAAAACTGACTTTTTTAATATCACTCTGAACTTTACTCAGGCAAATTCTAGTTGTATTGAATACTGAACATGATACGCCATATGTACGAAAAAGAGAATAAGTTAAATTAATGTAATGGGCAAATTGGGTCATTACGAATCACTTCAAAAAAGTTACTCTTGTTACTACCTAAAAACCAGTTTTTTAAATCCTCTTGTATTTAATTGTTACCGTGCTACCACCATTGGCGATAAATACAGCAAATTTTGTTATGGGAGTACGAAAGTCAAGGCAGGAATTGAAATTGGTCTGTTGCAATCTGCGTTGTTAATATTTTTATGCCTTTTTACATGTTCAGATGTGGTTCTTTTTCCAAAATAAAAATAAAAAAGTAGCAAAGAAAGAGAAAAAGAATCCAAAAAGAACTAACGTACAGGAGGTTGGAAAAGTGGCGATAAAAAAAGATTAATACAAGACGCTCTGTAATCTCTCTTCTATTTTACAAGAGCGATTTTTGAAACAGGCAATTAACATATTTTTAATAATGTTTTAGTAAATGGAAATTGGGCAAATTGGGGAACTTGGAGTGAATGTTCTCGGTCGTGCGGTGGAGGTCAGTCCAACCGATACCGGTCCTGCACCGATCCTCCGCCCCGACATGGCGGGAGATTCTGCTACGGGACCGATTCGGAACTATTGCCTTGTGGACTTAGACCATGTCCTGGTAAATGGTTAAATTTTGTAAATATATCGACCAAACGTATTTACTGTGAGGTAAATGGTTGTGAAAATAAAGGGTTTAACTTTTCCATGTGCTTTGATTTTGTTTTAAAGATAACTCTTTGCTTAAAACCTTCATACCAGCTTTAACCATTATCTTTTGCCAAACATTAGTTACATTCATGTTGAATAAAAAATATAATGAACTCTTTAGTTATAATCAAGCAGTAACTAAGTTAGTTAACTGACTTAAGAGCTAACTTTTTATTTTGTGGAATAATATTGGACTTTTTGTAGTTGATGGAAATTGGTCTCCATGGGCCGAATGGAGCGAATGTAGTCGAACATGTGGATTCGGTCAAAAGATGCGAATCCGTTTGTGCAACAATCCACGTCCAAGCAATACCGGTCGTTGGTGCCCAGGTGACGCCACACAAACCGATAGATGCAGAGACAGATTTTGCCAAGGTGCGTGAGATCTTCGTAAGGAAGGATATCACAACATCAAACTCTTTGATTCCTGATTGTCTGCACTAATTTAATTGAAACAAATTAAGTTTGTTTTTAATCTTTTTTTTTTTGTTAATTCTAATATTTTTCGAAAAAAGCGTTTGCGTCAGTTTTGAGTTTTCTCATTTTCCTCAGGTTTTCGAGATGATAAAGACTAATCTGTTAAAGACAATGGGCAGATTAAACGATTATGTTTCTGTCAGTTTTTTTAAACCTTTTAATCTTTAGAACGAGTCTAGTTTTGAAAAGCGACAGCTTTAATAAGTTAATAGGGTTTGTATGATACTGTCGCCAAAGAACGATCAGGGGAATTGTATGGTTTTCGTAGGCGGACCTAGACAGGGCGAGGGAATTGTGTTTGGAACCATCAATGATATTTCGTTCGGAGGTTCAGATCTGGTGGCAAACGGCACTGATATTGGCGATGACAGAACCCGGATTTTCGCTAAGATTTCTGACATCCCTCCAGATGTTGGTAAGCTAAGCAAGATACCTCACACGTTTGCAGATGAACTTGTGAGTGTTTCAAGCAAAGACCATTTATTACCGAAATACATACTGTACTGTTATATCGTAATAAAACCAGTAAAAAATATCGTAGCAAAGACGCTATTTTAAAAGCTTCTTTGACTTTTTGAGTTTTAGCGATTCATGTGTCTATAGACTCAGTTCGACAAACCGATCAATAGAAGCTTTCAGTCTATAGTACATTACTTAGTATTTTGCGCTTATTTAATATTTTGACCTTTTTACTCATTTATTATGAAGTTGGAAGAAGAGATGTGATATTTGTACAGTTTCAAACGTTGGTTAACAAAAATATTTTTAGGCTACTTTTTGAAGAGTCAGATATCAATTTTAACTCCTATTTATTGGACGATGGCAAGAGAGATCCAGGGAGCCTACAATGGTTATACGTTAACTGAAGGAATATTTGATAGAACTGTAGCGGTAAATTGTCACATTTAAAGTATTATTATTGATTTAGGGGCTTGTATGACAATCAGCATTGATCGAGTAAGGTCTCAACATCTGTAGCTGTATATTCGGCAAGAAAAATAATTTACATTGTAGAATAAAAGCATTAGTTAAATTTATAGAAGATAAAACCAAAAGCAGACAATGCATTATTCGATGATTAAGTTGCTTGCTCAAAGATACATCCTGTTGATACAACGATTTCATATACATGTATCCGTTCAAGATGATTTTGCCATTACTTGAACTTCCGCTGAATTATATAAAACACTCCCTTTTATTTTTCTAAAGAGTGTTCAAATTAACCTCAGGAACTAAAAGTCTCGGATGAATTCACACACGAAACGGATTTGGCCTAGATACTTTGGCGTGTTAAATGATGCGCTCCTTTTTAATCTTCTTGTTCCACTTATGGCTAAGCTGTTGGGCGTTTATTGGACGTAATTGTAGCAAAGAAACAAGTTTTGTTCTACTAATGCCAAAAAGTTTAGCACCATAAGGACGTGGTAATGGGGTGTTTCATAAATGCTTTTGCTGTGGGTGTTTGGAGCATCAACTTATCATCGTTATTCTTCGTTTTTCTTTTGGTAAACCTCTATGAAGCATCAACCTTAACTTGTTTTGTTGAAGCAATAGAATATCATTTTTGCAACGTCACAGGTTGAATTTGCGAGCGGAGACATAGTACGAATGATCCATAAAGCTAAAGGAGTGGATTCGAACGGAAAACTAAAAATGGAGGTTGCCTTGGAGGGGCATGTTCCCGAAATTGATGCCACTACTGACATTGATATCAAGGTTTAATTTCTTACATTTTTTTCTGTACTGGTGGAGTGAATTTTGGGCCGCTTTTGAGCCGGCCATGGTCCCGGTACCGAAACGACGAGCAAACCTTCATACGTTTTTGTTTTTAGTCGCTGATTTTTATTTTAAATTTTGTGTTACTATTGACAGACAACCCCTGATGATCCCGATTACAGGTGAAACAGGGTGTATGGTTCTAAATTTTTACATGTGACGCGTACTGCGTTATGATAATCAAATCTTTTGTTATACTCGCGGTATGACGCCGAAGCGTAAAACGAGTAGACGGGGCCCATCTCCGCGTCAATGCGCCTGTGGGCAACACAGCTCCTTTTGAAGAAATGTTGCAGCGGTGGCGAGCCGTTGGCAATACTGCATCCGATTTGACCGGCCTGAGATTTGAACCTCAGACCTCCCGCTACAGAGACGAATGCGTACCGCTCGACCAACAGGCCAGTTTTATGATGTGATAATAATATGCAAAACATGTTGAATTTTGCTGCCTTATTGATTTATTAAATATCAAAAATATTGATAGGCAAAAGCTATTGATTGCTGTTGCTTACATCAACGCTCCTCTGGGAAGAAACATAGTCCTTTGTTGCTACAAGCAGTAGTTTTCAAGAAACTTAACAGTTCCAATTCAAAGCGATTTATTTGCATTTTGTTTCTGTTTTTTTCCAGCGCCATGCTTGTCGACCACGCAGCAACTCAAATAAACAAAACATTCTGTAGATAGCTCATACAAGTCAAAGTTTTTGTTTTTCCTGGGTAATAATAATACAGTACGTGACAATACTGGAAACTCCATTTCCGTTTCTGTATAAATTAAGATTCAAGAAGAAGAGCTGAATCAATTTTCTATTTTTAGGACTACACTGAGGACTACGTCCAGACTGGAGCTGGTAGTTTGTTCGCGTATTCTGACCGTCTCGTATCTTTCGATGGATATATCATGCCCTATACATGGCAGCACAATATAACGTATAACGAAACTAGGGGAAGGGTAAGTGGGAGGTTGTGGAAAGTACAAAAATTTTAAATTTATTAGTTCTAAATTGGTACAGTATTTTAAAAGGAATTATAATATTGCTTTCTAGCAGATAATTGATAAACCTGACGTGAAATAATATTTTTGTATCTGGATTTGTAACGAACGAAGCCATCTCACAGACAGTTTCTTCTCTCAAGACATTTTATAGTAGATTACTATCACTTTATTGGTTCATTACTATCGCTTAAATGGTCTTATAGAAGCGTAGAAGTCACACAATCTTAGATCAGACAGCTTTGTTTAAGGGTGGGGATGCGTCTTCTTTTGGCAATGTACCACCAGCAATTTTTAAGTGCTTCGAGCTTGCTTCAGTTGGAGGCTCAAAAATTTTGAAAGAGCTCAAAAACTTTCAAAGAGTTGAAAAAACCTTAAAGCACTATCACAACTCATTTGAAACGATCCAGTAGACCGTTCCAAATTTATCGGTTTAATTTAACTACATAGCAACCTATCATTTTTTGTTATATCGCAGAGATTTCTGTCGCCATAGTTTTCCAATTGAAAAACTGTTTTGCTAACGGAAATCGATCGAGGAAAATTTAACGCTCGCGCAAACCATCCATAGTTTTTCCGCCAAATTTAAAAGTGAATTCAAATTTTAAAAAATTAATGATTTTTCACCTTGTCTATTTTATTCAGATGCCATACCTGGTGGAGCAACTTTCCTCCAGAGACATTGTAGTGGAATATGATGAAATCAGTCAAGAGCTCACGTTCCAGTTGGATGTTACGATCGGCAGGGGGGATCCCAGTGACCGCTGCCCAGTTGGTTTTCTCTTGGATCGAAGCGGGATGTATTGCAATGGTAAGACCGGGTTGTTTAAAGTGCAACATCGGTGTATTTTCAAGTTGGCCTAGCATTTTATTTCTAACGTTTTTGCTGAACGTAAATTGCGCTATCTGGTAAAATGTCTGCTTACTCTTGAAAGCGATTCGATGCAGATGTGGCAAAGTGTTATTTTTATTTCGAAAATGCGAAGTTTTATTTGTTTATTTTTTCTACTGATTTTAAGGTTCATGAAATCAAGCAGATTTATGAGTTCGAAAAAAATATCATGATTCGGCTTTTTTTCACGCTGGACAAAGAGTTAAATCGGAAAAATCGGTAGCCAAATTCCCGGTTCTTCAGATTCCATGCAATCACTGTTTTAGCGGAGTAGTTGCTACGCATCGCGTCACTTTCGCAGTTTTTCTTCCATTCCAAAACGCCTTTGCATTTTTACTGAAGATGAATTTCATTAAAGCGCTGAAACATCACGTCGTAAACGATCGAACAAAGAAATAGCATAAACTAAAACAGCATATTTTGAATTTGAACAAATGACAAACAGATTGCTATAGGCAATTGTGCACACTATATGGTTGGAAATTTTCAAACTGACTCTAACATTGCATATAATATTCTGCTATCCTTACCATTTTTCTGGATTGCTTTTGTTAGATGAAGACGAGTGCTCTACCCAGCGACCATGTTCACACGACTGCATCAACGTCATGGGATCGTTTGTCTGCGGTTGTCCTGATGGTTACGTCATAGGTCCGAATGGCAGGGAATGCGAAGGTTAGTCCTGATATGAAGCAAACCCATAGCTGACGTAAAACACTATTCTTGCTCATTCGTATATTTGCATGACTCTTAATCATGGCTATTTTTAGCGGTATGTAAAGACTGTTTATGCAAAGTTTCCGCATAAGGATTTGAGAATGTTAAAAATGGTTCTTTTATTACGCTGCTGTAAGAACAATGAACCATCATAATTATTAAACTTAGTGGTCAATTTTTAGTACGAGATAAGATTGCTGTCAAAAATCCTGGTAAGTTTTTATTACAACTTGTTTGGTGGTTCAAAGAAGCTTGGGTATGACCGCGTTATCAATTCCTTGGAGTAAGTTTGTCCCGTCTTTTCGGCCTTTTCCACAATCGGGAAGAAGACCACACACCACCTTAAAGCGGCAGGCCTCTAACTTTGTCTTGTTTTGCAAAATCTAGATGATAAGTTCTTTAGTCGTGTTTATTACATTTTTAATTTTCCGTTTTCTCAGACGTGGACGAGTGCCTAACCAATCAGTACGTCTGCCCCCCTACGTTAGACTGCCTGAACACACTCGGCTCGTACCGATGCGTGGTAACTTGTGGTTCGGGATTTAGACGATCGGAAAATGGGAGAAATTGCGACGGTTCGTTTTTGATTGTTTTAATATTTTGATTAGTTGTCTTTGCATATTGCGAATACTTGAATGTACTTTACACTAGTGCTGAAAATTATTTTGTTTATCGGACGCCGCTTTAATTTTGGTTTTGAATTTGATACTCGATAATAATAGTGTTTTTGTGGATATCATTTCAAAAATATGCTGATTTGTTTACGTACTTTGTTTGCACAATTCTACAAATATCACTATTGTTAGATGTTTCAAATATCTCCGCAATACTTGTTTAAATAAGCTATATTTCGTTTTAAAAGAGCTAATGCTCCCAAAGTTTTTCATTTTTTAACATATTAAGTACATCTTGTAATCTTTGCTGATGTAACCATTACGTAATTGTTACGTAGACATTGACGAGTGCGAGGAATCGGACGAACGTGTTTGCACACACGTTTGTCTCAACACGATCGGCTCCTACAGGTGCGAGTGTCGTCACGGGTTTAGGTTGAACGCAAGGGGTCAGTGCTTAGGTAAGTCGACAGAAATGTCTTAATAAAGGCTGCCCTGTGGTATTTGTATTGCAATTCTTTTGACTCTGCGATATGCACTTGTTCCAGCGTTTTTTTGTTTTTTGATTTTCTTTATTCATGTCTCGAGATTGCCAGGATTCCCGAAATTGCTGTTTTTGTATTTTGATATTGACAAATTTTTTACCATCCCATCACCCCATCAGTATTAAAAAAACCTAACTGTTCTTTCTGCTCAGACATAAACGAATGCTTGATCAGAGGAGTTTGCAGGGATGATCAGAGATGTAGAAATACCGAAGGGGCCTATCAGTGTATTGATGATTGCCCTCAAGGAATGGAGAAGAAATTCGGAGTTTGTGTTGGTAAGTTTCGGTTTATTTTTTGACGCTACAAAATAACAAACACCGATGAACAGGGTATAAAAATAAACTATCTTTAGTTGAAAAAAAGTAGCACCAGAGTGACTCGAAGAGACCGTGAGGTCAATCTTGATTCTAGATGATAGCTACTCTGAGTTAATCGTAATAAAAATACAAGGTTAATTCACCTTGTTATCAAGATGGTTAATGAGGCAAATAAACTTTGTTGAAGATAAGATAATTTGTTCTCTTCGCTTAAGTACACCTTAGTGTTCCTTTCAAAGTTTTAGCGTTCGGTACGTATCCTAATTTCATCTTTATTTACGTAGTTGTCTTGGCCAGGAGACAGCGAAGGGGCCTTGGGGTTTTCGAGTCAAGCTGCCACCTGTCCACCTCACACGGTGGAGGCTTAACTCTGTCTTTTTGAACGCATAACGTCCAGCTGAAAAACTGTGAATACCAATTTTTATAGTCTTTGGTTTGGCCCGATTGAGAATTGAACTTGTGTCTACTGTGAATGGATTTAACATTGGATAATAATTAATCACTTACGTTTGTACAGTTTTGTTGTCTTTTCAGATATCAATGAATGCACGACTGGAAGACACGAATGCGGTCCTGGAATGCTGTGTCACAATACGGAAGGGGGTTACAACTGTGCTTGCCCCCCTGGGTTCAAGGCAACTGGAACTGATCCTCCCTGCACAGGTAATTGTAGTTCTTATCGCCTATTGTAGTTGCATGGTAGCCATTACTAACAAGTGTCTTTTTTGTTTTGTATGTTTTCGTCGCCTCTCTTAACACCACGTGACTGCATGCGATTGGTCAATTTCGAATGACGTCAACGGCACGTGATCAGACATAAACGAATGCATCGACTACCCGACTAGTCCGTGTCCAGATCGTTGTGTCAATACCATTGGTTCTTTTAAATGCGTTTGCCCTCCTGGACTGCGTTATTTAGCAGACCGAAAATCGTGCGTTGGACTTATTCTGTCTTCGTCTCCCAATTATCATCGATTCCCCCCTTTTTCGGGAAGTCGAGCGGATCATCCACCGCACACCTACACACCTTCCAGACCCAGCTATTATAGAAGCCGCCCTCGTCAAACTCGCAGTGTGCTTGAACTTCCATATATGGTCATGCGCAGACCTTTTTGTCTCAGAGGATTTGCTCCAACTGGACCAGATGGAAATTGCACAGGTTTTTCTAAACGCATTGCTGTTTTCTCTAACCTTTGTGTTTTCATCATCGCACAATACCATTGAATGTAAAAACTAATTTTGTCAACATCACTAACAAAACGCACAGCTCGACAAGCGCATGATTGACTCGAGCAGCTTGCGGCTGCAGGGCTGGTGGTTGCTATAGCCACCTAATTGCCATTGAAATTCATTTTGACATCCCAAGAGTCGACCTCGATAAACTATCACTAACTAAGTAATAGTGCACTTGCTTGTGCATTGCATGGCTCGCTTTAGCATAGTAATGTTTACTGATAGCGGAAGCTACTGTAGCTGTACTCTCTCTCTCTCTCTCTCTCGCAAAAAAAGCGTTTTGGTTTCTGTTTAACTTTACTCATATTTTGTAATCTGCGACGACACTTCTAATACCTTAAATAGACGGTATGTTAAATGGAACCGCGTAGCTTGCTAATCATTGAATATTATTTCGTCACCGATTCTATAATTCAAAAATCTAGAATTTGAAAGCTGTTCTTAAACCGGCCATGATCAACTTTCGTGAGGAATTCAACCATTTAGTTGACCTTCTCAAAAAAGCTCAATAATGTTGAGTTAGGCAATGTATCAATAAACGATGCCATAGTACTAAAGCTTTAAAAGTTAAAAGCCCAATGAATAAAATCCAATGTTGTTTGTTTGACCCATTAAAGGATCATTTGGGGTTTATTTTAGTGAAATACCCATGATCTTAGGTTTTTTTTACTGTATTCTTTGAAATTGATCTATTTCATACTTTGAATGTGCTTGTTTTATGAACAGATATAAACGAGTGTATTGAGTATGCCGGAATTTGCCAACACAGCTGCAGGAACTCACTGGGTAGTTACGAATGCGTGTGTCCACAAGGCTACAGAGTCGCTCAAAATGGAAGAAGTTGTGCAGGTAAAGATGCTGCTCGATGATTTATTTTCAAAATAATCTCTGACTTCACAATATTTTTAGTTCAGGGCAGTTGAGAAGAGGCAAAGGAGTATGAAGTACCCACTACTACCCAGGCCCTGTTTTTTAGAGGGCCAGCTCTTGTGCTTGGGGCCCCCTACCGGTTGAATCTTGATGTAAGACTAGTAGCTCAAAATATTTTGGATTGGCGTCGGTGGAACCCACAGTCAATTGGGAGTGAAGACTTTTTTGGGTTTTAACCCTAAATTTGGAGTAAAGTTGCTTTCTTGTTGCGTTGACCTTCTTTTCGTCTTCGCTTTGTCCCCAGGCCCGGAAATTTCTCTCAACGGCTCTGTTTTAGAGTGGGTTTGCAACTTCCAATATTTTATAAATTTGATGTAACCTTTTTCTAGACCTGCAGTGACTTTTCAGTGAAGCATAATCATGGTAAATCAAAGCTTATAAATAATGTGAATCAGAATATGTTTGTATCCTTACAAGGAAATACCAAACAGCATAACCTTTCCTCGAGTGACCTAATGCGATCGGTATGTTGAAGAGTAGAGGTTAAGGATTTTTTCTGGTTTCAGCTCCTGGAAGAATAAAATTTTTCTTAAAAATAGCGAACGCTTTGCGTCCATCGGAATTGTTTATCTGTAATCACTTCATTCTGCCGACAAAACTTTTTTGCTAATTTTTTTTTTTTTACTTGACGTTTCGTTTTCCAACCTGAGAAGCTGTAGAAATTCTGATAAAACCTTTGGGCTCGGAAGGCAAAACCTAAATTAAAAATCTTATTAATTGCACGATGTGATTGCGGAAAAAACGTTTTTTTTTTTGCTGTCATTCATGAACAGGATCTCTACTCCTGTGTAACTAACAAATACACTGAGCCCTTTTTCATGTAACAACTCAACCGAGCACGTATCATATCGGAGGCGTTGATTTACAAATTTTTTTTTTTACTCCTGCCAAACTTTGTTGTTTGTAATACAAACATTTAAAATTTTTTTCCAGATATTAACGAATGTGATGAAGGTCTAATGCACTGCAGGGAAGGGCAGATGTGCTTCAATCAGCGCGGCTCTGCCACTTGCATCAACACACCTTGTCCCCCTTCTTACGTTAGAACTAGATCGGGGTAAGTTTTTCAGTAAAACCCGTGGTTTTATACTAACTTGTTGTATAGGCCTACTCATTTTAAGCCAAAGCAATAAGCAACAAATTTGTTGGATTTTAAATTATTTTAAATATTAAAGCAAGTCATTGCTTTAATATGGTATTGCAAATCCACCTCTTTGCCTAAATTAAGCCAAAGCAATTGACAATTTTTCCGGGCCCGTCTCTGCGTTAGATTTTTGTGGGCTACACATTACATAGATGCTTACGAAGGATACCGTTGACGATACTGTGCCTATTGGCCGGCCCAGGAATCGAACTTCAAGCTTTCCGATTCAGAGGAAAATGGCTAACTAACTAGAGAAGTGCTTAAACGGGACAATTTCTTTGTCTTGCAAATAGTACAGCAAAAAAGAGTCGAATTATTTTAGCTCCCAAGATTAAGAATTTGATTCAGTCTACTTGTAGGCGATTTTATAAGTCGATGTAGAGTATACTTGCTGCATATCCCAAAATTATCATTTATTCTAAAAATTTCAGGATGCCCTTCGTGTGTAAAAAAAGACTGTGCTATACTGTCAAACAGTACCACTCAAAAAATGACAATTATTTCAATACTTTACCGTGATAGATGCTTGAAGTTTTGTTTTGTCAATACTAACATTTAACGCCATAGTCTAAACCAGCGTTTCTCAAACCATGGGTCGCGACCCAAATGTGGGTCCTCAAGGTTTTATGAATGGGTCTCAGGCACAATCGAGCCCTCAGTACTTTGATTATCTCTAATCCATAGTTTGGCAAACGAATATCCTATACTGTATGAAGAAGTCTGAAAAATTGTTTTCCCTTTTCCAAGTTCATACTTATGTGAGATGGAATTTTCAACTCTAGTGTTTATCAAAGACACATGTAGAAACCGTATGGATGCAGAGCAGTAGCGTAGCCAGGGGGACTATAGCATCAGTCTGTTGACCAAAATACAGAATAAGAAAAATATCA
Source organism: Trididemnum nubilum (assembly GCA_963965965.1). Classification (NCBI taxonomy): domain Eukaryota; kingdom Metazoa; phylum Chordata; class Ascidiacea; order Aplousobranchia; family Didemnidae; genus Trididemnum; species Trididemnum nubilum. The sequence continues at coordinate 43,388,510 of OZ014470.1, forward strand.
CATTTTTAGCACTTGTGAAACAATCTTTTGTGCTGGAATGGACCAAAAAGGTGTTTAAAGCATATTTTTAAGCATGCATTTAGGGGGGCTAATTTGTAAAAAGGAACTCAAAAAACTTTTTTAAAAATGTCCGAAAATAAGCAATCAGATTTCATCGCTTGTTTTAAAATGCTGAACTGTTTTACCAAAAAGTATTTTAAAAGCTTAGGAATAGGGAGGAGGCTATTTAGTATTCAGTGCTAGTTGATTATCAACCACTTCCCTCAAATCTCTTTCTATTAGCCCCCTCTCTCAATCATCTTTTTCCATAAAATATGGACGAAATAGATTACTCCGTGTGAGTTTCATTGAACCATAAGATTTTACGATTTACCAGCTAGTAAATAAGGGAACTAAAATTTTACCATTAGCCACTTCCCACACATTTATGCAACCAGAGTAATCGTATTTGCACTGCCAATTCCTATGCCACGTTTTAAAAGTATTACTTTTGATCAAAGTAGGCCTAAAATGAAGGTATTTTGCAAAAAGTTTTTGAGCGCTGGGGGCTCCACCTACAGACCTCCGAAACAGCCCCCTAAACATTGCGGATTTCTTGCTGCGAGCCTGATGCAGAACATCCAATGCGTTTAGCGTTGAGTAATGTTGAGCTACGATTCGAAAAATTGTTGAAGCGAAATGTCAGATTGTCAGTAAATGCTGTGTAATAAAATTCCTGTTGTTTTTTGAGTTTTTGTAGCTGTTTAGTTGGGTCGCAGCTGTTCTTGCATATAGGGTTTTCACACGAATTTGGGTCGCAGAAGAAAATGGCTGAGAAACACTGGTCTAAACCCTAGTAGTTTACTGACTTTTTCTTTATAACATTTTTCCACATATTTTTGATTGTAAAAATTAATAAGGAATTTAACTGCAGATTGCTTTCACGGAGAACTACAAATATCAAATCTACATTTGCTATGCTTTCAGCTTTTGCGTCAAAGAGTCATCAGATCCAGATAAACCGAGATACGGAATTGAATACAAAACTGTGGCACTGCCTTTTGGTATTGGAGCTAACCAGGATTTAGTTAGATTGGCTGTTTACACAAACGACGATGAACTGCATTACAATACAAGGTTTGCAACATTTTCGTTGTGCAGCGTCACGCTCCAGTGAGCAGCATGGCCACACGCGAAACGTAAATGAAAAAGCATAGCTTTGTAAAGCTACCAAAGAAATCATTTGATCATAGGTTTTTCAATCAAGTTAACGTAGTTGACGCATAAGGACACGTCCTTTTGATAAGGATGTTACATTGGCGAGCTCGACAGTACCATGTGGTCATTAACGGGGCACTCCTTGACTTGAAGACTTAAGTGTGACGCCATAGCCTGCAAAAGAAGTAGCGACGTGCAACCCAAAGATAGGGGATAGACGTACCTTCACGAGCAGCAGCATAACCACAAACATAACGTAACCGAAGAAGGTTAAATCTATCCAAACATTAGAAAGTAGATCGTTGCATTGTGGCGCGTTCTTGAAACCTGGGTGTTACAATTGTATTATGACGGAGGTTCTCTCCGGAGTTTAAAAGCCAGCAAATTTGGATTAAATTTTTCAGCAACTTAACTAAGGGAGGATTTCAGCTTCTCCCGCTTTAGCCTCCACCCTCTGATTGCACCACTCACTTCCACCGTTAATTTGGTTAAAAAAAAGATCAACAAAAACCGAAATCCCGTCAATGGTTGAGGTAAATAAAAGAACTCAAACGTCTTTAATTTAGATTTGTTGCGCACAACACATTTGGAAATCCATTTGCTATCAGAACTGAAAATTTCAAGGGAGTTGTTTCCACCACACGAGCATTGAAACGGTCGCGGACCTACCACGTGGAGGCGCAAGCAACTTCAAGAGCCGCCGATGGGCGCATCGAATACGAGACGAGGTTCATCATATACATAAATGTTGCAGCCCACGAATTTTAAGGACATGCTTTAGTGGACATGGTGACGTCTCAAGCACGTTTCATTGGTTGCAATTCACCAAAAGGATTTAATTTTTATAGCTGACAAATTTGTGGTTCTATATTACAAGAGCGAACCTGAGTTCAACGCAAGAACTTGAGTTGCCGAGCTTGTTCTCAAAGTCCGGCAGTAACCCTCGAAATTCGGAAACAAACCACTCTTAAAATAGTCAATAGTTTATTAAACATCTTTTCTACGCGTATGTTGATCAAGTTTGATCTTCAAATAATGGGTCGAGTTTTTTCGTCCTCTTCCAACCGTATTTGATGGCTTTTGATTATTATTCAATTCCAAAACAACCTTAAACCCAGTGGTATTATTCATTGGGTTCGCGCGGACCGGTAGCTGAATTTAAAGCACCGGTTGTTTAAAATATCCTGCGTAGATATTCCGCACTTTTGGGTCGAACGAATCGGTTTATGAATTTAGAAAATCGTCACAAGGAATTGAAAAAACCGGTTACAGATCCGGTTTCAGCAAATTTTGAACAGCAGCACTGGTTAAATCACTTGAAAAGAAAAACAGCACTAAACGACAGATTCAAAGGCGAAAGATTTTGATACCTCAATTCAGTGGACATCTGCAATGTCGATAGTGCCAACCTAAGAAGTTTCATACAGTTTTCTTCATCATGTTCTTTGTACTTTAAAGTCAATGTGTTTTTTAGCATTGCGTTTTTGTACATAACTATACTTTTGACTTTTTCTGCTCGTTTTAATAAACGATTTTTGACTTTCGTAAAGATACTTCGCAATTTTTACAAGTCTTTGTCAAAAGTTATTAGTACGTCAGGTTTCAAACAATAGGGACAAGAACCGGGTCTATACGTGGGGCAGCATTGTTCACACCAACCTTTGGAGGGCGAACTTCGACCCAAACTTTTTCTTCTCTTCACGTACATAAAGGCCCAAAAATGGACGTTCCAGCGCTGCTCGAAAATCTTTTTGATGATGGTTACCTAATTATAGCTCAATTTTGGCCACAAAATAGATTTTAAGACCACGTTTAAGCAGTACTTAAATTGTAGAGGGGACGCGTCTCCCCATTGAGATTTGAGCGCTGGATGATCAGAGGAAAAAGACCTAATTCTTCACCTAATTTGGGCGAAAAACCACTTCAATTTCCCGCGAAGACCTTTTTTTTTGTGTTTATTCAATTTCGGCGACGGAATGGCGTAATCTTCACTAAAGTACTTTCGTAAGCTAAATGCGTTTGGTCAAGGCTGCAAAAGCGTCCCCCCATGCAAAATTTTACAATTTAAGTACTGCGTTTAAGTAGGATTCGAGAGTACTAAAAATATTTTGAAAAAGATCACAGGCCGTAACATCGAAACTGAAAAATATTTTGAAAAAGGTCACAGGCCGTAACATCGAAACTGAAAAATGTTTTGAAAAAGATCACAGGCCGTAACATCGAAACTGAAAAACGCTGACTGGTCAAGGTCAACCACAGGCTGAGTTCAAATTTTGACAAACAATTCCGATTTCCGGTAGTCAAATGTTCGGCAAATTTCGAAAAAATGACAAGGATGTACCTGACAAATTTTCAAATCTTAGCGAGCATTACACCACGAGTTTAGGAATTAAAACCAACTAAACGTGAAAATTTTTCAATTATAAGAAAAGAAAATGTCAAGTTCTGTCAGCAAAATAAGAAAAATCAAAACTTACAATAAAAACTCAAAACAATGAAATTTAAACAAAGTACTTTGAGTTAATTTGCTCGTTGTCAGTTAACCTTGCCAAAATTTCAAAAATTAAATCGAGTTAAGTGGATGTTCTGTCAATTTTTGAAATTTTAGCAGGGTTAACTATGTGCAAAAATTCGAAATCGAATTAAATAGATTTTTTAAATTTTGAGAAGGTTTACTAACACCATGGGCAAATTTTCAAAACATGGCAAAAAATTCAAACTTGATTAAAGTTGATTTTTTGTCAATTTTTGAAATATTGGCAAGGTTAATAATCGTGGAAAACTTTTAAAATTTGGGCAAAAAGTTCAAAATCGAGTTAAGTGGATTTTTTGACAATTTAAAATTTTTGCAACGTCAACACCAAGGGCAAATTTTCAAAATTTAAGTAAAAATTCAAAATCGAGATAAGTGGATTTTTGTCAATTGAAATTTTTGCAAGGGGAATCATGGGCAAAAAATTCAAAAGTGAGTTAAGTGGATATTTTGTCAATTTTTGAAATTTTGGCAAGGTTAACCATGGACAAATTTTCAAAGTTGGGCAAAAATGCAAAATCAAGGTAAGTGGTCATTTTGACAATTTTTGAAATTTCTGCAAGGTTAACCAAGGACAAAATTTCAAAAATTCAAAATCGAGTCAAATGGATATTTTGTCAATTATTGAAATTTTATCATGGGCAAAGTTTTAAAGAGATACTGCTCGAAATCGGTTTTATTGAGAGATGAGAACTATTTGAGGTACGGTAATAAAGAAATGTCCCAAACATTTTTCCACAATTCCTTCATTCACGAAAATATGGTTGAATTCGTTTGACTCCGTACCAGAGTTGGAGTCGGACGACACAAGGCTCGAGGCCAAGGACACAAAAAAAATCCAAGGACAGACCTTCTCAAGGACACATGCGCAAGTGTTCACCTCCCCCCCCCAAAAAAAAGGTCTTCAAAAAATTGTTCAGGCGATCTACAAAATTTTAATAATTCAAAAGATAGTGCTGTTGTCAAGCCGAGGACAGGGCAGTTTTCGAGGGCTTGAGGCTTCGAGGCCAAGGACTTCAAAATGTGTGCTCGAGGCCAAGGACGTCCTCGAAGACTCCACTTCTGCTCCGTACCATTGGCAACCCTGCATTTCGCAACTTTGTGACATCACAAAAAGCGTAATTTTGCAAAAATTCTCGAAGAATAAAGAAACGCGATTACCACCCGATAGAAGTGAACTGCGTATAACCAATTCTGAAAATTTGGCTAATGCTACTAAAACCTGTAGATCTAGGCTGCCAGTACTGATCTACAGTAGGTCTTTCGTGGTGTCACAGAAGTCACAAAAATTCAAAACCGAATTAAGTCGATTTTTTGTCAATTTTTGAAGTATTGCCCAAAGTTATTAACCATGGACAAAATTTCAAAAATTGACTTAACTCTGTTTTGATATTTCGGCGAAAATTTGCTCAAGGTTTCAAAAACCAAAAAATTTTCATAAATGTGATAAATATTTGAAAATGGCTTAACGTTCAGGAACCACTATTTACAAAGCGATTTAACGTACGGCTCAGCCGTAACAGGATGCAACATTTCAACTGTCGTCAAAAACTTTTTGTTCGAAAGTTTTCAAATTCCAATCAGCATAGAATTTGGAATATTGTTACTTGCACAATTCAACGAAATATCGCTTACCACTATCCAAATATTCTGTGTTTAAGGCAAGTGTAATAACTACGCTTGTTTTTACTTAGCAAAGCAACCACCAGGAAAATTTGATCAATTGAAACTTGCAAAGCTTTTTTGTGGATTTAACCGAATTATCCTTTTTATCCAGAAGCTAAAACATTGCTTTTTGGTAAAAACGAGAGATTTGCGATAAAAATATGCAAAATAATTTCAAATTTTTTCGTTTCATGTTTTATGGCGTACCAAAGATTTGATTTTTTCAATAAAAATCTTGTCCGACCGGGTTTAAAGAATTGCAAGTTTTCGCGAACTATTTTAGATGTGTTATTTCAACTGGACAAATAACAATATGGCCAAACAGTAATTGGAGAATCGTTTCGTTAATTGAAAAAAAAGGATTTTGCAATTCTAATCATTTAAACCAGTATGTTCTAGCCTATACAGTAACGAAAACGCTTGTGTTTAAGCATTTAATATATATTTTTAAAGTACGCGGAAATTATCAAAACATAAACTTATTTTAATTTATTGTAATGATAAGCTATAGACATTTAGACATATTACAGCCATGTAAAACAGTTTAGCCTTACAGTTGTTCTTGGATTTAATTTTGAGTTTGTACCAACCACCAAGCCACAGAAGCAATACACAAAATAAGCAAAACTCAAAATTCACAAACTGTACAAGTTTACAGTTTACGGTTATATTCAGATCAAGATCGGTGCAAAAAACAAAAATGACGAATCGTCACGAAGTTAAAAAGTGCAAGCTGCTAGCTTGCAAAGCGACCACAGCATGATTCAAACACTCATGTTCCGTCTCCCCCCACAATCGTCCAGTGATCGAGCTCGGGGTCGTAGCATTCAATTGTTTTCACTACTTTCCTTGCAGCATTATATCCTCCAATCACATAAATTTTGCCTTGTAATACACACGCTGCGTGGGAGTTCCTCTCGACATTATTTCAGTTGACATAAATCCAAGCATTGCTGCCTGGGTCGTATTTTTGAACAGTTTTTTCATGGTCTGTAGAATAACCTCAATGGCATAAACATGTTCCTGGCAAATCACTACAGCAAAGTGACGTCACTGGGTATTCACTGGCTTAACCTCTCTCCATTGATCATCCAAATCATCCAATCTTTCCACTGATGACACGCTGCCATCATCGAAGCCTCCAATCGCAAAAACGCTTCGTCAGTGGCTACTAATTGATGATAACTTCTACCTTGTTGGTATCAGCAGGGCCTCAGAGAGAAAATTTTCCAGAGGGTACGAAGGTCGATACCGGGCCCCCAAACCTTATTGGGCCCTCCAAGCCTTATCGGGGCCTATGCCGTTAAATCATTTTTTGTCCAATAAGTGTAGATCTTCATTTAAAAGTGAGGGGCTAACGACATTCGCATACACCTAGGACCTGTGAAAAACACAACTAGACATAAAGTTAGTTTAAATCCAGCTAGGGGATCTGGGGGAGCAACGTGAGCTCCCCCAACGGGATGCGGGGCAAAGCCCCGGAAGCTTTAGCACTTTTTATGTTTCTCGAGGGTAAAATACAGCATTTGATCAACATCCCAGCACCAAACTGGCTTAAAGTGACAAGCAAAAAACGTGATATAGATGAAAGTATGTGAAGTGGGGGGATGATGACATTGACACAATATTATACAATGTAATGACTTTAATACTACAAATCCAAATATTTTACTGATAAAAGTTTTAAGAAGTCGTCTGCAATCATAGACTTCACAAACCCAAATACCTTTTAAACTCATCCAGATAGAGTAAATTACTTAATGATACTAGGCTAGTATACTGTAGAATGTCAACTTTGACTCCGCTCTCTGAGGTTAAAATGCTTTTGGATCTCTGAAAATGTGGGCTTTCGTACATTGTTATACCGTAAAATTAGGGCTCTCAAATCAGAGAAATGTAACAAAACGTAAATTTCGGAGCAAGTGTATGACTTTTGATACATTTTCCTCTTTTTTAATCAAATCGGCCACTATTGGATCCTAAAGGCTGTGTAGCAAAAATAGCGACCAATTACCATTGCTGAATAGGCTGACTGATATTTTTGCTGTAGGTAAGTTTGATTACGGTGTAATGGTGCGATACCAAACCTGAACGCGCAAACCTGAACTCTTCCGGGCCCCTTGAGCCCGGGCCCCCCTAGGCCCGGGCCTGGGTACGATGTACCCCCTGAACCCCCCTCTCGCAGGCCCTGGGTATCAGCAACATTTCTCCATCGATTTATTTCAGGATTGTACGCTTCCGTTGTTTTCGTTCCCGCGTTACTACCATTAACCAGGAGACAACCATTGAACACAGCTGCACCAACTTATTGCCTCTTTTCTGACATCGACGCCATTTCACTCCATAACATGTTTGCTTCAGAAAGATTCAACCGATAAGCTTTGTTGGTTACAACGAAGCTTCCCTCAATGCTATATCCTCCAACACCATAAACAAAATTATCCGATTTCAACAAACTATGGTTTTGAGGCTTGTTTGGTCCTGAAGGATAGGCTTTGCTGATATTCCCGGTGCTGTAGTAAACTTCAAACACTGAGTGTTCACCATGACCAATAACGCAAAGAATTTTACGAACATTTGGGTGGACACCTTTCAACTTTGCAATAATACCTGCAGTAAAAGCATCCAAGCAATCATTGTTCCCTCTAACAAACGATTCCTTGGACACGACTTCATCTAAAAATTGAATCGAAAGTGACGGAAGTTCGATGAGAAGAAAGAGCTCAGTAAAGTCGATTTTTCTTCTTTCATCTTTTTGTGTCCAGGTCAAAATGGCTTTGTAAATGGACGATTGTTTGACGACTGACAAATCAAGACGGCGATTAAAGAAACGAAAGCTGATTTGGACAGGTGTCTGAAAGTGTCAGTCTGTGCAATTTGATTAAAATTCACACCGATTGTTTTGTAGGTCTTTTCAAGTGATGATGGGCAGTAGTACAATTTGGAAAGACTTATCATTTCCGAACAGTTGTTGATACCCAGAATATTTATACTGTGCCCAGGTTGTCTTCCAAAAATTCAAAACAAAATTGTTTCACATCTTCTATTTGAAGTAAATCTACTGCTGCCTAGAGATTTATAACATTTTTATGATTGATGACGATTTTGCCACCGTACATGAAATCGATGAGAGCTCTCACAGCTTTGCCGTCAAATTTTTGGATTTTCACTTTGTTTTGGTCTCGTTCTTTCATAGGCGACAGGGCATGGTAAGGAATGGAATGGAAGACGGTTTTTCCATATTCCATACTTGAAATTTTCTTCCATTCCATTTCCATTCCATACCAAAAATCTTCCATTCCATATTTCATTCCATACTAAAATTTTCTTCCATATTCCATTCCATACTTCCATACCAAGGTAAGTTTAGACTGGAAGCAACGCGTAATTTGCATCGCATTTTTGCAACGTTAAGCGTACTTCCGCAAGTAGTCGCTCACGAAAGTAAGCAGTATGGTGCAACACATCTCATCCCATATTTGAAGTGCTATCGCAATGACCTACCATGAAAATTCACTTAGCATCAAAATATCGACCATAAGCGTAGCCAAGATTTTTGATTGGGGGGGGGGGGGGCAAAACGCAAATCACATGCAATGATAGCATTACAAATTTTCAAAAGATAGGATTTTTATGGTCAAAAGCCAGGACCTGTGTGTGTGGTACAAAATCATGACTTCGCGAAAGAGGAAAACCTTCAGCCAACAGTTACAAAGTTTTCCCAAAATGTCTAAATTGGGAGACGTGGTGAGCTAATTAGTGTAAATAAAACGTGTCACAGACGGGGGTTTGGGAGCAGAGTCCCCAGCCGCAGGAGATTATGAGGATCTTAGAACGAAGCCCCCAGCCGCTGGGCAATCTTTTGTAATGCTTTGAAAAAAATTGCTATTTCAATATTAATGCCATTTGGATCACATTTCGCACGCTTTTAGAGCCATTTGAAAGAACCACATTCTTAAGATTTGAAAGCCAATTGAAAAGCTCCAATTGTTTAGTCTTGCCTTTACTTGCAGGTCAAGCCCAAAACACGTTTAAAATCTTGCATTTTTGGCTTAAATTTTGTAAGTGACTTGGCCCAGTTGGGGGAAGCAAGGTACATTGCCTCCTTCAAAAATTTTAGAAGTAAATGATAATTTACTCGAAGATTTGCCTTAGAGAATTTTATCTTGAAAATAACCAGTTTTAGGAGTACATGTACGATCAAGGGGATCAGGCCCCTTCAATTCAAATTTAATGATTTATTCAATAAGCATCTCCCGTAGCTAATGTTTCTTTTTTAATATTCCATCGCGTAAAAGCTGGCGAGGTGCAGGGCTATTGTTATTTGAAGTTGGTGCAATAGATGGTTGCTAATCATGTTAGAGCATTACGTTCATTAAACGGTTAGATAAGTGCCTGTGGTTGCAAATTTTAGGACAAAACCCTGGATTTCTCCCAAGTTATGCGTTTAAATTGCTTGGCAAGAGTTTGAATTAAGGGAACCCCTGGTCGTCAAAATTAGTATTTTTGCTAATTATTATTGTTGTACGCGAAAATACTGCTGTAAAATAAAGTGAAACTGAAGAAACAATAGGCTTTGTTCTCATTATTTTCATCATCGGTGGCATTTCAATTGGAGGGGGCGGGCCTCCTGGCTACGCCTGTATCAAATACTTAATCAACAGACAATAGGTTGACCCATATGCTCATGGTTTACTGATTGCAAGTTGTAATCACACCAACTATAAAATTTAGCATAGCCAAACTGCAAAAAACATTTTAAAAATATACCAAAAAAAAGCTTAAAGCCAAAACAGAAAAACAACAACAAAGAATTAAGCTCAATCTAGGAGAGAAAGTAAATACAAATCTTTGTTTACAATGGAAAAGTTTTGTCACTTGGCGAATTGTCATTTTCAAAATAAAAATTAAACCTGTCAGCATCACTGCTGCTGCAAATTGCAATGAAAATATTCTATGATCTGATGATCCAATACCTACACTGTTTGCGCAATGCTTATGACCGTATTGCCCTATTAATTTGCCCCAGATAATTAGCTGCTAAACGCGTTCATATATTTTTAGTTACATTTTTATATTTTTACACCACACGTATACATTCGTCTGTAAATGCCATGTGCAAAATCCAGTATGGAATTGGTATGGAAGTATGGAAGATTGTCTTCCATTCCATTCTTGAAATCTTCCATTCCATTCCATTCTGGCATCTTCCATATTCCATACCGAAAATTCCCTTCCATTCCATTTTCCATTCCATTCCATACCATACCCTGATAGGCGATAGAAACATAGACTTGAAAAGCATTAAATAACAGGACAGGACCAGTATGTTTGCTGGAATGCTGTCACTTCCGGCTACGACTGTGACGTCATTGAACTGGTCTGCAATACGCTTGTCGTTGGCATACTGCTGAAGAGTGGCAGCATTTTTATCTCTGCATTTAGTCATTTCATCTTTCTTGCTCATTTTGCGACATAATTACAAATACTCATAGGTGGGCAAGTTAATGCAAAACGTTAGCTTCGTTAACCACTAGTCCGTTAACAAACTTCACACCTCCGTTAACGTTAATCCGTTATTTTCAGCTTTAATTTACGGAAGTTAATAAAGTCCGTTAATTAGTTAACATTTTGCGTGTAATTTACATTTCTTTTTATTCACTCGCTTCTAGATAACGTATTGACGCTGTTGAGCTGATTGTAAGGGACTATTTATTGCTATGGTGGTCTTTTTGTGTTTTGGAAGTTACATTTTACAGTCTAATCTAATTTCAAGGTAAAAATGAGTATTGGGCGCCGTTTGTGTACCCTAATTTGTGCAATGTTTTTTTGCATATTTAATTAAATAGTCATTTTAATTAAATATTCAAAAATAAATACAAAAAAAAACACGCGCAAAAATAAATATGCAAAAATTTTTGAATATTTATTACACCATAATTTGAGCTACGTTTTTTTGCATGTTTAATTAAGTAGTCATTTTAATTAAATATGCAAAAATATATGCCGCAGAATAAACCGTTGCGAAAATAAATAGACAAACAATCGTTACACAGAAATATTTTGCGCAAAAATTCTTGACCCAAAAATTGTTGTTGCAAAAATAAATCCACAAAAATTTTTGTGGATTTACTTTTGCAACATCATTTTTTGCATTAAAATTTTTTGCATTACAATTGTTTGTGTCACAATAATTTGTATGTTTATTTTTGATAGCAAAGAAAACAACACAAGCAGAAATAAATGTGCAAAATTTTGTGACGCAAAAAATGTTGATACAAGATTTCTTGTCGCAAAAAAAAACGCGTGCAAAAATAAATCGTCAAAAATATTTGACTATTTAGTTCGTGTCCATAATGATAAAGGGTTGGAATTATGCGGGCGGAAAGGTACCGGCAAGGTATAAAACTGGAACTTTAAGACGAAAGCTTCGAGCTCTACAGCAGTCTTTAGTAAGGTACTAGCCCGCTAATGACACCTCTCGTTGAGCTAGGAAAGGATGGTTTATTCACCCGTACCTTCCCGCCCGCATAATTCCAACCCTTTATCATTATGGACACGAACTAAATAGTCAAATATTTTTGACGATTTATTTTTGCACGTTTTTTTGCGACAAGAAATTTTGTATCAACATTTTTTGCGTCACAAAATTTTGCACATTTATTTCTACAAAAACCACCAAGGGAACCACAAGGGTACCAGAGAAATCGCACCTCCGGGCGGGGAGCCATAGCAAATCAAATGAAGAAGGATAAAACAATGTCGATCAACAAGCACGTCAATGATCACAACATTACAGGAATTGCACAGGTGAGCATCCGCGACCGGTTTCGTCCTTGCTCAAGGGACTCATCAGGCGGAAGAACAACGAGAAAACCAAATTAAGCAATGCAGCGACGGAGAACAGAACTTGCAAACCGACATCAATCCTGTTATCAAACCGACAGCAAACCGACATGTTTTATCCTTCTTCTACATTTATTTCTGCTTGTGTTGTTTTCTTTGCTATCAAAAATAAACATACAAATTATTGTGACACAAACAATCGTAATGCAAAAAATTTTAATGCAAAAAATGATGTTGCAAAAGTAAATCCACAAAAATTTTTGTGGATTTATTTTTGCAACAACAATTTTTGGGTCAAGAATTTTTGCGCAAAATATTTCTGTGTAACGATTGTTTGTCTATTTATTTTCGCAACGGTTTATTCTGCGGCATATATTTTTGCATATTTAATTAAAATGACTACTTAATTAAACATGCAAAAAAACGTAGCTCAAATTATGGTGTAATAAATATTCAAAAATTTTTGCATATTTATTTTTGCGCGTGTTTTTTTTTGTATTTATTTTTGAATATTTAATTAAAATGACTATTTAATTAAATATGCAAAAAAACATTGCACAAATTAGGGTACACAAACGGCGCTCCATATGAGTTCAAATGCACAAACGAAGCTGCGATCGGAAAATCCTTGGAAATTGCGAACACCGATAATTAATAGATTTACAAGGCTGCAGCTTATTATTTGCCACAAAAAAGAGCTTCTTTCTTTGCTTTTCTTCTATAAAACTCGTGCTAATACGCAACAATGTTACCGGTGCAAACTGGTTTGTACCGGTACGATGAATGAATGGAACAAGAAATTCACGATAAAAACCTTAGCGGAAGTTAAAAGAACTTAACGGAAGTTAATTTAGTCCGTTAATATGAAAAAACTTTTTAACGAATTAACGAGTTTATGAAAAAGTTAGCTGCGTTATTAACAGAGTAACGATTAACGGACTTGTGCCCACGTATGCAAATACTGGTATATGAAATACTAGGTCAAAGTAGGCTCTTAAATAAAAAAGCACTTATACGAGCTCGTAGTATTACGTGAAACTCTGAAACCGAAACTGACTAATTGAGTTCTGCAACGCAATAAGCTAAACATTTTTTTCGGGACGTTTGCATCGTTTTACAATTATATCATAATCTTGTAGAATAGAGCAATCCAAAATCAGTCATATTTCACTTCAATGCGACTTACGGTTATCTTTAAAGAAATCGATTTCGCTGTTATCAATTAAAAATCTTATTCAAATGGAATGTTCCGTTTGAATAACCCACAATATTTATCTGACTGATTGAGTTATCTTCCTCGCACGAGATAGCGATGGTGGCGCTATCTTTTGAACTAATTCGCACCCGCTTAGGAGTTTGCCATTCCAACTTTGCAGTTAACGTTTCGCTTCTTCCCGTGTAAACTTGTTGCTTGTTTGAAACCATGAAGCACCGATAATCATCGTACTGTAAAGCGCCTTATCCAAAGACGCGAGGACGTGACTAGGTTTCCCAAATTACGTTATCAGGTTTGTAGCAAACACGATGCCTCTACCCTCTCGAGCACGTTAGTAGTTTATACTGGCCGAAAACTATAGGGATTGGGGAGGGGAGGTTTGGGGAGGATGCGGTTTGGGGAGGGAGAGGTTTGGGGAGGGTGCGGTTTGGGGAGGTTTGCGAAATGCGGCGTTGTAGTAGTCTTAGCTCTAAGTTCACTTTAGTTCTAACCCTAAGTTTAGTGTAGTTGTAAGAATTGAAACTTAGTCTTGACCTATCTTGCCTGAGTACCGAACCACTGCAGGTGATTTGCCTGGCTTCAAGTCTAAAGACCTTTAGTGTCTTACCTGAGTATCAAATCACCGCAGGTGGTTTGCCTGGGAATTGGTTCAAATCTAAAGACCTTTAGTGTCTTACCTGGGTATCAAATCACCGCAGGTGGTTTGCCTGGGAATTGGTTCAAGTCTAAAGATCCTTAGTGTCTTGCTTGAGTACCGAGCCACCGCAGGTGGTTTGCCTGGCTTCAAGTTCAAAGTAGTAGCCGGTTAAAAGTGAATAATCTGAGAACCCAGTAGTCTCTGAATCTAAAAAAAAAGGTTATCTAGTTAATGCTATGAAGTCTATTTTGTGCGTTTGAGAATAAGCTTCATGTAACTTGAAACGTTTCCTGTCGCGCTGTAGCTGAATTTTCGCTTCCGTGACGAAATCGTAACAGCTGTTTAGCTGTGAATCACTACCTTTTGTTAATCTTTGTTACTTTTTAACTCTTCGAATATGGAACGAGCATGGCGCAACAGAACTTGTACTCGTTTAACCCCAATGATTTAAAGATCAGTCCTTTGGCATACGATGGTGCAATCCCCAACGGAGGAATGCTTGTTTTTTCTATTTGTTCAATCTCTAACGTTTAAAAACTGACTTGTCTGAGAACCGAACCACCGAAGGTGGTGAGTCTAAAATTAGCAAAGCTTACCTGGGAACCGAACCACCGAACGTGGTGAGTCTAAAGTTTGCCGAACCACCGAAGGTGGTCAGTCTTAAGCTTAAAAACTACTTACCTAAGAACGGAATCACCGAAGGTGGTGAGTCTTAAGCTTAAAAACTACTCACATAAGAACCGAACCACCGAAGGTGGTCAGTCTAAAATTTGTCTGGGAACCGAGCCACCTAAGGTGGTGAGACTAAAGTTTGTCTAAGAACCGAACCACCGAAGGTGGCGAGTCTAAAATTAGTAAAACTTACCTAAGAACCGAACCACCTAAGGTGGTCAGTCTAAAGCTTGTCTGGGAACCGAACCACCAAAAGTGGTCAGTCTAAAATTTGCCTAAGAACCGAACCACAGAAGGTTGGTAGCCTTAAGTTTACCTGAGAACCAAACCACCGAAGGTGGTGAGTCTAAAGTTTGCCCGAAAACCGAACCACCGAAGGTGGTGATTCCAAAATTTGTAAGGTGTGTCTGAGAACCGAACCACCGAAGGTGGTGAGTCTAAAGTTTGAAATTTGTAAGGTTTACTTAGGAACCGAACCGGTGTGGGTGCAAATACACCCAACGAAGGTGTTGAGTCTTAAGTTTAAAATTGACTAGACATGCCTGAGAATCGAATCACAGGTGGTTAGTTAAAGTCTAAAGTTTAAAATTTGGACTATAGTTTAAAGGTCGTGGACCGTTCTTTGGACTGGCGGCTAGCTGTCGCAAAATTGCTTTGAAGTTTGCAAGGTTCCAACAATTCGATACTTTCACTCTAAAAAACTTAAAAATTATGAAAACAAAGCTAAATTTTAAGGTATTTAGTCGATAACGTAGAAATATGTCTGAAATATGGTTGTATATTACTGTAATTCTGGAGTTTGAATAACTACGGTATTATGTTTCAACAAGATAATGGCGAACCTGAATACAAGTTGGTCAATAGTATCCTTTGACTTCTGCATTAAAATATTGCAACAACGACTGCTAGAATATTATGTGAGTCGATATGGAAAGGTGGTATTATCTTTGAATTTTGCATTAAAATAGCGAGGGGCTGGTCGTTAGCTGTTGCAGCCACATCTGTAAACCTAAGATGGCCTGTCACAAATTCACCTTTAGAAAATCTTTTCAACTGTTTTTACTCGCCAGATTAAAACTTGTTAACACTGTTTTGCTTGCATGACGTAAAATAATCCAATTTGTTTAATTTCCGATCGCCTTGTTGTCACAAGTACTAGCAAGTTTGTTCGCTGCGATACATACTCGAGAGTTTTAACGCTCTAGAGTCATTCTATCAAAATGAACGTATGTACCTACTGTATTGTCAGAAAACCTTTACTCGAAATGGTGCTATACTACATCACAAAAGAGATGTACGTGAACGGTTTTGAAATTAGAGCGCGAAAAATGTAACAGAAAATTTTAAAGAAAACCAGACCAACGCACCTGTCGCTGTTAGCACCAGTGTCATGTTCAATTTCACTCTATTGAGGAGAAAAATAATCATTTATGCAAACCCTCATCTAAAAAATTGCGAATAATAAACTTAAACGAACACGCAGTACACGTTCAATGCTCAAAGTAATCCCCAGCAGGACAACAACCTGCAAACCCTCAACCGACCAAGATTAAAAGTCTAGAATGCCACAGACGTTTTCAATGTTGCTTTTGAAGGGAACCCCAAGTTTAAAAAAAAGTTTGTTTATTTGACGAAAATTAAAAGCATGGAACGTCTTTTTTAATATTGCTCCCAAAGAGTACCCTTAGTTTTAAACGAAAGTCTGTGAATTTACTTGACCAAAATTAGAAGTATGGAACAACTTTTTTAATATTGCGCTCAAAGGGAACCCTAAGTTGTAAAACATGTTGTAAATTTATTTGACCAAAATTAAACGCATGGAACGCCTTTTTTGATATTGCTCTCAAAGGGTACCCTAAGTTTTAAAAAACTTTGTAAATTTATTTGACCAAAATTAGAAGTATGGAACAACTTTTTCAATTTTGCTCCCAATGGGAACCCTAAGTTTTAAAAAAGTTTGTAAACTTATTTGACCAAGTATAAAAGTCTGCAACGCCGCAGGTAGTTTTAAAAAAAGTTTTTTCGTAAATGTATTTGACCAAGCATAAAGTCTGCAAAGCCGCAACTTTAAAGCGAAAGAAAAGTTTTAAAAAGTCCATTGGCTGAGATTAAAAGCTGAAATCGCCGCAAATATCCACCATATCAACGCGAAGGGGCTATAAAATTATTTGACCGAGGGTTAAAACATGCATCGCCGCAGAATATCTTGAATTTTAGCGGTCTTATCGTGCCTCTCACGTCTTCGATTTCACCTCGAAAGAGTAAAGCTATATTTGACCGAGGTTAAAAACTTACGTAATTACAGGCGTCTATCGTTTCACCCCGAAAGGGTTAATTTATCAAGATTAAATAAAAACTTCCATATCCGCAGACGTTTTCAGTTTTATAGGACTTACCGCACTGCAGACACCTTCAACTTTTACCCGAAGGATAAATTTTTTTACCCGAGATCTGAAGCTTGCATCGCCACAACTATCTTTTAATTGTTTCCGCAGAAAAAAAAACCTAAGAAAAATTTTTTTTTTTTAATTTTCTCAAGTAAAACTAAAATTCTTATCAATTACGTGGAGCTGTGTGACTTGAAGACTCCTCAAAGGTTACTTCACAGCTCCTTTGTTCCCAAAAAAAACAAAACCTAAGGCTGTTTTTTGCAGAAATTTGACCGATCTGACTTTATACCACACCAAAAAGAAGTCCCTTGCTCTAACGGAAAGAGAAAGTTTCTAAAAATTTCAAGTTTCAGAGAGGTTTTTGGATTATTTTTCGTTGCAATTTTCACTCAAGACAAAGAAATTGTAAGATTTCATTATATTTTATTAAATTTATCCCTAAAAACAAAATATATCGCAAAACTTATATTTGAGCGCCATGGCGTTCTATTCTTCAACCTTTCCCTTAAAGCAACGTTCTATTAGAGGCGGTGTTCAATTAGAGGATGGCACTCTATTTTTCGACTATCTGGTCAGCAGTTTGGAAAAATAGATTTAATTAATGAAAGGAAAAAAAAAACACCTACCGTAACACAGTTACTGGTACAAAAATTCACTGGCGAAAAGCAAGTGACACGTCGCTGTTGTAGACGTCCTCGACATTTTTGTGCTGGGGTTGGTGTACCGGTAAATGGGTAATTATTATTTTATGATGTAGAAAATCATTTGATCACTAATTAGCATCATGAATTTCAAACTGGTGTTCTATTAAAGGTAAAATTCAATTAAAGGGTGACGCTCTATTTTTGAAACTCCTGTAGTGGTGTTGTATTAGAGGTAGCGTTCGAATAAAGGTAGCGCTCGAATAGAGGTTTTTACGGTAGTTATTAAAAACTACACTTTAAGAAAGTGTTTCATGCTTTTAATAAAACTATTATTCCAAAGAAAAAAAAAAGAAAAAAAAATTGCAAAACTTGGAATCGTTTTTCATAAAACTATTCTATGAATACAAGAAAATCATTAAAAATTTACAACTTTGGGAACACTTTTAAGGTGCAAACAGTACTCAAGACAAATAAGCGCAACAATTTTGAATATTTTGATCAAATCATCCTGATGCAAACAAGAAAATTAAAATTAATTACCTTTCAGGCAAGAGTTTCGACTACTTAAGTTACAATTTTCACTCAAGGCAAAGAAATTACAAGGAATGACGAGATTTTGGTGATCTTTTTCCTTTGAAAAGAATATTACGTTATAAAAAAAACAAGATTTTAGAAAAATTTTGAAAAAGTTATCGAATGATATTCATTTCAACGTAAAATGATTGTTTTAAACAAAGAAATCGTAAGACCTCAACTATTTTTCACAAAACTATCTCTGTCTAAACAAGATTATTTGAAAACTTGAAAGGTTTTAAGTAAGTTTTCGATTTTTAGATAAAATTTTTATTCAAGGCAAAAAAATTGTGAGGTTTTTAGTGCTTTTGACCAACTTTTTCTGCGAAATCAAGGCAATAATTGAAAATTTTACAATAGTAAGTAAGCTTTTTTTTAAGGTAAAGCAATCTTCAAGATAAAGAAACGTAAGACTGTAAACATTTTTTAAAAAATTGCTTTAGGTAAACAAAAATACTTCAAAAAAAGTTAAAATTTTAAGTAATTTGCGATGTTTGAGATAAAATTGCTTTCCAAGTCCAAGAAATTGTAAGACCTTGAATGTTTTTTGATCAAACTATAATTTAAGATTTTAGACAAACGCTTTTGTTTTTTTACGCTACCGTTTTCGCTCAAGACAGAGAAATTGTTAGGTTTTAAGATAGTTTATTGAATTGATCCCTATAAATCATATAAATCAATATAACGCGACTACAAAGCCAAAATTTTAGAGGAATATTAATTAAAAGTTATCGAATGATATTCATCATTAGGGTAGAATTATTGTTTTAAACAAAGAAATCGTAACACTTCAATTATTTTTTTAGCTAAACTAATCCTAAACAAGACTAATCAAAAAACTAGTAAGATTTTTTATTCAATACAAAGAAATTGTATGACTTTGAGATATCTTGAAACAAAATTGACTTTGTGCAAACAAGAAAATTGCTAAAATATTTTGATTAGGAATTTTTGATTCAAAGTACAAAAAAAACTACGTTTCAAGTAAATTTACAACCGAGATCACGAAAAGAGGTTGAACAATTCTCAGGAATAATTATGAAAAACGTTGTTGTCAAATAACAATTCAAGGTAAAATTTTAAAGATATTTTACAAAATTACCCCCATGTTAAATATTCCAACAAAACTTTGGCTATATTTTCGTTTTTTAGATAAAACTCTTGTTCAAATCAAAAAAAAAAAAAAAGACCAAGCCTGTGAATGTCTTTGATCAAACAGTTCTCACGAAAACAAGAAAACGGTTAAAAATTCGTCTATTTAAGGTAAGTTTTTTTAAGTAAAAGTAATAATCAAGATGAAAGAACCCAAGATTTTGATCAAAGTATTGCAACACAAAGAAGAAAGTCAGTAACTAGTTCCAAGTTTTAGGCGAGTTATTGGATTTATTTACGTTACGTTACCATTCCCACTCAAGTCAAATAAATCGTTAGGTTTTAAAATATTTTGACGAATTTACCCCAATAAAACAAAATCAAGTAATAAAAAACACAAGTTTTTAGAGAAGTTTTGATTAAAAGTTGTCAAATGATATTCGTTTAAAGGTTGAAATGTTGTTTTAATCAAAGAAATTGTAAGATTTTGGGGTATTTCTGCGAAAACATCTTGGTACAAACAAGCAAATCGCTAAAACTGACGTAAATTTTATAACTCGAGACTATACGACACGTTTAATATCGAATGACACCAAAAAATTGCAAAAAATCTTGTTTTAAAGTAGAAGTTTAACTCAGGATAGAAAAGTTGAATAAACTTTTATGGTATTTTAGTAAAAGGAACGGTGTAAAATAAAACATTGATAAAAAAAATATTAAGATTTTAGGTAAACTTTTTTGTTTCAGAGTAGAAAAAAATATTGTTTACAGTACGTAATATTTCAAATTAAAATGAAGAAAAGTAAGATTTTTAAAATTTTTTAAACAATTATCGCTACGAAAACAAAGAAGTTTAGACTGTTTGGTTGAAATTAATAAACATTATTCTTTTTTACTAAGTGATTTGCTAGACATTTTATTATTTTAGGATATTTTCCAATAAGTGTTGGTAAAATTTAAGGCCTAAGAAAATTGTTTGCTTAAAATTGTTAAAGATTACTGTTTTCAAGAAAAATTCAATTCAAAACAAAGCGTTCGTTAAGAATAATTTCTTGCGTTCGTTAAGAATATTTTTGTCCACACTATCTCAAAATTGTATGATTCCTTTGTCTTGAAAGAAGTTTTATATCGTTAAAATTGTTTAACATATTAATTTTTTATTGCTTTACATACTTTAATGCAGGTCTTTTTTTGTAAAAAATGTTAAATTCTTTTGCTTTGTTTTGAATTGAATTTTTCTTGAAAACAGTAATCTTTAACAATTGAAGATTGAAGATTTAACAAGGTTGAAGAATAGAACGCCATGGCGCTCAAATATAAGTTTTGCGACATATTTTGTTTTTAGGGATAAATTTAATAAAATATAATGAAATCTTACAATTTCTTTGTCTTGAGTGAAAATTGCAACGAAAAATAATCCAAAAACCTCTCTGAAACTTAAAATTTTTAGAAACTTTCTCTTTCCGTTAGAGCAAGGGACTTCTTTTTGGTGTGGTATAAAGTCAGATCGGTCAAATTTCTGCAAAAAACAGCCTTAGGTTTTGTTTTTTTTGGGAACAAAGGAGCTGTGAAGTAACCTTTGAGGAGTCTTCAAGTCACACAGCTCCACGTAATTGATAAGAATTTTAGTTTTACTTGAGAAAATTTAAAAAAAAAAATTTTTCTTAGGTTTTTTTTTCTGCGGAAACAATTAAAAGATAGTTGTGGCGATGCAAGCTTCAGATCTCGGGTAAAAAAATTTATCCTTCGGGTAAAAGTTGAAGGTGTCTGCAGTGCGGTAAGTCCTATAAAACTGAAAACGTCTGCGGATATGGAAGTTTTTATTTAATCTTGATAAATTAACCCTTTCGGGGTGAAACGATAGACGCCTGTAATTATGTAAGTTTTTAACCTCGGTCAAATATAGCTTTACTCTTTCGAGGTGAAATCGAAGACGTGAGAGGCACGATAAGACCGCTAAAATTCAAGATATTCTGCGGCGATGCATGTTTTAACCCTCGGTCAAATAATTTTATAGCCCCTTCGCGTTGATATGGTGGATATTTGCGGCGATTTCAGCTTTTAATCTCAGCCAATGGACTTTTTAAAACTTTTCTTTCGCTTTAAAGTTGCGGCTTTGCAGACTTTATGCTTGGTCAAATACATTTACGAAAAAACTTTTTTTAAAACTGCCTGCGGCGTTGCAGACTTTTATACTTGGTCAAATAAGTTTACAAACTTTTTTAAAACTTAGGGTTCCCATTGGGAGCAAAATTGAAAAAGTTGTTCCATACTTCTAATTTTGGTCAAATAAATTTACAAAGTTTTTTAAAACTTAGGGTACCCTTTGAGAGCAATATCAAAAAAGGCGTTCCATGCGTTTAATTTTGGTCAAATAAATTTACAACATGTTTTACAACTTAGGGTTCCCTTTGAGCGCAATATTAAAAAAGTTGTTCCATACTTCTAATTTTGGTCAAGTAAATTCACAGACTTTCGTTTAAAACTAAGGGTACTCTTTGGGAGCAATATTAAAAAAGACGTTCCATGCTTTTAATTTTCGTCAAATAAACAAACTTTTTTTTAAACTTGGGGTTCCCTTCAAAAGCAACATTGAAAACGTCTGTGGCATTCTAGACTTTTAATCTTGGTCGGTTGAGGGTTTGCAGGTTGTTGTCCTGCTGGGGATTACTTTGAGCATTGAACGTGTACTGCGTGTTCGTTTAAGTTTATTATTCGCAATTTTTTAGATGAGGGTTTGCATAAATGATTATTTTTCTCCTCAATAGAGTGAAATTGAACATGACACTGGTGCTAACAGCGACAGGTGCGTTGGTCTGGTTTTCTTTAAAATTTTCTGTTACATTTTTCGCGCTCTAATTTCAAAACCGTTCACGTACATCTCTTTTGTGATGTAGTATAGCACCATTTCGAGTAAAGGTTTTCTGACAATACAGTAGGTACATACGTTCATTTTGATAGAATGACTCTAGAGCGTTAAAACTCTCGAGTATGTATCGCAGCGAACAAACTTGCTAGTACTTGTGACAACAAGGCGATCGGAAATTAAACAAATTGGATTATTTTACGTCATGCAAGCAAAACAGTGTTAACAAGTTTTAATCTGGCGAGTAAAAACAGTTGAAAAGATTTTCTAAAGGTGAATTTGTGACAGGCCATCTTAGGTTTACAGATGTGGCTGCAACAGCTAACGACCAGCCCCTCGCTATTTTAATGCAAAATTCAAAGATAATACCACCTTTCCATATCGACTCACATAATATTCTAGCAGTCGTTGTTGCAATATTTTAATGCAGAAGTCAAAGGATACTATTGACCAACTTGTATTCAGGTTCGCCATTATCTTGTTGAAACATAATACCGTAGTTATTCAAACTCCAGAATTACAGTAATATACAACCATATTTCAGACATATTTCTACGTTATCGACTAAATACCTTAAAATTTAGCTTTGTTTTCATAATTTTTAAGTTTTTTAGAGTGAAAGTATCGAATTGTTGGAACCTTGCAAACTTCAAAGCAATTTTGCGACAGCTAGCCGCCAGTCCAAAGAACGGTCCACGACCTTTAAACTATAGTCCAAATTTTAAACTTTAGACTTTAACTAACCACCTGTGATTCGATTCTCAGGCATGTCTAGTCAATTTTAAACTTAAGACTCAACACCTTCGTTGGGTGTATTTGCACCCACACCGGTTCGGTTCCTAAGTAAACCTTACAAATTTCAAACTTTAGACTCACCACCTTCGGTGGTTCGGTTCTCAGACACACCTTACAAATTTTGGAATCACCACCTTCGGTGGTTCGGTTTTCGGGCAAACTTTAGACTCACCACCTTCGGTGGTTTGGTTCTCAGGTAAACTTAAGGCTACCAACCTTCTGTGGTTCGGTTCTTAGGCAAATTTTAGACTGACCACTTTTGGTGGTTCGGTTCCCAGACAAGCTTTAGACTGACCACCTTAGGTGGTTCGATTCTTAGGTAAGTTTTACTAATTTTGGACTCGCCACCTTCGGTGGTTCGGTTCTTAGACAAACTTTAGTCTCACCACCTTAGGTGGCTCGGTTCCCAGACAAATTTTAGACTGACCACCTTCGGTGGTTCGGTTCTTATGTGAGTAGTTTTTAAGCTTAAGACTCACCACCTTCGGTGATTCCGTTCTTAGGTAAGTAGTTTTTAAGCTTAAGACTGACCACCTTCGGTGGTTCGGCAAACTTTAGACTCACCACGTTCGGTGGTTCGGTTCCCAGGTAAGCTTTGCTAATTTTAGACTCACCACCTTCGGTGGTTCGGTTCTCAGACAAGTCAGTTTTTAAACGTTAGAGATTGAACAAATAGAAAAAACAAGCATTCCTCCGTTGGGGATTGCACCATCGTATGCC
This sequence comes from Trididemnum nubilum, assembly GCA_963965965.1. Lineage (NCBI taxonomy): Eukaryota > Metazoa > Chordata > Ascidiacea > Aplousobranchia > Didemnidae > Trididemnum > Trididemnum nubilum. The sequence continues at coordinate 43,412,356 of OZ014470.1, forward strand.
AAAGGACTGATCTTTAAATCATTGGGGTTAAACGAGTACAAGTTCTGTTGCGCCATGCTCGTTCCATATTCGAAGAGTTAAAAAGTAACAAAGATTAACAAAAGGTAGTGATTCACAGCTAAACAGCTGTTACGATTTCGTCACGGAAGCGAAAATTCAGCTACAGCGCGACAGGAAACGTTTCAAGTTACATGAAGCTTATTCTCAAACGCACAAAATAGACTTCATAGCATTAACTAGATAACCTTTTTTTTTAGATTCAGAGACTACTGGGTTCTCAGATTATTCACTTTTAACCGGCTACTACTTTGAACTTGAAGCCAGGCAAACCACCTGCGGTGGCTCGGTACTCAAGCAAGACACTAAGGATCTTTAGACTTGAACCAATTCCCAGGCAAACCACCTGCGGTGATTTGATACCCAGGTAAGACACTAAAGGTCTTTAGATTTGAACCAATTCCCAGGCAAACCACCTGCAGTGGTTCGGTACTCAGGCAAGATAGGTCAAGACTAAGTTTCAATTCTTACAACTACACTAAACTTAGGGTTAGAACTAAAGTGAACTTAGAGCTAAGACTACTACAACGCCGCATTTCGCAAACCTCCCCAAACAACACAACTCCCCAAACCTCTCCCTCCCCAAACCGCACCCTCCCCAAACCTCTCCACTCCCCAAACCTCCCCTCCCCAATCCCTATAGTTTTCGGCCAGTATAAACTACTCACGTTGCCGACACTCGTACTAAGTCCTGCTGCTTCCAATATCCGCTGATCTTCTTTACCAAAGTCAATTTTAATTTATATACATGTATTTTAATGTAGTATTAAAAGAAGTCGATTTCGTAAATCGATATTGCTAATTATTTAAGGCTCATCAACTCAAATTTGTCTAACTTGTTTTCCACTGCTGGTGATTTTTTGCATAACATAGCTTAGTAGCGTAGCCATGGGGGCTGTAACCCTCCCATTGGCCCGTCGACCAAAATACACAAAATGGAAAATGCGACGTTTTTCGCACTTCTGAGGCAGTCTTTATAGTGATATAGACTTTAAAGTAGTGTAAAGTCACTTTTGAAACATTTAAGGAGGGCTAATTTTTGACAAAATTAAGCTTATAAAAAGGAGAGCTATTCAGTAGGCCCATTAAATTTAGGTATTTACCAATCATTGTTTTCAAATCTCGTTCCATTAGCTCATCCTCTCAAATTATTTTTCCTTCTAATATGCAGATAAATTAGGTTAATGCTTGTGAGTCTTTTCGAATTATAGGACCTCATAATTTACCGGTTTACCGGTTAATTTACCGGTTCTAAAAAAATCAAATTTTGCCATTAGCCACCGCCCACGTAATTAATTGCCGCAGCCAGTTTAATCATGTTTTGCAGAGCTAATTCCATGCCACGTTTTAAAAGCATTAATTTTTACCGCAGAATAGACCTAAAATTGTTGTTTTTACAAAAAAAAAAAGCAAAATTTCCGAAGCGTTTGGTGCTCAACCCTTAGACTTTTTTGAGTCCGTTGGCTGGGGACTCTGCTCCAAGATCCCCGTAACAGCCCTCCCCATTGCAGATTTCTGGTTACGCGCCTAATGCAGCTTCAATCTGATACAAGAGTGCTACAGCTACTGCTATATATCGTTCAAACGACTTTTGGTTTTATGCCCCAGCAGCCGCTGTCCTTATGCAAGTACCGCACACTGCAAACAAAAGCGCCATGTCACACAATATAGGTAGGCCAACGGCGCAGTTATGTAGTGCCTGTAGCAGTTTGAATGGAACTATAGGTCAATGTAAAGTCTCAAATTATGACATACTGTAGGTTAAACTTGAAGTTTGTATTGTAGTTTCGCGTAAGATCAACCTGCTTTATCACCTCATTAAATCTAAGACTATTCCACAACAAATACGCTTTCTTTTAACAAGAACCAGTAAATTTTTAGTTGAGGCTGACTGTTTGTAAGTTTTCACGAATTTTCAGCCTCATTTATTCTGAATTAGTTCTGAAAACTCCGTACATTACTTAGAAATGCGTTGCGCTAGCTTATATATTCTTAATATTATTTTATTTTTTTCAAGACGAGGCTGGCAATGTTCTTCATTTGTTTTTCAGTTTTGAGCAAAAATGAGCCTCGTATTTTTATAAAATTGTTCTTATGAACAGGGGTGCCGAAACCAGAGGGATAGGGGGGAATAATTTGACTGCATCCCCCCCCCAATCAGTAGCGTACGCAGGATTTTGAAAAGGGGGGGCCAGAAACTTCGGAAAATACGAGAAGAGCAAAGTCTGAATCAGAAATTGTTGCGCCCGAAATCAGTCCGATTTTTTGCCCAAAATCAAGTGAAGAGCAAAAAAAAAGGTCTTCACTCAAATTTGGTCCGATTTTTCGCCTAAAATCAGGTGAAGAGCAAAAAAATAAAAAAAGGTCTTCACTCAAATTTAGTCTGATTTCAAGCATGAAGCCTAGAAGAAACGCACCGAAGATACCCTTTGTGTGATCAAACCTTATGCCCAACTTGCAAAGGGGGGGGGGCATGCTTCAATTGTGCTTACTTTTCTATGCAATTTTGCAATCCTGTCGACCCAAAGGGGGGGGCATGGCGCAATGGCCCCCCCCTTTAAATACACCCCTGAGTACAGCACACCGGCCATGATAGCAAAAACCCGGTTACTCGGTACTATGCGGTACAGTGAAACAGAAATCGATTTTTTGATTTATAAATTTGGCCCGTGTTCTTAATTTTTGTTCATGTTGAAGCTGTCAGTGTTCTTAATTTGTTCTTAAATTTAGAGCAAAAACGAGCCTCGTGTTCTTATAAAATTATTCTTGTAAAAAAGTGGACAGAAATTCTTGAACTCGTTTACTGATTAAGGCTAGCGTTTCTTTACTACTGCTATTAGTATCATAGTGTTGACGTCACGGAGTACAAAAGCTGAAAGAACTGCAAACCCTCTCTTTTTAAATGGAGTCCACCACAGCGCTTTGCATCAAGTAAAATGCGTACATGTAGGCTCTGCAAGCAGTTCCTATTCTCACTTTCTCCCAAATAATTTTCCGTTTGATACGTTCGTTCTGTGAGGTAAAGCATTGGGTGTGAGGGCTCAATTCAAAATAAATAAGTGAAAACAATGAAAAAGTCTTTGCCGCTTTGACCAAGATTTTTCCGAGCAAACTTTAGATGAAGAGTAAAAAAGTTTTTTTGCTTTCTAGGGCGACTATTTTTCAATCTTCATCATCTTGAAAGCAGTGCTCATAAACGGTGCTGTTTCTCCGGGAGAAAAAAATGCCCCACCCCCTTCGCTACGCACTACTGAGTGTATAATGATTGTGATGTCACTACTACATTATCGGCCTCCTCGAGAGTCAGCTCCGTGATCATAGAAATCAAGAAGTAACATAGAAATCAAGTGCAGCATGAAAGTAAACGCGTAAAACACGGCATATAATTTGCATGCGATCACTGTTATGAATGAGCATCATGATAAAGACGTTTCGCTGGGAAACCAGTGGCCCTGGTTCGATTCTCAGATTTTATTTCAAAAAACTTGAAATGGTAATTGCTCCAGTTCGTGCGTAGGCTTGGCAATCGTTATTTTCGTTGAGGATTGTGCGCGACTAGCCCTTAACACTGAAGGCTAGTCCGGAACGGCTGGCTACTTGACCACTGACGTAATATAGCAATTGCGCTGTTGCGTTTGAAGTTGTAATCAAGTACACTAAACCTGAACTTAATCAATTGCCACACTAACTGCTTTTCGGTGTTTGTAATTAGTTTTGGTTGTGGTTTTTGTGCCAAACTTAGCCATTACAGTAGTTTTACAACAAATTCCACCTTTTAGAAGAAAAATTTGATCGATGATATAACCTTATTTAATTTGTATCGATTTCACAAGAAAATTCTTGTCTGCAGCTTTCATGCCAACCAAAATTTATTAACCCTTAAAGCACAATTCTGCCAAAATAAAATATTTATTGATTAGTCGAGCCAATAATCATACATTGCTTTGGTTTTCTACCAATTTACAGTGCATTTCCTTTTTTTTTTTAATAACATTTTGGGAAATTGGTGTTCTCTATTAATATCTATTAGTTACGCACGAATAGTGTATGCTGCAATAATACTTCTGGGGATTTTGCGAAATCATATGTGCCTCTATTATTGAGATAGGTTTCTCCAAAATGAACAATCATTGTTGTGGTAGTGCATATTTTATTCTTCTGTCACCGGACAGCGTCAGACGCTAACTGCTGTATGATTCGCAAACTTTTCATTGCTGTGTGTACTTTGAGCTTGGGGTAGTGTTATATAAAGGTCTTTTCTAAATTGGTCATCATTACTTAATTTATTTACAAACATGACAGAGAATTACTTTGCAAATTTAACGCCGATTAAAGGCGGTGAATCATCCAGCCAATTCCGGTGGTTTACAGTAGCTAAAATTGAACTATAATTTTTGATATTTTTTGTTTTAATTTTGGGGCTGCGTTTGCAAAGATATTCAACAAACACAAAACGATGTCCCCCCGAAAAAAGTTTTTGGAAACTCTGGGCTTTGATCTTCCCGTCAAAACCACAGTTCTCTAAACTATTAGGCCTACTGTAATCTTATTAAACTTTTAGGCCTAACTATCTCTAAACTATTAGGCCTAATAGTTTAGAGATAGTTAGGCATAATTAGGTCCAAACTATTTAGAAATAAACTATCTCTAGACTATTAGGCCTACCACAGTTCTCTAAACCATTAGGCCTACTGTGGTTTTGGCGGGAAGATCAAAGCTCAGAGTTTCCAAAAACTTTTTTCGGGGGGACATCTTTTTGTATTTGTTGAATATCTTTGCAAACGCAGCCCCAAAATTAAAACAAAAAATATCAAAAATTATAGCTCCATTTTAGCTATTGTAAACCATCGGAATTGGCTGGATGATTCACCGCCATTAATTAACAAATTCAAACCGGACAATAATTTTCAGAAGCTGGACAACTGTTTCGCCTAATTTTGAAGTAATTCAAAGGGCTAGCTGGGCGTAATATCGCAAAAACTTGTTGCAGTATAATTTTTTTTCAAAATTAGGTAGGTCTGCAGCTCGGCATCAAATTGACTATACTGTAAAGCATGGCTAAGATGTTTTTTTGGGACGAGTCATCCTCATCCGCATAGGAGTTTTCCTTATTCCAAGCTTTTCGATTGACGTTTGACTTCTTCAAATCAAAATCAATTCATTTATTATACTCGCTGTATTACGCCGTAGAGTGTAATGAGTCTGCGGTGCCCATCTCCGCGTCTTTGCGCCAGAGCTACACATTTCCTTTCAAAGAAATGTTGCAGCGGTGGCAAGCCGTAGGCAACACTGTGGCCCATTTGACCCGCCCAAGATTTGAACCTCAGACCTACCGTTCCAGGCACGAACGCGTAACCGCTCGACCAATTGGATGAGTAAATTTATTGCTTGTTTGAAACCACCTAGCAGAGATAATCATCGAAAAGGGCCTTTATCCGGGAACGCAACAACGTGACCAGGATTCTGGGTGAACCAAGATCATGCGATTAGGGTCGTCGTAAAACGATTCTTTTATGCCCTCTCGCCACGCTGCCAACAAGGGCAGGGGTACCGAAACAAGGGGGGGGGATGGGGGATATATCCTCCCCAATAATTTGGCTGCATCCCCCTCCAATAGTATGAAAATGGTCCACATCTGCATCCCCCCAATAATTTGAATGGGTGTACATCAGAGCGTAAATTTGGGGAATAAAGTGTTCTATTCTTGTTAAAGACCTTTTTTTTTGGTCTTCACCTGAATTTGGGGAAAAAAGTGTTCTATTTTTGATGAGGACCTTTTTTTTTGGTCTTCACTAAATTTTCACACCTGAACAAAATCGTGGTCGAGGTTCATCCCCCCAATGTTGAAAATAGGGCAAAATTGGGGTAAAATTGCAAATTATCCTCCCCAATGCTCAACAAAGATCGGCACCACTGGACAAGGATATTGGAAATAAAATTTTGAGAACTGGTACAATTATTCTATTCAATATCCTAGAGTAAACAATAAAATATAAGCATTTTTTCTGTTGCTATTGAGTAAAAATAAATTGAATTGTACAGAACTTATTGTGTTGCCTCGATAGTCATGGATAGCAAAGTTGTGTGCAAAGTTCACAAGGCTAAACTCAACGCGATCTGTACGGCAACTCGATAATAATGATTAATTAAATTAATCGCCCTATGAGACTTGCTGCATATACCAACAGGCAACATGTGTGACGTCAACAATAGGAACATGGTGAGTAGACTTTGTGAATAATAACCAAAAAAATACAGTCAAAATACTGTTGAGCACTTACAGGCACCCTTGTGCAGTTAAAGCTTCTGCTGCTGAAACGATGAACTCCGTTCGATTCTTAATTGAGTCAAACAAAAAATTATTAAATTAATGAATGCATTTTTAAATAATTTTGGAAAAAAGCTACAGTACTTGTTTGCTTGTTTCCAATTTTTCTCCCAAAATTGCTTATTATACTGGAGCTTGTGAATTTGGCAGTTGAATTTTACCCAATTTGATAATCTGCTTTATCCGATTTAAATTAAAGTCTATTTTATTGTAGAGTTTTCTGATTCTAATTTTGGTGAAATTGAAGCATTAAAGCGCCAAACTTCGTCACCAACAGGGGTGCCGAAACCCGGGGGGGATCGGGGGGATATATCTCCCCCAATAATTTGACTGTATCCCCCCCAATAGTTTGAGTATGGTCTACATCTGCATCCCTCCAATAATTAGACTCTGGTGTACATCTAAGCGTAGGTGTCCACTTGAATTCGGGAAAAAAAATGTGTTTCATATTTCGTGAAGACCTTTTTTTTTTGGTCTTCATCTGAATTTGGGGAAAAAAGTGTTCCAGTTTTGGAGAAGACCTTTTATTTTTTTTGGGTCTTCACTTAATTTGGTCACCTGAACAAAATCGTGGTCAAGGTTCATCCCCCCAATGCTGAAAATAGGGCAAAATTGGGGTAAAATTGCAAATTATCTCCTCCAATGCTCAACAAAGATCGGCAACCCTGGTCACCAAGCTCTTACAATATATACTGTTAGTCAAACCTTGATTTGTGTAGTTAGTTTATTCATCTTTATTTATTAAAGTTAGATTTTGTGTTTTGAGTCTGGTTTTCGCTATTGTTTGGAGGTGTTGAAGTGAGGTTCAAGTATTTACTTGAAGAAAAAAGGCTTTGACTGAGTGATCGAATATAGACGCTCAAATGGGGAACTACATTGTCAACATTGGGTATTTCCTTGCGATTCTTATTTGAGTAAATTTGAATTTAAAATAGTACAGTTGAAAGTCACGCAGTTAATAGCGGGGTGTGTTTAGTTAGGTTTGAGCGATTTCAAGTTTAGGTACAAAAACCATACTTTTTAAAGTTTACTGAAAGCCAAAAAATATTCCGGCATGTATCTTGAAAATAGCTTCTTCCTGTATTCAGAACTTTTAGTGACTAATAGTTGGAAATTTTCAAGTAGTGTTTGGAAAGCAGCTGAAAAAGCTTTGCAAAAATACAATAACACAAATATTCTTGCTTTACTCAAATAAAACAATAGTGTTGTTGAAGTGCTACACCAATGCATAAAATACAAAACTTTTAACACTTTGCTTTGCTTAGCTTTTTCAAGGAGGAACGAATTGGGGAACTTGAGGATAAGTTTAAAAATTTGGTGAAAAGATTAAACAATTTTTTTCCAACAAAAAAGTCTAAAACAAAATGTAACTGTGAAATTTGTTTCTTTAGTTGACTAGCTATTGGTGAAGAATAGATTATGCTATTACGAAGCTGATATATTTCAATTTTTGATGGTAACTTTGTGAGCCCATTCCCCAATAAATTCAGCATCTGTCAACCTTTTTACGTGGGGCTTTTTGATGGTGCTCATAAAAAAACAACACAATTTTGTTATAAAAGATATCACGGTCGTTTTGAAGACTTTTATAAGGTGAAGTTTTTCGTAGTACAAGCTTTTGTGATGCAATAACCAAAAATTATGACGAAATCATGTCGAACATTTTCATGAACTCCGTTTGCATTGTCTCTTAAACTCATGTAATTAGTTATTACTGTAGATAGTAGGTGACCGTACAATACGCTCTACATGCAGAATGGTATACTACGTGCAAATTGATGATTCAGACACAGATTTATTCACAAAATTTTGTTGCGAATGGCATCATGGTAATTTAGTAATAGTAGCTACGCGATGTTTCCGTTTAAAACTTTTTGCAAGATTGTCCATGATACAAAAAATTAATGAGCCAGCATCTCATACTGCTACACTTATCACAAGCCAATAAAAAGTGTGACCAGTAACGTGATTGCTCGAATTGATAGTAACATGGATTCAGTGAAACACACGATTTTCGTCACCATTGTGAAAAAATGAGATTGATCAGTGAGTCGAAGTATATATACTTTCTTGTGGAGCGATTGGTCCACGGATCGATTCTCACGCTGGTCACAGAGGCAGAGTGCTGCCAACTGCTAATTAACCGTGTAGCGCAAACGCAAAGGTGCAAGAATAAGTCTGGCCAACTTGTTACACGCTTTGCGTAAGATAACTTGGAATGCAATGAAGACTCGTGGAAATAAGCGTTGTCTTTGAATTGAACTAACAAGCCACAAATAAAAGATAAATCAAAGCGATTCAATTAAAAAATACACTTTTTACTGGAACACGAGTCTCATTTCAAAATTCAAAAACAAATTAAGAACAATGCCAACTTCAGCAGTAAGAAAAAAATTAAGAGCAAACGACAAAAGAAAAGATTTCAAATTTAAAAATAAAATAAACTCTAAACTGGTACAAAACAGCGAAATTTTAGTGAATCGCTAATATTTGCTAGCAAAATTGCAACGATTCCGAGATTATAAAGTACTATTGCGTACTGGGCAGACAATTTGTAAAAACTTTTGGGCTTAAATTGAAAAAAAACTCGCTTTTTCAATTTTGCAATATTACGATGCTGCAATAAAAACAGCAAAAAAGCGTTTGCTCATGCTGACAAAGCATTCAGAATTAAGGTGGATTTACACAGTGGCCGTTTTTGTCCGTTTTTTTACGTTTTTGCTTCTCCGTAAAAAAGTATGCGCTTTTTCATTCGCATTTTTATATGTCCATATTCGCACTAACCAGACAGTCACATACGGAACAAAAGTTTTCCGAAAAATTTTTTTATAAAGGGATACAGCTCTATTTTGAAATATCGCTCTTATCGTTCACACACAAAGTTTTTGAACAAAATTAAATATCTATATATAACAGTCTACTTAGTGCGGATATGGACTTATAAAAATGTGGATAAAAAAGCGCATACTTTTTCACGGAGATGCGAAAACGTAAAAAAACGGACGAAAAACGGATACTGTGTAAATTCATCTTTAAACAATTTTACAAGCATCGTCGCTAACATTGACATTGATGCTCTCAAATTTAAGAACAAATGAGACTGAAAATAGGCAAAAGATTATAAACAGCAGCCTTTACTGAAAATTTACTGGTTCTTACAAAAAAGTGTAGCCGACTTTATTAAGGTTGTATGGATTTTTCAACCCAGCCCTACGGTCATATTAGAAGTTGAGATGCAGGCAACCTACTGGATGTTCTAATATAACTTGCCAGTCATAGTTTCATAGTTCAATGGTTGAAAATCTGACAAATAGTGTTGAGCTTTTGTTGGTTGGCTCTTGCGTAAAGGACAAAGAGATATTCTGATACTTCAATATTGTTTTGGTTATCAAACAGTTATTTATTGGCCGCAGGGCAAGAAGTTATTTGTCGCAAAATCTGTAACACACTACGCATTTCAGTGGTTCAGTCAGTCTGTTTTTAATCCTCAACTCTGAAATACTTTTCAAATAATTTCTTAGCAGTTTTTTTTTTATGATATTTTTTTTATTTATTGGTTTTTTTATCCATTGAGGTTGGGGAGCGAGATCGTGGGAAACAAAAGATATAATATGTTTGATGTTTTACGCGAAAAATGCGTTGTCAATTATTCTCTTCGAAATTCTGCAGTATAGTTCAGCAGCTATGTGCAGTAGCAGTGAAAGTGTGAATTTGTAGTGCTGAATTTTGGACTGGTTAGATCTCGTTTAGTTTAGACATTTTAAAATTTTGTATAGTTTTGAAAATGCCTGCGAAGAAATATTTAAACAAAAAATGGAAGTTCTTGAGAAGTTAATTGGCTAACAGTGGATATGGCCAATCAAAACACATACCGTATTTAAATTTGAAAGAATCCAGTTTTTATGGTATCATTATTCAAATTATTCACGAGTTGGTATCTGCATTAACTCTCATCAGTTTGATCGCTTGTCAAATGTCTTTGTTCCTCGAGGTGCTTTTCATTGGAAGTTATTGCCATGGTAGCTTCACGGAATAATGCATTTTAAAGTGGCATGGCTAAGAGTTTCGCGAAAGTTATGACGCAGATGAAATTTGATATTGCATCGTTCATGGCCATGAACCAAAGACCTATAAGGTTTTACTTTGTGTTCGCTTGTTTTGCACACAGAAGTTACATTTAAATCCGGAACAAAATAGCAGAATTTTGGTGGAAATGACGCAAGAATGTTTGCGTCAGTAGTGGAAAATATGGTTACGTGTCATAGCAATAAGGATGCTGCTCAGTTTCGATATTTCCTTTAATTGTTTTCACGATTTTGTTCATGCATAAGCTCTACCGGTATTACCGCTGCTGCCTGTGCCTGAAGCTGAGGAAAGTCCGACGTTGGAAACTAATGTAACGTAATACATCCTCTGGTTATTCTTAACCGTGTTATGAGTTGTTGGCACTATTCTGATGCCATAATAGCACGCCCTGTTCTTGAATTTCATACACAGTATTTTTCAGTCTGTGACGTCATGCTTTCTACTTTTTTTATTTTTACATAAATTCGTTGGCGTAATTGAAACTGCGATGAATATAAACAAAATCTGCAAAAACACTGAATCATGTTTTTCGGCTTCAGTAAGACTACTCAGTCGCAGAAAGGCTGATGAGTCACAGTTACACAATGGTCACATTGGCCAACTGCCAAGCACCACCACGCATTGGTGAAGACCTTTTTTGTTTCGTTTCCCCCGACTGGGATTCCTAAACCAGCGACTGTCTTTTTTCTGTCTGCTTTCAGTTGCCCACAATCCCGTAGACTCTTTTAATTGAGCTTTGCATGCTATTGTTCCAAATTTTCAATGCACCTGGAAATTTTCAAAGTAGGTGTTTATTTTAAGTCAGGTAACAACCACTTAAAAATATCATTTTTGTGTTTTTTTTTATTGATCAGTGATCGAGTGGATAAAGCTTAGGCTGCTGAAACGGTAGACTCAGGTTTAATTCCCGGTCGGGTCAAACCAAAGAAAAATTGGCATACACAGCTTCTCTAGACAAGTGGCTGCTTGACTTGAAGACTGAAAGGCCCCTTCGCTGTCTCTTGATCAAGGCAACTTGGTGAATAAAACGTAACTATAATTATTCTTGTTCTCAAGCCGACGTCGTTTCTGATCCAAAAATAGTAATCATTTCAAAAGGTTTATTTCACCTGGAATTTCTAACTAATCTTTCATTAATTCTGACCCAAATCTAATCCAAAACTAGAATTCTTACTCTAAAACTAACCCCACGTTTAACCCTAATTCAACTCCTAATCTTAAACCTTAAAAAAAAACAATTCAAAAATGTGCGAATGAATATGCTTCGTTTTTTTACTCTCTTTTACTAAAAATTTTGCGGTGGAATAGTCACTACCAAGCATATTTTATATTTTGGTGTGTGTTTTAAATTTTAATTGAGCCCTGGAGAATATAGAAGAAATTTGTGGCGTATATTGTTTTAGGTTTAATTTATAGTGTAGAGTTCTTTGCTAAGCAAGTTTCGAAAGCCTAAGACCAGCCGGGAAATCGCCACCTTGATGATTTTTAAGTTTGTTTTTTATTGCGCTCGATTTGTTTCAGTTTTGTTTTCATCATTCAATATTTTATAGTTCGCCAACAGAATCGCAAAAAAAATCAAAATGCAACCCATACTGTGATGCAAATGCTGCATCAAACATGTAAATTTCAAGGAAAAAATGCTGTCAAAAAAGAAAAAAGGTTGGATTTGAGTTCACGCTAAACGTCAAATGCTATCAGGCCATTCGCCGTGGAGATAAATCAGATCTGACCAGCAACGTGGTCGTGTGTAAATCGCAGATCTGCTGACAATTAGTTTTAGAGTATGGTATTGATCAAGTAGTTTTAAAAATGTCTTTGGCAGTTCAATTACTCATATATTAAGAGAAGCCTTAATAGGTTCAAGTTTAGTTGGTGCTTTGCGATGAAGAAAAATTATGCTGAGTTTTCTTTTTGAAGTAGTTGTTTACATTGCTTGTACAACAACACACTTTGCACAACAAAAAAAAAAGAACGACTCAGCTTAAAATATACAGCACTTTATTTATACTGCAGTGTAGTTCTACAGTATTTACATAAATTAAATAACAAAAGTCACTTCTGGTCATATTTTTCAGTGACCAGTGATTAGGTAATTGATTTTTTTTCATGAGTATGAGGCGTTGTTGATAGACCTACAGTGTCGTCAAATCCGCATCACAAGATTAACTTCGTGGTAAATTTTTCTTGCGTGCAACTTGACTTCGCGATCAGACCATGACTCATTTAATTTAATTACGATTACGTCATAAAACAAAACCGATTAGATAACTTTACATCTTTTGTCGATTGTTTTAAACTTTGGAAATATTGTTTCCTAGCAATTGGGAGTGAAATTCTGACATGTAAAATGGTTACACACTAAATTTTTTTTCAAGAATACAAAAATCTTAAGAATGTTTAAGTCGGAAAAACCATTTGCGTAATAATGGGTAAGTTATTTACTTTTTGGTTGAATGTAGAACAGAAATCATAAAGCGTTTTTAACGCTTGACTTGAGTTATGTGAACTTTTGTCGCGTAGGTTTAGAGTGAAATTGCGGGCAAACGAAAATAATCTAGTGTCTGGCGTGTCTATTTAGCATTTGTGTGCCGTTATTTTCCCCTTGAGGATTGTATTTTAAGATGAGCTCGAGTTGTTTTTAAATTTAATCTGGTGAAATTAGAAAGCGGTCAATAAGTGAACTCGTGTGTCGCCGATGATTTATGAATAGAAATTAATCTTTTTTTCCACGCAACTTACTGGAGCGTAACGTTACTGAAACCTTTAAAATGCAATAGAGTTATGAGTCGATATCTATAACTACCTACAGGAAGATGATTGAGTAATTATTTTGATCTATAGTGTAAACTCTCAAAGGCAAAGAAAGACTTAATTGCAAATCATGATCAGTTTAAAAGGCTGCGGTTAAAGGGCAAGAGCTGTGCAAGTGAGTTTAGTGTGTTTTAGAGCATGGGTGTGCAAGCGTTTGAAAAGCCTACCCAAATACGAATAAATGGATTAAACTGTGCGGGCCTTGTAGGATTGTTGCACACATCCAAGTAGGCCTTAATTGAAAGAGGGAATAAACTAAAAGCTAAAAATTTCAAACTCTGCGTTTGCAACTTTCGCACATTTAGTATAATTTTAGGCCTTATAGTGGAGTCTGGGGGGGGGACAATTTTAGTATTTCTTAGCAAAAATATCCGTTTTTACACCATTTTTTCGGAAATTTACACCTCATTTGCAGATTGATCATAGACAGGATTTGGGGCATGGAACCCTCAGTCGCGAAGCGATTGTCACATGTTTGGTAGAAATAGTTAAAAAATTTTAAGTTCGAATAAGAAATTGAAAACAGTTTTAATAAAAATATGAGGCAGTTAAATATTTTTATATTTCAAATTAACTCCTCTTCGGGGAGCCACTGGTTAGTGGTTATACTTCGCAAATTGTTCAGTTATTTAATTTGTTATTTCTATGCAGGCCGTAAATGGTCGTTGTCAAAAACTTAAAATGTTTCTTATGGTCTTCTGAGGAATGTAGGACTAGTACTTCAAAAAGTAAAGCAAAAATCTTAATATTGTAAAACAACAATGATAGACCGATTGAATGCCGCATTTGCATTTTGCAATTTTGTAATGTTTTTGTTGTTTAGATGTAAACGAACTGTGGTTTAAAGAGTATAAGTATTTTGAAGTTTGAGTTAAGACGGAAAATTTGCTGCGTATGGTTTGGTTTTTGTTTTGTCAATATGCAAGTGGTAGAAATTAGAAACGGGCTTGCAAATGCAACCGGTCCAACCCACAATTTGGCTGACGACACTACAGCACAGCCATCAAAGTAAGTACATTTATCAAATACTTTGATATAACTCATACTTACTAGGGCATTCAAATCTAAACTTTTCACTTTGGGCCAAAATGTTGGAAAAAGTCTTTAATGCATCCTCGTTAAATTTGAGCTTTCTATGTCTTACCATTTTCAAGATCTTGCAATTAAAATATAACAGTTTTCTCTTTACTTTAGTGTTGCCATTTCATTAGTATTGTGACAAAAGATTGAATTTTACAAAATCAGACATATTTTTACATGAAAGCAGCCAATTTGCTGTTCTGATCCTTTACTTGGTTTTGAGTACGAAGCTGTTGTTAATACACATTGAAAGCTATCAATGTAGTAACTTCTTGAAATTTGGTTTTTGGTTGGCAACACTTGCAAAATTTCTATCGCGAAAAGTCATTCTAAGAAAAAATTCCTGAACTGTCATATTTTGAGAACAGACGGTTGTAGAACACTCAAATTTGGTGAAAAGTCTTACAATCTTTCTCAACCTTTCAGGAAAAAAACGAGAAGAAAAACCTCTAACTTGAATGGAATTTCTTTTATAATTGTAATTACAGCTTATTTACCAAGTTGTCTTGGCCAGTAGACAACGATGGGACCTTTCGGTCTTCGAATCAAGCTGCCACCTGCTGCCCACCTGTCTATAGCACATGGTGGAGGCTTTACATTGTCTTTTTTTATTGTTGAACGTCAAGCAGTGAATACCAATTTTATAGTTTTTGGTTTGATTATTCGACCGGAAATCGACCCGGAGTGTTACGTTGCAGTAGCGGACGCTCCATCCACTCAACGCTAATCTGTTATTTTAGTGTAGTCTGTTTGCACGTACTGCAATGTGGCACTCATTTGTAACATCATGTCCAGTTACCTGGTTTTGGAGGACGGCAAACTCAAAGGCACATTCTTCGCGAGGAGCTGAAATTTGCAATGTTTTAGGCTGCAGTTCTCTGGCTTCATTTCACAGCCTGCAAACTGCGTTTAATATTTTATGTGCTATATTTTAACCGCTATTATTATTTTTGATGTGTGTTTATGCTGGTCAAGTTATAAAATGAAATTTTTATGATCTACCAAAATGACAGTAATTGATCATTATAAAAATCATCTCAGTCCCTAAAAGTAGGCTGACTTAGTGTTTTTTCATCACTACCTTAGTGATCTTGGTTTACTGCGTAGTGTATAATACCATGTTAATGACAAGAAAGATTAATTTCAGAAAATGTATCTAAATTTTCTCTTCAAGACTAAGGCAAAACAAACATTACGCATATCTTTTGAACTTGGAATTAGGTTTCCGTCAAATTTTAGTTTTCGATCAAATTGATCATCAGCTGCACTCTTTGAGTTGGCCTGTGAGGCAAAAGATCGGCTGTTTAATAGGTAACGCATTTGTCTCTCGAGCGGAAGGTCTCAGGTTCAAATCAAGTACAGTGTTGTCAACTGTTCTCCACCGCTGCAACATTTCGAAAGATATGGGTTGCAGGGGCATTGACGCGGAGGTGTGCTCTTCTATCAACTCGTTACACGCTTAGGGGTAGATGAGTGTAATGAATGATTTGATTTGACAGATTTGCAAGGAATTCAACCCTCACCATTGTCAAATTATAACGTTACAAAATGCTGCTGCCATTGCCACATTTCAAATAAAAAGCTGTGTCGTTCCGGTGCAATTTCGCTTATTTGATCATCATTCGCGTGAATTTTTAAAAACCAGAATAAGAAAAACAAAAAACAAACAGAAGCCCATTTCAGCTCATCTAGGCCAAAAAAAAAGCGCAAAATGATCAAATTTGGTCTCGTATTAATGTTCGCGCTATCGCCAAATCTTATGGCTTCTATTGCTCATAAAATTGGATCGATCTTTATCATATTAAAGGAGCGAAACACAAATAGAAATATTAGATCACAAAGATTCTTCAAAAAACAAGGAAAATATTTACTTTCAATCCTGAATAGCTCACAAACAAGAACCTAAATTGGTGAAAAAAGGGTCAATAAGGAATGGAATACCAATTAGGTAAACCTTGACATATATTTACGTAATGTGACTTAACTAAATTAATCAGAGTGGATTTTTTAATACTTTTCAAAATTTAAATTTTAAATCAACTAATTTTCAATGATCAGTTTGCTATGGGAATGAAAAATATCTATTCACTACGTCCTTTTTACGTCAACCATGACAAAACTAGAGATTTCACAAAATTATTTTACGTTGAATCATCCAAAATTTTTAATTTTATATTATCAGAAATAGCACAACAGGTATTGAATTTTTTTAAACTTTTAGCAATGGGTTTGGTACAGAAGGTTACGTTCCTCCTTTCGACGAGGTTGGAATTATTATTTGTGCGATAGTCATCTTCATCCTCCTATTCATTGGGTTCTTTGCCAACCTCTTGACAATGGTTGTGATAGCGACCTACAGAGAGCTTAGGTGAGTGCTTTAGGGAAGTAAAGAAAGCTTTGAGTGCGTTACGGCGCGAGTCGATCTAAATCGGAAACTATTCTACCCGATTCTGTGGGATAGAGTTTTTATAGAGCTAATTTGGGTTCTCAATTTTTAAATCCGATTTTTAAGTTTGACTCAAATTAATCTTTTTTTAATTTGTCTCAAATAGTTTTCAGGTCTCGGGCTTTAGACTTCTTTTTTGGGTTCAGGCTGGTTTTGTGTATATCCTTTTAGGTTTAGTCGGGTTCTGGCTGGTATTTTTTTGGCTCAGGCCTTTTCTCGTTTTATATTTTTTGGGTTTACGACATAGTACACACGGCGCTTTGAGTGGGTGCCTTGCCTTGGCATGAGCAACCCGTGGAATCATCACGATGAGCAGATTGCTTAGCGCAAAACTGCACGCGTTTATGTTTTGTAACGTTTAACAGGTCGAATGTAAACAAATGATAAAATTGTAAAATTGTTCCAAGCGTTTATTGCTGATTACTGAATAAGATTTTTAGAGCAAGGAAAATGGTTGCAAAATTTACTTTTGTATTTTAAAAATTGTAAACTTTGTTGATCAACTATCAAAGTGTTTGCCAAATTTATAGCTTTTAAGATATTTTAGCAATGATATTTGTAAGGAAACAGAAAATAAAAATGGCTGTCACCAAATACCAATTACTTCTTTGCAACGTTATAGTACTGTAGCTAAGTAAAACAGAAACTTTTTTTAATGTGTTTGTTCGAAGGTTTGAAGTTTTTGTGTGGATTAATGGCTATGAATTTTTTTAAAAACTTGAAAAAAAAACAATACAAATTTTTCCAATAAACGTGAAAATTTAACCGCTTGCTTTTGTTTTCAACAAGACTTAATGTCATTGCGATTCCCCTAATTCTGAACAGCCTATAAACAGCTTTAAGTGTGAACTAATTTTTATGATTTTGAATATTTTAAGTTTTTGGCACAGAATTATCAGCATAGAAGTGAAAATCCGCTTTTAAATGTGTCCTATTTTGAGCGAAAAGTTTTGTGCATATCCGGTGAACAAGTGAAATGCACTATGCAGAATGTGTCATGTACTGTAGCTAATCGAAAACACAGCATCACGTGGTACTTTTCAATAATTTGATGTGAATTTTCGTTTGAACTAGTTTTTTGACCAATTTTGCGAATATTTTACTTGTTATATTGACAAAACTATGACGTTGATAAGGCCAAGATATGATAAATTAAAAACTGGTTCAATTGCTTTCTATCAATTGAGATAACAAGAAATGGCATTTTCATGCTTGATTGTTTTATTGACTTACTATAATACATACAAATATGATTGTTAAGCGTGTATTGCGCATTTTCGTTGCTTAAAACAGCGTAGTGGTAAGTATGGATATTTTGTTATCACAATTACATTTTTTTCGGACTTGTTGCTATGACATGTAAGTTTAAATAGAGTTTAATTACTTAGCACAACCAATAGTTACAGTAAATTGTTTTTTTTTCTTGGTCTATCATCTGTTTACGCTGCTGGCCATCTAAAGATGAACAAAATTAGGCGCTTTAAGCGAAAATTAATTGTTTCCAGTTCTTTTCTCCTGGCCGCAGTATTTTTTGATTTATAAACTGACTAAATTGCGTTATTGCTTGTCATTCATAACTTTAATCTTATGCCCTCAATTTAGTAGTATAAGGGTTACTTAACTGATTGTATTTAGGAGTCCCCATTTCTAAGTTGAGAATTTGTGCGCGATCTTGGCATTCGAATTTACCTTAAAAATAATATTGTCAGGTTTGACCAAAATAGTTCTTTTTTTTTGCTCTAGATCTAGAGAAAGAAATAAAAAGCTTCCATTTTCCTAACAACTGATTGAATAACGTTGAGCGTTGCCAAAAAAAATTCTTGAAAATAAATAAAGTTGTGGTTTTAAATATTTGTACTGTAGATTGACTTAAGTGGAGTAAAGATACTGGCACAGTGGCTTGTAGAACATAGAAGTTAAAGAAATTGGCCATTACTCATACAATAAATTGCGACAGCAAACCTATAAATAAAAATGATTTAATTTGTCAGAAACTCCAAAAATTGCCAGAAAAATAACAAAACAAACGCTTGAACAGTTTTTTGGCTTTTTGGTTTGTTATTTTAGATTAAACGCAGTATTTTGCCTGCTGTCGTCTAAAGCAGTGAACCTATATGAGGATCAATTAGAACCTATTGATTCTTGGCAGTTTCGGTTGGGATTGAGCCAGCCTTGTTCTTCATTTGACAACTTCACAATAGTATTACGCAGCGTATTATGATTCAACTGACAATATTTCTTTGTTTCAGCCAAAATGTGTTCATGCGTTTTATATTCTCTTTGTGCGTTTCTGATATAACATCGGCGCTCATCAGCTGGCTGTTTCTCTACAGAAGAACGTGGGGTTTCGATGTATGGGCCCCAATGCCCGACTTCTTGTGTAAGGTAAGGATAATTCAACTAAATTTTTTGCTTGTTTTTCAGAAGCATAATTAGCAGTTATAGGGAGACACGAATTTGAAATATGCTGGGTAATTTCAATGGTTGTGATTTTATTTTTCCTTCTTCTGTTTCATTCTGTCTGCCGAAAAGAATCGGTCATGAATTATGTTAAGAGCATTGAACGTTGGAACGATCGACTAATTTAAATAACCCAACCAATCCACATTTTTTCCAAGTTCACCTTCTATTGCAGAAAATTTCCACGTTTTGTAGTTCGAAGTTTCTCCAGAACGAGCTGCTTTATCTCAGCTAATTAGCGATTAGATTTTGTCACCTTTGCTTCTTTATTTTCGTTGGTTCCATGATATTGGGGGTAAATCCTTTTATAAGAGTAGAGTGTGACACGCGATTCCCGTTTAAAACGCTATCAAAGAAAATTAGCCAGTCTGTTGTTTTTCAAGACAAACATTCAATGTTTTTAATTAAGTATTGAAATTTCTCACCTTTCTTGTTTGACATTGGTTTGCTGTACGAAAGGCATAGACGAGTAATCTGTAGTAGTTGAAGCCAAACTTGGTGAAATGTTCACATTAAAAGCAGACTTTCGTATGTTTCTACCTAAAACATATGAAAGCTAATATGAACCAAAAAGTATGTTTCTACCCTGTAGTGGTTTTTGAAATATCGCATTTTATTTAAAAGTTGTATCAACTAATTTTTTCGGACTTGCTCTTGGGGGGAATTGGTAAAACAATTTAATAATTTTGTTTGTGATTTTATAGGTATATTGGGGAGTGGACATCACAACCTCATATGTGACAGCGCTCCACATTTTATCGTTTGCCATCCTGAGGTTCATTTCTATTCAGCGGCCTCATCTTTATAAGAAAATAAAAATTATTCATGGAAACGTAAGTCTTAAGTAGATTGTGTATTCCAGGTTTTACCGGGGCTTATTTGACTTCAAGAATCCAATCTACTGGATATAAATAAACTAATGCTCTGTAATTACAGTAAATTACATTTTATTGACCAAGTTGCCTTGGCCAGGAGACTACAAAGGAACGTTTCGGTCTTCGAGTCAAGCTAGCTCCTGCCCATCTGTCTACCACACACGGTGGAGGCTTCACATTGTCCCTTTTTGTTGCTGAACATCAAGCAGGGAAACTGTGAACACCAATTTTTTTAATCTATGGTTCGACCCGACCGGGAATCGAACCCGAGTCTACCGTTTCAGTAGCAGACGCTCTATCTATTTGAGGTTTTGAGCTGATAATTATCATTAATACAGGTTTCCTTCTGACTTCATAACAAAGCTTGAAAAAACGTTTAGTCAGGTTTTTGACTGCGGCGCTGCACCGCCATAGTTCTTGCTGAATTATAGTAAAATATATCCAAAAAGAAGAAATCTTTTCTGTGAAAAGGAGAGGGGAAAGCGTTTAGCATCTGCAAATTACAGGGTTAAAACCTGAACCACATTTAACATATCCATGACATATCTTACATTCCATTATCGTTCAGAAATACGCGCCGTATACGATTTGAAAATCCTTTTATCTCGTTTAAAAGAAAATTGGTTGAAATTTGATCTTGAATCAATTTTTACGTAAAATTGAGAAAAAAAATTCACGGGCATTTGGAAAATGCTTTTAAAAGCAGATAAGGTTTTTTAGGACACAAAAAATTTGGTCGAAATCACATTTGAACATGTCACACCATTCGCTAAATGAGTTTTTCAACTTTTTTATCGGAGGTTAAGTAATACTAGGCTGTTTATTTACTGATTAAATTATTCTTACAAAATATATTACAACATGATTCTAGTTTCTGAGTATTTCTTTGAGGATAACTCTTGGGATATTAAAATAAAATGATTAAGGATGGCAGGATACGGTACGGTACGTTCAGAATTTGCGTATTGCGTACCTCTCACCTTTAACCGTACAATGCTTCAGTTCATTTTTTGAACCGTACCGTACCTACGTCGGTATCTTGGTACAGTGCGTTTTTTTTGCGTACCGTATCTTTAATCGATCTGGTTAAACAATCCATTAATGACATAGCGACCTATGTTGACGTGCTTTTTGTTTATATCTGATTTGTATTACACCGAACGATAAACTTAAGGCAACGTTTTTTGAAAGGGTAAATGATTCAACCCATGGTGAATTAAATTTTTGTGAGGGTAAAACAGTATAAAGGGATGAACCAAAAAATGGAATTCAGTAAGGCAATGTGAATGATAGTGGTAACACGCGTTTTGCTAAAAGATAATGTGTCAAAGCAGCAATTGGTACAAAAACAGTCTAAAAATTGAGCTATTTTTATTGGAAATTTATTCAAAATCTCCGAGCCCTGATAGCTCGCCATCATACTCCCAGCTTTTTGAAATTGTTTAGAATAATCAATAAACGTATTTTCATCAGGGGAGGATGAAATGAAGAACTTTTTAATAAGGGTGAACGGAACCAAAGACGTTAGCAAGCATTGGCTTAAGGGGTACTTGAACTTAATAACATGTTGAACTTAAAAACTGCGGAGCTTTATATGCCGATACTTCATTCAAGGCCGTCAAAATTTTATGGAACAAGAAATAATGCAACACCTAGAGGTAATTCTTTAAGCTTCAGGTTAATAAAAACAAACATTTCGAATGAGCTACTACCACAATGATATTTGTATTTTCTTGTATTTTTGTACAGCAAAGATATTTGCATTTGTTTGGTTGGTTTCAAGCATAAAAAATCACCTCTAGGTGTTGCATTATTTTTTGTTCTTTAAGATTTTGACGGCCTTGAATGAAATATCGGGATACTTCATTGACGACCGCAAGTTGCACATAAACCAAAACGATTAGTGGTCGAGTGGATAGAGCGTCTGCTACTGAAGCGGTGGATTCGGGTTCGATTCCTGGTCGGGTCAAACCAAAGACCACAAAAATTCGTATTGACAGCTTCCCTGCGTGAGGTCCAGCAATTAAAGGAAAAGTGTGAAGCCGCCGCCTTGCGTGGTAGACAAGTGGGCGCAGTGCCGTCGCCAGAGCAAACGAAGTGAGGGGCACTAGCCGAAAGTAGGGGGGGACTAAAATAAGCTGAATTTTTGCATATAAAAAATGATCTTCAGATCTTGTGCAGCTACAAATATGCGCTATTTTAAAAATTATGTATTCATGTCTAAAAAAAGTGACCTATAAGGCCGGCAGCGTTTCTTGGCTCGTTTTGTCTACGGCCCTTAATTGCCTGAAAAGTCTATCTACAGCAGTAAATGCTACCCGACGCGCAACTGGGGTTTTGCTGAGAGGGGTAAACCTGAAGAAAATTTTTTTCCGCAAAATTTTTCTGATTAAGGCATCATGCTAAACAAACTGATGCAACGCGAGTGTGTCACACACAAGGCACAGTCACTAAATATTTAGTGACTGTGTGCTGGGGCTGGGGGCTTTGCCTCCAGCCACTGGAAAATTTTTTAGATTTTGTAGCAAAAAAAAATAAGGATTTTAACGCCATTTTAATCACATTTTGCACTTTTTGAAGACATATGCATAACTGAATTGGTCAAATTTAGAAGTCATTTCAAACAATTAAATTGTTTAGCCACTTCAGCCCCCCTTACTTCAGGTCAAGTCTAAAATACGTTTAAACGCTGGTATTTTGAGGTTAAATTTTCTGAATGACTTGGTTTAAGAAGCTTTAGGCCTTCTGGTTTAAGAAGCTTTATTATTGCGTCAGATTTATGTACAGCAGGTGGTTGCCTGCAATTTCGCTAAGAATCGAGAAAACGTCAAAGGAGAGTTATGTTTGAACGTAATTACTCCTTTTACCTTCATTGTTGTTATCTTACAGTTACGTGATGTTCCAAAAACAGTAATTTGAGTAAACCAAAATGGGGGGCACAAGCAGTCGTTAGGAGAGCACGCCCCCCTTCCCCCCCTAGCCACGGCACTTGGTGGGCAGGTGGCAGCTTGACTCGAAGACCGAAAGGTCCCTTCGCTGTTTCATGGCCAAGGCAACTTGGTGATTTAAATGTAATTAAATTACCAATAGGTACTGTACGTTTAGTGCGCAAGTTTAAACAGCGTACCAACGTACCGTTCCCGTACCACTACAAAAAGCCCATACCGTACTTCTTAGCAAAAATTGAGGCGTATACGGTACCGTACTTACGTACCGTATTGCCATCCTTGGAAATAACTTCTGCGCCGAAAATATTTTGGTTTAGCACATAGTTTGATTAGAAATTTTAATATGAGCCAAAAATACATGAAGCATAATTATTTAAAATAAAAACGTTTCGGTTTATTCTTAAACCATTATCAATCTAAAAACATATACAACAGAGCTGGAGTCTCGGCCAAAATCTTCGAGTCCGAGACGAGACATTGACGTTGCGATACCGAGACGAGACCGAGACTTTGAGCAAAAACTTGAGGCGAGACCCAGACTTGAACGTTCCGAGACGAGACACGAGACTTTTGAAACCAAACGTTTGCAATATTTTGCAAATATTTTTGACACTAAATTTTGGACCTTCGGTGAACTTCCTAACACATTGCAATATCGATTTCTAGACATTTCGCTATTATATTAGGAACAAGCTAATTAAAAAAGTTATGCTACTTAAAAGATATACGTTTGTTTTTAATTAGAAAGCTTTTTGGTGTCGCTTATGATCATCAAAAATGATCATGATCATGATCATCATGATCATCAAAAAATTTTGTTAACTAAATGTGCAAGTTACAAAATGGAAGTTAGAATATTTATGTAGAACTTAGAATATTATTTTAATCCTAACTGTTCCGCTGTAATGTTCACAAGACAAGTGTTGTCACATTAATTGTTATAACCCACGCCTTTATCGCCCCAAGATGTGATACTATAGGTGTACCATTAATTTGGTCTTTTCGCACAAATGTTGTCTTGATGGTTCTTTCAGAGAATTGTGATTTTTGTTTAGAAAAGCTTAATTCTTTGAAGAGTGCAAGCTTACTTTGTATCATTTCTCCTAGTTCAGTTTATGTTTGTTGATTTGAAAATTCCGATTTGATTTGTAGTGATGAAAAGGATTTTGATAGCAACTATAGCAAAATTCAAACGTCAAAACGCTTTTGAGGTCTTCTTGTTTAGAATGCGAAGTATTTCGTGTTACTTCGTGTGTAGAATGCGAATGCACTCGGCGCAGCCTATCTCACTGCTTGATTCCTTTTTCACAAAGTCATGGAGATTACTTCGGAATTCTTTCGGACACAGAATAAGCCAAAGAGTAAAACCGGTACAAGAAAAGCAGCAGCCGTCTTATCAAAACGCAAAAAACTTGCAGTTGTACCACTAGTATAAGAATAAAAAATACGAAATTTATTGATAATAACATTTGTCTAAACCAGTGGTAACGAAATGTTTTATATCTCGGTTGCTCTCTACCCCTAGTCCATTCTATTGTGAACCAAAATACCCCCTTTTAAGGTTTTACAATACATTGACTCTGTAAAAAATATCTTTTTTCGATATATTCAATCCCCATGGGCTATTAAGGTATAACTTTAAGAACCCTTGGTTTAAACAGGAAGGGATTTGTTGTTTTTTTTCCAGTTAAAAACTTAAAATTATTGTGGGTTTTTACGCTCGGATTGGAAATATGGCCGAGACTTGCCCATTTTCCGAGACTTCGAGGTGCCGAGACCGAGGCTTTAGACCTTCGAGACCGAGTCTTCGAAAAATAGTGTCTCGAGACATGTCTCGCGACACTACAGCTCTGATGCACAAGTCACAATGACCTGCTATGTTTTTAGACTGATAATGATTCAAGAAAAAAAGAAACGTTTCTAATACAAATATGTTTCATCTTTCATGTATCTTTGGCTCTAATAATTCTGATCGAAATAAATTCATTTTTGTTGGATTAAAATTAAGGAACAAAAAAGTGTCTATAAAGTCTCTGTTTGAAATATCAATTTATGGAAAAATGTTTTTAGATATGGATGGCGTTGATATGGTTTACATGCATCTGCTCTGCCTTGGTTCCGTGCGTGTTTATTTTTGGTACCGGTGTGCCAAACCGGACGAGTCCCGACCCTCATTCCAGATGGCCTGCCTGTACTGCATTGATGGACAGGTGACTAGTGAACTTTACTTGTTAATCATTGATGGACAGATGACTAGTGAACTTTACTTGTTAATCATCGAATCTAACAGATCGTTAATAACTTTATAGAAAAACAGAGCTTTTTTTTGTTACAATGTTTCTTAAATTTGTATACTATCTACGTTTGTATTTGTTCAATTAGTTTGTCAATTATGATTATAGACAAAAAGAAGTATAATTCAGTTTATAGTTTACAAAAGATAAATCAGTTAAAACTTGTAGGATAACATGATGGTATCATTCTACAAGTTTATTGTTTTCATCATTTCCAACTCTATGGAGATTGGACTATTAGTAGCTTTGTATTCGCTTAGCTATTTTTGCGCACCCACATTCTTTTCCCTAAGGTGGAGAAAACAGCCGCATTTCCACGTAAAAATTTCAGCTGTTTAGAAATCCTGTCACAATTTATTTACCAAGTTGGCTTGGCCAAAAGACAGCAAAAGGAGTTTTCGGTCTTTCAGTCAAGATGCCACCTGTCTATCACTCATGGTGGAGGCTTCACACTTTCCATTTTGTTTCAGAACGTCAAGCAGAGAAATTGCGATAATTGATTTTTGTTATCTTTGCTTTGACCTGACCGAAAATCGAATTTGACCGATCCTACCGGCCACCTGGCCAAGGTGACTTGGAGAATTAAGATGTAATTACAATTACCAAGATGAATTTCACCTGCCGTTACAATATTACACTGTAGGTGCATAAACATATGATAATAATAGTTCTTTTTGAACTTTCAGACTACATGAATATGAATTATATCAGAAGATTGGTTACACTATATTTTTCTACGGACCTACAATCGGAGTAGTTGTCACCTGCGCTGCTATTGTCATACTGGTCGCCCTGAAATCGCGCAAAGTGGCTACCTCGCTTTCCGCTCAACGACAAAAGAAAAAAGAACGCACAGCGGTCATCCAACTTCTACTAATCATCTTATCCTTCCTCATCGGATTTATTCCTTTCACAGGTAATGTGGAGTTCGCTTGAGGAAGGGTCCGTGGAGTTTTGGTTTTTACTAGGCGATTTTCCGACTTACCGTATTATATCTTCATTCACCTAGTTGCCTTGGCTTGGAGACATGCGACGAAGGGACTTTTCGATCTTCTCATTAAGTAACCTACTGCTTACCGCACCACACTGGTATTTTGCTATGCTAAACGTCAACTACGGAAGCTGTGAATGCCAGTTGTTGTCTGATCTTGAGTTTGACCCGACTGGGAATCGAACTACGGTCTAACGTTTAACTAGCAGACGCTCCATCCACTCAAACTCGGATTGGTTTTCATTTTTAAAATTATCCCCGGCAAGCTACTTCTCATTTTCACTAGTAAAACTAAATTTACAGTATTGGGTAAATAAAGCACGGTTTGTTTTATCTCGATAGCTAGCCTTGTAAATCAAACTGCAACGGTTAACTTGCAAGGTAATGTTTGTTTTTTCACATTAAAATTGCAGTAAACCACAACAGTAAATTTAAGCATGTAAACACAGTAGAAAGAAATAAATGCTATACACAGTAGCTTAGTTACGTAATATTAAGCGCCAACGACGCTGTCGAAATCTTGAAATGAGCCACTAAACAAGCAAACGTCCAATCGGCCCGAAATATGCAACAAAAACAGGAAATCGACCTTTTAATGGCATATTTTAAATTATGCAAAGGGAAGATATGATAATGTCAATTCGCGCGAGATGCCTCTTTTTTAACTGCCATGGCATTATCGTATATTATTTTTAAGTTGGTCTAAATTGATATTCAAAAGGGCGGAAAATTATTTCAAATCCAAAAAATCAATATTCGTTATCCTAGCAGTATTATGCCGCAGGGTGTAACGAGTTTGCGGGACCAATCTTCGCGTCATTGCACCCGGGCAACACAAGATTTGAAGAAAGGTAGCAGCAATGGCTAGCCGTAGACAGCACTGTACCCGATTTGACCGGTTCTGAAATCGAGCCCAAAACCTCCCAGCCAGAGGCTACGCGTTAGCTCGTGATCAATTGGCTGGTGTGCCTTTTTCAAGTTAATCAAGAAAATCACTTACTTAAAATTGGTTGTTTTCTATAAGCAAATCGTATGAAAACTTTATTTTTACAGCTTACGAATTTTGGTCCGTTCAAAGACATCCGAACGAGCCTTATTATCGTAGTGTGGATTACTGGTTTGGCATGGTCGGCTACTTTTTACTTCGGATTTCGGAGTGTTTGAATCCATTGTTTTACAATTTGGGATCGCCAAAAGTCTACAAACACACGAAGCGTTTTGTGAAAACTAAACTATGTTTTTGTTCTCCGAAGATTCAAGAAAAATTCTGCTGCAATATCAAAACGCAAGAAACGAATTGCGAATCCGGGATAAACACTTCGTCCAGCGAACGTTACTTGGCCACAAAGAAAACGCACTTGCCCGTGGCATTCACGCCAACAACTGTGATTCGAAATAACCACGCTAGTACAGCAACATGAAAAACAGATGATGGTACAAACTAAGGAATTTTTATTGTCAAAGCACCAGGTCGATTTGTATTTGAGAACACAAATAATTTATTTTTACAATTTTGAAATTGAATCACTGGCGGTTTTTAACAATTCCCAACCTTTCGAAAAAGAACGAAGTTCCTTCCGGATATTAGAAGCTGCCATCAAGCAGTAAATCACATCAACACTTTCCCGTTTTATCGGCCACAGCGGCAGTCACGGCCTTTGAACTTCGCGGATTGTGGCCGAAGGGAGATCCGCGATCATAAGACGAACTAGCAGCAATATCCAATTACTGCTACTGCGCCAAAGCAAGTAATTTTCAAGGACGCGAGGCAAGTGACTTACTCGAGCGCTTTCTTTAATCTTTTTTGTATTTTCTGAATCGGTAATGCGTTTTACATTGCAGTCTTTTTCTTCTAACTTGTGGTGCAATAATAAATTATGTGGTGCCGAAACCAGTTTGGCGTTGACGTCAAGTTTGCGTTAAATGTGCATCAGGTCACACTAGACTGCGGTAATTAGCGGCATTTTAAACTCGAATCCGCAGCAAAATTTGACAAACAATTTCACTAAATGCAAAACAGCAAAATATTTAAAAAGCAGCAGCCCAAATTGATACTAACTGGCATCTGTAAAGTAGTTTTAAATTACCCATTACAATGTTGAGTACAAAAAAATCAAAGCCACGACTTTTCAAATATTAAAAATCACATAAAAAACCTTTTATGTAAATGTCTGTCTAACTTACGGACATTTGTGCCGCGCTTTTTTGCATATTAGCCCTAATAGAATCAAAACATTGCACGCGAACGCTTCAGAATTAAAATTTGCACCAAGCACTTCATCTGGCATCAGTGAAGATCAGTGACGAAATCGCAAAGTAAAAATGAAAAAAACTAAGACTGTACCATTTATGCCGCGAACAAAAATGATATCAAAAGCAAAGCAATTGAATTGAACAAGGTATAACAGCCTAGATAGTTTTATTTCAAACCAACGCAAAAAAAACAAAACAGTTCATCGCAAAGCATTTAGATTTGAGTCTGCGGTACCGTTTGAATTTTTTCCCCTGAAAGTTCTACTAAGGAACATTCTAATATTTTTTTTTTAATGAACGCTTATTCCGATGTTCTTTTTTCTGATTATATTTGTGCTAAGACAGTTTTAGTGAAATATTCAATTGATAAGTAAAAAACATGATGTTATGAAGCGCTTCGGAGTTTTTAATTGGAAGTTGGTAAACGATTTCTCAATCAAACCACACGCTTATGCGAGGGATTCTCGTTGGGGTGTCTGATACGCTTGGGTCGCGTCAGTCCTGACGTTTCTGCGTTTGTGTAAATGTGATTTGTTAATGCGGGAGTGGAGCGACACATTTTTTCGTATTTCGCAAAGGTACGGGTTTCGCTTGGGCTCGGAGAATACCTTACACGCAAATTTCAGCCCAAACAAGTTACAAGCAAACTTTCCAGCGCCAAAATGCCGAAAACTTTTAATATTTCAAAGCCGCTACGGTGTGCTAGATGACACATGCATGTAAAATGCTTCCCTTGCAGCAATAAAGTAGCAATTTAATAAGAATATAAACCAATTTTTGAAAAGGTATATTCCCTAAAATTAAGTCGGACGATTTTGTTCCAAGAATTAAAATATTCAAAGAATACCCAGATGCCCTTCACCGATTGTCACTCTCTGACATTAGTAAGGATCTTCGTGTTTACTCGCCACTCTAGACATACCAGCATAAAGCTGGAAGCTGAAGTTGGGGCACAACACAGGATAGATGAATGCGTTGTGCATGCCAGGTTTTGGGCGGCCGATCACGTGACCGCAATAAGCGGAAAGTTGGGAAAATTGACCATAATAGTATCGAAATTTTATTGATTTGCTGCAGGCGAAAACAAGTGAACGCAATAAGCCGAATAGAACGCTCGAAGACAAGTAGTAAGGAGCAATGGTAAGCAATTTATGTCTATGATATAATACATTGAGTCAACTGCAAAGCTTAAACGAACCAGTAGAAAATTGACGAAACACATTTAAACAGAAGTATAACAAGCGGAGTTTATCCTATCCTCAGTTCGGACAGAGTTCTTCTACGCGTCTTCACCTGATGCAGGTTGCCAACGGTTTTGCATACACATTACACATGGCGGTAATCGACTCCACTACAAAACGATACGGTACACTCATACAATAGAAATTTAGAAAGTTTCCCAGCGAAGTCGAGTACCTACCCTAGCTGGATCACCATCATAACGTCGTAAAAGAACTTGGTCAAATGCAAAGGATTTCTCTTGATGATCGCCGAAGAGCAAAGCTTCGCTGATTAGTGTCCAGCGAGGAAGCTATGGATACAAATTACCAGTTAGTCATAAATACATTGATGAATGCGATAAAAAATCATGAATAGAAGAACAAATAAAAAAATACGAAAATAACGTTTTTCAAGAAGGGAAAAAAACAAAAAGGTAAAATAGTTAAATAAATATGAATATGCGCATAGCATCAAAGCAATTTTCTATAAAACTATAGTAACACCAAATAGA
The DNA here is from genome assembly GCA_963965965.1 of Trididemnum nubilum. Taxonomy (NCBI): domain Eukaryota; kingdom Metazoa; phylum Chordata; class Ascidiacea; order Aplousobranchia; family Didemnidae; genus Trididemnum; species Trididemnum nubilum. The sequence goes on from OZ014470.1 coordinate 43,442,717, forward strand.
AATCCGACAGTAACCGTTGGAAACTAGAACGCTTCCCATCTAACCTTCACCTAGATTTACTAAAAAAATAAATAAAACCAAATTCCAATAGGCAGTACCAGAAATAACAAAATCAGCATAATTTAGCAGTTAACTGCGTATTGTAGAGAGTACTGTGTATTAGTGCAGCACCAGCAGACACGTTGAGTTACTGAAGCACCTTTTAAAATCAGCTGAAAATAACAATAAACCCTCTACGTCTCTGCTAAGAATTTCTGACAACCTTGTCCTCCAAGCCTGGACCACAAAAATTCTGGTAGCTTTGATCCACCAAAAGTGCAATTTAAAATGGCAAGCATGATTGCCATTATCAAGTGATCGGTCCTTCCTCAGTGATTGGTTGATCTTGCGTAGGTTGAGCTCTGCGTTTGAGCCAAGATGAAAACCTGCCTGATTTCTGCTCTGAGTCTGGGGATTGAAGGGGTGTTGATGACGCATGTGATGATGGCACTGGGGAATCACCTAAAACAAAAGCATGTTAAAATTTCTTCAAAATCGAAATTTTCTGTGCTTTAGCTTTTTAGTTTAAATCACAGAAAAAAAAAGATACGAAGACCTTACAGCGTATTTCACCCTTGCGGGATCCTCAGGGGGTAATCTAAAGGCAAAACAACAAATTACGACTTCATCTATTTAAAAACATACTTCAATGCGGTTATTACAAGGATCAAAAGCTGAACTGCACAATTTTTCGCTGCTACTTGACAAATTGTACAAAGCGCACTTTCATAATTTATCAACTTGCTTCACTTGGTGGCGCTACAATTACCGGTAAGTTTAACTTACTAGTCGTTGGCCGACTTTTGCGAAACGAAAACCATGAGGACTTTGGTGATTCCTGATTGGTTGCTTGCTGATTACGCAATGAGCTCATTTTTTTCAAGTCGTTTCTTTCATTTAATGCTTTTTGAATCATCAACTCCATGTCATCCTATGAATTAAGTACAGAAGGTTAACAACAAAAACAAACAAAAAAAATTAACAAATTAAATTAGCGGCTAGAAGCAAAAATGGTTGAGGTAGAAAAATGAATCGGATAAGTTGAAAACAGCCTACGTCTTAATTCCTTTAGAAACAAAATTGCATAATTCGGTTTATCATTTAAGGGATCTAAATGGACCCCATACGTTAGAAAGTTTTTGTAAAGGAAGGTCTATTAAATGATTTTGTGGCAACTTTCACAAAAAGAGCACCATAATAAAGTTCGCAACATTTGGACGGTTCACTAGGCTTCCGGCTTCCATTAAGAAAAATTTTGCTTTCACACCCGTGGTTAGCAGCAGCTAGCAGCCGACATTTGCAACACTTACATGCCAGGCTTCTAGTTCTTCCTGTTGGTGGAGTTTTTGCTGAATAGCTTCCAGAAGTTGACTATTGACTGCCATTAGATCGACTTTAGCGCTTGCCAAGCTTACCTGAAACAATGTTATTTATTGCATTGGAAGTAGTTCACAATTTATTGAGGAGTTGATAGGCAACCGGCTAAACAGGTTATGATGCTAAACAAAAAATTAGACCAAAGAAATTGAAAATAATTTAGCTGGATAAAGATTGTCAAAATTTGCCGTAATAGGTTTTGATGTAGAGTATTAGATTGATGACTGATTCAAATGCAGGGCTCTTTTAGTTGTCCCAGTAGCAGAAATCCATCCGTCCACGTAGGTTGCATTTGCATTTGGTACACAACACTTTTCCATTCTTCCCGATTCTTGCCGCAGTCATCAATTTTTCCATTGTAATGCCAATCCAATCTTTGATATTTTGTAATCACACTATTTTTTGCCTCCCTCTTGATTAGTAGCAGAAAACATCTTGAAATTACTTTAAACCTACCCGAAAGTCAAACTTCAACCACAGGCTTTTGCATTTTACAGATAAAAAAATCAACAATTGTCTTATTTTAATCTACAGTATTCACAAACACAAGTTTAAACCACTTACTTCCAGTTCGTTTTTCGCGGACACTGCCTCATCTCGTTCTTGCATCAACTTGGCTTGTTTTTCTTTCAGCATTTTAGTAACGCTGCCCTCAGGACCGCCTTTTACTTCCTACACAACACGCATTTTAAGAAAAGCACAGCAAAATTGTTCCCGCGTGTGAATAATATATTTTCATAGAAAACAGAGTGAGGTCAACACTCAACAATCATAATGAAGTAGCATTGCGATAAAACCACATACCTGCTAAGTACTCAATTGCCTTGCGTCTAAATTATCTCCGGGTAGTAACTATACAAAAACGACTTTCAAGCCCAGGGTTCCGCAAAAATAGTCAACTAATAAAATTTTTGAATAACACTTTAATTTCCATGTAATGTTTTTGTAAAGTTCAGCTTTTGAAATCGTATCTTATCTCGCAAACATTTGCTAATTAATTCCTATCTCGAGCTCTGAAATTTGTTCTAGCGGATAACTTTGTGGGTAAAAATTAATAAAAGATGGTCATTATTACGTTCACATTACATACTCAAAATTATGACTTTTAAACCAAGAATGTACCTTAGCGTGTAGAGCTTCGTGAATGAGATTTGAGAGATCCGTGAGTGCGCCAGAAATATTGATCATCTGTATTGATGGCGGAGGCTCTTCTTTCGTTATTTGATTTTCAACTTCAGACGAATTATTGACGTAGGTTCGAAGCACTGTGCCAATCGATTGCAAACGTTGGTAGGTCTCCCACATTTCCTGCTTCAACTGAAAAAACGAAATATCACAATGATTTAACTTCTCTTCATTCATGTTTGTAATGCAGAACAGTTTGGGCTTGTTTGATAAAAAATCACGTTAAACGCAATACTATTTTAAGCCAAGAACCTCGTATTAACGATTCGCTGGAAAATACCGGTTATGAAAATACCGGAAATCAATGCCGCCAACCAAAAAATTACTTTCTTTTATTTGCTTATCATTTTTCTTTCTTAAGAATCCTATCCCTCTAAATGAAAAATTACCCCCAAACAAACTCTCCAGAAAATTCGAATTGACACAAAAACGAAGCTACTTACTCTTGCACTAATGACTATTACAATGGCAACACCGAGTACTGTCATTTTTAGCACTGCAATTATCCAGCACTGGCATTTTCCAAGACTCTATGTAAATGGATAAACTTCAGTTAAATTAATATTTTATACGGTTTTAGAGTCGATAGTTAAAGAGAAATGGTAAATTCACGGATTGTAAGTTCTTTACGCTACTGCCTATCTAACCGCCCGATTTAAGAATGAAAATAAACAATGCCAAATTCACAACACTTTTTTTGCAATCGAAATTCAGCAACCATAATACACTGCAGCAATAGCAAGATTCAAGAATCATATCAAATCAATATTAACCATTTTTGCTTTGTTATTGAGAAAGATTAATAGCTCGAAGAACGCGATCTGCAAAAATCAAGCAACACATTCACGATGCATGCAATGCATATGGTTGACAGATCAAATCAAAATAAAGCATAAAAATTCCTGTAAAAAATACATGCAGCTTTAAAAATTTCGACACACAACGCAAAATCATCATCATGCATTATCGCTGATGAGCGGCAAACCGGCGCTCAAGTAGCTTGTTTTCTTGACCCAACGCTTCAAAGCGCTTATTTAATGCCGACAAATTGTGTCCGCAACTTTTTGACGCTAGAAATTTACATGCAGCGTGTTTTTACTCAAAACCATCAGGACATTTTAACGCGATATCCCAACTCTACAAAAATACTTATCCCTTCAAAATATGACATCAAGCAACCAACACTTACTAAAGTTCACCATAACAAAATCGTTTCACGCCGGTTTGACGTTATTAGAATGTTAGTATGGAAGTTTGCTTAAATGAAATCGAAACAGCAAGAATGGGGGGGTCAATATGCTTTGAACAAGCACTGCAATCAATTAACCTCAAAAAGATGTTGGTGGCAATTTGTCACGGCAGTCAACAGTGCCTGGTAGCAGCGAAGCGACAAATCGAGGGGTAGGGAGCCGTCAAACACGGAGACCTCAGACCCCTTCTCTTCAAACTCCTGAAACAGGGTCGAAAGGGGTTGTAGACTACAGAAACATGCCCAAAAAGCACAACGCACACCGATAACAGCAGTCAGTAACGACTGATGTTGTTCTAAGGGTTACATCAAAACGAATTTGAGCCAAAATTGACTTGAGCGAAAATTAAATGCGCTAATGAAAGTTTGAATTGTTCATGCTTTAAAATTCTAAAGCCTTAATAAATCCATTTAATTTTTTCATAAGCGCATTAAAGTTTCACTTTAATATGACTCGAGCTCACGTACTCTTCGTAACAATGACGAAAAAAAGCATCAGTCGTTATTTTAGTAGGAAGAGACCATAAGAACTCAGAACATGTTACATATAAATTAGCACCCAGCATAGACCTAATACTTATTAACCATAACATATGTATCATACTTCTACCAGTTAACGAGTATTTTCACATCTTTACACCTTACAAAAGTACTCAGCATATTTTAAGTAGTAGACACACGCAAGAGTACTTTAACTATGAATCTGGCCTTATAATGTGGGTTATCTTGCGTTAACTAACCAAACCGGTAACGGAATCAGTAGCTGTTTGCGATTAGATCGTAGATAAGCGTTAACATTTGACCACCTGTAACCGGCGTAATAACAACTTTCAAACAAAAAAACTAGCACTTTTCATATTTAATATTGGCAACACTAACATGCGCAACGTGTGGCGTCACTACAAAAAACCACTTGACCAATCAAACAGCCATATTTAGAAGTTACCTACTGACAGCCTCACATCTACCTCCATTTCCGGTGCATCTCGCTTACCTTTTCTAAATCAGGGTCACCAAGCGATGGTGACGTAATTATTTCGGAAAAATCGACACCAGATTCTTCGAATTCGGCAAGCAACGAAGAGTTTCCTGGAAAAATTTGCGATAAAACAGGCAATGTATATGTTTATTGTAAGAATCTAAACCAGCCTAAAGTTGTTGTGCTTATTTATCTTCCTGTCACCGGACGTCAAACGGTAACTTTTGGATGATTCGCACATTTTTCATCGCGATAACTACTTCATGTTTGAGTAATCCACACCTGCTTAGCAGTTTCCAGTGATGCACAATGTTCCTGTGGATTTCTTCAAATTCTTTTCCACTGAATTTGCTGCTTGTTCGAAGCCACCAAGCAGAGATAATCATCGTAAAGCGTCTTATCCAAGGCTGTAACAACGTGACCAGAGTGAGGGTTGAACCCAGATCATGCGATCACGGTCGTCGCGCCACTCTACCAACTCCAAACAATGAAAACCGACAGATTACATCATTGCATCTTCGAATCATTTCATCACCAACCATTGTTCGAAAGAGACATTTGCAGGGTTATTTCTTCTCTTAGTTCATCAATGCGGACTTGCAGTTGTCGATTCGATAAGTGTGCGTCGTTTAGTTCCACGGACATGCGCTTTAACTGAACAAAAAGTTTAATAGAGAACCACAAAGAACGAAAACTTGAGCATACGAATGATAACACATACAAATGAAAATACCGGCTGCGGATAATATTGGCTTAAAAAATATACAGTACGATGGTATACAAATGTCATGAGATAAGCAACATTTACGGGTAGATACTGGACTTTGAAAGAGATAATTTCAGGAGGGAGGGAGACCCAAAAGCACAAGCATATTCAAGATATCGAGTGAAGAAAATTGGCCTGACTAATGAGGATAACCTACAATAGTTAACCAAACATCGTAGAGAGGCATTTAAGTTCATCAAAAATATAGACAAACCGGTGGTCTAGAAGGCAAGGCATATGACATGGGTATACTCAACTTCAAAAATACATAAAAACGTAGTTTGTATGAAGGGTTAAGCTTTTTGCTTCGCAGAACAAACTACGGCCATGGCTGAAATGAACCAATATCCAATTATTCTTAATGGTATCAACTTCAACAAAATTTCAATTTGGCAATTTATGAATTTTTCTTTTCCCCATTATAAGTTGAAACTCATTACCTCTCTTTCTTTGTCGTGAAGTTGTCGTTCAAGCTGGTGTGTTTTTTCATTCGCTGCAGCAAGTTCGTCGCGCAAGCGCGCACTTTCGTCTTTCATGGCGTCAAAATTACTTTCAAGTTCAGCGCGAGATTGCGAATTTTGCTCGATCTAAAAAATAATACAAGAAAATTTTGAACAAAAATAAAAACTAGATAATCATTTCAAATAATGTATAGAACCATATTTCAAATACAGTAACAGGATTTAACGTAGATGGTTGCAGAAACAAAGAGAGAGCCAAAAACTTGTGGAAACGGAATGTTGGGTGGTGAGGAAGTGGAATGTAGAGAAAGTGTGAAGAGGATTTGGTAGGTTTAAGATGGAGGATTGCGCTTTCGATCAAGCATTAAAAGAGAGATCAAAGAAAGGAATTCTCCTACGGTGAGTCTGGCCACCCTTGTTAAAAACAACAAAACTAGAAGAAACATGGAACGATGCAAGTGAAACGTTATGAAACATGACAACGGACTTCAATCGCGTTTGGTTATGGTACAGATTAGAAAACGCAGTTAAAATCGTTTAATCTGCGAACTAAGCCATGACTAAGCATAAAATGGGTTCTACGCTGACGGATAAAGTACAATGAATTAAAAACATCTCAATTATTTTTCAAGAAACCCTCCAGTATTAATAAAGCGTATGACGATGCTTCCACAAGCAAATATCCATGTATGCATAATACTTAATAGACTGGCTGACGTACACATTTTTATATCTTGGCATGTATTTATATAATACATGGACACACTTTAAGCTAAGATGTTCTTCTCTACCAATTACTTCATTAGTTCCCTAATGTGCTAACTAGAGTTAATCCGCAGTTATGCCAAGAGCACGGCAAGTTTATGGTTAAGAGCTAGGTGCTAACTACGGGATCACTCACCAAAGCTTCTAACTGACCACCGAAAATAAAGCAAAAATGTTCAATGAAATGTAAGATGAACGTAAAATGAAAAATACTTAAATAGCAACGACCACCACACTTAAATGTACGACTAGGAAAAAAAGCTTATTTCAATAATTTAAGATATCACGTAAATTTGATTTCTTTTCAAGGTTTTTCGCTAACCCCGACTAATTTATCTTCTCAAACACAATGCCTCCAATTTTTTCAGATAAAATAAAATATTATTGGCACTGTTTACTATTTTTTTTAGATAAAATGAAATATTACCAATTTTTTTAGATATAATAAGTTATTGGCATTGTTTACACTTTGCAAAATGATGATACCAACAAGCACACCGCTTTACCTCTTCGTTTTGTGATTCTAGTTGTAATATTCTCACAGTGGTCGAGTTTGTTCGTTCCAAAAATTCTTTTCGAAGTTGCTGAACTTGACGAGAAAGTTGGGCTTCGGCGTCTGAAGCCTTAAAAATATATCAAGTCCTAAATAAACTAAGCTACAAAAAATAGTGAAGAAAACCTTCCATTTGTGCACCTAAATGACGCTGCAAAAATTTAATATAAGAGCAGTACTACCGGTATTAACAATTGATTGGCTGACATTACAAGTATTGATCAAGGGCAAAATATCAACACAAATTTTTTACCGTCTCACCTCCTTCCTAAGCTTCATGCTAACTATTTTCATAAACTACGCAACAAAAAACAACTTTTGAATTTGCTGATTGTTCTATAAATGTGCTAGCACTACAAAATAACTGGAATCGCAGCTTCTTAAACTTGGACTTTCCCAATCAATGCAACTGCATTAATTCCCAACAGACTTCAATCATAAACAAGAAGTCATAATACCAGTACGAGAACGTAATGACTTGGACGATATGAAAATTGCAAAATCATATCGACTTTCCAATGTATAATTGAACAAGTATAAAACTTGTGGCAAACTCAAGGCCGATTTACACAGCATCCGTTTTTGCTTCTTCATTACATATAAAAAGGCGGAATAAAAATACCATACTTCTTCACGGAGAAGAAAAAACGAACAAAAGCGGACGAAAAACGGATACTGTGTGAATCCACCTTCAGATAGAAAAATACAGGCAAGTGTAAAGTTTAATAATTGTAGCAATTAGAATTCATTGAATTATTCCATCACAATTAAACCTTTGAGTGTTTTCAAAATTGAAGTCTGGAACTGCGGAAAAAGTGCGTAGGCTTTTTTGTTGCTACAAATCATGCGTAAGTACTGGCACACAAGCAGTAACCAAACAACTTACCCTTTGAAGTTGATTCAATAGTTTGTGATTTTGTTCAGACAATTCTTCAAGAGCCCGTGACTTTTCACGCTCCAGTGACACTAGCATAGCCTGGCGCTCGTCCAATTCATCCTGTTGTGATGTCGTATTAAGCTACGAGTGATAGCGAAAAAATTTGCATACTAACGCGATTACTTTAAATTGAGATGAAAAACAAACCACAGCAAAGGTCAAAAAAAATCAAGCTTGGTTTTCACCTACCAGATAGTCGAGCGGTAACGCGTTGGAGCGGGAGATCAGAGGTTCAAATCTCGGGCCGGTCAAATCGGACACAGTGCTGCCAAGGGCTCGCCATGGCTGCGACATTTTTTTAAAAGAAGCTGTGTTGCCCGGACGCAATAGCGCGGAAATGGGCCCCGCAAATTCGTTACACGCTTTTGTGTAACACAGCGGGTATAATGAAAGAACTGATTTTGATTTAAAGTTTGGTTTTCCAGTGAAGCAGACCTTTTCTAAACATAAAACTTTTCGACCAATTGAAAATTTCATTTTTTTTATCGGCTTGTCCTGTTGCTAGCAGCAGAGTATGTCTAAGCACTCAACTGCACATTACCACTTGATTTCTTTTGAAACATTACAGCACTTCCAATCAGACTCGAATCTCGTCCCTCGTTTTTCATAAGATAAGAAGACCAACCACTTCGCTTACCACTACGCTACGGCAGGTACAATACATTGGCCCACTCTGTTTCTCATTTTAAAGCTTCTGCATGATTCGACTAATTCAAAGCTATTAGGTGTATATTAGTTTCAGCACAACGCTATGTGAACTCGTGATATCGATTTTCACAGAGAGCGTTGTTAGCTAATACAGGTGATCAAGTTTAAAAGACTTCAATATCACGAGTGCTTCAATAACCAGCTTTTTAAAATAGGGTATCAGTTTTATAATTTTCAAGCTGTCAATCCAGACCTTGTTGGCATATTAATAACTACTAACGACATACATATGGTTGGGGAAAGTTAAATACTTGACAGTTTGCGGAAATCAAGAAATAACGACTTAAAAGTAGTTTCAAATTTAGTTCAACAATTTAAATTTTTGGCTTTTGGAGCAATACGTAGAAATTCAGAAAAAGAACTCATGAAAAAATTGAGCGGCTGGTAATGTATTTTATTTTAAAAACTGCCAAATAGCCCAATGCCAAAAGTGTATAGTTTCTGACATACCTGCAACCGCTTGATGTCGATGTGGAGCTGATGAGAAATCAGTTCGCATTCGTTTGTTTTGCATTCCAACTTTCGACGGAGTTCGTGCTTCTCCTGCTCCAACACCTACAAAAAAAAAAAAAGAAAATCAGTATCAAAAAAGTGGTTCTAGCTGGAATGTATAACTGCTCTAAGAAAATTTTAATATATTTGAATACTGCATACATACATTACAAGTAGAAAGCAAAAAAAAACAAAAAAACATAACTCTCAAATGTTTAAAATGAATGAACAATTGGTGAAAAATTAAGTGCTAACGTGTAAAGTACAACTGAACAGTGGTGTCGCTAAGAATGGTGACACCCGGGACGGAGTTTCCTGATGTCACCCTTCATAATGTATAGTAAGCTGCAAAGGCTTATATTTGAAAAAAAGAGGTACTATTTTATTGTTGTAGATAGCGGCTGTTATTTGGCTAGCTCAATAACTTTTCGTTATAAGATTCTAGAACTTGGAAGCATGAACTGCACACGTCTAGTAAAAGGCGCGTAATTAGAAATCTGCAGGGGGGAGAAGGGCTGTGTTCGAAGGTCTGGAAGCACCGCCAGAGGCCATTGGGGGTCTGGGGTAGAGACCCCAGCACACGAAAAATTTTATTTTTTTACAAAACCAACTTAATTTTAGGCTTATTTTGATAGCAAATAATGCTTTTCAAACGTAGCATCAGGGAGAACTTTGGAGGTATAGAAATTAGCAAAGCAAAAGCATGACTACACTCGGGCGCGTAGCCAGAAGTCTGCACTGGGATCTGTTTCGGGGTCTGGGGGCAGAACTCCCAGCGCTCAAAATTTTTTTTTTTGCAAAACTAACTTAATTTTAGGCCTATTTTGATAAAAATTATTGGTTTTAAAATGTGGCAGAAATTAGCAGTGCAAAAACATGACTAAGCTGGTTGCATAAATGGGCAATGGCTAAGTGGGAGGAGGTTAATAGTAAAATTTCAGTTCTCTTTACCAGGGCTGTAGTCGAGACCGACTCGTCCGAGACCAAGACCGCAAAATTTTTCCGAGACCAAGACCAAGACCGGTCTCGATCTCAATTTTGGCTTCGAGACCAAGACCGAGACCGAAAAAAATGACGTCATCAATAGTTTTTTCAATTTTTTGCAAAGAAGTTTTTGAAGCTCATATTTGCTCATGAGTTGGTTTTATGATTATATAAATTGATTCAGATGACAAAGTGCTTTAGTCAAAGCAGGGGCGCACCCAGAAATTTTTAAAGGGGGGGTTTGAATTTTTCAAAAAGCAACCAGTACCCAATTGTGGTTAATGCAGTTATAGTCAAACAGGGTTTCGCGGTAATAGTTGCATCGTTGCAACATTTGTTTATTCCGAAACCTTGTAATAACAATTTTGAAAGTTGTTGGTTGTGAAGATTGCGTGCAAGATAACAATTTTCCCCAATGGGGGCCTGGGGGCGCAGCCCCCACCCGCTGGCCAATTTTTGTGATTTTTCAGAGAAACGTAGCCATTTTAACGCCATTTAGATGACGTTTTGTATATTTTTAGAGCAATTAGAAACAGCTAAATTACTAAGATGGGGGCCTGGGGACGAAGCCCCCAGCCACTGGACAATTCTTCGATTCTTCAGAAAAAAAAGCCATTTTAACGTCATTTGGATGACGTTTTGCACGTTTTTAGAGCAATTAGAAAAAACTAAATTCTTAGGTGGGGGCCTGGGGCCGAAGCCCCCAGGTGCTGAGCAATTCTAGCAATTTTTCAGAAAATAGCCATTTGGATGACGTTTTGAACATTTTTAGAGCAATTAGAAACAGCTAAATTACTAAGATAGGGGCGAAGCCCCCAGCCACTGAGCAATTCTTGCAATTTTCAGAAAAAAATAGCCATTTTAACGCAATTTGACGACGTTTTGAACGTTTTTAGAGCAATTAGAAAAAGCTAAATTACAAAGATTTGAAAGCGTTTGAAAGAGTTTATTCTGCTCAGTCCAATCAGCCCCAGCACACTTACAGGTCAAGTCCAAAATATGTTCTTTTGCCAAAAGATTGCAAATTTGGCATAAATTTTTTAAATCAATGCGTTTTTAAATTCAAAAAGCTTGTTTAGTGGCACAGAATTTCAAAATAGCTTTCATTAGCGTCGGAGCAATAATTTCCACTCAGGCTGTTTTAGATTGAACGTTTTCATTCAACTCTCTTCATGAATCTACGCTGAAATGAAGAAAAACTAAAATGCGATGGTATATACAGAGGTTGATTACACTGAAGTAGACAATGGGTTGTTACTATGATGCATGATGCTGCAAAATCACCAAAAATACCATAAGGTAAATGCAAAAATATAGAAAAAAGCATTTGAAAATGATAGCTCTGACGCTATTAAAAGCCACTTTTAAATTCCTGAATAGGTTTGCAGAATAAAAATCTTGACGTTTGAGTGTAATTTTGTTGTGCTTTTCGTCTTCAAACAGCGGATTTGTTTGCTTTTTTAAGGGAAAAAGTGCGTTTGGCTTAGTAGGTTTTTTTACACAAGGACGACTTTTTTCACAAAATGACGTTTGTCTCTTTTTAGTGTCAAGCAATGTTCTGCTCAGAAGTTTATGACTGGGTATAATATTATCCGTCATTCAATGGATATAACAAATACGCATAGTTACACAATATATGGGTCTCGTAGTTGAAACGCGGTGGAAGCAATATTGTAATTGAAACAAATGCAAAAATCTCAATTGCTTGGAAAATATCGTAAGAATCAAATTACCGCCCTAAAACAACATCTTATCTTGCAGGATCAAATTACAACCCTAAAACAACAACGCAAGTGATTATTTAGTGAAAAGTAAATATGGCAAAGTGTTACAAACTGTTTATGTTAACAAAATTATGTTGTTTTTTGAGTTCCAAAAGGGGGGGGGGGGGTTTCGACCCCCGAAACCCCCCCTGGGTGCGCCACTGAGTCAAAGCAACAATTACTTCATCAAAACATCTAAATATGTCATTTTATGTAGATTTTCATCAAAAAAAGAGATCCTTCAACTAAACTTAATGCCTCTTATTCAAAGCTCGAAGCCTGGTCACCTTTATTTTTGTCAGAATTTACGGGTCAATAAAACTGACGTAAACTTAATGAAATAAAATTACAAAAAAAATTGTAAAAAGCTATTTGTATATTTGAAGTACCGTATTCAAGATATAGCTACAAAAACGCAGCCAGGAGTTTCTAGTAGGAGGGGGGATTTCCAAGCGCGTAACTACGATTATGCTAAGAGAAGGCTTAAACAAAACAATATAATTTTTACCCGGAAAATATTTTGTTGCAGGGTTGCAAACTCGATCGATTTTTATTTGAGTTCAAGTTTGAGTTTGGTCTATTTTAGCACGTCCAAGTTCGAGTTCAAAAATTTAAATTTTTTTGAGTTCAAAATATCAATGGCTCTACGCTATGAATATTTGCCACTACAAAATTAATGACACAATAAATGATAATTTAAGGACTATCATATGTTGTTTAATATTCTGTTAAAAGTAAAAGATAGGTTTTTGAATTCATCAATTACGATAAACAACGTACTTTTCTGTCACGAATAGACCGCACTAATTTGCTCAAAACTTATTTTCGCAAAGACTTCACACTTTTGCGTTGCGCTAACCTATTTAATACAAAATTTTGTCTAAAGTTCAATTCGAAAATTGTGTAACCGAATTAATTTTGCTGCAATAACTAACCACTGCGACTTATTTCATATATCGTGAATCTTTTCAATCTCAAACTCATTTCTTATAATTGCACATTTTTTGTCAAAACTTAACTCGCAGATTTATTCCATTGAGCTGCAAATACTATCCAAGTTTTGTACTTTTTCTACAAACAGTAGAGTAGACCATTGCTTCTCAATCCTTTTTCAATGCGACTTAAGTTTATTGAAAAAATCAATGGTGTAAAATTTTGTGGTCCATGTATATTCTGATACATGGTTTAAATTAAAAGCTATGTAGAAAAAAAAACTTTTCATGATGACAGAACTGTGTTGAAAATCGTACAAAGAAGTTTTCACTGAAATGTTTATGAATATTTGCTATTTAGCTTTCAATATTCTAACCAATAACGTCCTTACGTAGTCTGACATACATGACCTTTGATTTCTAGTCTCCACGAGCACAAAGCTTCTTCACTGCGTGAATTCTATGCTAGTTGGTCGAGCAGTAACGCGTTCGTCTCTGGAGCGGGAGGTGTGAGATTTAAATCTCGGGCCGGTCAAATCGGACACAGTGTTGCCAACGGCTCGCCACCGCTGCAATATTTCTCCGAAAAGAGCTGTGTTGCCAGGGCGCAATGACGCGGAGATAGACCCAGTAACCGTGTTACATGCTTCGGCGTATTACAGCGAGCGTAATGAAAGATTAAATTTGAAAATATATCGTTTACTCCTTCTAAGCGTTTTACACCTTTGTGATCTTGAGAAACTCAAAATTTCACTGCTCGAGTTTTTTGTTACAAAAATGCAACTAGGGTTGACTACTACATGCGTTTATTTTATTACTGTATTGCTTTCTGCAAGTTTTACTCTTTGTAGTTGTTTAAAAAAAAACTACCCTAAAAAATTTTTAGGCGACCCATAGGTTGAGAATCACGGGAATAGATAACTGTTAACACAATAATAGTACAGTTTTCGCTATACAAGAGACAAATTTCTTATCACTTAATCAACTCAAGATAAAACGTTGCGTCGCTTTTCCACCTTAATCGTTTCTTTTTTTATACCCCTAGCTGTTTTTCTAGGTCGCCTAAGCATGAAAAGTGGAAAACATGCTCTGTTGGGAAAAACACAATCTCAATTTACAAAGCTTGATCAAAAAAATATTTCAAACGATTTTTTAATCTTTAAATTTCGTTTTACGAACTTGGGCAGTTTTATTCGAGTTCAAGTTTAGCAAAATTATTTTTTTGTGAGCGAGTTCGGCAAAAATACCGAGTTTTTTCCAGTTCAAGTTCGAGTTCGCAGCACTGTTTTGCCGTCGCGCTTAGCAAACTGTTGTAACTTAATCGTATCACATCCGGAGGTTTGCCCCAGTCGCTTGACAACTTTTATAATTTTTTGTAAAAAATAACCATTTGAATCATATTTCGCACGTTTTTACAACTGCTTAATAGCTAAGATTCTTAATTGCAAAAATCGTTAAGAACTTAATTGCTAAGATTCGGAAGCAGTTTGAAAGAATTAAATTGCTCAACCACTTTAGCCCCTCTTCTTTTACCTGTACAGGTCAAGTCCAAGACACGTTTAAATGCTTGCATTCATGAATCAAATTTTGTAAGTGATATGACTAAAAAGAGAAGAGCTGCAGCCCACTCTGCCCTCCTGTTTGCGTCACTTGCAATTCTACGTTTAGCTTCGGCCTAGACATCATGAACAAACAAAATTTGCCAATTTTAAAGTAGTGGGTTTGTTCGCTGTTGACAAAGAGACAAAATATATACTGTAGGTTAGTATATAACTGTTGTCGACAATCGACCTGTAGCGTAGCCAGGGGGGAGGGCGACGGGGCTCGAGCCTCCCCCATTGGCCTGAAAAATATGCAAAATAGCACGTTTCTAGTGCTTTTGAGATTGATTTTTGCTTCAAAAATGAAAACAGCCCCCCAAAGAGATTTGGGAGCCGAAGTTGTGAAGGACTTGCCTTTGTTTGGACCAGAATAGTGGAGTTTTTTGGTTCAGGAGCTTACCCAAAGTCGGTGAAGACCTATTTTTTGGAGATCACCTGATTTCGGCCAGAAAAACCCTTGAATTTCTGATTTCGGCAGGAAAAACCCTTCGAATTTCGGTGAAGACCTTTTTTTTTGTTGGAGATCACCTGCATTCGGCCAAAAAAACCCTTGAATTTCTGATTTCGGCCGGAAAAACCCGTTTGAATTTCGGTGAAGACCTTTTTTTTTGTTGGAGATCACCTGCATTCGGCCAAAAAAACCCTTGAGTTTCTGATTTCGGCCGGAAAAACCCTTTGAATTTCGGTGAAGACCTTTTTTTTTGTTTGGAGATTACCAGTATTCGGCAGGAAAAAAACCCTTGAATTTCTGATTTCGGCCGAAAAAAACCTTTGAATTTCGGTGAAGACCTTTTTTTTTTGAAGATCACCTAATTTTGACAGAAAAACCACCTGAATCTAATTTAAGACTAATGAAAATTTGGGTCAAGTTCATTTTCGGTTGTATCAAACTTCCAAAAAAGCCCCCCATCCCCCCTTTGCGAAATCCTGGCTACACGACTGCAATCGACAATAAAGTAATATGTACACAATGTATTCACTCTTGTTTGATAAGAATCACTAAATTTTGAATTGTGACTGGCTGTTTTTAATTTTTTGCCGATTTTCAGCCTCATTTGTTTTTTGATTTGTTCTTAAATTTTGAGAGCATCGACGTCAATTTCAGCGACTATGTTTGTAAAACAGTTTAATTCCCATAGCCTTGTCTACTTCGAGTTGAGGTTTTTTGCTTCTTTAGCAGCGTCGTCAAATTGCAAAAGCGAAAAGACGAACTTTTTTTAACAACTGCTTAAACGACTGCCAAAAAATTTCTCACTTATTTGTGCAGCACTCTACAATCTCAAAATAGTAGCATTGTGTACATCCTTTGACACAAAAACTTCTATCCCATGGGGATCAAAAAAGTCGCAAAAACATCTGCAGTGCTAGAATTGGGCAAGAACTCTGTAGTTTTGCTTGGACTCTAAGTTTCGTTCCTCGTCATCAAAACTGCTATGCGTGAATGACGTCTTTTCTCATGTAAAAATGCGACAATCTTGATCTCCAGGTGTGAAACCTCTTTGTCCTACCGATAATGTAACCGCTTCGTTAGCTTCTTACAAAACTACATTTTACTTACAAAATTTACACAATCTTGCTATTTTATTTGTTCTTACAAACATTACAAAATTAGCTATTTTATTTTACTTACAAAAATTACCCGGTCTCGAGACCAATTTTTGAGCTACGAGACCAAGACCACAACGATTCGAAACCAAGCCCGGTGCAAAACAGCTGAGACCAAGACCGAGACCGAGACCACAAAAAATTGGTCTCGAGACCGAGACCAGTCTCGAGACCTACAGCCCTGCTCTTTACTACAAGCTGGTACCGCAAAATAACAAAATCTTATAGTGCAATGAAATTCACTAAGATTAAACACATTTTGTTTATCTTTATTAGAGAAAAATAATTGGTGGGGGGGGGGGAGCGAATGAAACGATATTTGAGTCGAAGTGATTGGTAATCAACTAATACTGAATTGCCACCCACCTATTCCTGAGCTCAGGGGTGCCGAAACTCGGGGAGGATGGGGGGATATATCCCCTCCAATAATTTGACTGCATCCCCCCCCAATAATTTGACTATGGCAGACCTGCATCTGAGCATTGGATGATGTTTGGACCTTTTTTTTTGGTCTTCACGTGATTTCGGGGACAAAAACGCTTCAATTTTCGGTGAAGACCTTTTTTCTTCTTTTTTTTGATCTTCACGTGATTTCGGGGACAAAAATGCTTCAATTTTCGGTGAAGACCTTTTTTTTTGGCTCTTCACTTAAATTCGGGGACAAAAACGCTTCAATTTTCGATGAAGACCTTTTGTTTTTTTTGGTCTTCATTTTAATTTACTTACGTGAAAAAAATCGTGGTCGAGCTTCATCCCCCCAATGTCGAAAATAGGGCAAAATTGGGGTAAAATTGCAATTTATCTCCCCCACTGCTCAACATAAATCCGCACCACTGCCTGAGCTTATATTTTTATATTTAGCATGTTTCAGCTAGCGATCAAATTTGATTGCTTAGTGTTGACAATTTTTCAAAGTTTTTGCTGATTTATGATCTATATTTTTGCAAATTAGCGCCCCCCTTCTAAATAAATGTTTCAAAACATACTCTAAATCATTTTTAAGTCCTTTCCAAAGTGCTAAACATTTCTAATGATGTTAAACATATTGTTGTTTTCTTTTTTGTTCGATTGGTATCATTAATATGGTGTCACCCCAAAATGGTGACACCCGGGGCGGGTCGCCCCCCCTTAGCAACGCCACTGCAACTGAACACGGTTTAAAAAACTTTTTAGGAAAGAGACAAATGTCTTCATTTGTTTTATGGCCGAGTGATGAGCACGAGGTAATCGAAATATTAGCAAGTCTAAGAAACAACAAATCACCAAGTTACATTGACATTCCAGTGACATTAATAAAAGGAGTCTACATTTGCAATTGCTCGATATCTTTCAAACTTATTTAACAAATGCTTAACAAATGGCACTTTTCCCGAAATTTTAAAAGTTGCAAAGGTTGTAGCTCTACACAAAGGAGGCTCTAAGTCCAATTTAAGCAATTATAGGCCTATATCAATATTATCGCCATTCAAGAAAAGTTTTGAAAAAATCTTGCATGAACGCTTTGCAGATTTCTGGGAGAAAAACAATCTTCTCTACAATTGTCAATTTGGCTTTAAGAAAAAATTTAAATTATTCGACCAACCTTGCTATCACTTATTGGTATGAAACAATTTTGCTAGAACGTGATGACAATAGATCGGTTGGTGGCATTTTTTTTTTGATTTTGCGAAGGCATTCGATTCTGTCAATCATCAGATTTACTAGCCAAATTAGAACATTATGGAGTAAGTGGAAATGCTCACAAATTACTCAGCTCATATTTGAACAAGCGAATCCAGTATACGATCTATGATGAAAAATTTGGTTCTAAATTCCAATTAATAACAATTGGTGTGCCACATGCCAGTGTCCTTGGGCCATTTCTCTTTTTAGTGTACGTACGTATATTAATGATCTACTAAATTCTTGCAATTTCAATGCATTCTCTATGTAGATGACTCGACTGTGATTTGTTCCTAGAAAAACATTCATTATCTCACTTTGAAATGTGACTCTGAATTTTGTAATATTGAAAACTGGATTAATCAAAACAAACTTTCAACGAACTATAAGCAAACTAACTGCGTATTATTTTCTAAAACTTCTTAAATGAATCTGCTAAACTCAAAATAGCAACTAATTTAGGATTTATTAAACCTAGTAACGTCGTCAAGTACTAAGGTGGTTTTTCGATAAAAATTTAAATTGGGAAACTCATACGCAATTTGTAGGCGATAAAATGTGCAGTGCAAAAGAAATATTGTGCAAAATTAGACATTATGCTTCAACGTCATTTTTGAAAAATGTGTATCTTGGTCTAGTTTATCCGTACTTGCAATATAGCATGATGACATGGGGAAATACAATTGATAGACGTCTTAAAATTTTAAGTAATATTCTGTTGATCAAAACTAAACTGTCTCCTTTATATGAATAACTGCATTTGTTAAAATTACACAACGTTTATGAACTAGAAGTATTGAAATTTGCATGTAATTTTGAAATAAAAACCCTACTTGGATGTTTTGAAAATTACTTTCGATTGGCTTCTCAAGTCCATATTTACTCGACAAGATTTGCTGCTAATGAAAATTGGTATGTACCTAGATTAAAAAAACCTATACCCAACATTCAACTAGATATATAGGCACTAAATTGTGAAATGCGCTTCGTACAGACCTAAGAGATAATCACCTCAAAAGTTACGCTATCTTTGTTAATCGACTAAAGCAGTTTTTACAGTGTAATCAATTGTAGTCGTATCTCATAATTCTTAATCGGCTTAACAGACTTGGAAATATTGTAGCTATTCCAAATTTAATCTTGTTGATAACCAAAATGATTATCATGTAAAATGCCTGCAACCGCAAGAGTTTTTTGTTTTTTGCTTTTCCGTAATGTATCATTTTAATTTTTCTGTTTGTAGTCGGTCAGAGGTTGCAGACTCGGCGACCGCGTCAGATACTTTGGTACCTGGACATCATGGTCTTTCGCAGCCTCTCACCAGAAAAGGGTTTTGTGCAAATGTGTGTAAACATACTTTAGAACGCAAAAAACAA
This sequence comes from Trididemnum nubilum, assembly GCA_963965965.1. Lineage (NCBI taxonomy): Eukaryota > Metazoa > Chordata > Ascidiacea > Aplousobranchia > Didemnidae > Trididemnum > Trididemnum nubilum. Next base: position 43,462,151 of record OZ014470.1, read on the forward strand.
GCGAACAAACTTCTACAAAACGCACAATATTATTGGGACTTCGCGTGAGCGCGTAGTACCTTTGTTTCTGTTCGCGAATTTTGGCGAATGATCGGTTTGCTTACAACAAGCAAACGGTTAAACCTACAAAGTTGAAATTTGGACTCAACATGAGAATTAATGAAAGCGTCGTGTGTATTAATTTTGGGGATCCTAGATCACATGATCGTGAATTGAGACACAAAAAAGAAACATAAAAAATGGCGATTTCTGGCTCGAAAAGTTATTAATTCGCCAATAACTCAAAACCACTTGGCGTGCAAAGCTGAAATTTATACACAACGTGGATGCTTATGAATGCTTTATGCTAACCGAGTTTAAAAGTGCCCGGTGACGTGACCAAAATGTTACAAGCCGAAAATCGGTAAAAAGTTGACAAATATGAAGCGATATGTCTCGGTAATTTCCTATATTGATGGAAAATGATTTGTGATTTTATAATACTATGGTCGTTTACCCCAACTTGAATACTATTTTTCTTCTTTTTGTTTTCTTTTTTCTTATTTTTTCTTCTCCGGCTATCTACTTTTAAACGGCTACACGTACTGTATTTAAAGTTTGAGCGATTGAAGATATAAGAGAGGATTAGTGTGCGACTGAATTCGGGGGTGCCAGGTAGAGGGGATCTCCCTCAATAGGATCCTATACAATTTTGAACTTTTACACCGCTACAACTACATGGATCAAATTTTCGGAATGGGTAGATATTAAAAATAAACTCAACCAAACAAAAATTGGGGGTTTCACAATGGGGGTTTCCCCCCAAACCGGCCCTCCAAAATTCAAACTTTTTAACCTTTAAAGCTAGACACATAAAATGTTGACGTAAAGTAAATACAAGGGAGAGATAAAATTTGAAAAAATTTTGGGGTCCCAAAATTGGATTTTCCCCACAAACAGGGCTGCCAAAAATGGGATTTTTTAACTACTCATGCTAGACACTCGTAATTTTCAGTGTAAGTAAATATGAAAAGCTAAAATTTGACCAAATTTGGGGGTAATAAAATAGGGGGTTCCCCTGAAACAGGGCCACCAAAATGTTAAACTTTCAAGCCGTTAGAGGTAGATGTATCAAACTTTCAGACTGGGTAAATATTAGAAATACACCAAATCTAACAAAAAATGGGGGTTTAAAAATGGGAAGTCCTCTCCAAACGGGGCCTTCAAAAATTCAAAGTTTTTAACCTTGAAAGTTGGAAACATGAAGTGTTTAAGGTAAGCATACATAAAAGACAAAATTTGACAAAAGTTTGAGGGTACCAAAATGGGGGTTTTCCCCAAAACGGGGCCGCCAAAAATCAAACTTTTTAACCATTGATGCTGGGCACATGAACTTTTCAAGGTAGACCAATGTAAAAAGAGATAAAATTTGACAAAATTTGGAGTACCAAAATGGGGCCCCCTCAAAGGGGGCACCATTTTTTGAACTTTTGAACCGTTAGACCTAGATGGATCAAAATTTTTAGAATGAGTAGCTATTAAAAAGTAAAGTAAACTTAACAACTAAACAGAATTATAAACTAAATACACAAAACAGGATCGAAGACATAATCATAAACAAAAAATTTGTAATCGAAGACAGCATAAAAACTTTTTTTCAAGCAGAATCTAACATCAAAACATTCAAATTGGAGGTCCTTAGATATCGCTTGCAATGTCATACACTAGTTGAGCTTAATGGCTTTGATAAATCTGAGCTACAGGTCTGAGTTTTTTCACGAAACTGTCACCTGTGACGTTGAGAAAGCCTACTTTTTTATGGCTCAAGGTTTTTGAAGAATTTAATTAAGGAAGTTTTAGCACTAAATAGTGGACTTAATATACAGCGTTTTCAAAATTAGGGTCCCTCCCTCTACCGCTTACATAAAAATTTATGAAGTTTTCTTGATCAAACTAGTTTGAAGTCCATTAACGTAAGTTTCTACGAAGCTATTTTTGATTTCCAATTTCTTCCATTTTCAGGTCGAATAGCTGAGTTAGATAAATCCACATAGCTAATGATATAGAGAAAATTAGATAGATTGATAAACAATATAGCCTGAAATGCAGGTGCATTCTCAGCACCTCTCACCTTCTAACCTAAGTCTTCACAAAAGCATTCTGGGTAGTCATCTCGAAAGACCGCGTTAATTAAACGGCGTACAAAAAACTGCGATGGTTTACCAAGTTATTCTCATCGACTTGTGACAACTTGTGAGTGAAGCATTAACTTGAGAAAATAAATTTTGATTCCCCTCCCATTTTTTTGCAATTTGTCAAATTATACCACTCGAGAATGAAGTCTATGAGGCAAAAGCATGAACGATTTAGTAAAAAACTTAAATAAATACCTGTTTTAAATTTGCATAATTTTAGCACTTTTTTATTTTAGTTTATTTTATTTTAGTTTATGCTGTTGCGGAGGGGGCTTTAATTTCAAAACAACCGATACACCATTTCTTATGTCGAATTGCGATGCGAAAGAGCGTTTTCAGAATCACGTATGGCAGTAAGTTCGGTTGATGTAACGAAGTTTGCTTGTGAGTCGCTGGAATTTTAAAGACCGCTTTATGTTATTTCAAATGGAGTGAAAAACTTTTAAGAACTCGTAAAAAATGCTAAGATTTGACGTTGTGTTATAAACTGTTATGCGTGCTTTTTGATTGACGTCACCCGATTATTTTTGATAACTTCGAGAGATTTACATTTTGAACTCGAATAACCACAAAGCGATTTAAGTTAGTGAAACAAAATTTAAAAGGGACGTATTTAAATTGTTGATGCAATTGTCAACGACCACAGTTTTTTACAAATTCATTCAGAGCAATCGGATCACTATTTTAAAGCTTAATAAAGTTCAGTAAAGGCTAGATAATGCCGCGAAGTCCAGATATCGCTTGCAATGTCACGTTCTAGTTTACACTGTGATAGCAAGCAAATCAATTTTAATTTCTGTAAAATTTATTTGTGGCTCTGAAAATAACAAGTAGTGGAGGAAATTGTAGCTCGCGCATACAACAACCAAGCTTTAATCAAAAGATATGAGAAAATTACCATCTGCCCGAACCTGGCTTTTAATTTCTTAACGTTCTAAATCAACAATATCGACAAACATCCGATGTAAATGAGGTATAATGCGTGAAAAACAAAAACCTCAGTAGGACCGCACAATTACGACTTATATTTTTACCGAATTCGTAAAACCAACGCGAGAAAACACACGAACTTTTTTTTTTATCTATGGACGGCTACAAACTAGATTATAACAAAAATTGCATTTGAAGCGTCATATTTGTGACAACAATTGAGAAAAAGAAGTACAGAAATATCCATAAAATATTTTGTTTTTTTATTACAGTACTATTCCTCGCAAATCTAAGCTTTTTAAAGGAGTAGAAGTGAGAAATTCAGTGACTTGAAACGGCTTTTTCAAGAGTGCTGAGTCGGTAATTAATAGCAAAGGCGAAACAAGCCCACGAATTTACTACGCAACATCGAAAAGATCAAATCCAATCAAACTAATTAACACAGTTAAAATTAAGTTTAGTTGACAGTAATGACCAATTAATTACAATCAGTGGTTAGTGCATAGCTATTAGTTAATCAAATTACAAGGAAATTAAATGCGTAGCTGATGTTTCATTGCTTCGTTTGTACATTTTTTGACAAGGGTGTGCTATTGCATTTCATTGATTTGCGCTTAAATAGACTTTGCAAATCATGGGTACAATTTGTCTGTTTCATTATACTCCCCTTATTACGCCAAAGCGTGCAGCGAGTTTAAGGGGCCCATCTCCACGTCATTGCGCCCGCGTAACACAGCTCTTTTTCGAAGGAAGGTCGCAGCGGTGGCGAGTCTTTGGCAACACTGCGCTCAATTTGAATCTTAGACCTCTCGCACCAGAGACGATTGCGTTACCGCTCGACCAACTGGCTGGTAGAATACAATTTGTAAACGCTAAAAAAAGAAAAATACACCATTTGTGAAAAAATGAAAGCAAACAAGTGGAGAAACGCAGGAAAACTTAAAAAGAGCATTCAGGTCGAAAAAAATTTTTGCTCGATTTTATCTCAAAAAAATTTGACAGAACTGAAGACTAACTTCTCTAAATTCCAGCTTTTTACGACCTTTCGTTCTTGAGATATAACAGATTAGATTTCCCTAAGAAATTTTGCGAGAGTTGCCAATTACAAACAAAATTTCAAAAACTTATTGTATGCTCTTGATTCCCAGTAAATCTTTTGCGGTAAGAGTTATTATAAAACAAAGTAAAGGTTTAGAACTGTAAAAATAGCTGCTTTCCAATGAATGTAATCCAGCCTTCCCAAAGTTAATCTTCCGTCACAATACTGACAAAATGGCAGCACTGAAGTAAGAGGAAAACGGATAATTTTGAACTGGAATATCTTCAAAACGTGAAAGAATACAAACTTCAAATTAGGCGAGAAAGCATTTTAGGCTTATCTAAACATTTTGGTCACGAGTGAAAAACTTGACTGGAATGCCCTGTTGAGTTTCGAAAACCGAATGGATAATCAATCGGAAGAAAAACTGGTGCAATGAACTTGCAGCCTTGACCTACGTTCAGTAGTCAGGAGTGTAATTACATGGGTTAGTTAAACTAACACTGAATCAAAATCTATTAGTGGATGAACAAAACAGTTTCAAGTGCTACTTCAAAGTATAAGAATCAATACCATTCGTGTGATATTAGGCACAACGACTTTGACGCTTACATTGATCGTTAAGTTAACGTATTAACTGTCATGCTTAAAATGTTTTGTAATACACAATTTTAAAGTTCAATAAAGTACCGCGTGTCATTTTGACCATCATTAATAATTCATGGCAGTTTGAAGAAAGAAAAATTCCCGTTATCTATCACTCCTTGTCAAAAGCATGAAGACCAGTGACTTAAAAAAATTAAACGTCGATCATTACCATCACCACCTAAGAACAGACGCAATTTGTTCAAGAATTTGAATAGGTAAAAAAAGGAAAATGAGATTTAACAGCAATACAGGAAATAATCAATAAATTTGGCGGTAAAAGCATTTCCTCTTTATGTGCTACAATGCTGCAACTTGAGAATTCATGATATAAATTTATTGGGCCAGTTACTCGTAAAAGACAAAACATCATTAATCGAACAGTTACAAAAACGAGTTACCGGTACCTCACTGCTGCTATTGCATTTTCTTCTAGCACTAAGCTTCAAGTTCAATGCGAAACCCAGCGCGAATGTAAGAAGAAGAGCGTTACAATTATTGTTCAAGTAATATCCGAAATTAAAGCCTGAATCAATTTTAGTATACAGTTTAGGGACTTAACTCCGAAATATCTGTAAAACTCGCGAAGAAATCAATTTAATTGGGTTGTTTTTGTTCGCGAATTTTGGCAGGTGAGGATTGATTTGCTCATACCTAGCAAACAGTAACACCTAGAAAGTTGAAATTTGGACTCAACATGAGAATTAATGAAAACGTCATGTGTATCAATTTTGGGAATCCTAGGTCACGTGATCGTGAATTGAGACATAAAAACGGCGATTTTTGGTTTAACTCAAAAACCACTTGACGTGCAAAGCTGAAATTTGGAAACAATGCGGGTGCTTATGAATGCTTTATGCCAACCGTGTTTGGGGGGGCCCGGTCACATGACCAAAAGTTTACAGGCCGAAAATCGGTAAAAAGTTGACAAATACGAACCGATTTATATCGGTAATCACCAATATTGATAAAAAACGATTACTGATTTTTGAGTAAATATCAACCACCTTTCTTTTGGTTATGTTTGTTTACACCAACTAGAATACTATTTTTCTTGTTTTTTTTCTTCTTTCCTACTTTTTCTTTTTCTTCCCGAGCTATCTACTTTTAAAACGCTAAACGCAATGCATTCAAAGTTCAAGCAATTGAAGATATGAGGGAGGACTAATGTGAGACTGAAATCGGGTGTGCCGGGTTGGGGGGATCCCACTCAATCGGGTCCTCCTAAATTTTGAACTTTTAAACCATTGCAGAGAGCCGGATCAAAATTTCAGAATGGGTCGATATTAAAAATAAACTACACTTAACATATTTTGGGGGTACTAAAACAGGGTTGCCACAAAAAGTGCAAAATCAAATTCCAGGACTTTCCAGGACTTTTTTAGGTCATTTTCCAGGACTTTTCCAGGACTGTTTAAGATTTTTTTACAGGACTTAAAATTTAATTTTGACTATTACTCTCATGTACCAACTCTTTTGCACTTGTGATTGACGAAAAATTTTGATGTAACACATTTGCATTCCTAGTACTGACCACTAGCCAGGGGCAAAGCCAAAAATTTGCAACGAGAGAGTTGTGTTTTTTGGTATGGGGGCAACCCCCAGCCGCCGGAAGCCATTGGGGGTCTGGGGGCAAAGCCCCCAGCATTCAAAGATTTTGCAATTTTTTTGCAATAATAACTTGATTTTAGACATAGTTTTGCAAAACTTATTGCTTTTAAAACGTGGCATAGAAATTAGCACTGCAAAAACATGATTAAACTGGTTGCAGAAATGGGCTACAGTATGTGGGTAAAAAATAGAGCTCGATCGATATGACTTTTTCAGGCCGATACTGATATATAACTCATAAACTACCAAATTTTGTCTATATTTTTCACTTGACTTGACATGAAAAGCTTCACTAATCCTCCTCCAAAGAAAGATTATTGCAAACACAAATCATACTAAGCAAATTGAATGCAGGAACACTTGTGCTTGCTCTAAAAAAAAAATAGTTTAAGGTAATTGCGCTAAGCCAATATTTTATCAGCGGTAGATAGCTGATACAATATACAGGCTTGCCACTGATATCGGCCAAAATATATCAGCTGAGCGATAGATATATCAGTCGAGCTCTAGTGACTGGTAATAGTAAAAATTCAGTCCTAGCTTTATTTCCATACAGTGAACTATAAAATTTTATTATTTGAAAAAAATAGAGCTTATTTGAACGCCAGGGTGCAAACAAAAAAACTCTACCCAAGCCCTAACCCCAACCATAAACTAAACCCAAACTGTAACCCTAGCTCTAACCCTAAAGTTAATTCTAACCCAAACTCAAAATATAAACTCCAACTAACCACTAACGTTAATCATTTACAAAATAAAAGAGAATTTGAGCAAATAAGCACCCATTTTTGCTCTCTTAATCTTCATAAGCAGAGCTCATTTTGCATGCTAGAGTGCAAATAGGCATCTCCTTTGAAAAAAACTCCCAAGTACTAATTAATCCAAATCGTCTGTATTTTATAACGCTAGATAAAGATATAATTTGGGAGGAGGGGCTAATGAAACGAGATTTGAGAGAGTTGATTGGTAATTAACAGAATTAAATACCTAATAAACCCTTTATAATTGTCTCACAAAGCCTACGTTAAGCATTTTGCATCAAGCAATCGAATTAATTATTTATTTTTAGCCATTTTTAGTTAGTTAGTTACAGTAGTTGTGACTGGTTTATTGTTGACCAATACTAGCACTTCCCAAACTCATGGTTCAAAAGTGACTTTAAATTACTTTACTATCCATATTACTGCAAAAAACTGCCTCAGAATTATAGTGAGATAAATGTCTTATTTTTCTTATTGCGCATTTTTGTCTATGGGCCAATAAAGAGCAATAGCCCGCTATGCTACTGCTACTACAGTATTGCATTACAATAAATTATTGTCCATGAATTCACTTTTCCTAATAATATTCAATAATTTATACATACTGTATAGCAAAGTGTAAATTTTGGCTAATTCGAGGAAGCGCTTATTTGCACTCCAGCATACTAGTAAGAACTGCTTAAAAAGAACAAGAAAACAAAAAGCAGAGGAATGGGGGCTCATATTAATGTTAGGTTAGAGGTAGGGTTGCAGTTTGAGTTAGATTTGGAGTTGAGTCAGGGCTAGGATAGCGATTTTTTGTTTGTGCACCAGCATACAAATAAGCTATGTCTTTTTACAATACAATAAAGCTTTATAAACCAACTTCAAAATGCAAATTATTTCAACAATAGCTTTGTACAATTACAAGGTACCAGTTATTGTAAAAAAAAACAATTTCACATTCTGTCCGGGAAAATCACGGGAAAACTCTATAAACATTTTCCAGGACTTTCCAGGACTTACAAACAAAATTCAAGGACTTTCCAGGACACCAAAAAAAATCCAGGACTTTCCAGGACTTTTCCAGGATGTGGCAACCCTGTAAAATGAGAGGTCCCCCCAAACAGGGCCGCCAAAATTGAAACTTTTTAACCACTCACGCTAAACACATGAAATTTTCAGGGTAGGCAAATATAAAAAGATAAAATTTGACTAAATTTGGGGGTACCAAAATGAAGAGATCCCCCTCAAACAAGGACGCTAAAATTCAAACTTTAACCACTTACGCTAGACTGATTAAATTTTCAGAATAGGTAAACATGAAAGATAAAATTTGGAGGTACCACAATGGGGGGTCTCCCTCAAACAAGGATGCCAAAATTCAAACTTTTTAATTGTTTAAGCTAGACACATCAAATTTTCAGGATCGGCAAATATCAAGGTAAGATAAAATTTGACTAAATTTGGGGCACAAAAATGGGGGTCCTTCAAAATTCAACTTTTAACCATTCAAACTAGACACATGAAACTTTCAGAATAGGTAATTATGAAGAAAAGATAAATTATGACAGAGTTTAGAGGTACCACAATAGTCCTCCTCAATCGGGGCAGCCAAAATTAAAAACTTTCAACTACTTAAGCTAGACACAGGAAGCTTTCAGGTTAGGTAAATACACCAGAAAGCTATATGACAAAATCTGGGGGTACCAAAATGGGGAATCTCAATTGGGTCCTTCAAATTCAAACTTTTCAACCATTCAAGCTAGACTCATTAAACTTTCAGAATAGGTAAATATAAAAGAAAGATAAAATCAGAATAGATAAATAAAATATCACTAATTTCAGATGCCACATTTTGGGAGTCCTGCTCCAAAGGGTCCTTCAAAATTTTTAACATTGCAAGCTAGACAAAGACAAATTTCAAGATAGGGAAAAATAAAATATAAAAAAATTTGAGGACCTCATGCTATAGGAAAGGGACTTCCAATTATGTTGACACCTCCCCCATTAACTACAAAAGCTAAACAAATTAAATCTATTGGATAGGTTAATACGAATCAAAGATTAAAGATAATAAAATTTGGTTGACAACATTGAGAAGACCGTGCCAAATAAGCCCATTACAATTTTTAAATCTTTATTACGAAGTACTCCAGCTAGACATATCAAATTTTAAAGAACACTGGTAGGCTAATACAAGAAAAAGATAAAACAAGCCAAACTTTGCAATGTCATGTTAGACAATTAGCCTTAAATCGACCTTCAAACTATAAGACAATAAATTGGTATCACAGAAAAGTAGAAAAGTCAAACTTATGGGATTACTCCAACATTTAAGACGTTGAAGTATTTGAGCTTAAAGGCTTTGATAGATTTAAGCTGGACGGCAGAATTTTTTTACTAAACTGTGACTTGTGACGTTGAAAAAATCTTCTACTTGCTTTTTAAAGTTTTTGAACTATTTACCAAGAAAGCTTTCCAGCTGATGTAATACAATGTACGTACTGTACAATATTCAATATGTCGACCGTCAGGTCGCACTGCTAAATAGTGTTTTCAGAATAAGAATAGCGGCAAAATACGTGCACATTTCTGGCCGTGGTTAGTATTCAGTTTGGCTAATGTTAATAATTTTTTTTTTGCTCAAAAGTCGCTGGAATTTTAAAAGATCACTCTATGTTATTGCATAATCAAGTGAAAAACTGTTAAGAACTTCTAAAAAGCAGGGATGTGGAACCGGCAGTTTTTGAATCGCTTCCGCTTCTACTGCTTCCGCTTTCACCGCTTGATGACGTAATTTTTGCTTAAAATTTTTTTCCAGATAAGTCAGAATAAAATAGCTTTGTTATCATCATCTTAAAAACATCATATAGAATCAAATTACATAATTGTATTCAGTGGTTTGTCACAGCAAGGATCTGCGCACTGGCGTAGTCTGGAATTCGGATTTGGAGCGGTTCTGAAGCGAAAACTCCAATTAATCACATTGGCATTATGTTTCAGTTGATGCGAATTTCTTTGAACGTTCACTCAGAAGTATAAATATTAAGCGATTATTTGGGGTTTGGGGACCCATTTCCAAGTGCTTGGGATAATAACTTATTTCAACTGCATCTGTGCTGCTGAGAGCAAATCTTTTCTTGGTTACAATTAGGTAGCCCTGGGGCGAAGCTTCCACATTTAGCTGGTAACGTGTGTTCTTAGGACAGCAAAATAAAAAAAATTGCAAGTATTATGCGGTTACACACAGTACCATATTAGCATAATTCTTGTCGCAAACGGTACTAAGCAATAATTAAGACAAGCATTACCACATTACGTTTAAAAGTCATACAATATTAAATTTTGAGAGACGTTATGATGCTCTCCCCTGCTTGTTTTTCAAGAATATACTGTATTATCGCAAAGAAAGAAATTAAAATGCTGGAACTGGAAACTTTGTTTATGTTGGTGAATGATAATTTATATGAGTATGGCCTCAGATTTTGTTTATACGAGCATGGCCCCCCAAAATGGGTGAAGCCCCATGTAAAATTATTTTTGAGAAAATCTTTAAATTTTAAGATTAAAATAGCGTATTTTTGAACACTCATACTTTTAGAAATGAGTTGGTTAGCTACATTGTTCATCTTTGAGTTGGTAGGGGTGGGGGCTACCCCGAATCTAAGCGAACCACAAGCTTTTAAAAATGTTTCCTCGCAAAAGATGATCGATCAAACACTAACTTTTCGTCGAATATTTAAACAAAATTGCATCACATTCAAATTTTGATGTTCGATATGTATGGCCAAAGTGAAAGCGGTACCCATTTCCTACTTCCAGCTTCCGCTTCAAAAAATTTGCCGCTTTCACCGCTTCTTCTTCCACATTCCTGCTAAAAAGGGCTGAATTTTTGTAGCTTTATGATTGACATTACTTGATTATTTTGATAACTTTTTGAGACCCCTAAACTTTGAGAGCGAATAAACCTCAAAGCTGTCAAAATAAACTAAAGTGTGCAAAAGAAGTAGATTATTTTTGGTAAATAGTTGTTTGAGTTTAAACATTATACTTAGGGTTCTGGAAAGAATACATTTGAGTAAATTAATATCAGTTTTCAATGTGATATCATCGTAAAGTTAGACTTCTCCAAACATCACTTATAAATTAATAAAAACTTGATGCTTTGTGTCTAAATTTTGTTTGTGTACGTATCTTTTTCCTTGCTAATTGCTATAACAGGCATTGTTTCGATTTAGTTCTTAAATTTTGACAAAAATCAGTAGCAGTGTTCACTGTTCATGCATGTGCTTATATAAAATTATTCTTAAAAAAAAATTGCAGTGGGTTAGTTGACGGTGTAGATTTGTAATTTAGGGATAGTGCATCAAATTTCTGGTCAAGATAATGTAAGTTAAAAAATTCGAAAATCATATTGGCATTTTCAGATCAAAAAGTGCTGTTCCTGTCGGTTTTGTTGTTTTAATCGGAGCTAAAGGTTATTGTCGAAATATTTGTTATAACGAGGGTTTTGTTCGTGGCTGCACAATCTTAACTGAAAATTTAACAAACTCCTTAAAAATTGAAACGAGAACTAAGCAGAATTATAAAATTTGATTGACTTTAAAAGCCGTTAACCACAAACCTGATCAAGTTAATGGAACATTATGAAATTCGAAAGCAGTGTATTTCAAATCTGACTATCAACAACCACAAACACGCTTAACGCATTATTATGACGTTCTTTAGTTCGGTAAAGTTAAATACATTCGCGAAGTTCTGGGATATCGCTTGCGATGTCACATTCTAGTTCTTTTTCCAGTACATATTTGTGTAGAGTTAGCTAAGCTTTAAAAAAATTTTCAAAGGTAAGCGAGCCATCGTCAAATTCAATTCTTGTAATATGAAAATTTAATATAAATTGAAGCAAATTTAACTTCCGCTACCAGCATCATGAATATTCTTTTCTAACCACTCACTGCATTTCAGAGTAATAGAAACAAGTTTGAAAAACTGAACGAAAGAAAAATCGAAATAACGGCAGCTTTCATGTCATCACATTAAAGACCTTCGTCTAGTGTACAGTTGCAAATGCAAAAAAAATGAGGTGAATATGCTATCATACCCTTTGAGGGATGTTTCAGGCTGTAATCAATTGGTATAATCAATATAATAGTTCAATTGTGCATGATAATCACTTAACACGTCAATTACAACGCAAATATCCAATTTAGGAAAGTAATTGTGTGGTCAAGATCCAATTTTACAAGGTAATTGATAGAAAGCAACCAGTGCTTACTCTTCAACATTCTGCCGGACAGCATTTTACAATACAAAACTTTAAATGTACAATATGCTAAAATAGTTTAAAGCAATATAAATTCCATGAAAACCACTATGACCAGTTGAAACAATAGATGATTATTGATTAAAGTAGTTGAAAATTATGAACCATTTCCAGGCACAAACAAAAAAATCGGTATAATATACATTGCCAGCTTTTTATTACCATTATACGTATGTAAACTTCTGAAACGATGTTCACTATGATAAAAATAACCATTAACTACTTTGTAATGAGATTTTTGACTAGCAACTCAGCAACAAGTCATACAACCCACTAAATAACAGCACAATGGCGAGTATGCTGAAAGTAAGAGAAAATCAGTACCAGTATTTTGAAAAAAAATAAGCCATAGACAAATTAATGCTAGGCTCGAAATATAGTATCGTTGGGAAACACACTTAATGCTCATTTTTTAATTGGTCAAGCCATTTATTAGCCTTGCCAACCCAGTCAAAATACTTGCAAGCAGAACCCCCAAAAAAAGGTACACTGTGTTGGGGTAATTATACAATTACATGTTTAGAATGTTTGGCTCTAACCAAAAAACAAAAAAACTGTAAACAAGAAAACCGAAATTTAGTCAATTCAATTGTGAAAATTTTGAAGTAGAAAGATACAGTACAAAAAGTTTTCAAGTTTTTGTCAAATTTTGAAGCGAAATTTGAAAATTTTGGTGCATTTGATGAATTAAAAACTAAAATGGAAAAAATTAAGTAATACAGTATTTGAATACTGTGGTTCCAAACTAAAATCAGACAATGCATCCCAGATTAAATGGACACTAATTTTCTTCTAGGAACAACATTTAAAAGTTGATTAAGCTTTACGATAGTTTCATGCTAAACTGGCAAATGTAGATACCACTTAAGAGCTGCTGATCAGTTATAACAACATAAAATATTATTCTTCAAATCACAGCTTATCAGCAAGTTAGCTCTATCATAATCATAAAAGCACTATATCGTAATTAAAGTTAACAAAATCAATCATTCACAGACCATAAAGTTTAAAAACTAAAAGCAATAAGCTAAAACCCTAAGACTGCTTACAGCTTCTTTCGTCTTTTGATTCATCAGGCGGGTATCTTATTCAAATAGAAACGAATCTAGATTTATAGATAACTTTGAAGTCAAACTTTTAGTATGGAAAGTAGAAAAGTTTCAAAACTGGAAAAATTGTTCCAACTTGCTTAAAGAGATACTGCTTGAAATCAGTTTTATTGAAGAAATTAGAACTACTTGAGGTAATAAAGAAGTGCCCCAAAAATTTTTTCCACGATTCCCCTTATTCGCAAAAATACGATTTAATCCGTTTGACTCTGTACCATAGGCAACCCTGCACTTCACAACTTTGTGACATCACAAAAGGCATACTGTAGATCAGTACTGGTAGTCTAGGTCTACAGGTACCACTAGCATTAGCCAAGTTTTAAGATTTGGTAAGGCTACTCCAGTGGCGCACCCAGGGGGTGACCCCCCCTTTTGGAACTTAAAAAACAAGATGGTTTTGTTGATATGACGCAGTTTGTAACACTTTGCTGTATTTAATTTTCACTAAATAATCACTTTAGTTGATGTTAATCACTTAAAATGTTGTTTTAGGGTGTGATTTGATCTTGCACTATATTTACCTAACAATTGAAATGTTTGCATTTGTCTCACCTATACCAGATAATTTTGCTGACAGAAACATTGTGTTACTACAAGCATTTGATATATCGGTGAACATTAAACAATGGATATATTATACCCCAAAACAGACTTTTGAGCACAACAGAGCTTGACACTAAAAAAGAAAGACGACCATTTAGTGAAAAAAGTCGCCCTTCTTTGAAAAAAAAACTACTTAGCCAAATGAACTTTTGCAGAAAAAAAGCAAATAATGCACCGTCTGAAGATGAAAGCCACAACAAAATTACATTCAAACGTCGAGATTTTTATTCTGCAACCGTATTCATGAATTTAAAAGCAGCTTTTAATAGCATCAGAGCTATCATTTCCAAATAATTTTTTCCATATTTTTGCATTAACTTTATCGTATTTTAGGTGATTTTTGTAGCATCATACCTTTATCTATTTCAATTACAATCTATTGTCTATTTCAATGTAATAAACCTCTACATATACTACCACATTTTAGTTTTTCTTCATTCTAACTTAGATTCACGAAGAGAGGTGGATGAAAACGTTCAACCTAAAACAGTCTTTTTCAAGGCTACCCATTTCTCAAAGAGTGGAAATGATAGCTCCCACCTAATTAAAACCTATTTCAAAATTCTTTACCACTTATGAGCTTTTTGAGTTTAAAAACACATTCACTTAAAAGATTTAAGCCAAATACGCAATCTTTCAGCATTTAAACGTATTTTGGACTTGTTCAGCAAATAAGTGTTCAGAGGTCTGATTGAACTAAGCAAAATTCTTTCAAATTTTTCCAAATCGTAGCAATTCAGCTTTTATCTAATTGCTCTAAAAACGAGCAAAATGTTATGCAAATGGCGTTGAAATGGCTATTTTTTTCTGAAAAAATTGCAAGAATTGTCCAGCGGCTGGGGGCTTCACCCCCAAGCCCACATTGTGGTAGCTTGTTCTCTTGCACACAATCTTCACAACCAACAACTTTCAAAATCGTTGCAACAAGGTTTCTGAATAAAAAAATATTGTAACAAAAAGTAACTATTACCACAAAACCCTGTTTGACTTTTATAGCGTACATTTTCATTAATGGTCGAAATAGTGCAAATTAACTACAATTGAGTTTGGGTTGGCTTTTGAAAAAGGGAAACCCCCTTTTAAAAATTTCGGGGTACACCCCTGGGCTACTCAATGCTGCTAGTTGGTAAGTTATGAGTATTACAGCAGATTAGGTCTACTGCCCTACAGTGCTGTATCACTGCGCTTGTTTCTGACTACAAACCTGAGATTAGCCTACAGTATACAATATAATAAATTCTGATATTTTATTGCTTGTACAATAACTTCAAAGCTTAGTGAAAAAGAGTTGGCAAGAATAGGACTGGCAGACCAGGCTGGTGATGTTTTTAAGAGACGCTATAGAAGGCAATAGCCTTCTATAGCATCTCTTAAAAACAAGTTTTGCAAAATCAGCCTTTTGTGATGTCACAAAGTTGCAAAATGCAGGGTTGCCAATGGTACAGAGTCAAACAAATTAAATTTTGCAATTAAGGGAAATTCAGGGAAAACAGTTTAAGACACCTCTATATTACCTCAAGTAGTTCTCATTTCTTCAATAAGACCAATTTTGAACAGCATCCTTTTAATGAAGAACAGAGATTGTTGAATATTATTTTACTCAAAGCAACTTACATCTAATCGCTCATTAAATTCTGTAGACAGTCGCTCATTTTCATGAGATAATTCTTCATTTTTTTCCAGCAAAGATTTCCCCAATTCTGCAGCCAAAATTAAATCTCTTTCTTTATGCTCAAGTTGTGTGTAAACGTCCACCTGATGAAAATTTGTGTCAGTATCAATAACAATTGATTAATTATACCAAGAGCAGAACAGTATTTTTGCAAAAATTAACCATTATGAAGCACCATTATCTAAACAATAGGTATTAAACTTGAAGTTAACTCACTGCATACGAAAATCAGGTAATATTGTTATATAATATTAAAATTGGGAGTGACTATTTCAAAAAATTTTAAGCTAAAAGAGAACATAACAAAAATGAGAAATATTCATCCGCACATTAGCTACATGCTTTTTTAAGAGTCAAGATTAGAGTTGAGTTAGGATATGGGTTAAGGGTAAAATTTTGGGTTCTAGAATAAAGGTTTAAATTTAGGTTAGGTTTGGATTAGAATTAATGCAAAACTAGACAAATATTTTCTGTGAAGTACAGTAGTCTCTTCATTAAAATTTCACAATAACTATTAACAGTGCAAAATTCTGAAACTTTTTTGAATCATTGACAACAATGTTAAGCAATACGATATATTTTGCTTCTACAAGTATTAGAACTCAAATTTTATGTACATAAATAACATCAATGGTGCGTCTTACTTCTGTGAGTTCCATTTGTGATTCTGGCATTGAATCTGCTTCCAAGTCACTTGGATGATCAGAAATACCAGAAGAGATCTGCTTTTTGTATGATGTGCATGCCGTTGTCACTGACTGATTGTAATCATCACTGAGAAATGGAAAAAAACTATCTTCCATTTTTATTTCTTCAATGGCCACATCTAAGCTTTCTTCTGCTGGTGGTGTTTCCATTTTCATAAACTTAAAATCTTTGTTTACTTATTCTAGATGTCACAGTCACATTATGTAAAAGATGCTACTACGCTACAGTATTACGAACACCAATGATCTAAATATAGAATAACATTCTGTACAATATAGATACAAAACACGATACAGAAAAGAATTATGGTGAGAGGAATGATATCTGATATTATTTGATATTAGCCTAGCCCAACACTGAACAATTGTAACTTGTTATTTAATGACTAATAATAAGCTGCCGACATTAAGGGTTTGAAACTGAAATTAGTTGCATCCCCAACTCTCACATAAAGAAGGCCTACTCCCTGAACTGTCCATGTCAGTACTTGTACTGCTGCTCATCAGTGACACTCAGCAGTAAGCACTGAGCAGAATAATTAAGCCAAATCATCAAGACAGTATTCAGGGATTAGCCTACTTGAACCAAAACTACCCGTAGTTTACTGCAGTACATAAACTAGCCTACCGAATAGTTTAGAAGCCTTGGACCTACCAGGCTACCTGTACCAACACTGACATCAGTAGCTTATTTCAATTAGGCCTACAAATAAGCAAATTGAAGTCAAATCCAGACTTGGACTCAGACTCTGAATTGATTAGGCCTACAAATAAAAAAAACAACATTTGGATGGTGAGTAGTGATAAATAAAGTAAAAATTACAAAATTAGAAAGCAGTTAATGAAAAATTACCAATATCATTCCCAATAAATCAACTTTGATCAAGATTGTCAGCAGGTTGAAATGAGAGTAAGATCCAATCCAATTGAAATTAAAAATTGTTGGTTGAAATGTCAATGAAAAAAACATTCAGAATCATATAAATTATCAAGTAAGTTTCAGTATCCAGACAGCATTAATGGTTAATATAAACATGAAAAACAAAAATATTATGTTAGAATATATTTGCAAACAATATTGAAAAGTAAGATACTACATATAGTAAGATTAATAACAGCAAACTATACATTTAATTCAGGCTAATTGACACAAAAAGATATCTGAAAAGTGAAGAGCAATAAACAAGCACATGGCACATCTAGAGAGCACACAAATAATACCATTTTCTTTAAATTTACAAGTTAATAAACGACAGTCATCCTTCTGGTACAGCGTATGCAAAAAACAAATTATTCTATATCAACTAACATTAAAAAATGAAAATGTAGTAGAGTGTGATTTTAGACCAAAAATAAGTACCATAAAGAGAAATTCCCATTAAGCCAAACTAATTTAAATAAATAAATCAGAAAAAACAGAAGAGCACTACAGAAATAGATTGAACATCTGTAAAACACACCAATAATAACATTTCATTGTACAATTCTAAAAACATTAATGGCTAATTACAAACAAAACAGAACCCTGCTACCTATTTCATATACTGATAAAATAACACAAATCCTGAAATCTTTGTGCAGATTTTAGATGCATTTTAAAGTGAGTCAGTCGCTTGTGGGGATTGGTGGGATGAGGCCCAAAGACACATCTGAGATGGAAATATCTCTGGAGGTTTTGCCTCTGTATCCTCTAAGGGCAACTAGGGATGATCTCAGCAGAGCAAACCTGATCCTAGTGCGTAAATGCCCTACCACATCTTGATAACAGGTCTTCTTCTTTATAACATGAAATTCAGCCAATCTATTTAAAAATCAATTGTATTCCAGGGACATTCCACCACTAGTTAAAAAAACAAGAGGTGTAAAATTACCTTTTTCCACATTCAACTCTTCCATTATATTTTCTTCTCTGTTTCGTTTTCTTCATAGATTTGCTTGAGTGTTTTGTCTCTGTTTGATCTGCAGCAGTGTTCCCTATAAGCGCAAAAAAGTGCAAAATTTTTTCCGGCATTTTTGCACTGAAATTTTGCAAACTCCAGCATTTTTTCTCCTGCCAAAAACTGTAGACAGCTGCAGTTCACAGCGCCCACTCTGGTATGTCTCACAAAGCGCGGAGAAAACTTGCAGAACTCAGATGAAGGACCTTTTTTTTTTGAGATCAACATAAAATCGGAGAAAAAGATGCCTCTGTGAGAGCGATGATCTTTTTTTTTTTGAGATCACATTGAAACCAGACAAAAAAGATTAGAAAATTTTCAAATTTTCAGCATTTTTACATTGAGTTTAGAATGTTTGCACTATTTCCAGCATTTTCGCAGGAGGTGAAAACTTAGAGGGAACACTAACCTGCAGTTTGGGTGGGTAACCCTAATATCAATAAAGATGTAATCAAACGAAGCCCAAACCCCTCTTGCTGAAACATCTAATCTTGCATTGTCAGCGGAGCTACAATGTTGACTTAATGACTTTTTTTCATCCTCGATTGCAATTAGTTGTGGTTCCAATTAAACATCATGACACACTTCTTTCATAACATTAGCAATTGTGTCTCTTACTTGATTATGCCTCATTATGACATACTGGTATCCACCCAACTTGCATGTGAGGCACTGATTAATGTCATTGGGAGATCCACATCTGCAATGCTTAGGGATGTTGTCTATCTGCCAGTTGTATCTCAGTGCAATGCTATCTCGAAACTCCTGCTTATTTAAGACATACCCAAACCAGGATAGAGGTAGAGTGGTTAGCCAGTTAGATGCACCTTTTTGTTGGGCATTTTCTAATTCTCGCTGGTTGCTTCTGTTCACTTGCATACATACTTCCTTGCATTTGCTATTCAATATTCTTTCTTTTTCTTCTCTAATTTGTTTTCGAATTTCTGCCTCCTTTGCATCATCCTTTTTGTAGTAAAACTCTTGTCTTAAGATGTAGTCCTTTAGCGAATTAGTTATTTTAATTGAAGCTGCATATTCAGCTTCTGCCATTTCATCCGGCTTAGAAATTCCTAAACCAACAAGCCTGGTGGGTAAAGCAAGTATGTCACGCTCATCATTGGAAATGTCTCTCCCTATGATTGCAGGCTATAACAGTATAAGAAATGATGTATTTCAAGCTCCAACACTTTCAGATGTTCAGCAATCTCAGGAATTGTTCTTAGTGCAAATTTCCACCTGTGTTGCACAGCAAATGCCATATAGCAGCATAGGCAGACTGTGGCTCTGACCATGTAATTTCAGCTTGAAGTCTAACATCATCCACCCAATTATTTACTAAATCGTGCATGTATTCATTCTTGAATTCTTTGGTTCCAATCACAGCTTTAAGATGACGTTTTCCTTCTGTTGCTATTTCTATTCCATATTCACTAAATAATTCTTGGGCTTCCAATTGTGTGTCCTAATTCTTAGGCCTACAAATACAATTTACATCAAATTACCAGCATAAATATGTAAGCTACTGTAGTCGTAGCCTAGTGTAGCCTACAGTAGGATGTCTGGTCAAGCATGCAGCATGGTTTTAGATTAGGCCTAGCCTAATCAGTAATAACATTTCTCACCGCAGGTAACATTGCTTTTTGTACCGTATTAGACTTAGTAGATTACTTACACCTTCAGAAAAGAAAAAAAAAAAATACTGGTCCCAAATGCTACAAACACAATGCTTACACAGTTACAGTACACTAACAAATCGCTGCAGCTACTCATTACTAAACTGTAGGCTGGTAGGATTCCATTCCCATAGACCTACGGCATGAGTTTTACTAGGCCTAGTAACATTTTATATCATATATATACGAGTCACGGTTTATTTGCTGCTTCTACATTTTTCTTGACCCCTGTTTTTATATGTGATGCTTTTAATGGACGCGAGGTCATGAAATACTGTACCTAAAAACAATTGAACTGAGTTCTCCAATTGGGCTGGAACTAGCCTACCAAGAATACCGTTATTACAGATGGACATCGCAATTGGCTTTTTACAACTTACTGAACTTAGCACATGAAGCTCGCTAGCGCTACCACCTAACAAATTTTAGTTCTTGGAATAATTTCAGTTTAGCGTCCAGTCATTACATGCTCTTCGTTCTTATCGAATGTTTGTTATTCGAAAAATAGCGCAAAATGGTATTACATGCAAGGATGGAAGTACAGTACAGTACGTTCAAAATTTGCGTACTACGTACCTCGCACCTTGAACCGTACCGTACCAGCGTACCGTACTTCAGTTCAATTTTTGAAGCGTAGCCTACCGTACCAACGTACCGTACCCGAACCATAAAAGGCGTACCGTACCAACGTACCGTACTTTTTAGCAAAAATTGAGGCGTACCGTACTGTACCTACCTACCGTACCGTCATTCTTACTTTTAACCATTCGCAACCTCAACTGACTTAGAAATCAATAGTCTATAAATCAGCGATCTCAATTCACACATTTAGCGTCGGCTTCAGCTATCTTTTGCCTCTGCATACAAAAATCTTGCACAATGTACGAAAAGTCTGTGATTTTTAATTCAAACAGCGTACCAGCGTACCGTACCGATACCATTAAAAAAAAGGCGTACCGTACCAACGTACCGTACCCGTACCATTACAAAAAAAGCGTACCGTACTTCTTTGCAAAAATTGAGGCGTACCGTACCGTACCATACTGCCATCCTTGATTACATGCTCCGAAAATTGATTCTATTTGAATAAGAACAAAATTATAAGGGCTTGTTTTTTTTGTTCTAGGCGTGATTCAACGGCATTACTGAACTCTAAATTTGGTGTTTTAAAACTCGAAGATATGATGAACATGAAAATTGCCAAATTTATGCTCAAGTTTTACAACAAAATCTTATCCAATTCGTTTGACTCTTACTTTACCAAACTTGACAGCATTCACAGTTATAACACTCGACAAAAAAGCACAAATGAATTTTTTCACTATCGTGCCAGAATTGAAATGGGGAAAAAGAAACTTTATATCTGCTAAAAAGTCTGGAAAAATATCCTTAAAAGAAGATCGTGATGTCTCGTTCTACAGATTTAAAAAGTTCTTTAAAAGAAATTGCTTATCAAAATATAAGAAAAAGTAGCAGATTTATGAAAAATGCTCTTATTTAAAAGAAACGCTCCAGGTTGTGTTTAGTTTTCGTTACTTGAATATACAGTGGAAACCGGCTATTACGACACCTAAACAGACCGTAAAAAAAGTGTCGTTGAAAGCAAATTGTCGCTACACCAGTAGAAATTCTGCCGGTCGGAATACTATCGGAACCAACAAAAATGTGTTGTAAAAAGCGAACAGTCGTTATAGCCGATGTCGTAACATTCAGTTTCTACTGTATCTGCCTTCTTTTTCAAAACAATCGTAAAAGAGGACTAGAAGAGTTTTTTTACGGTAATTAAGTAATGGGTGGTATGTTTATTGTGCATTGGTTTCTGGTTGTGATCTGTAATACTAAGTTTTTTTTGTTTTTTAGTTTTTCTTTTACGGTGAGGTAAGCAAATTTTGTCCCCTCTAGTTGTTTTTTTGTCTTTGGGTCGGGCTTTCGGTTGGCTATGTTTGCTTCCTACTATCATAGTTGTTTATGCTACTACAATTAAGGTTAATGCGTTTCAGGACGGGCTTTAAGAGAATAGATCAGTACTTAAGTTGTAGGGGGGACGCGTCCCCCCATCGAGATTGAGTGTCCCCCCATCGAGATTTGAGCGTCTCTCAATGGAGATCTGAGCGCTGGATGATCAGAGGTAAAAGAATCCGGTCAAATATAGCACCAATTTTCGCGGAAGTAGTGATTAAGAAGAAAAAACACTTCAGATTACGGCGAAGACCGTTTTTTTTGGGGGGGGGGTCTTCACCTAATTTCCGGCGAAAGAGCACTAAGACTCTCAGCGAAGACTTTTTTCTTTTTTGGTCTTTATTCAATTTCGTCGACGGATTTTCGTAATCTTCACTGGGGTTTAGTCAAGGCTGCAAAAGCGTTCCCCCATGCAAAATTTTACAATTTAAATACTGGAATAGATGCAACCGATCCTTGGGCTTGACCTTGAAATTAACAGTGTTCGATGTTACGCCGTCGGTGATTCCTTGATGGGACTGACTTGTAGCTAGCCAGTGTCTTTTTTTTTTGTTTAATGCAAATATTTTTTTATGTAAAGGTTGTTCAGTTAACAAAATTGCTTAACCCTTTCGCTGCCCTGGGACGTACGTTGTACGTCATCACTCTTTGACACCCGTTTGCCAAAGCATTTTAAACAAAATTCGGCTGTTTTTGTGTTATTGCAATATGTGCTCGTTTCGGACAATAACCAACAAAATCAAATATTTTTTCGTTTTGAGATATTATGTTGATGGGTTAGCATGCCCAAACTGACTTGTGACGTCACTAATGACGTCATTATTTTAAGTTTTGCTATTGTATAGATAATTTTCTTCGATAACCATTTTAGCGTATATTTTTTCAAAAACGCATTTTAGTGATGCTATGTGCATGTATTTTAGTTGCATCTACAATGATGTCGGCACTCACGTCATCAATTTTTTATTTTACTTGGAAAAATGCTCAATTTTGCAGTTTTTGGATATTTTTTATATTTGCTCTTTCTAAATTGCGCCAATTGAAATGGTATATGCTAGTGTTGTCAAACTCGGATATTTTCAAAACTTTTTCAAAAGCGCATTTTAGTGATGTTATGTATATGCGTTTTAGTTACGTGACCAATGACGTCATCACTGACATTATTAATTTGTTTATTTTAATCAGAAATTGCTCATTTGTACAAAAGTTTTAAATAGTTTTTGCATTGGCACTTTCTAAATCACGCCGGTTGAAATTGCTATGTGAGTGATATCAGTACTCAGCTTTTTCTTGCTTACATCAACATAAGGTTTCATAAAAAAGTATTTTATTTGTAAGAAGCAGCAGTGCCAATCTTAGATGTTTTATTTCCAATACAATAGCTGCGTGTGGTATTTCTAACAGCATCCCATCAGAGGATATACATAGGTTGTGGCGGTGGTTCATTTTTTTTTCACCATCTACATCGCGATCTTCGCTAGGCTAGTATCTATATCTCGCTGTCACTGATATCAATGTGCTGTGGTTCGCATTCTTCTTCACTATCTACCGGTATATCAAAATTTGATTCATCACTGTTAGAATCTAAGCATAGCTCATTCATACTGTCACTGAGGGAATATGAGGGCCGATGCCTTGCTTCACTAGCACGCGCTTGGTGACGTTTACAGGCTGTTCGTCGGTGAATTCACCTAAAAAATAGGCTAAGCTGCTACGCTCTATCCGGGCAATGTGGTAGTACTGTAGCGTACACGTTGGCAACCATGCCACAGCCTATGTTATCTTGCACTTTTCCAGCTGGCTGACCAATATAACATTTTATATGATTCCACTAGTACCAATATTTCGTGCACAGCACTTACGGTATGCTACTGGCAGCCAAATGCAATGCATGAACTAGCCCTGCTTTATTGTCGGGTAACCGAACGTACACAATCCTAGGTAATAACTACATGTATATCGATATTATTTACTATTTTCGCTATCTACAGTATAAAGATTATCAAAAATGTTTTTTTCGTTACAAATCAATCTTGCAATATTTGCTATCACTGTGATTTATTTTACTTTATGACTCTACACACCAAATAAGGCAGTAACGGTCAATTATCCGCATAAGCCAGGTCGAAAATCTGCCACATGAACACCAGCGGGAGGCATCAGCATCAACCGTCAAAAAAATAATAATTATTTTTTTCTCATTTTATTTTATACAATCAAATACACAATGTGCATGTTGGAAGAGCATTCAGACGCTCTTAGCTTGCCTTCAGACGTACGACGAACGTCCAATTTTCAAAAATCGGTAAGAAGCCCGGCATACAAGTCATCTTCAAAACGGACGTACGCCGTACGTCATAAGGCAAATGAATGGCAAATCTCTCCCAAAGCTCTGGCAGCGAAAGGGTTAACATAGTTGTGGGCGGACGCTTGGGTGTGAATTTTTTTCCCGGCAGCAACATCTGACTTCGCAGGCCCGCCTCGGACTGGGCTGTTGTTGATTGAGATTGGTCTAATTAGGGTTGGGTGGGTAACTTTAACCTAAATTTAGTATGTTTTGTTGTTCGGCCTGTGGCGTCGGATGTGCCAGTTGGTGGGGAGATTGTGTTGTTCAAGTGCTTACCTACTTTGTGTTATTTTGTATTATTATTTATTACCAAGCTTTACGCCTATTACTGTTAAGTATTGCTATAGGTGCAGTTGACTTAGATGACCGCAAGTTCTTTAAGATCACTGATTCCTTCCTGCGTACTTTTAGCGTTTGGTGAAATAAACTTGACTTGACTCGAAAATAACGAATAACCGGTAGTAACCTTTTGGAAATTGTCACAAAAAATTCCATTACTATCCAGGCGCGTAGCCAGGATTTGGAAGGCTTTTTTGAAAGAGTGAGACAACTGTAAGCGACCATGACTCAAATTTTCATTGCTTTCGAATCAGATTCAAACGGTTTGTCAGAAAATGAGGCGGATTTTTTGGCCAAAAACAGGTGATCTCCAAAAAAAAAAGGTCTTCACCAAAATTGAGACGGATTTTTCGGCCGATTTCAAACGCTTCTTCCGCCCAAATCACGGCACTCCCTCACAACTTCGTCACTAAATCCCTTCGGGGGGGGGGTGTTTTCATTTTTTGAGCAAAAATCGGCCTCAAAACCACTAAAAACGTGCGATTTTGCATACTTTTCAGGCCAATGGGGGGGCTCGAGCCCCCCCCCAGCTACGCTACTGTGCACTGGTATTTTCGGTTGGTTTTCATAATTTTCTTTCGTGAGGCTTTTAAGCCACGCGCACTACTATTACTACTAGACCTGCATTTCTATGGTTGCGGCCTGCGAGTAGCCTTTTAACTGGAATGATCAAAATGTTGCGTTGGGCAAGCTACTGCCCCAATCTTCAGTTCGAATGCTTTTTCGGCTTATTTTTACATATCTTCTGCTCTCTATATCATAGGCCTAAATACCAGTACAATTTGACCAAAATCATGCAACTCACCTCCACTTCAAAAACTTTTTTTTTCATGCTTGCCTTCACCTTCACCTTCATAGATCCCATGCTGCCGTCATACACAAAACTTTGCAGCCTGTTGTTTTCTAGCGCATTTTCCCCTTTTTAAGTGTTTTTCTTCCCCGGAAAAAAACTCAGGGAGTGCCGAAATTTTTACAACCGACATTTCACACAACAAATTATGCTAATTCCTTAACCAATTCGATAAGTTTCGCTTAATGGCCTTACAGTAATGGCTTCAAAGTTGCTAAAAGGTCTGTGTAGAACCAAACAATGGGCATTGTGATGTTGCATTAAACCGACCTATTTTCACCTTGACAAAACACTATTTGTGACGTCACAATTCAGCATTTGTTGTAGTTGCTGTAGTTAAATTTTTTATGTGCAACTTGTTTTACTAGTTAAAAAACAAAATTGGCAATGACCATCAGTAATTCAGATTAAATTGATGAAACAATGAACTTCTTAACAAACAATATTTATTAATATAAATATTATGATGTGTCTAATCTTCCAATTTTAAGCAAAAAGAAAGCATTATTATTGGTTCATATTAACACTAAATCGATGCAGAATCAAAATAATTTCGAATCGCTCCAAGAACCTCTTCAAAATTTTCACCGTTTGCCTGATATTTTGTGTATCTCAGAAACTAGACTCAAACGGGATTGAATTACTGCCAACATTCTACTACCGGGTTATGATTTTTTTCACCAAGATTCACCAACCAGTGCGGGTGGTGAGGCTATGTACATTAATAATTTAATACAATATGAGCAAACCAATGATCTTCAACATTGAAGGCTATTAAGATATTTGGATAAAACTATGCGAATGTAATGTAATAGTATCAACAATTTATGAACACCCTAAAAGTAACATTGATGATTTCACCACTGCATTAAACACAACTTACGAGAAACTATCTAACAAAATTTTTTATACATTAGGTGACCTAAATATCGACACATCCTATAAGTCTTTAAATAATAAAGTGTATGACTTTCTGAATATGCTTGCGACTAATGACTCCTCACAAATTATCACTTTACCAACTAGAGTTACTCAAACCACATCGACTACTATTGATCATATTTTAACAAATGATCATATACGTTTGCTTACTCCAGGTGTAATCAGGACGTATTTGTCACATCATTTTCCCACTCTATGTGTGGTTTTCAAGCACCCCACCACCAGCAAACCAACCCCCGTTTATCGTCGTAATCTGCGACAATTTGATCCAGCGACATACAATTCGGAACTACATAATAACTTTATGAGCTTGCTAACAAAATATACAGAAGTAACCCCTGACAACATTAATTCAGTTTTTGGTGATTTAATCAATATTGTGAAAAATACTATTGACACTCATGCTCCGCTGAAAGTCTTATCTCGAAAACAGCGTAATCTGCAAGTAAAACCTTGGATCACCAAAGGCATATTGGTATCTATAAAGAAAAAACAAAAAACTTTATAAAAGCCACTTTTTAAATGGCAGTGATGCCCATAAACAATTTTACAAAAAATACTCTAATAAATTAACAAAATTAAAATTCGCCTCCAAAAAACTTTATTATAAAAATGAACTTGCAGAGTCTACTACTAATTCTCGTAAAACGTGGGATATCATCAAATCCATAGGTGGGCACAAGTCCGTTAATCGTTTATCCGTGAATAACGAAGCTAACTTTTTCATTACCTCGTTAATCCGTTAAAAAGTTTTTTCATGTTAACGGACTAAATTAACTTCCGTTAAGTTCTGTTAACTTCCGTTAACATTTTTATCGTTAATATCTTGCACCATTCGTTCATTGTACCGGTATAAACCAGTTTGCACTGGTAACACTTGTTGCGTATTAGCACGAGTTTTATAGAAGAGAGCGAAGAAAGGAGCTCTTTTTTCTGGCAAATAATAAGCTGCAGCCTCAAAGGTCTTTGAATTATCGCTGTTCACAATTTCCAAAGTTTTTCCGATCACAGCTCCGTTAGTGCATTTGAACTTATTTTTATCTTGAGATTAGATTGGACTGTAAAATGTAACTTCCAAAACACAAAAAGACCACCATAGCAATAAATAGTCCCTTACAATCAGCTCAACAGCGTTAATACGTATTCTAGAAGCGAGTGAATAAAAAGAAATGTAAATTACACGCAAAATGTTAACAAATTAACGGACTTTATTAAATTCGATTAATTAAAGCTGAAAATAACGGATTAACGTTAACGGAGGTGTGAAGTTTGTTAACGGACTAGTGGTTAACGAAGCTAACGTTTTGCATTAAGTTGCCCACCTATGATCAAATCATTACTTCCGTCCAAAACCAAATCGTCTCATCAGCTGAACAAAACTCAGGTCAATGATGCTGCGGATAGTGTAACTGACCCCAATCAAATTGTTAATATTTTCAATCAGTATTTCTGCAATATAGAAGACACCTTAGCTGCTAAGGTACCAAAAGAAGAAAATGATATTACTTACACTAACTACTTTAACAAAGCCACACCTTCCTCACTGTTTTTTACCCCCATCCAACTTACTGAAACCTTGAATGTGATTTATTCCTTAAACAAATCGCACACTAATGAGCACGATAACATTTCCTCACTTTTTTTGAAAATTGCCGCTGAAGTACTTGCTTTCCCACTAACTGTATTATTTAACTATGCTTCATTGTTTGGTGTGTTTCCTGATTCGTTGAAAATTGCAAAAGTCGTTCCAATTCATAAAGGTAATAGCAAATCTAGTGTATCTAATTATCGACCTATTTCAATACTGCCAACGATTTCGAAAGTATGTGAGAAGCTAATCTACAGAGGTGGGCAGCACCGCGGTACTTTTGTATCGCGGTACTGCACCGCGGTACTTTTTTAGTACCGTTATCGGTACCGTCGTTACTTTTTAAAAATTGTACCGTTTTCGGTACCGTCGATACTTTTTTGGCACTTTTATCGTCGCTACTCGGTACAATAGTAGAAGCTAGTCATGCAAAAGTCACGTAGGCAGCCGCATTGAAGCGTAACCCTGTATTGCCTTTTTCTCATACATTTAGTTTAAATACGACATTTTGTCTCTACAATGCTGCAAGCTGGGTGGTCGAGTGGTTAGCACACTTAGCTCTCGACCCTTGGTAACTGGGTTCGATTCGCGGAAGGGTTGTACAAACGTTGTAGAGTATGCAGGAACGTCGAAGGTGAAGCATGTAATCATCTTTTTTTGCTTCAAAACCTTGCATTACAGTTAGGGTTAGGGCAGCAATGCCAGCCTGAGGGGATAACAATTACGTAGCAGCAGCTTTTTAGCTTACAAAAGCGACATACTGTTACGCTTGAGTGCGGCTCCCTACGTAAGTTTTGCACGACTAGCTCCTAGTCGGTACAATACGAGGAGCTAGTCGTGCAAAACTTACGCAGGGAGCCGCACTCAAGCGTAACGGTACGTCGCTTTCGTAAGCTAAAAAGCTGCTGCTACGTAATTGCTATCCCCTCAGACTGGCATTGTTGCCCTAACCCTAACTGTAATGCAAGGTTTTGAAGCAAAAAAAGATGATTACAAGCTTCACCTTCGACGTTCCCGCATACCGTATCACATCCGTACAACCCATCCGCGAATCGAACCCAGTTACCGAGGGTCGAGAGCTAAGCGTACTAACCACTCGACCACCCAGCTTGCAACATTATGAAGACAAAATGTCGTATTTAAACTAAATGTATGAGAAAAAGGCAATACAGGGTTACGCTTCAATGCGGCTGCCTACGTGACTTTTGCATGACTAGCTTCTACTCGGTACAATTTGTGGAATGGAGTTAAAAAAAAACTCCGTCAAAATAGATGCATAAATTTTACCGCGTTTTTACAAAGCATGAAAGGAACGATGCTGGTAAGAAAAGACGTTGTTTGTGTGGATAGATAGGCCTAGTAAGTTGGGGTGATTGTAAAGAATTATTTTTGGTTGGAAATTCTGAATGGAATAGACTGAGGAGCAAATTGAAAGATAAAGCCAAGGCCCAAAAGTATAGTATACCAACGCGAGTGTTTAAAAAAACAGTTTTCAAACACCCACAGGACAATACCATCACTGCTGCCATCATAAGTAAACATTACAACTCAAATTTTCTCGCGCTTTCAGTTGGTGCTTTTTAAAGACGGTCTAAACATACATCGCCCCCCGTTGGTGTTTTTTAATTTTCCTGCATTGTAGAAAGACATGGACTTTTATGGACAAACAATATCACGTCTTTCTTTATCCAACATCCACCAAAAGTAACTAACACCACCGGTTCTGTGATGTATGAGGAGGTTGTCTTTAAAAACGTTGGGAAAGGATGTTCTTAGGCCCTAAAGAGCTAGTCTTAGCGACCAGCATTTCGAGATGATGGTGTTTTTGAAAGGAAATTTAAATAAATAAATAAATGCAAAACTCTTTTTGTGTAGGGGTTGTGACTTGATTTTTTCACAGCCTCTTGTACATAACAAGTGTTGCGTTGATAATTATGCCTTTTTCATTTTTTGCTGTTAACTGAAACTGAAGCAGTAAGTACCGTAACAGTGTTGTATTACTTTAAGTCAGTCTGGTTCGGTAAATTTAGACTACTGGTATTGCTTTTTTCCTAACCCAATGTAACATGGGCGATTACAGTTTACTGTTGAATAAAGTTGGCTTCTTTGTATCGAAAAACTTCGCTGATTAACTCAGTAAAAGCAAGCAAGTTCGTTTTACTACGTCACCCTTTCCCTGCAGGCAGGGCATAGCCATTCCGGCTCAGTGAGGTTCCTACCACTTTATTTATTTTATTTGGCTGCAGTTTTATCCTTGCATTGTGGGAAAGCAACGGAGTTGATAGGCTATACGAGCTCACTTATGGGTTGCCGGCCATCTCTCTTACTGTCTACCACATGAAGAGGGGGAGTCCCGCTAAGTGCCTTTCCCAACGGCACAAGTGAATTGCAGTTGCCAGCTTGTTCTTCACACTATCCCTTTAATGTTGAACGTCAAGCAGGAAAGCTGTGAATACCTATTTTTAAGTCTTTGGTTTGACCCGACTCGAAATCGAACCCCTGCCAGTGGCAGTTCTCTTAAGATATGCAGAGAATTAAGAGGCTGTGCCGTTGCAGAAAAAGCAAGATAGGGCGGAGCTTAACTTTCGAGGCAGAGTAAGCAAAATAGCGAAATTATATTAAAAATGGGCTAAATCTATCATTCGAAAAGTACCAAATGGCGGTACCGAGTACCGTTATCGTCGGTACTTTTTTTGAAAAGTACCTAATATCGTACCGTCGGTACTTTTTCGGAAAAGTATTTGTACCGTTATAGTCGGTACTTTAAAAGTACCGAGTGCCCACCTCTGCTAATCTATACAAGAACGATATCTTTTCTTACAAAACATTCCATTCTAATCCCAACCCAATATGGATTTCGTAGTAATTATGCCACTTTACATGCTTAATCGATGCAGTTACTATTGCATATGACAATATCTGAAACAACTGTTTTACAGCTTTTTGCTACTGGACCTAAAAAAAGCATTTGATACGGTAAGTCATGACATATTACCTAATAAGCTTGAACTGTATGGTATCCATGGAGTGGCAAAAAATTTGTTTTCATCCTTTTTAGAAAATAGGCAACAACTTGTAACAATTAACCATTATAAAGCTTCAAAAATGAGTATTAACTTCGGTGTTCCTCAAGTTCCATGCTCGGTTCTCTTCTGTTTTTGCAGTATATAAATGATTTACCAAATTGCACTGCGAGTAGTCCTAAACTATTTGCAGGTGACACGTGCTTAATTCTGGCTGATCCATCTGTTCAAAATCTTAAAACAAAAATTTCTGAAGAATTACAAAAAATCACTAATTGGGGAAACGCTAACAAACTGACGCTAAACTTTGCAAAATCTAATACTATTATTGTACCCCCCAAATCTAACGTTAATGAACTGCCAGATTTTTACAACTCTTCTGATGAATTACAAGTTTCTATAGTTATTGAATCCAAGTACCTGGGAATAGTAATGGACAAAGACTCATCATTTCTTTCTCATATTAAAAAACTGGAAAATAAACTTTCAAAATCAGTGAGTATTTTATATAAAGTGAAACCGTTTCTAAACGCATCCACTCTACTTCAATTATATAACTCCGTTTTCCATTCTTATCTTTAAAACGGCATCATTATATGGGGCTCAACATTTAAATCTTATCTGAAAAAATTAAATATTTTGTAAAACAAAGCTGTTAAAATAATAGCAGGAGGATCATGGCATGAAAGGGCTCCCCCATTTTATGCTAAACTGAAAATTAAAAAAATTCAAGATATGTATTTATTAGAGCTAGCTTTATTCATATTTAAATTTCAAGCAAACAGCTGCCTTCCAGCTTCCTTGATTATTTCAAACTTACAAATGCGATTCATGCAAAGCAAACAAGATTGTCTACTTATGACAATTATTTTCTTCCTCGTTACAAAACGATGAAACTTCAAAGTTCTATCAAATATCAAGGAGCTAAGCTATGAAATTCTATTTGTAATGAGATCAAAAAATCAACATCTGCCAAGTTGTTTTAAAAAAATTACAAAGCGTTCTTATTAAAGAAATATAATATTTAATTGATCATAGATACAATTTTCTCTTTTTATTTTTTTAAAATTTTTATTATTTTCATTTTTTAGTTGTGTTTTTCTATTTTTTATTTTATTTTTTTTATGTATATCTATATATTTTTTTTATTATTTAGCCCTCAAAATTCGAATGGGTTACCGCTCGACTAAGAGACGCTTAAGGTCCCTTCGCAATTTTTCCAGTTACCCTGGTCAAGCGGTACGTTACGTAACATTGCATGTATTTGCATTGCATGTTCTTTTAACTTTTTTCTATCTGCTTTTTGTAATGTCGGTGTTTGTTTTATTTCACTGGCGAGGTAACTAAAATAAACGCGTTTGTTCGTTCGCTAGTAAGAATTCGATCAAATTTTACGATGTGAACTCTGTAACAGTATTTTTATGAATGCCTTAAGAAAGAATACAAAACGCGTTTAATAAACAATTACAAAACTACTAAATAAAATTTGATTGCCGTTCAAAAAAAAAAAAAGAACAAAAATATGCAAAGTTTTTAAATCGCCAAAATTTCTTCAAGTTTCTGCTGGATTAACAGATTAAGTACCTTCGTTGCACAAGATGCTATTAGCTTTTGCAGGATTAATTCTCTAGCAAAAAAGAGTAGTTCTTACCATCAAATCGATAATCATCTAAGCTTCCGTGCTCGACCCTTTCTCGTTTTTACTCATTTGTTTCGTGTTTATTTTTGAAGACTGCCTTTGGTTATTGAAAGTTTTCTTGCTGACAAATAAATGACCGAGGCTTATTAATTAACAGCAGTCGAAGAGATTCGATAATTGTAATGTATACTGCAGAGCAATTCCAATCAATTGTATTTGATTGCAACGACTAGAACTATATGTGATACTATTATGACGTAACAGTCGGAACAGAGTTATCGAAGTGATTTCGTTTTTTTTAATAAATTTTTCTGCTACGAACGGAGCATGTAATAGCATTCGATACGTAATTCGTTACAGCACAAAAAACTATTATTCGAAAAAAAAAAAAAACTTCGAATAACGCATATGAATAACGAATAACGCATTTGAATAACGAATACCGAATATGAATAACGAAATACCGCATATGAATAGCGAATTACGAATATAAATAACGAAATACCTAAACGAATAACGAATGTTCGGTAAATAACGAAGAGCATGCAATGACTTCCCTGGGCCCGTATGGCCTGTATTACGAAGTTTGTAGATAACGACGCATCTCGACTTGAATTATCGAGCTGTTTTCGAAAGCCAAATGCTATTATAATTTTGGCTCGGTACAACAATACTCGAGCGAGCTCGCATAAAGGCAGCGGCGCTCAAGACACGCGTAATTAATGTAAAATTGCGTAGCTTGAATCACATTTTTTCAAGGATGTGTGTAACTTCTGGCGGGAAAACGTGGAAATACGTCAAATTTTTAAGGAATGCTTTGAATTTCTAATGGGAAATTTAAAATATTACAATTTCATTGCATTTTTCGCGAGGCAAGTCCAGGTGGCAAAAACTTCGCAACATTAGATGCTCACCCATTGCTCACCGCAAACCACGAGGTCATTGATTTGACATGCTAGTGGACAGAGGTGTAAAGTAACGAAAGTAGCTCTACTTTTAAAGTAAATTATTTTGGTTTAAGTAATTATATTTTTGGTTACTTTCTACTTTTACTTGCTTACTTATAGAGTGAAGTAACGATACCCATAGGCGGATCCAGGGGGGGGGCGCGAGGGGCGCGCGCCCCCCCTAAACGCAGAACACATTTAGAGGTCAATTATTAAAAAAAAAACTTAAAACAACCAGAAATGTTTTCACTTGCACGACTTCTTGTTCATTAGTAAGCCTATTCTTGATATCTAAGTGTAAATGCAGATGGGGGGCAGGGGGCGCCCAAAACCCAGGGGGCGCCCTCTTTTCGCTGGCTAGGACTCCGTTTCAGCAACCCCTCTAACCAGCAGCGTAGCTAGGGGGGGGGGGGCTATAGCCCCCCATTGGCCAGTCAGACTTTTACAAAACAACGCAAAAGTATTGTCTTTCGAGAAAATTTTCAACACTAACAAGCGCAATTCGCTCATCGGTCAATAGCCACCCACTAGCATAGGGGGAAGGTGCAATTTCACAAGAATTTCTACATTTTTTAGAGTACAAAAGTCGATAAATAGTTCACCAAAATGAATTATTTTGAGTAAAATATTAAAAAATCGCTAGCTTCTGGGGGCTCCGCCCCCAAACCCCCGGGCCTCCGGCGGCTGGGGGCGGAGCCCAGATTTATCCTTTGCCTCCGGCGGCCGGGGGCGGAGCCCCCGGACCCCCGACTCCTGCCTCTAACAAGAATAGTTTACATGTTTTTAAAAATTGCGCCCCCCCTAACGGAGAATCCTGGATCCGCCCCTGATACCAGAGGTGGAGTCGAGGACACAAGGCTCGAGGCCAAAGCCAAGGACACAAAAAAAAAATCCGAGGCCAAGGCCAACGATAGCCCTTGTGAGAACAGACACTCTTGAGGCCAGGGACAAGAATGCTCGAGGCCAAGGACACAAACGCAAGTGTTCTCCAAAAAAAAGGTAGGCCTTATTCAAAAATTTTTTTCAGGCGATCTCCAAAAAATAAAACTAAAAATAAACGTCTTCAAAAATTTTTTTCAGGCGTGCTCCGCAAACTACGGTGGAGCAAAAAATTTATTAGTCAAGGTACAAAATTTTAAACATTCAGCAAATAGTGCTGTCCTCGAGCCGAGGACAGGGTAATTTTTGAGAACTTGAGGTTTTGAGGCCAAGGCCAAAAACTTGACCTTCGAGGCCAAGGCCAAGGACTTCAAAATGTGTCCTCGTGGAGGTCCTCGAGGCCAAAAACTTCCTTGAGCACTCCACCTCTGAACGCTATTTAAGTAGCATTTTGCTTCAGACTAGTACAAAGTACTGTAGTTTTAAATTTGAAGCACAAATTTGTCAAAACGTTTTTAGCGGCTCTATATATTTTAGCAAAACGTCGAACAGACGGATAAGTTTTCACCGCTCATTTATTCGTAATCAACACTGCATACGAATTTTGTTTCTCTGACTATCTGAGTAAGGGAATAACTGACGGCTCGCTCCAGCTTTATATACCAACCGCCATTGTATATCATTGGTACGTCAACTTGACAAGAGCGTCACAGTGATAAAAAGAATGGGCAAATTTGATTGGTGCGCTGTAATTGAGAAACAATGGTGCAATTTATGGAAGCGGCAAAACGTGCTATCGCTACAGGGCCCCCCTCCAAAATGCGCGTGGGCCAAGTCCGAAGGACTGGGAACATGCGCGTTTTAGACGAGAATGAAAAAGGTGGGATGGGAGTGATGCAGTAGCGTAGCACGGGTCTGAGGAACGAGTGGGCCTCAACTGTGACGCTCGGGCGGGGGTGAAGATGGACGGGGATGGCGGCTGAGCCAGCAGGGACTAGGCAGTTAGCTTTTGCATGGAGGTGCTGGAGAAGCTGGCGGCTGGAGCGTGCGATGTGAAAAACAAAATGCAGTAGTTCAAAATGGCAAACAAAAACGTCGTCAGTAACAAAAGGTCTTCGCAAACAAAATGTTCAAGTAGTTCAACACGATTCAGCGCGCCGTTCCGCGCAACGATGGGAAACGTATACTCATCAAAGTTCAAATATATGCATTGCTGAAATGCAAAATCGTTCAATGTTCAGTTCACAAAAGCGTCCAATGCTGGAATGTCAACGGGGAACGTCGAACAATTAATGTCCACCAAATCCATTCTAGGAGCGAGTGGTGTGGTAATCTCCACGCGCTGCAAGGCGCAGAGCAAGGTCCGAAAGCAGGACGTGAAAGTCCTCCGGTATGCGAAATAGGGTGCCGCAATCCCTGTAAAAAATCGATTGAAAAAAAACTCATGTCCCCCCTCAAAAGGCCGAATTTTGCGTCCAGCGAGACAAACGCTAGATTAGACTCGAGGCTGAAATTTACGAACCTGCGACTATGATTGAACAAACGAAAGTTAACAAGCACCTGACTATTGTAATCACGGACTTTTATAACAACCAGCTCAGCAAACAAAAAGACATGCAAGGAGCAAAACTATCTCCAAATTAACGACGAAACAAACTTTAAGCAACAAGCAAAAACAGTTTCCTGCGGGAACAAACACTCAAACGGAGGCTAGGAAGAAAATGTGTACATGTATATGGTGTGAGCGTGATGTCTGCAATGTGTGTCTAGTAAAGTGAGTGCCCTCTAGCTTTGAAATGCTTAGGTGATGTGAAAATGTATATAGTGTCGTGCAATTGAAGTGTGTAGGTGTAATCCTTCTGAGCTACTGAAGAGACAAGCAAATGCGACTAGGATCTCGAGCTCCTACCGCTTTGCGTGCGTGCTGTGAAACAAAACGTGATTTTCGAAACATCTGCAGGCGGCGATGCAGCTGGCCAGGCGAGCATCGTCACTCCATGCAAGCAAATGATCGAAATCCCCCCAAAATTGCTCCACATCTTAGAGAGCAGCCGAAAACCCAAATGCACTCACGTCTGGTTTGGAAGTTTTAGCATTTTATGCTTTAGACGTGGTGTGAAAAAAAAAAAAGTAGCGTAAGAAGGGCTGAGCAATTTGAAGTCGCCTTTTACGACACACCCTGCTCTGCAATGGGCGATCTCACTATTCTTTCCCCGGTGAGACACGGGGGAGGTGAGGACCCCTCTCCTAGTGTGTGGGAAGAAGAAAGTGTACGTACCGTTTTGGTTTGTGAATTATACGTCCATGACGAGTTCGCAAGATAGACTTGGGTTGTTCATCGTAAGAGTGGAAAGATGCTTCTGGCTGGGATGGCTGTATTGGAAGTGGATGAGAACGTCCTTCAACAGGCTGCTGTGTTTCGGGTTCTTTGTCGGGTGTGAGAAGATGAGCAGCTCGCAGTCGGTCAATGGAAACAACATCTCTGCGAGTGAACAAATCAAGAGTGAAAAATTTGTCCCCTTTGTTCAGCACCCTGTATGGGCCTTTGTAAGGTCGATCAAACGAGGAGCGGGCAGTGTCGTTCTTGACAAAGACGTGTGTGCAGGTCTGGAGTGCTTTTTCGACGTACGAACGTGGTGTGCCATGATGGTGAGGGGGCGGAGCTCTTAGGGTTGACATAAACTGGCAAAGCTGAGCGCAGTATTCGGTTCGAGGGGTCTCGGAAGAGGGCTCAAAGAATTGCCCTGGTAGTCGTAGAGAAGTTCCCAAACAAAGCTGAGCAGAGGAAACCTCGAAGTCAGATTTGGGAGAAGAGCGTATGCCCAGAAGGACAAACCCCAAATTGGAAAACCAATCGCGAGGGTTTTCTTGAGCTTTGAGAGCGGCCTTCAAAGTTCGATGCTGGCGTTCCAAAAACCCATTGCTCTCAGGATGGAAGGCTGTGGTGTGGACTAGTTTGCAGCCTAGAAACTTGCACAGCTCTTCCCAAAGGTGACTGGTGAACTGGACTCCTCTATCACAAGTCATGATTTGTGGACAACCAAAGCGGGCCACCCAGTTGAGGACAAAAGCGTCGGCACACGCTTTGGCAGTTATTTCGCGGAGAGGGATGCATTCGAGGTGCCTCGTAAACCGGTCTATAATGGTGAGTAGGTAAGCGTGGCCACAGCTTTCTGGAAGGGGACCCACCAAGTCACAGTGTATTGCTGAAAATCGCGAGTCTGGTTGTAGAAACGATTGCAGTGGTGCAGAGTTGTGACGGTGGATCTTGGACTGTTGACAAGGGACACAGGCTCTAGTAAATTCAGCTATGTCCTTTTGCATCCCTTCCCAGACGAATCGTTCGCTGATCAGTTGTCTCGAAGCTCTTATTCCCGGGTGCGAAAGAGAGTGTACAGCGTCGAAAACATGTTTCCTAAGGTTGCATGGCACAATGACTCTGGGGATGGACAGAGAAGTGTCAAGTAGCAAAGGAGAGTCGGAGTCTGGTACAGTGTGTTCTTTGAGGCGTAGCGATGTTGTGTTAGAGCGGCGAAGCTCAAGCACGTTTGGGTCCTGAAGTTGCTCCCGGGCCAGAAGTTCCAGATCTATCCCTTGATATCCTTTGAAAAGGGCGTTCACCTCTGTAGGGCGACTAAGAAGGTCGGCGACAACATTATCTGTGCCTTTTACATGCTGAATGTCCGTAGTGAACTCCGAAATGAATTGGAGCTGGCGAAGGCGTCGTCCTGGTGCATCCTTAAGAGGAGAGGAAATGGCGTGAGTGAGTGGAGCATGGTCTGTGTAAATAGTGAAAGGGCGGCCTTCCAGAAAGTAGCGAAAGTGCTTGAGAGAAAGGTACATGGCCAGTAGTTCTCGATCGAATGTGGAATAGTTTCTTTGGGCACGGGATAGAGACTTGGAGAAAAATCCCAATGGTTGTTGATGACCATCGATTTCCTGTTGCAATGTAGCCCCTACAGCTACATCGGATGCGTCTGTCATAAGGGAAATCCTCGCTCCAGAGATAGGAAAGGCAAGGCTGGCAGCTTGTGCAAGGGATGACTTCGCAGCGTGGAAGGCCACATCAGCGGTCGTGCTCCAATGTACGGGCTTTTTGGTCCCTTTTCCCGGGGTCAAAAGCGAATCCAGTGGCTGCAAAATCCCACCTGCGTTGGGTATGAAAGAGCGATAGAAGTTGATGGCCCCAAGAAATTTGCGAAGGTCCTTCACTGTCCTAGGTTTGGGAAAGTCGCGAATGGCGGAAACTTTGGTCTCCAACGGGCGTACGACTTGGGAGTCAACCCTGTGTCCCAAAAAATCCACCTCTGTCACAGCAAAAACGCATTTGTCCTTGTTCAATATGAGGCCGAAATGCTCTAAGCGGTTGAAAACCTCTGAAAGATGTTTCCAATGATCTTCCTCGGACTCAGAAAAGATCATGATATCATCGATGTAGACGAAGCAATTGGGCACCCCCCTTAGCACTTCATGCATAAATCGGCAAAAGGTGTTACCAGCTGACTTAAGACCCATAGCTAAACGTTTGAAAGCGTAATTTTCAAGAGGAGTGATCATAGCGGTCTTGTGAACGTCTTCGGGAGCAATTCGAATCTGATGATATGACTTGTAGAGGTCCAGAGTAGTAAAGACAGTTGATCCAGCCAACATCCCAATGAAATCTGTCAAAAGAGGAATTGAGTATTTGTCGGTGATCGTCTGCTCGTTCAACAAACGAAAATCACCGGTGATGCGAAATTCTCCGGGATTCTTCTTTGGTACCAAGTGCACTGGGGATGCATATGGAGACTCAGTTGGTTCAATTACTCCCAGATCGAGCAACTTTTGGAGCTCTGATTTTAAAACGTCAAGTTTCTCAGGGCTCAAGCGGCGAACTTTGGAGCAAACGGGTGGTCCTACTGTCCGAATGTGATGAAGTGTTTGGTGTCTGGTGGGGCGATGAAAGTTGTCGACCTCGAAAACTGATGGGTATTGTGAGAATAGGTTTTCCAAAGAGGATACAGTTTGGGCTGTGGGGATCGGTCGATGCAGCTCAGCAATTGCCTTGTGTTCGGTGAGTTTGGTAGAGGTTGTGCTTGGAGTACTTGTCTTCTCATGCATCTCTGGAAGGATCATCAAGCGTCTGTGTGGGTTCAGCGAAATTTGGAAGTGCTCCAAAAAGTCCAAGTCAATGATGGCATGAGAAGTAGCTGCCTTAAGAAAATCCCAAGAAAATTCGGCGGGCAATCCCAAAGTCACGCGCAGAGTAACCCTTTCGTATGTGGCTATTTGACTACCGTTGGCGGCAGAAAGATAGCCAGAAGTTCTTGGATCATCTGCTGATCGCTGGCATGGTATGATAGAATCCCTGCTTCCGGTGTCGATGATGAACGCAATGTTAGTGTTGGGGTCATGGACGATCCATGGGTGAGTTTCCCCAGTGATGATGCTGATGTGTGGACTATTGGGGCTGTGAAATGCATTCCGGTTGATAACTCTCCAATTGCAGTTGCCTGCGCAATGTCTGGCTTGATCGCCATATTTTCGGTGAATGTGACAGATCGATGATTGGGGATGTAGTTTCGAAGGGCGAGAATTGAGGCTAGGTGCGGGTGTTGACGATTGCAGTGGGCGATCACCCCAAGCTGGCCGCCTTCGTGGGCTCCAGGAACGCGAATGTTCAGAACTCGACGGGGAAGGAGAAAACGATCGGAGTCTCACAGAAGTGGAAGAGCGAGATGGCGAGGTGTCTCTTGCAACTGGTGAACGTTGGGAGAAAGAAGTGGTCGTGGCATTGTTATCCCTAGTGTTTGGAAAATTATGTGGTGTGTGTGGCATGGACTGGAGAGAATGTGTGAGTGAGGTGACAGTCTGTGCAAGGTCTGTGACAGTATCGTGCAATGTTGATAGACTGACATTAGAGGTGCCAATTGATGATGCGTAATCATTATATTCGGGTCCATCACCAAAACCTGATGTACATTTACGGTTCTCCTCCATGACTCGATCTGCAATTTTAGCCAACTGATCTAAATCCTCGACCGGGTGCGAGACAATAATGCGGCGAACGCCCGCAGGCAAGCGATCTAAAAACAACTTACGCAAAAGCCTATCCTGTGAACCACTCTCGCCTAATAACGAACGCATTTCAGCCAGTAGCCTAGACGGAGACGTCCTATCACTCAATCTACTCCCATTTAATAATCGCTCTAGCTTGTCATCGCTGGACGGCGCGAAATGCTGTAGCAAAACGCTTTTGGTTTTGCTGTACGCGTTTTGAGCGTTTAAATCTGGAAGCACGTGTTCCAAAAACCGAAAATGCCGGATATCAAGTGCGGCTAACAGGCTATCAAGTTTTGACTGCTCGCTATTAATCCCCCTAACTCTAAAAATTGTCTCGATTGTCGAGAAATAAAGGTCCGCGTCCCCATCCCAAAATTTCGGCAGTGTCAAACCACTCGTGCCTGTTACGTTGTTACTGGATTTCAAAACAAAATCGTCCGGGGACAGTAATGGGGGGCTACCAAAGTTGTCGTGGACTGTACGGTTGTTCATTTCCGCGCGCGGAAGGATTCGCCCCCTTCCCAGTGGTGTTGCATACGCTTCAGGTGGCTGCCCAGTTCTTGGCGGGAGGTTGAAGAAAGCAGCCATCGCCTAGTTTGCTGGTTGTACTCTTTCTGCCTCGCAAGGCTAGTAGCCTTCACCTGATATTTCTGCTCTTTGCACTCGGTTCAACGTCGGGGTCACCAGTTTAGCGGCTCTATATATTTTAGCAAAACGTCGAACAGACGGATAAGTTTTCACCGCTCATTTATTCGTAATCAACACTGCATACAAATTTTGTTTCTCTGACTATCTGAGTAAGGGAGTAAATGACGGCTCGCTCCAGCTTTATATACCAAC
The DNA here is from genome assembly GCA_963965965.1 of Trididemnum nubilum. NCBI lineage: Eukaryota > Metazoa > Chordata > Ascidiacea > Aplousobranchia > Didemnidae > Trididemnum > Trididemnum nubilum. Next base: position 43,503,715 of record OZ014470.1, read on the forward strand.
CGCCATTGTATATCATTGGTACGTCAACTTGACAAGAGCGTCACAGTGATAAAAAGAATGGGCAAATTTGATTGGTGCGCTGTAATTGAGAAACAATGGTGCAATTTATGGAAGCGGCAAAACGTGCTATCGCTACACGTTGGTGTTTTCTACCGGCAATGGTTCAGTTAAGTTATGTTTGCCTAGATTTTATGAAATGATTCCAAGTAAATTCTGCGCGACATGGTTTTCAAATCTCAAAGTTTTGTTGTTGTTCTTTTTGATTTGAAAATAATTGCAAAAACTGGCATCAATTAGTGATTCATGGCTTCTTGAGAGAGTGAGAGGTTAAGAGACCTAGCATTATGTAGTAGTGATGTGAAGGTAGTCTTCATGCTTTATAATTTATTGATTGAATAATTTGTTTATTGTGCTTAATTACTTTCAGAAATACTTATACTTGAGTACTTCTAAAACGACTGCTATTTTACTTTTATTATAGTACTTTTTTGGTCAATGCCTTGTGCTTTACTTCAAGTACTTTTTCGTTCAAGTTACAAAACTTTTACTTGACTACATTTTTCGAATACTTTTTACATCACTGCTTGTGGACTGCGTTTGCCGCTTTCGGAAATTTTTGCACGGCTTAAAACGAAATTTACAATCTTCGTAAAAGGAAACTTACAACCTTTGCTTTCTTTGCTGTTGCGCAAAAGCGAAATATGCCGCCATTCTTTACCAAAATTAACGCGCCGCCACTCTTTTGCTTTGCTTATAGCAACTTGAGGCGCTTGCCGAGCTCGATTGAGCGCTCCGAAAGTTTTGACGCATTTCGAGCGAGTTAAATCGCTAAAAGAACTTGATAATAGCTCGAATTGACCTAGCGGAATGACTCAACGTTTTTTAATTCGAGAAGCTAAGCGAGAAGAAATCGTAATACGGGCCCAGAATGTATCCTGCAATTACATGGTCTATAGTATACTTCTATGAGTCTCAGCTTGAATCCCACAAGTAATTGTAGGATTCAAGGTCACAGCTTCAGAACATGGTCACACTCCACACTCACAGCATCAGTGTGCGCGATATAGATCAGTTATACTTATAGACCCGATCTCTTCCGTCAATGCGTAGAATTCAAAGCCATTTTAATGGTATATTATGTAAAAGTTGAAGTAACTTCGCAAGAATCGTAGCGTTCGCCTTATTGCTTTCCTGAGATACGGAGTCTTTCATGCACGTGCGGAGTTTGCCTTGATATTTACGGATTTTGCATCGCAGTAGCCCGTAGACTAGAGATGGCAACAGCGCAGCGTACGCGGCCGCGCGCTGTTGTTGGTGCACCGCGCCGCGCAGCGTGCCAACTAAAATCTGCATTACGTCACAGCATCAGCGCAGCGCCGCGTACAATAATTTTTTTACATTTTTTTTGCAATTATTGCTGGTGATTTTTTCTTTACTTCTACTAAATCTACAATGCAAATAATTCTACAATTAATTCTACAATGCATTCTACTAAAACAGTAAAAAGTGGATTTGGTTCAAGTTTATTTTTTCAGAATTCGTAGCATCCCAGAATCGGCTATTTTGGCTAAACAAAGACCGTCAAGTGTGGAAGATACTGGTTTGTGGGGAACAATCATCAGAGTAGAGGCACAAAGCAAAGCCTAGCGACACACCCACCCTGTACGCAGTAGGCCTATGGTATCGGTACAAGCCCAAGGCTAGACAACAGTTTCTACTACAAATGCGCTTGCATTTCAGAGTTGCAGAGTTAGTTCAGTGTAGCCTATTCGTCAACAGGTCATGGCATCAAGAATTATGCTTTCGGTCCTATGTCTGTAGCTTATCTCAGACCAGGTAGACCTATGTAGTAGAGTACAAAGACTAGGCTACACGAATTTCCAATGACAGAATAGCCTACCGGTAGCCTACGTAGTAGCAAAATTTATTCCACAATCAAACACACATGCAGACGGCAAAGGTATAATACATAGGGTAGTTTCATACAAGTGTAGTAGCTTGTGACAGCATGCAGAGCACGTGATACCTTTTATTTCATTATTTGAGCTACTGGTTCAGGATGAGTACAGCAGTTGCATGGAATCATCAGGTAGACTGGTAGATTGTTTTTGATTGCCAAAACATGGTGCAGAAATACTGATAAAAAGCACACACAAGGAAAATTAAACCTGAAGGCCTTTAATTAAAATGACTGATCTACCGTTGCATGTTTTTTAGTTATTTCTCGGCCATTTTCAAAGTTAACGAGTGCGAAGTTTCAGACTTTTACTTATAACTCGATACTGGTTTGGTCTAGATACATGAAATCTTGACAGCAGTTTGAGATTCATAAGGTATTTGTGTGCACCAAATTTCAAGGGAATGAGTCCCGTAACTTCAGGTTTAGGACCCGAAAACTATTTCAAAAGTTTGGTATAAAAAGCGGTCTAATTAAAAAACGGTTTAAGTGCGTCAAAAAATATTTCACATGGTTATATGCATAGGTGGGCACAAGTCCGTTAATCCGTTAATAACGAAGCTACCTTTTTCATTAACTCATCCGTTAAAAAGTTTTTTCATGTTAACGGACTAAATTAACTTCCGTTAAGTGCTGTTAACCGACTAAACTAACTTCCGCAAGTTCTGTTAACTTCCGTTAAGGTTTTATCGTTAATATCTTGCAGCTTCGTTGTGCATTTGAACTTGTTTTTATCTTGAAATTAGGTTAGACTGTAAAATGTAACTTTCAAAACACAAAAAGACCACCATAGCTATAAATATTTCCTTACAATTAGCTCAACAGAGTCAATACGTGTTCTAGAAGCGAGTGAATAAAACGAAATGTAAATTACATGCAAAATGTTAACGAATTAACAGACTTTATTAACTTCCGTTAATTAAAGCTGAAAATAACAGAGTAACGTTAACGGAGGTGAAGTTTGTTAATGGACTAGTGGTTAACGAAGCTAATGTTTTGCCTTAACTTGCCCATCTATGGTTATATGTCATAAGATACTCTTTAATTCATACCTACACTTTTAGCCGCATTGAGCTTTTTTTCTTTTTTCATTTTTTGCATTCTAAATTTTGTGCACTCTTCTTCTAAACCACACAACATCGAAATCTAATTGTTGTGTAAATTTGTTTAGCTGCAAATGCAATTTTGTCTCCTGAAATTTTTTGAGGCTTCTCCCCAAAACCCCCCCAAAATGGGGCCCTAAAAAACTAATTTTTTTTCATTGCTCAAGCTAGGGTGATAGTTTTTTGTTTATATTGGTAGATATTTAACCAACAAATAGTTTGACATGGTATGGAGGTACTACTCCCCCCCAGGTGCCCCCTAATGGACTCCCCAGAAATTAGTTTTTTGAATGGCTCAAGCTAGGGCATTACTTTTTTTATATCGGCAGATGTTTAAAAAATGAATATTTTGACATGGTTTGAGAGAGCGACCCTCTTGAAAACTTTCCAAAATAATACCCCTAAAATCAATTTTTTTATATGTTGTATGCTAGAGAGTTAATTTTTTTCTGATGTTAGTGGAAATTTAAAGAATATTTAACTTGCGGTGCAGCGCGGTGCAGCGTGAACTTAGTTGTGTTTGAATGCGGTGCGGTGCAGCATACGGACAAGGTTTGCGAATGCAGCGCAGCATGCGGATGCATTTTTTGTTATCCGCACCATCTCTACCGTAGACGACGACGTGTAGCGACCTAAGGAAACAAGGTCCTGTACGCCGTGGTAATCAGGTAATCGTGATGCCTTACGAAGAAAATGGATCAACGAAAAGTCTGCATTAAATTAGTATCGGTAGCTTAGGCCTACTCGGGCGCAGCATACTCAATCAACGAAAACTTTCAATGGTCTACTATAGTATAATTCACTCTCATTTAAATTACTGCCTTAGTAGTTGGGGCAGTGCTTCGGCTTCGACATTAATGCCAATAAATAAATTACAAAAAAAAGCTCTAAGAACAATTACGTTTAGTAACATTAGATCACATACTAAACCTTTATTTTTTAAACTACAAATTTTGAAGATAAATGATATGTATAAATTTGAAATAGGAAAAATTATGCATAAAATTTCCAACAATTTATATTCTCACATTTCTAAATTGTTTGTAATAACTGACCAGATTCATTCACATAACACAAGACAAAATACAAAGAAAAATTACTTTTTGCCTCGAGTGCACACATTTCAAGCTCAAAAATCATTACACTATTATGGTGCAAAATTATGGAATGAAATACCAAAACCAATTAAAGAAAGTACTTTCTTTAAATTCAAGAAAGAACTAAAAGTTAATTTGTTGTCCCAATATGCTGGAACACATTGAGTCGTTGCAGTTTTGACCATGCCCCCACATAACATTTTTTATGTTTTGTTTTGGGCCTGTTAGATTGAGGACTAACCAGTATTTAGTTTTGGTGTGTTGTTTCCTTTGTTGACAGTTTTTTTTGTTTTTTTTTAAGTATTTTTTTTGTTTTTTTTAGTTTTTTTTTTATATTTTTATTGTTATTATTTTTTTTCAAAGTTTTGTTAGGTTTTTTTTTTTTTTGAAGTTTTGTAGTGTACCTACTTTTTGAGTTGACAGTTGGAAGCTTTTTTTTTTTTTGTTTGTTTTTGTTGCTGTTTCTGTTTTTTTCTCAGTTTTATTATGGCTGCAGACCTTGATGACTGTGCTTAGTCTTTTCGCATGCCTAAATAAATTGAATTGAACTGAATTGAATTCAACCCAGTGTTGAAACAAGTGCCAATTTTGATCAGGAAGGCCTAAGATCTTCTGAACAGCTTGATGATAATTTTCATGCTAAAAAGGGACCTCAGCTAAAGAAACTCTCATCATTGGTGCAAGAGTTAAAATCCTCAGTTGACCACTTATTTTATATCATTCCATTTATAACCAAGAACTGAAACTGTACAGCTGGACAGCTTAGAGCAATACCTAGTCGTTCAAACTGTGTTATCTTACACGGTTGCGAAGCCAACTTTAAACAGATGATCGACCGTCAAGTTGAAAATTATGGTTTGGTTGTACCAATTAACAACCATTTAGACCTTTCATGTGAGATTGACAATAATCAGATATGAGCTGGACATTTGCCATCTTCTATCTTCCTTCGGCTTCAAGAAAAAAATCTAATCATCATTAAATTAATCAGAAGATCCATTCAAAATCCGGTTTTTTATTATGCGGTAAAAAAACTTGAAATTTATGAAAGATCCCAAATTGTCCATTATCGAATCTTTTACTAAAAGACGTCTCAAGCACTTAAAGGAAGCCAGATCAGTATTCAAATTCAAGAATGTATGGACCATCAAAGGTGAGGTGTTTGTTAATTTCAGAGGAAAAAACCACCACGTCTTTGATTTTCCAGACATTGAATAAATCAGATTTCAAGTCCAATGCTAACTCTATTCCAACCCTATGAAACAAATTGGTCCTGCTCCTGAATACAGCCTAACCCCACAACGAAACTAATTTTCTTAATCAACTGATTGCCATTATACTTGGCCAGAGTTGAAGAACAATACTACTTTTTTTTTCTTATTGTGCATACTTTTTTTTTTACCTTGTGCTATGCAGTATCTAGTTGTAAATTAATTGTTTATTAGTTGATTAATTTTAGGCCAATGCCCAACAATACTCCCAAAGCCATATGCAAAATTTGTTGCCTTACCATTAGATGTAATACCAGTATTTCCCCTATTAAATGTTGTGACTGTAACTTACGTTCCATAAAAAAATGTGCCAAGCAAACAAGTAAATCGACTGTTTCGTATTTTACAACCTGTGTAGGAGCAAATTCTGACCAATGAGTAGGCCTACCGGTATGTCTTCTAGGCATTTCTACAATTTTTTCATTTTCTAATTTAGACACTGAAGAATATCTACAAGAACAAAATTTTTAAACTAAAATAGCAAACCTTTCATAAAAACCTCCAAAATAAATTTTCGTGCTACTTAACTAAACTCCATTTTTTTGCAACCAAATATGGCTGATAAACTTTTACTCATCCCAGATCAATATATTGACAGCACTGACATTTACCGTCAACCGGGGCGACTTTGAACGGTTTTGAATCATTTTTACTTGTCACTTCCGCCAGGTTTAAGCAAGAAAAGTGCTTATAGGCTGAACGTAACACTTATGGCCTCAGCAACTAGAACTGTCATAACTAAAAAAATATTTCGCTCTCATAAGCCATATATTCTATCTCAAAAAGCGTTCAAAGTCGCCCCGGTCTCTGGGGCTACTTTAAACGCCTACCAATATGCACTTAAACCTTCACTTACAAGCGAAAAGTTGCCTTCGCCTAACATGTCTTTGAATTAGAACGTTGCGGAGCGGCTAATTTTTCCACTCCGAATCCTCTCCGAAATTTTTTAACTGACTCCGGCTCCGAAATTTTACATCAACACTCAGCTCTGAAATACTCCGATACAAAAATACATTTCGACAAAAAATTCGAACCAATTGTCATATTGCTCAATAACCTGGATAAGCGTAGCCTAATCGCATATTTTGATATTCCCAGAGAGCAAAAATAGTTGCTCATTCTACTACCAACTCTCACTACGGCTTAGAAGCCAAATTAAAGTCACACTCCGGTTCCCAATTTTTTTTAAATTGGCACTCCGCCTAAAAATATGAAAAAAACGCGTGGCACAGTGGTGAGGGCGGTAAACTGCCGATCACATCCTCATGGGTTCGAGCCTGCAATCGTCTATTGCTAATTGACCTGACTTGAGGATCTATATGTCAATAGTAATGGTGTAGTAAATCGCCCTATTTCTTAGAATTATTTTGTTGAAATGATGACGTCATTGTCACGTGACCTTGTGCTAGTCGGGCGAAAAAGAAAAAAATCTATCAAAGTTCAAACACTGACCTAGTAAGAGACCGCTCTTGGTCTTGAAAAGTATTTAACTGAAAACAAAGTTTGTTTTAGTGAAGTGTTCAAAGTCACCCCGGCGTTCAAAGTCGCCCCGGTTGACTACGATGCCACAATGATAAATTTGTTTCATTTCAATACCTATGTATCAATATCAGATGTTTAGTAAATAGCACCAATTTTTCCGAAGTAGAAGCTTTTTTGCTTTCTCTAAATTGCAGGCCAGATGTGATTGTAGTCATTAAAACATTGATTCAGCCATCATGTACCGAACCATTCAAAAATTTAAAAGAGTACAATATCATCTCTAATTATAGGATAATGCACAAAGGAGGTGGCGTTGGAATATATGTTAAAGACATCATATCATTTTCGGTTTGTGATGAGTTAAAAATAATGGAAGAAAAGTTGTTTGAGTCAATCTTTATAAAGGTTATATTTGGTGGAAAATCAATTATAATTATCTGTGGAGCAATTTACAGAACCCCAAATCTAGAAACAAATGGTAATGATATTTTCCTTTTGAACCTCAAGAATTGTTTGTCTGAAATTCTACCCAGTTGCAACTGTGTAATTGGAGGTGACTTTAACTATAATTTGCTTAATCATGAAGATAAGTTTGAGAATAGGTTTGTAGACAGTATGTATGAAAATGCCTTTTGTTCCATGATTATTAAGCCGACCATAACAACTGATATGACTGCCACGGTCCTTACTTAAATTTGGACTAATACTCAATTTGTAGAAACCTATGCTTACATTTTAGTTGACTCAGTGTCTGACCATCTTTCTGTTTTACTTTGTGCTAATTTTGCAAGCAAATTCACTAATCAAAATCAGTATGATCAAAAAAAGATCTTTCTCTGAAGCTAATCGGCTTTGTTTCAAAATAAGTTAAGTGGGCTTGATATTTTTCTTCTTCTGCAGAATGAAGATGTTAATGAAGCTTTCATCATGTTAATGACTGAATTCACTAAAATTTTTAATGAATGTTTTCCTCTTTTGCCTGGTCAGATAAAAACTCTAAATATGATAATCAATGGTATGATGATGATTTAAAGGAACTTCATAAAATAAAGAACTACTATTACAAAAAGTTTATCGCAAGCAAAACATTAAATGCTAAAAGCTAGTACAATGAAATGAGAAACAAGTACTTTTATTTAATTGAGAAAAAGAAACAAAATTGTTATAAACAATTACTGAACAAACATAGATGCAGTATCAATGACACATGGAAAATAATAATTAACAGCATGATGGGTAAAACTAAGAAAAGTAACTGCAGTTAGCTTTTGATCAATGACGAACATGTATATGATAATGAAGAACTATCTAATCACTTTAATGAACATTTTCCAACAATTGCTCAAAATTTACTAAATAAATTACCTAACGCTACTACTCATTACAGTGATTATTTAAGTAATGCCAATAGAGAATCTGTTTATTTATATGCAACCTCACCCACTAAAATAAAAAATGTAATGAGTGGTATGAAGTCTAAATCGAGCAATATTATAGATGAAATACCTTCCAAACTATTAAAATGCTTTAATGAAAATGTTCCATTTGCACTCTCTCATATATTTGGTTTATCTTTCAAACAAGGGAAATTTATTGGATGTTTCAAAATTGCTAAAGTCATTTCGATTCGTAAAAGTGGCCCAAAAAATGACATTAACAATTACAGGCCTATTAGCCTGCATTCATTACAATCGAAAGTATTGGAAAAATTAGTTTACAACAGACTATACGCTTTGTCTAGTAAACATAATATATTATTTGAAGCGCAATTTGGATTTCGAAAAAATAGTTCCACAAGTCACGCTGCAACCATGTTGGTTGAAAAAATAAAACAAGCATTTGAATGTAAGAAGGCCTTGGGTGTTTTTCTTGACCTTTCCAAGGTTTTTGATACTATTGACCAGTGTTCCCACCAAGCCGATTTTTTTCAGCGAATCGGCGATTTGTTGGAGCAAGGGCAAATAATTTTTGGCAATATAGTGAACATAGCTTTAGAAAATTTGACGAATTTGTGGAAATATGACATTTGGTGTACTTTAATACTGAATTGGTACAAAATTTAGGGCACATAAACGTCTTTTTAGAGCTTTGGGCGCAATTGTTTAAAGAAAATTTGGGCACTTGCCGATTAGCCAAAAAGTTAGAGGGAACACAGCTATTGACCATAAAATACTCTTTTCTAAACTATATCATTGTGGCATTAGAGGTATAGCTCATGAATGGTTTAATAGTTACTAGGTCAATTGTCTTCAATATGTTGAATGTCCTAAAACTTTGTCCTCAACATGTAGTAGGGTGACTCGTTGAGTTCCACAGGCGCTCCATTTTAGGTCCGTTGTTGTTCTTGGTATTTGTCAATGACTTTAAAAGTTTTTTTAAAAAATCCGATGCTATTATGTTTGCTGATGACACTACAATATTGGAACCAACAAAAGTCTTCCAGTACTTTTTGACATTGTTAATAAAAAAATTGACAAATGTTGATAATTGACTGATTGCCAGTAAGTTATGAAATGTCACAAAAACTAACTACCATAGTTATTTGAGTATGAGTTGCATGCATGTATAAGTTGCACCCCCATTTTTGACGTGAAAAACAGGACAACATTTTTTGAACATTATTCATTCATTGCAATCACATAACAAAAAATTAAAAACCATCAAAGTCATCACTGCTGTCACTGTTTTCAAATAGCCCTGTTTACCTCTGGAACATCCTCATCAGCATCCGATGAGGGTGGCAAGTGATGCAACACAACGTGACTTGTGTGGGTAGTAATAACGTTAAAAGTGTAACATTACTCACATGGAAGGCAATAAGTGATATGATGGAATGAAAGGCGACAGCGTAGAAATTGATAGCAAGGAAATACCTCAGAAAAATTTTGTAAGGCATACAATGCATTTCATGTATTCATGTATAAGTTGCACCTGGCTTTTTGGGTGATATTTTGGAACAAAAAAATGCGACTTAAACTTGAGTAAATACGGTATATTATTTTCCAAACATTGGGATCTAAACCATGCCCAAAAGTTCTGTCTTTAAATCTAAGAAATATTCCAATCCAAAAAAGAAGAAATGTAAAATTTTTAGGATTAAACATAAATGAAAATTTGTCATGGAAACCCCATATGACTAACATATTGTGCAAAGTAAGAAGTGGATAATGCATTGTAAAAAAAAAAGTAAGCCGTACCTTAACAAAGAATCTCTTACTCTGTACCATAGCGTAATTCTGAGTCACATTTTGTACTGTATTACTGTCTGGTATTATGCAAGTAAATCAGTGGTAGGTCAACTACAAAGATCAGTCAACAATTATATAAGATTAATATTTAATTTAAACCCTAGAGATAGTGTCAAAATAATGAAATCCCAAAAATTGTTGTCCATAAACCAATTATAAAGAAATGTCTAAATTAAGGTTTCAGTTTTTCAATACTGGCCTTCAGTCTTGGTTTAAGTGTCTTTTTTAGACCGAAAAATCAAATTATGTACGTCCAAGACAGACCAGTGACTTATATTCATCATTTTGTATACTATCAACCACCCAGCAGTCCTTAAAATACAAAGGACCTCTAGTATGGAATCAACTTCCACTAGAAATGCGAAACAATTGGAAAATCCTAAAATCTTTTAACCTTAAAATTCATCACTACCTAACAACAGCTGCAAAATTGTTCTCATGATTTCTGTTTTGTACAGAGTATAGTGTGTTGTCGAGGTTGTGTTGTTCTTTGCTTTACCCAGTTTTTTTTTTTCTAAACAGATTCCTTGTGGTTCTAACAATATGCATAGTAGTCAATTAGTATGGCACAATAATATTGCTACTGATACTGGGCCAATCAATCAGTAGATTTAACATCATTGTTTGCTATTTTCTTAAATTTTGACTAGTCTTTGTTGTTGTTTTTTTTTGTTGTTTTTTAATGCTTTTGTTTTGGTCTTTTTTTAAACATGAGAGGTATGCACAGGGCCTCAACGAGAAAATTTTCCAGGGGTACGAAGGTCGATACCGGGCCCCCAAATCTTATCGGGCCCCCCAAGCCTTATCGGGGGGCCCATGCCATTAAATTATTTTTTGTCCGACGGGCGATGGATCTTCATTTTAAAGTGAGGGAATAACGTTTGTATGCATAGAGTTAGGACCTATGAAAAACACAACAAGACATAAAATTAATTTAAATTCAGCTAGGGGGTCTGGGGGAGCACTGTGAGCTCCCCCAGTGGGGTGCGTGGCAGAGCCCCGGAAGCTTTTGCACTATTTATGTTTCTCAAGGATAAAATACAGCATTCAGGCATTTGATCTACATCCCAGCACCAAACTGGCTTAAATTGACAAGCAGAAAACGTGATATAGATGAAAGAAAGTATGTGAAGTGGGGGATGATGACATTGACACAATATTATACGATATAATGACTTCAATCCTGCAAATCCAAATATTTTACTGATAAAAGTTTTATCAGTTTAGCTAGTCAGATAAAATATTCCCCACCCAAAATCTCGATTATCTTGGCAATAAGTTTATTTGTTAATATACAGGTAGTATACCAGTGCCTAGATTGAGCTAGAGGCTAGATAGACATAGAAGGCAAATAAGGCAGGAGCACAGATAGAGTGAGTTACTTAATGATAGTAGTGTAGTATGTCAACTTTGACCCCGCTCTCTGAAGTTGAAATGCTTTTGAATCTCTGGAAATGTCGGCCCTCGTACATTGTTATACCGGTACCGTAGAATTAGGGCTCTCAAGTCAGAAATGTAATAAAACGTTAATTTCGGTGCAAGTGTATGGCTTTTCATACATTTTCCTCTTTTTTTTAATCAAATCGGCCACTATTGAATGCCCTAAAGGCTGTGTAGCAAAAATAGCGACCAATTATCAGTTCTGAATAGGCTGACTGATATTTTTGCTGTAGGCAAGTTTGATTACGATGTTATGGTGCGATACTAAAACTTAACGCGGAAACCTGAACTCTTCCGGGCCCCCCTAGGCCCGGGTACAATGTATCCCCTGAACGCCCCTCTCGCAGGCCCTGGGCATGCATGTGAACTAAGATTATTTTTTTGCAAGCGTGCATCATCTTACTCCCTAATATATTATTAACATAACTATTGCCAGATGTGTCGCTGGTCTTTTGAAGAATCGAATTGTACATAAATGCTATTTTTTCTTTTGTATCTTTTTTATTTGCTTTTCTATTTTGTTTAAAGTATATTCGAGTCTCAATCAATGTGTATGCATATGGTGAAGCAGCCATGCAGACATCCTGCATGTCTTAACATATGTCGTTTTGCTGCTTCTACCTTTTTCTTGACCCCTGTTTTTATATATGATGCTTTAAATGGACATGAGGTCATGAAATAAAACAACTGAACTGAACTGAACTCTTGCTAGCTAGTAACTAAAAATTAGAAAAATGCAGTTTGTTTTATAGTAGCCTAGAATGAAAGTACTTTCAGATCGTTGGGTTTAGTTTAGCACACAATGGCTAATGCTGTAGATTGTGCAATGTGTTACCAGTACCCACTTATTTCGTGGTATTTTTCCATTTGTGATATCGCATGAAATTATTCTGGGTTTGTGGTATTAGTCTGCATAGTAGGCTAGGCCTACTGGTATCAGGTATCCAGGACAGCATACGGTACAGTAATGGGTATTTAAACTGTAAAATTTTGCATGGGGGAATGCTTTTGCAGCCTTGACCAAACGCATTCGGAATGCAAAAGTAATTTAGTGGAAATTATGTAATTCCGTCCCCGTAGTCGAGTGAAGACAAAAAACAAAAAAGCACCTGAATTGAAGAGTTTTTGTTCCCGAAATCAAGTGAAGGCCAAGAGTTTTTGTCCCCAAAATATAAAAAAAGGTCTTCACTGCAATTTGGGACTATATTGGGCCTGAATTTGTGGGATTTATTTGTGCTGACCAGCCCTTTTTTGTCTGATCATCCAGCACTTGAACCTCGTTGGGGGGATACTAACTCACGATAGAAGGGGGGGGTTCTCCCGCATCCCGCCTGCAATTTAAGTACTGGGTATAGGCCTACTATAGCACTAGCAGATAGATACACCGGTAGGCAGCACTTAAATTACAGTGCACTGTAATTTGTAAAATACAGAATCTTGGACTGTGGATATTTTCACAACTTTGTTTTCACAGCCTTAACAGTTCACAGTTTTCACAGCCTTGGAGGGGATGTTTTCACAGCCCTAACTGGGTGCAATTGGAATAATATCGTTTCAGGGTGGAAAAATCAAAAAATAGTAGGCAAAATCATAAAATAGTAGGCTGGAAAAATCATAAAATAGTAGGCTACTGTGTTCATGTTCTTAAAAGATCTCCAGCACTTTCAACTTGGCCATTTTTTGTCCAAGTCCTTGGAACAAACCAGAAAAAGGTCTTAGCGTTTTAAACAGCCAGGATATTTTCGTTCTGTACAGTGTAGGGGATGCTGAATTTCGATAGCCGATAGGAAAGCGCTATATAATTCTCGATGGGGTACACGTCCCCTGCATTCTCTCTACAATTTATGTAGGCCTACCAGTACCGGGTATAAACCTACTACATAGACCTGTGCCAGATACTGCATCGGTAGGTCCTGAGTCTCTGTGAATAATACTACCTATAGCAGTGACGTGCGGTGAGGCTTTTGGTTGGTGAGGCACAATTTTTTTTTCACACACATGTTTGCAAAAAAATTATTTAAGACAATAAATGACAAGCAAATAATTGTTTTCATAGCCATTCAGGGCCGCTGAGAGGGGGGGCAGTGGGGACAATGACCCCGGGGCCCATGGGCTTCATGAAGGCCGTCAGTTTCAGAGGGCCCATGAGCTGGAGAGGGGGCCCATCGAAATGACACTGAGAAATCAGCATGTGAAGCCTGAAGAACTTTTTTTTTGGAGAACGCCTAATTTCGACTGGAAAAACTGTTAAAATTTCGGTGAAGACCTTTTTTGTTTTTTTGGAGATCACATCATTTTTTGGACCAAACTGACCGGAAATCCGTCATATTTGAGCTGGCCCCGGGCCCACTTTTGGTCCCCTGTGGCACTGTAGCCATTAAACGAAAACCAAATTTTTCGATAATTTATTACTGTATTCGTTTAATTTTTGCTGTTCACTTAAAGCCAAATCAATTCTTGAAGTTTCGAAAATCTATAAAGGTAGCCTAACTATTATTTGGCTTTGAATGTGGACATAATTGAAGTTTTCGTGCTTGCTAAGCCTTCTTGGCAAATTCTCTAAGTCACAAAAACCTGGTTTTAGTTCCAACATTATTATTTGCTAAAACATGAAAGCAAAAATGAAGATTTTTATAGCGCAACCACTCTTTTCTTGAGTATGGTTCTACTCTTTCTGAATTGAGGGGTTCTTTTATAATGATGTCTCGAGCAATTCTTTTAAATCGGTTTTCTTTTAGCTTTATTCAATTCAATTTATTTGTTCACTTGAGCTCAGTTTCCAGAAACTTAACACCAATGAAAAAATATATTCACGCGCACAAATAGAATGATTATTAATGCCAATAAAGGAAATAAATGAGGGTTAATTTACTATAACACTTAACAGAAGTAATTGTTGATGAAGGCGTAGAAATTAATAGGCAATTCCAAAATTTACCAGTACTATAGTTTGAGTCACTTACTATCAAGCAAACAGCACAGCGAAAGACCTGTTTCTGGTCATCGAGTCAAGCTGCCCTTATAACTAATTTATTATTGTAATTATTATAAGTTTTTTTGAGGGGGTAACTTTTTTTTTAACCATTTTTAAAACAAACAAAAAACAAAAGTAAGGATTTAACCAAAAATAGCAGTTAACATAAGAAAAGAGCACTCTTAGGCTTAACGCGAGTTTATCAAGACTGTAAGTACTTCAGTAATTACTTAGCATGGACAATTTTGTTTGTTTGCTAAATGAGTATTTTGGTAATTGTTAAAAAGTTGGTGAAATATTATTCCATATTTTTACTCCAATGTACGAGCAAGATCGTTGCCCGTATCAAGTTTTAGCTCGTTCCAAATAAAAATTGTCTGCAGTAATTGATATATATATATATATAGATACAGTTTTAACCCATCCTTGCTGTAAGGCTATGGGCATTATTATCGAGGCGATAAAATATCAATGTGCCATTGCAGACATAAGACATTAGATCAACATTAAAATACACGCTCAAAAGAATTTCGAGCAAATCTAGCAATGTCTGTCATTTCGCTTTTCAATACAGTTGTGTAGAGAGTTTGAGATGGGAGTCCCTTCTTTTTTTGTTTTTTGTTGCTAAATGTTATTTGCTTGATAAGCGCGTTATTTGGCCTTCGTATAATGTGTGCCAAATATTTCTTTTGTTGTGTTTTGATAAAATCGGATAAATCGGTTGTTTTGCAAATTTGGTGAAGTTGCGAATTTGTGATTTTAAAGCTTTGTGTTGACGTTCTAGTGTAGCCTTGCTTAATGATTTTTTGTAAAAACATTCGGTAACATGCGTCGAGTCAACGCATTTGCGCATCAGTTGTTGTCCACGTGGAGCATCCGTACGTCAGACGACTTCGTACAAATGCGTTGAGGAAAAGTACTCTGCTTTTCAAGAAAATTTTGAAATTGCGTAGTAAGTGTTTGTGCTGTTGAAAAGCTGCAGTTGTGGAGTGAATTCGGTTACATATCTCCTCTTCTCCAACATTTGTTTGGCGAAAGTTAATTTTGTGTCCCAAATACGTAAAGGTTTCGACATTGTCTATATTGGTTCCTCCAACTGAGCAAATTGTTGAAGGATACGCAGTGTTGCTCCTAAAATTTAGAATCATAGTCTTTGTTTTGAATTTGTTAATAGTGAGCCCAAATTCTTCAAAAGTTTTATTTAGAATGTGTAGTCCTTGTTGGAGATTGTCTGTGTCTTCAAAAAATAGAGCTACATCATCAGCATAGGCAGAGCCTACATTTACAAAGTTACCTTTGTAGTCCTTGTCTCTTTTATTGATTCTTGCAGCATCGTTGATTCTGTATTGTAATTGATGGAATTTAATATTTGTTTTCATGCAATTGTTCAAATATGCTCTGAGAACATAGTCCAAATAAAGATTAAACAGCATCGGTGACTTGGCGCCTCCTTGCCGAACACCACTTCTTGTTTCGAAAGAGATTTGTGGATCGTCTTTTAATTCTGTTGTGGAAAATCGGTAGAGAGCTTTGAAAAGATTTACTATTTTGTTGTTACGGTGATGATGCGACAGTCTGTTTCTGATAGATTGTACAGTGCGTTCAGAAAGTCACCGTGCACCTTTCATTGTCTGCTTTATTTTTAGATAATCAGCGTTTTTCGTTTCTCGTATTTCGTCTTTGATGTTTTTTAAATGCACTTTTCGAGCGAGCAAACTTCAAACGTACACAATTTGACCTTGAAACCGAGCGTTTTAAATTTTAAAAAAAATTGTTTTCAAATTGCTTTAAAATTGCAGGTGCACAGTGACTTTCTGAACGCACTGTATTAGCCATGATCTGTTCACGTGGTCAAAAGCAGCTGTTAGATCTATGAAAGCGACATAAATTTGTTTTTCAGTTTTCTTAGCAGTTATCTGTGTTTGTTTAAGAATGTAAATTCAATCACAGGTACTGCGTCCACTGCGGAAACCGTTTTGGAAATCAAGTATTTGTGAATTGTACCATTCTTGAATGCGATTGATCAATAGGATAACAAATATTTTATAGACAATACTTCCAACCTGGATACCCTGATAATTTGATGGGTCAGTTCTTTTTCCTCTTTTTTTCCATATTGTTGTCAGTTTGCTATGAGAGAAGGCATTGGGTATTTTGATCGTTTCCCATATTATTATGAAGAGTTGGTGTAATTGTCTTATCATTTCTTTAGTGTTTAGTTTGAACACTTCTGGTGGAAGATCAGAGCTGGATTTGTTAGTTTTTAGGATCATGACAATTTCTTTCACTTCTGACAGTGATGGTGCGTTATCATTTCTGATATCAGAGTTGTTTTGAAGCTTTGAAATGTAATCGGGTGTTTTTTTCAGAGTTTCTGGCATGGCATGGTTTGCAGGGGGGTTGAAATGTTTTTCAAAAAAGTTAGCAATTTCTTGTGGCTGGCACCATTTAGTGGTTGTGGATCGATGCAGAGTATCACTGTGCTTTTTCGCATTTTGGTAAAGGCTCTTCGGGTCTCTGCTAATTGTGTTCAAATTTATTTTTTCAGCTTCGTGTTTGTAATGTTCATTCATCAGAATCTTTTTTCTTTTCTGGGCTTGTTTTCGCAACTTATGATCTCGTTTTATAATCATGAAGTTTGCTAGCATATTTAAAATAATTGTCGAAATTTTCAGGTTACTTGGAGTGACAATAAGAGTACATAAATTTAGCAATTTCTATAACTTCAAGTTTAGATAAAAAACTTAGTTTAGAAAGTCTCTCAGCTTTGAGACTAAATTTTCTTCCATTTTAGTGTATTTTCTCACATTAAATTGTTTTTATTTCGCCACAAAAATAACTTGTTCAATTTCGCAATGGACGAAAGACTACAAAAAAAACTGCTTGAACTTTTTCTCATTCTATGACGTCACAGGTGAGGCGGGCCGCAAAATCAGATTTAAAAGCATTATGCGTTGTACGCGATTTGTCTGAGAAAAAAAGGCATACTTTTAGTTTGTTCATTAAAATTTGCTTAGCTGAAGTGAGGCACAATTGACAATGCCTCACTTCGCATATTTGAAGCGATGCTCAATGCACGCCGTAGTGATAGCAACACCGAATAGTTTGGGCGTTGTAATGCGAAAGACATAACATGAAAGCAGTGAATACACAAAAAAAAGTAAATATGACAAAAATTAATAAAGTTTTTGATAAATATTTTGATTTGTGTGAAACCATTTTATTTTAATTATATACTTTATTTTCGTTTTTCTTTGCACAATTCTACAGGTGAGGCACGGCCTCACCTGCCTCCCCTGACCGCACGTCCCTGACCTATAGGCAGTATGATATTGCTAATTCTCGGTGCATTGTCTTGTCATTGTCAATTCGTGAGACTGGTGGTATTCTGTATTCACAATTCAAGTTGGCGTACCGGTAATTACTAGTATTGCACATAGGTGGGCACTAGTCCGTTAATTGTTAATCCATTAATAACGAAGCTAACTTTTTCATTAACTCATTAATCTGTTTAAAAGTTTTTTCATGTTAACAGACTAAATTAACTTCTGTTAAGTTCTGTTAACTTCTGTTTAGGTTTTTATCGTTAGTATCTTGTACCATTCAATCATCGTACTGATACAAACCAGTTTTGCACTGGTAACACTTGTTGCGTATTTACACGAGTTTTATAGAAGAAAGCAAAGAACAGAGCTCTTTTTTGTGGCAAATAATAAGCTGCAGCTTCATAGGTCTATTAATTATCGCTGTTCGCAATTTCCAAACATTTTTCCATCGCAGCTTCGTTAGTGCATTTGAGTTTATTTTTATCTTGAAATTAGATTGGACTGTAAAATGTAACTTCCAAAACACAAAAAAAACAATAGCAATAAATGTTTCCTTGCAATCAGCTCAACAACGTCAATACGTGTTCTACTGTAGAAGCGAGTGAACAAAAAAAAATGTAAATTGCTGACAAAATATTTACGAATTAAAGGACTTTATTTACTTCTGTTAATTAAAGCTGAAAATAACGGATTTACGTTAACAGACGTGTGAAGTTTGTTAACGGACTAGTGGTTAACGAAGCTAACGTTTTGCATTAAGTTGCCCACCTATGGTATTGCACCATAAATGCTACAGCTGTACAGCAGAATATTCCGTGCTACAATGTTGGTCTGTGGTAATGGTAGGCTTTATGTAGGATACGATAGGCCTACCAAAATAATGAGCACAGCAAAAACAGGAATCTACGGTACACTCTTAGTCCTACAATACAAAGTGTGGTAGACTGGATGGATTAGGGTAAAAACAAAGAAGGTTGGCTTTTTGATTGGTAGCAGAATCATATTTGATATTCATATATTCACCCAGTTATGATGATTTATTACTATCAGTTTATTTAGCCAGTATCGGTACAGATCTAGAACTAGGTTGAATTAGCCTATCTGCCTAAAGATTAAGCCAGTCTAAAAGTTTAAAGTTAGTATACTAAAGCTCTAGGTATCACCAGTGTGGCTGGCGTTTATTGATTTGAACAGCTGATGGCAATGGTTTAAAAATAAATTTATTCTGTAGGCCTAAAACAACGGTGGGCAAACTGCGGCTCGAGAGCCGCGGACGTAAATTTTGTGGCTCTTGTATTAAATCGTAATATTACACAAAAAATTAAGATTATGCTTTATCAATATGTTATCTCGTGTTTGAAATTGTTTTCTGTTATCGATGTATTCTAGAGTGATAATACAAGTATATGTTTTTATAACGCTGTCAACCAAGGTTATATGAACTGTGATGACGAATTGCAGTGTAAACGCTTCGAAAAATCAAGGTACAGTAATCAAGTGTGAATGTTGCCTTATAGGGCAATAATCACTGTGTGTTTCAGTAGCGTAGCCAGGAAGGGAGGCTGTACCCCCCCCCATTGGCTTGTGGACTACAATGCAAAATAAGGAAAACACCACGTTTTTGCACTTCTGAGACTGTTTTTTGCACTGGAATGGACCAAAAAGTGATTTAAAGTATATTTTGAAATATATATTTGGGGAGGGGGCTATTTATCAAAAATAAAACTCACAAATCAATAAAAACTTTGAAAAATGTCGTTAAGTATGAGCCATCACTTTTTTTTTTGAAGCTCTGCGACTTGAGTATGAGCGTGTGTGCGCTCTCCTTCTTTCTGATCTAAGCTATTTTCCAAATCTAGCCCTAACCCTAATGAGTGCATGCATGAGAGGAGCAAGAGCGCACGCACGCTCATACACGAGTCACAGAGATTCCGGAAAAAGCAGACGGCTCATACTTAACGACTTCTGCATGTTCTACCTACCTGACCTATCAATAATAAAATGATTTTCCTTTAATGAAAAAAACAAAAAACTTTGCATATGAAATCAACAATATGTTAACAGGTTAAGTTGGGTAACTGGGTGTTTGCTATGAAAAGTCAGAAAGTAAGTCTGATAGAAGGCATATTAACACTAGCATAGTGCTAGCCGAAGTAACCCTAAACTAATTTCTTATTCTAATCTTGACTCGAATCTTTTTACCCAAATCATTTTGTTTACACTTCCGTGACAGGCATGACATCAATCATTTCTAATACCTGTTCTGCATCCACGATAGACAATTACTTTTTATTTTGCCATAAATATGGGCAACTTGGACAATTCAGAATTAGTTTACTTTCAACAACAGGTGATAAAAATGTATACTGTTCAGTCACTTTGTGACCAGGAGTCTAGAAGGGACTTCTCAGTCTTCTGGTCAACTGACTCCTGCTGGCATTCGCAATCGGAAAAATTTGAAATTGTGATTAGTCATCAGTGAAGTCACTGCCCCAAGTAATGTAAAATTTTGAAACCAGGTGAGACACATTGCAATTCAATCTTTTTATTGTTATCAGTCAAAGCAGTGGATATACAGTTGGGCAGTGTTCCCATTAGGCCGATTTTTTTCAGCCAATCAGCGATTTGTTGGAGCAAGGTCAAATAATTTTTGGGAATATGGCAAACATAGCTTTAGAAAACTCAACAAATTAGTGGAAATATGACATTTGGTATACTTTAATAGGCCTACTCGATTGGTACAAAAATTTGGGCACATAACCGTCTTTTTAGAGCTTTGGTCACAATTGTTTCAAGAAAATTTGGGCACTGGCCGATTAGCATAAAGTTAGAGGGAACACTGCACTATACAGGGTGTTTATAAAGTCTGGATATAATTAAAAGATTTTTTTTATAAAGTCAATTCTCAAAATATCATAACCAGGTTGGTTTTATTTTAATCTGTGCTGCTTAAAGTTTTCATTTAAAATGAAAATTTGTGTTTCAGGTATAAGTTTTATGTGTTCTATGAGTATGTTAGATAAACCCTTATTAAATGGATGCTCATCAAGAAAAGGCACAATGTGCATCCTGGTTCATTGAAACAAAATCGGACATTCAGTTTTAGCAAAGGTACAGGACTGGTGTAAGTGTGGAAAAACTTCACCTTCATGTTCTTCAATTTGTCGATGGCACAAGAAATTCATCGAGACAGGGTCAGTGTTGGATGCAGTGAGAAGTGGGCGACCAAGAACATCTGCGGAAAACATCGAGAGTGTAAGACAAACGTTTTGTCGTTCTACGACAAATTGAAGAAAATGATGGTGGATGTTTTACATACTTAGTCTTTTACAATCGCTGAGTCTGAACATGTATCCTGGTCCTGTACTGAGTTGTGTACCTTTCTGCTTCATTGAGTCAAAACGTCCGATTTTGTTTTAATGAACCAGGATACATATTGTGCATTCTTTTAAGGAGCAACTATTTAATAAGGGTTTATTTAGCACATTCATAAAACACATAAAAATCATATCTGAAGCAAAAAATTTAATTTTAAATGAAAACTTTAAGCAGGACTGATAAAAATAAAACCAACCTGGTTAAGATAGTTTGAGAATTGACTTCGTAAAAAGTTTTTGAAATTGTATCAGGACTTTATGAACACCCTGTATATTAGTCGGCAGTGTGGCCGAGAGAGGGTAAAGGCATCATTTTTACGTTAACCCTGATCCAGTGCTCCCACTAAGCTGATTTTTTTCAGCGAATTGGCGATTTGTTGGAGCAAGGGCAAATAAGTTTTGGCAATTTGGTAAATGTAGCTTTAGAAAATTTGACAAATTTGTGGAAACATGACATTTGGTATACTTTAATACTGGATTGGTACAAAATTTAGGGCACGTAAACGTCTTTTTAGAGCTATGGGCACAATTGTTTAAAGAAAATTTGGGCACTTGCCGATTAGCCATGAAGTTAAGAGGGAACACAGCCCTGATCACATGATTTGGGTTCAACCTGCACCCTGGTAACATTGATGTGTCCTTGGATAAGGCGCTTTACGATGATTATCTCTGCTTGATGGCTTCAAACCAGCAGCAAATGCAGTGGACAAGATTTCAGAGAAATCCACAGGAACATTGTATCACTGGAAACTCCTAAGCAGGTGCAGATTCCTCCAAGCACAATGTAGCCATTGCAATGAAAAGTCAGCAGATCGTCCAATAGTTAGTGTCTGATGTTGTCTAGTGACAGGAGAATAAATATTCACTACAATAACAAAAAATGTTGTACTATGTTTCAGCATTTAGTATTTTGAGCTTATGTATAATCGAAATGTAACTATTGTACTATTGTCAGTTGTAGAGTGTGTTATCATGACAAAAGATGAAATTAAACGACTACAGGATAGCATTACAATTAATGGAACGGTGAACTTAAATTTGGATTTTTCACCAAAAAAGTGTAGGATATTATGGCATAAACTGGTTACTGTTAACTTCTGGATTGAAAAGTATGCCTCCAAAGTTACAGCAATTGAAATTCCAACTGTTGGTTATGATACGGGCAATGAGGAAAACATATTTTCTAATTTTAGCACTTTGCAAAGCCTTCGGTTATGTTCATTGTGTGGTGGAAGACATGGTGAAAATGGTGAAAAACTGAAAGGAACCTTAGTTGATTTACCTTTGGAACCTGTATTTTCAACAACTCTGATAAGTTTAGATTTGTCATTTAATTGCATTAAACATATTCCTGCCTCTTTGAAACATTTGTACAATCTCAAAACCTTGATGTTGAGTTATAATGACATTGAAATATTGTCATTTGAATCTGCCCAATTGAAGAGCTTGGAAGAACTCTACGTAAGAAACAATGCTGTTGCCATCATTGATGATAGTCTACTGCAGCTAGAAAATCTTAAAGTGTTAGTACTTTCTTCTAATAAAGTTACTAATTTGCCCGACATTTTTCACTTGCTACTCTGTTTGGTTCATTTGGATATTTCTAACAACAAATTGAAGCAACTGCCGCTGTGTATTTTCCAATCAAGATCTGTAAAGAAACTAGTTGCTGGCCATAATCAAATAACCAATCTTTCTCTTGATTCAGTCAAGTCTAGTTTTGATATTATTGATGTGCGGTATAACTTTATAGCAATCGACTTTGATGAAATCAAGCAAGATCCACGAATTTTGTTGGAAGGAAACAATTCTATCATGAATACTAATTCTGATTTACAATTTTCTGATTATGATGTTGAAATAAAAAGTTTAGATTCTGACCTTGCTGAAATTAATGTAAACTCCCGTAAAGGAGCTGGGTTCTTGCTGCCCTCTGGTATTCAAATCACAATTCCAAACAACTTTTCTTCTTATGTTGACTCGATATACTGCAACGTCATTTCGAAAGAGCCGACTGACTTTAGACTTAACCCCACAGATCAATTGTTAAGTGTTATTTTGGAGTTGACGCCTAATGGTTCAAGATTTTGCAAACCTTTTCGCATATCAATACCTTTTGAGTGCAACCGCTGTGATCAACAAACTCGTGAGATTGTTTTGCGTGTCACAACTATTTCAAATAGAGGCAAAGTAGAGTTCGAAGATTTGAAATCTGAGACAAATATTACTCATGAGGACGAAGATTCAAAATGCTTTACTGGTGAGGTGACTGCATATGTTAATCATTTTTCCATTTTTGGTGTAGTCTCACGCTTAGTTGAAGATAACATTGTTGTACATCAAAATGCACCAGCAACTGTGTTTTCCACAGTCAATAACATTAACAGATTGCATTTTCCAATGAGTTCTGTTGTTTCTCCGACTAACATCACTGTGACTTTGTTAACTGTGGGACAAAAAGAAGTCCAAAGTGTAGTAGACGCTGACTTCAGTCCTGTTAGTGATGTTTTACATGTAATTGTCAGCCCTAGAGAAACTGTATTTTGTTCCCCTATCACTGTGCATTTAGCTTTGCCTAATCAATTAGTTGGACGACCGTATGATCAAGAAAACTTGCGGTTAATCAAGTGTTCAGAAAACTCATTTGATTGGCATGACATTACTGATAATGTAGATTTGCTTAAATACACTACTGTAGATGTATCTTTTCAAGTAAACTCCTTCTCCAAGTTCTGGCTTGTGTGGCGAAATGTTATGGGTGTGGCTAGAAAAGTGTATCAGCGTGTTATTACATACAAAGTTCAATTTATTGCAATGCAGAAGAAGGCTCTTCCAATTGTTGTTTATGCACAATGCATTCGTGAAGATCTTGTACAGAACAGAATACAGCAACTAATTGAAGATGGATATTTTGGCAAAGATGCTTATACTGTAGTGCAAGAATTAATGGAAGGTGACAGATTTCGCATTAAAGTCATGGGCGACTTAAAACTGAAGTCTTATAATGATGCTGACAAAAAACACCTTGAAGAAAAAGTCTTGGTGAGGCGGTTTCACAGCCAGTACCCACCAGAGAAAAGTAGTTTTTGCAAGTTTTGTGTTGAGCCTTTGACTGAAGGTGTGAGCAATGTGTCAGGCTATATCTCATTTTATAAACTTGTTGAATCTTTTTCTGGTGAACTAGAAGAAAGTGACCAGAGTTTACCTAAAAACCCACATTATTCTCAGTGCCACAACAGTGATCAACAACCTTTGTTTTCTATTGACCTGGAATATTTAGATGATGTACTCATTACTGTGGAAAAGTCTGAAACTACTTTACATTTGCAAGAGGGAATTGAACACCCATTAAAGTATGGAGAATTAGGAACTGGAATGTTTAAGGAATCCAATCTTCGATATATTGCTTCCCAAATTGGTGCTGAGTGGGAAGAGGTTGGACATTATTTAGGCATACGAACAGATGATATGGATCGAATTAAGTTAGATAATCCGGGTCAGACTAGACAGCAAATATTTTGCATGCTCAAAAAGTGGTCTGTGCTTCACATGCATGAAGAGAATTGCATCATGGATTTCACAAATGCATTGAAAGATGCTGAAAGAGCTGACTTAGCTGAAAAAGTAGAAAAAATTTACTCAGAAGGTGTTGAAAAATTCAAATGCACTATTAAACGATCAAGAGGGTTAAACCAACCGCAAGAATTTTCGATTTAGTTATAATACTTGCATTAAATTGAAACTTAAATTATTTAATCATACATTGGATAGAGCATTTGCAACTCTCTGTTAGACTTCCGGTTTGGTCAAGCCAAGCAAAGCTTTTCAAAAAAGTTAAAAGATACCAGTATATCAGTAGTTATCTATCTTTTGCAATATCACTGCCAATTTTTCATTTTAATCATGTTGTAAATTGTCAGCAAGTCAGGTTGCAAACTTGCAATGTTGCCTAATGCAGATTTAGATATCTTCAAATAGCATTTAAACTTGATTTTGCCATCGTTGAACTTTTAAGATTTATTTGCTACTTTCTAAAATTACAAATGGAGTTACTTGCTAATAATTGCTAATATCCAGTAAAGTAGTTTATTCTTAGCAAGCATTATTGTTGCTCTGATTCTATTGTGAGGCCAAGTTTAGTGGGTATATCTTGCATCATAGTGTGGCTAGAGATAATTAATTGAAATTTTTTACTAGGATTGGTTAGTCTCATGGTTTGTTGCTCTACATTTTCAATCCATTATCATATTCCAAGCTAAGGTTTTGACATAGTTGCCAAGCATAATGTACACAATACGCATATTATAATCAGTAATTAATCTTGCTGCCTAGAATATGTCTAAAATTATGCTGTTATAAGCTTAAGATGTATGCTTGAATGATCTCTGCAGTAAATTAATTCAATCACTTTTGAATTAAAATATAGTGTAACATTATCTTCAAAATTTTACCAGTTGTTTATCATACATGTTTTCGAATTTTAGTTACTATCTACTTCTTTGACTTTTGTTTTATTCTTAACTTTATATGTAAATGATTATGTGCAGACTCAAGTAGTAAATCAATAGTGAGTTTATGTCAACAGTTTTAATGAGTTATTCAATGTGTTAAAATACTATATGCAAATTAGTAAATTGAACATCAAAGAAAACTAGGGCAAACTAATACGAAGATGTTCTGTTTACTATATATATATTTTTTACTTTTAAATTGGTACCGGTGCTTCAATCTAATGTTTACTATTCAGTATTGGGCAACCTGTTTTTATCATAGATCAATCAAGACTAATTTAAACTTCAGTTTACCTAAGTAAGCCCTAAGCTTAGTCATTTGGCAATAATTACAAGTACAAACTGTGTTTCATACTTCATAGCTTATTTAAATGTAGGACTAATTTTAATTACAATTTATTCTCCAAGTTGCCTTCGCCAGGAGACAGCAAAAAAACCTCTGTGGTCCTCGAGTCACGTTGGACTAAGGATTAATCAATTAATATGATTTTCTGCTATAGTTTACTAATGTTTTAATTTCATAACCTATAAGTTAGTGTTTGCTCACTGGTATGTTTTAGATTTATTCAAATTATTGGAAATAGAAATAGTATCTGAATTTCAATGTTTTAAACTTGTGACAGACTTATTTTCAATCAAGGAAAGGTGTTTAAACACTGGTAATCCTTATTTTGCCATTATTGGCTAATATTCAAAAATTGGCTGGTTTTCCTCCAAGCCAAGTCTTCACAATGCAAGAGACTAAGCATACTCGAAGTATGTTTCTTACTCGAGCTTTGGAGCGAATACTTGCTGATAAAGAATTACGTCGCTCGCAAAATGCTCAATTAAAGAAAGCATGCCAATTAGCAATTGGTAAGTTTAAAACATTTGAGTATATTGAAAAGTTTCTTTACAAGTTTTGGTAGGGAGTCGTATTACTATAGACCATCAAATACATGTAATTCTGATTAGTGTTTGAGGTTCAGTATTAATTGGTCGTTTTTATTTTCTACTATCCTTACAGTGTATTAAGTACCATATTTCAAAGTGTTTCCCATTAAAACCTGAACCTGCTACTTCTTTATAGTTTCTAAGTATACTTTAATAGTTATATATGTTTGAATTATTACAATATTACTACGGTTATAGCTAATTGGTCGTTCAAATACGTTGCTTTTTCTTCCACAGTCGCTCATCATTCACCAAATATTATCTTAAATTTCAATTTTACATAATTAAGCATATTTTTAGATGAAATAAAGCAAGATTTGGAATCAACGTGAGTTTTACATGTTTTAGATAAATTTATTGAAAGACATTACTCTTGATCGGCTATTTTTGTTCGTCTACTGGTGCCATTGTAGAGAAAATCTAGTTGCTACGGCAGATTGTTCACTGCTTAATGCATGCTAAACCTGTTTGGTGTTATGGTAGAAAATGCAAATCTCCGCTTTTAGGTTAACTTCACGTCAGTTGAAACTTACTGCCGAAGTTTAGAGTTTTTTTTGAAACATGCAAAAACAAAATTAAAAACTGTTGCTGCTGCCAGCTAAAAGTTGCAGCATTCTCAAATTTCAGATCTGCTGTAATCTAGTCTACGATTGCAATTGTGTAGTGTGTGTCTATTTTTATTGTGATGTAAATGTAAAATAAGCAAAAACAAAATTAAAATGTGTTGTTGCTGCCGGCTAAGAGTTACTGCATTCTCAAATTTCAGATCTGTTATAGTGTAGTCTACGATCGCAATTGTACAGTGTGTGTCTATTTTTATTCTGATGTGAATGCTGTTGTCTTATTATAGAAAAAGTGGTGATCCTCCCAAGTCTCCTCACACAGTTATTGAAGCCGATCGTTACTTTTTGGTCTTTGAAATGGCTTGCAAATCCAATTCACCCAGCATTGTCAGTATTGCATTGGATTGCCTGCAGGTATGTGGCTGCTTGTTTACATGAAACAACTAGTCTCCAGATTTTTTGGAAATAATCTCCTCGATCGTGTGGCGGAAAGGATTTCAGTGAAGTGTGGCAATGCGACTGTCTAACCAGACCAATGCAGAGCATCCTAATTTTGGGTTCTGTTTGCAAGTCTCTCTAATCGCAGACTGAGCCACTACAACGGACAGGCTGCTCTACCCCAATGAGAAACTTGCGTAGAGTATCTTTTCCAAGGCATAACGATGCATTGTCAGTTCAGGAGCCGAACCAGCAACTTTTTGATCATTAGCTACCGCTTACTTTGCCGCTTACTCAAAATTATTACTGCCGTTTACTTTGCTACAACAATGTAGACTTTTTTCATGTTTTGATTTTTCTTTTTTGCTGTTTCAGAAAATGATTGTTTATGGTATTCTGATTGGCAACGCTCCGGACTCTTCGACACCAGGAAAACGTATCATAGATCGAGTGGTTAATGCAATTTGTCATTGTTTCAATGGAATTCAAACAGATGAACATGTGCAGCTTCAAATTATTAAAGTTAGTGATTGAAACTATTGTTGGTGCGTTTTGCAACAAAGCTCAGTTTTTTTGATTTTATTCTAAGACTCGATGCGCTTGTTTTTTGTAGGTGCTTCTAACCGCAGTGACGAGCAGTAATTGCGAGATTCACGAAGGGACACTACTGCAAGCTGTTCGAACGTGCTACAACATATATCTAGCATCCAGAAACTCTGTCAATCAGGTACCATTTACAGTTAGATTGGCAATTTGCTAGCTGGTTAAAAGGAATTTTCGATGTTCGTCTCGTCCAACAGCTTGACACTTTTGGTTAGACTCAAGATCTCTACTGGCTACATGAGCGGCTGTTACCATTTTAACTAATTGTTTCCTGACAATTGGGTTGGCCGCTGCTACTCAATACCTTTGTTACTTTATCCAGCTGAAGTTTTGCACTAGCTGAATTAATTCGAGTGTTAAAAGTTTTGCTCGGTTTTGTTTCAAAAAATTTGACATATCTGAAGACTAACACCAAATTTGAGCTTTCTGCGACCTTCCGTTCCTGAGATAAAACAGCTTAGATTTCCCGTTAGAAGTTTTGCCTGGGTTGCCAATTAGAAACAAAATTTCAAAAAGTTACTGCATATTCCTAATTGTGTTTTGCGGCGGAGTTGAAGTCATGACAAAGTAAAGGGTCAGAATTGTAAATTCGGTGTTTTTCAGGTAAATTTAAGTCAGCTTTTCAAAAGTTAATCTTCTATCGCAATATTGACAGAGTTGTAACGATGAACAAGAGGAAAATTGTTAATTTTCAACTGCGCAATATCTTGTTAACGATAAGACGTAGAAAGTTCAAATTCGGTGAGAATGCATTTTAGGCATATCTCAACATTTTAGACAACAGCAAAAAGCTTGAGTTGAATACCCTTTTAAGGATGTCTTGATATTTTATGAAGCAAGCTTAACAATTAATGAAAACACTTCTTTTACTAAATTATAAAAAAATTGACAAATTATTAACAAACTGTTGCTTCTTTAAAGAAAGTTCATTTTAATACTGCACCAACTGACCTCGATCTTTTATTGTTTCAGTGTAATCAATTA
This sequence comes from Trididemnum nubilum, assembly GCA_963965965.1. Classification (NCBI taxonomy): domain Eukaryota; kingdom Metazoa; phylum Chordata; class Ascidiacea; order Aplousobranchia; family Didemnidae; genus Trididemnum; species Trididemnum nubilum. The sequence continues at coordinate 43,533,022 of OZ014470.1, forward strand.
CTTTCAAAATTGTTCGTTTCTTGCAAATCGTACTCGCATACTATCGAAATAGTACTCGTATATAATTTTGTCTTATAGTTTTTCTTTTTTGTATTTTATCAGCTATTTTTCAGACGACAGCCAGAGCCACATTGACGCAAATGCTGAACGTTATTTTTTCAAGAATGGAAGCTCAAGCAGTAAGCATAATTGAATTTTGCCATAACCATGGTAACTCTAGTTGTGGATGGAAATATGGTCATTTTTTGACATAGGCATTGTTATGTTTTAACTTTTTTTGACATTTTTTGTGGTCATTTTTTGACACAGGCAATAAGGGTGGTTTGGAATTGTTTGATCTGTCAGTTTGTTTGGTTGGGCCTTTAACCCAAGCAACTTCTATGTATATTTGCCTCAGCCGCTTTTCCGTGAGGATTGTGAGCCTGCTCGGTGGTCACGGCTGGGGCAGCAGCTTAAAGTTAAAACCGTAATCATTTCGCTTGAGTGAGGTTGAAGCGATTCCAGCACCGATCTTCAACACTGCACAATATTTGCAAGAAGTCGTTAAAATTGAAAAGATAGCAGACCATTACGGGATAATAATAGCTGATCATCCAGTTTTTTATTTATTCATCAGTTTTGGCCCAACTCGACCCCAAGCTGCCAGTGCTTTAAAACAGACCCTGAATATAACTCGAACGCAAATGAAAAATGCGCGAATGAATATTTTCCTTTTACGCTATGCTCTCATTTTATTTTTGTGTTTCAAATATAGGAACGAGAAAACAACAAGCAAAATCCCCAAGTAGTTGAAACAGAATACTTGGCAAGTTTGTTTTGTTTTTTCGTGTGCATTTTATCTGTTTTTTCATGATACTGTACGAAACATAAAAACTTGTGCAATTTTTTATGAAAAATATTTTGATGAACGGTAGGGAGTAAGCAATTTTAGTGACTGCTTCAAGCGGAAGATTCAGAAGTGGCGAGCAACAGATTCGAAGTAGAGTAGTTAGTGAACGATTTTACTTGTAAATAACAATAAGTTTTAGTGACGAATTGGTACGATCTTACGGTGGAGCGTAACTGAGTGGCGAAAAAAAAATTTACTTAAGCAGGGTTGCCACATCCTGAAAAAGTTCTGGATTTTTTTGCTGTCCCCGGAAAGCCTTTAAATTTTGTGTATAAGTCCGAAAAATATCCGGAAGGTTTTCCCGTGCTTAACTGGGACAGAATATTAAAGTCACTTACCCAGTGAGCAATGACGCAAATAGGGGGTTTACAGGGCATCAGCCCCCTCCTTAGCCAATTCCCATAATAATTTTACGCTCAAGAATGCATGTGTTAAAACGTGTTTTTGACTTAACTTGTGAGTAAGGGGTTGGAAAGGACTTGGTAATTCAGTTGTTTAACCGGCTTCAAAATTTTACCAATTTAGTTCTTTCATATAGCTCTAAAAAAGTGCAAAATTTTATCCGAATGTCCTTAAAATTCCGAAAAATAACAAAATCGTTCAGCAGCGGGAGGCTTTCTCCCAAACCTTATTGGCTTCTGGTGATATGCGTGACTTGCACCAGTTTGCTCAACACGCTTCCAAATCGAGACTTTTTAAAACAGAACAATTTTAGTTTTTGTTTAAGCCCCCCCCTCTTTGGCAAAATCCTGTTACGCACCTGCCAGTGAGTCGTAAGGGGCGACAAGAGGGACTTCCCTTTGGTTTTGGAGTCATAGTGAAAATTTATTTTAACCCCGGTAAAAATAGTCTAAACACCCTTGGAAAATGACCTAAAATAGTCCTGGAATTTGAGTTTTCAGTTTCTATGGCAACCTGGAAAGAGTTGGAAAGAAGAGATTACAATGAAGAGCAGTCACTGAAAGATTTTGATTAGCGAGAAAAAAGGTTTTGTTATAGGAATGAGGAAGGGCCTTGAGTTTGACATGCATTTGTTAAATTTGAGGAAGGGCCTTGAGTTTGACATGCATTGGTTAAATTTTTGTGGAGTGTAGTAAACTAGCGAGTGAGGATCTTTGTGTTTGAGCAAGCATGTTAAAAAACTGTGATCATTTGCAATTCGTAAAGCCTCCAATTGGATTTAGGTTTAGATTGACTTCGATTTTTGATGTTGTGCTTACAGTATTTTTATATTCAGGAGCAGCACGTGAAAATGGTAACAATTGAAAATGGGCAGGTTGAACACAATGAACAAGGTAATTGATAAGATAGCAGTTTACCATCAAATCAATGCAACTGTGAGAAAACATACCAGTATTGAAAAGTGTAGTTGGTTATAATTCTCACCAATAATTGCTCCAGAGTGCCCTAGCATCAATAATACCAGCGTTTTACGTGGCACATTTTAAGATCTAATTTTGTCAACTTATCTCTTCTTCGTTATCCGTTCTACCCATGAAGAGTACGGGACATACAACAGCTCAAGATTGAGCTGCTACATTTCGGTCTACGACTTTTATACACGGACAAATTAGCTCGGGATGATTATGCACCGGGACTATAAGGTGACGACACTTTTGTGTGCTAGAACCAAATTCTAATTTTTGCGAAAGTTTTCGCACAAAATCGCTTTCTATCTTTCATCGCCTGCATTTTGCTTCAATGAAACTCGAATTGGTTCCTGCGTAAGTTTTCAATTTAACTGTATTTCTGTGAGAATAGTGTTGGGTTCAGCAATAATTCTACATTTTTTTCGTAGATGAGGTGCCAGAAAGCGACCGAGACCACCGTCTTATTTTTGCACCCCAACCAAACCACAACGTTCAGCAAGAGTTTGAACGGACGGCGACCGAGTCAGATGACGGAACTTTCCATGGTATGACAATATGTAAAGATGTGATATGTTTTTGTCGCTATATTGTTGTTTACAATTTTCAAGTTATGTCTAGAAACCAGACTTGAATAGGTCTTAGTGAGAAAGTAACGACTTTGATGATGTAAAATGTTAAAAATAGTTGAACCACTTTGGCGATTTACAGGTTAACATGACACGTGTTATCAGTGGCGAAGTGCTTGACCACTGAATCATCGTCTATCATTGTGATACACAAATTGTTTATTGTTAGTATCATGCTGCCGCTGTATATAATATTAGTGGTATGTTTTTAGTTGGCAGTCAAAAATTGGACTGCTGATTTTAAGTAATACTCAAAATATGCGTTGTTTTGAGATATTTTGATCGTTTTGGTCCTATTACATTAGTACAGGTGCGCACTGCCTAGATCATAAGTGTCCTATTTTTTGGAATAGTTGGAAAAATTAACGGTGCTAAATTCGTTGTCTCTCGAATAAAAATTATGAAGTGAATATAACACAGCGAACTTGTTATGCGTTTTTGCCGTGTATATTGTACACACTGCAAGCCGCTTGGACTTTACTCTTTGACGTTGCATTTGCGTAGTGCAAATGGTTATATGATTGTTGATTTGTATTGCAGACGAAGAAAATCCGACCGTTGTGAATGGAAGTGTAGAATCTGAAACTGGTAATGACAACGAATAAATCTTAGCTCTTAATTTCATCGCATTTTTAGCTGGTACGGAATAATATAGTGGTTGTGATTTTCGACCCTAAAAGTGACAGATTTGGGACGAAATAGTGAAACCACCTATTTAGCGGGTCGTTAGAGGCGACTAATGGATATATGCCCATCAACTGTGGCCTCTTGTACGGTGATGGTGTTGCACCTCGCGGAGTGAAGTGGGAATGATTCTGTAGTGTATTATTTGTGCTGTGGCATGCTCTCATTTACAGGAAAGAGATGAGAAGCTCCAACAGAAAATAATAGACTACTGCATGAAGAAAGGCTTAATCCAGTAGCATAGAATTTACTCTCCAGAGTCTCCAACCTAAACTTTTAGCGTAGAGAAACAAGGCAGTATAATATTGGAAAGAATGAAAAATAATGGTTTCATTTTCGCGGTACATTGCATCCTCGATTATCCGGTCTTTTTTTCAAAATCTTGGCCGGATAAGAAAAGTATCTATCATAGTGTACCCAGTACCCACTTTCCACCACCTACACCACACTTAAAGAATCTAAAGAACGAAAAACGAAACTAGTATGAGAATAAGCTTAGCCGCAAAACAATACACAATAAGAAACGAGCTTCTTGACAACGTTGTTTGTTGGCTTTCTAGTTTTTTCCCACTGTAAAACGTGTAGATTTTAGACTAAATGATTGAATGTATCTATCTGTTGAACCCGGCCGGTTAATCGTGGTGCCGGTTAATCGAGGATGCACTGTATAATGTATATACAAGTTGACCAATGACCATGTAGTCTGTAGCAAACGTAACGATTATTTTGTTTTCTTGTTTTAGAAAACGTCGATGCCGTCGCCGCCGAAGTTCTGAATGACGTTATTGATTACGTTGTTAACCGCATAGAAGTAGGAGTCAGATATTACAGATTGGGTAAGTTCGTATTGATATTTGCATTACACTTCATTTGTTTGCTTTTTTCACTTGGTGCAATAAAATTGCGTCAGATAGATTTTGCGATTTTCTTTTAGTCAATGCATGTGCTGTTTTATTAAACTTATAAAACATTGCTAATTCCGATTATAACTTTCGTTATGTCATGTACTTGAGACCAGGGTTAGATTTTAAAGGGTATTATCGAGGAGCTTTTCTATCTATTTTGATCACATCTTTTGATTGTTTTTCCACTCTCAGCCCTTAAGGAAACGGGTTGCTGATAGTGATAGATTTTGCTGTGTGCTCTCTATACTTTTGTATTGTCAAATTTTTCTCAGCTTTCATGTCATTTGCCAACGTTTTATTTCGAACAGATACCATCACTTCTCAAGGCTCAGCGGCTGATGCGATGAGAAGCAATGACGAAATAGTGAAACGGGAGCTCAGTTTTGCTCATATTCTCCAGAAAGATGCTTTCTTGGTGTTTAGGTTTGTGTTGAAGCAGCTCTTATATTTTACTATGTAGCTCTACCTTGTTTATTTCACTACTCCGACTCAGTATTTCAATTTGGCAAGCTACTTATATATCCGTTAAACAGGATCTTTTCAGTGATTTAACGATTGTTTTGCACAAATAGACTTTGTTTTTACTGTTGTTTAATCTTGGAAAATCGCCAATTACTGGGCACCAGCAGATAAACTATCGCGGGAAATAATTGAAGCCCATCAAAAATGTGAAGCCCATCAAAATTGTAGCATGTGTATTGTGTATTTCTTCCTTATTAGTATTTACTTGCAACTCTGGACCTATATTGTATTTTGCACAACTCTTTAAAGTCATCTATAGAAACTTGATTGTATTACAGTAGTAAGATAAATCAAATTATAGTGCGCCAGGCTTGGAAAATATTGATCGTACGATATTCAGTGGTTGACTATTGTGTACCGGTTTTGCAAGAATCGAAAGTCTCGTAGCTGTACGGTTGTATTTTGTTATTTTGCAGGAGTTTTTGCAAATTGAGTATGAAGGTTTTATCTGATGGACCTCCCGATCCAAAGTAAGCTCTGACCGTTTTACTTCTGTTTTTTTGAATAAACAAAAATAAAATGACGGGCCGCTTGACAGAGTTGAACACGTATAGATCGATAGTGTTGAATTTCACACTTTGACGCGAAGTTAAGTTCGATTTGAAAAACAATACTGAGCGTCATCATGCACATTATATGGTAAGAGTAATCTTGCTCCTTAATCAGGTTCAAGTGAAGTTATCATATGTTTTCCATCCGTTTGAGGCTTTACAAAAGTCCATATTGTTCTTGTCTGATCTTGAAGCATTTAGAGGTCAAGTGGATGAAACGTCTGTTTGTGAAACGATAGACTGCGGTTCGATTCCCCGTCGTGTCAAGCTAAGCGTTATTAAAAAAAAGGTAGTTACAGCTTTCCTGTGTGACGTTAAGCATTAAAAGAGACAGTGTGAAGCCTCCACTGTGTGTAGTGGGCAGGCGGCTGCTTGACTCAAAAACTAAAGATACTTTTGCTGTTTCCTGGCCAAGGCAACTTGGTAATCACGATGAAATTGCAATTTTAAAGCTGAGCTCAATCAGCGAAATTCTGAATTGAATACCAATTTTGAAATTCTTGGTTTTCGCTCAGGTACCAGGCAAAATCAAAGCCGAAGGTCGTTTGCACCCACGTAGATTAAGTTTAATATGAGGATCAACAAAACTTTAGGGGAAAAATTACAAGAAGTGGCCGTGCAAATTGGTAGAATTATGAAGTAAGTCAAGAATAGCGTCTTCAAACTTGCAAATTCAGTTTAATTTGATAAGTTCATCGGTGTAGAAGATAGAAAAATGGTGATCCACGAATCAAAGTTCATCCACGTTGGCGCATACAACCGTGAGCCTACTTTGTAGTACCAGGCACTTGACCTATTAAGCTCTTGATCGGCTCACGAAGCATTCTCATCCAGGTCACATGAACTTCGTTCGAAAATTCTCTCTCTTCATTTGCTCCACTCGATTCTGCAATCTGCCGGTCCGGTGTTCAAGAACAATGAAATGTTTATTAATGCAATTAAGCAGGTAAATTTTGAGGCCTGATTGTTTCAATTTTGCTTGAGTTTGAAACACAAGCAACAATCGAGTTCTAAAATTTTGATCCAGTTTATATATACAACAGTTCAAAATTGTTGATTCAAAATACGTTTTCTCGGACTTGGACATTTTAGCGCTGGTTGTTAGATACGTATTAGTGCTAAATTGAAAGGGCATCAATGTAAATTCAGGTTATTGCGCCAGCTGGGGATAACCTAAATTGTGCTTTCAGCGTACCACCGCGTAGGCCTAAGGAAGAGTCGCACTCAGCAGAATGGCGACTGCTGAAACAAGCCATGAAGTCGTCTCTCGAACCTGCAGCGTATGAGAAGTTTTTCACGTTTTTAAGCAGTTGCTCTTCTGGTGGCTCTTTTTGGGCTTATGCGCTTGTAGCCTTTAGGCCAGAAAGCACGCAAACGTCAATAACATTATAATTGAATTATTGACGTAAATTACTCCCTCCCAACTATTTATTGCCTATGTAGTTATATTTCAGTAGTGGTAGAGGTCCACGACAACTGACCCCCAACCCTAACCGTAATGTTGGCTTTGGCGGTTAGTTGACATGGTTTGAGTGGTAGTGACTCCTGATTAAAGTGTTCTGTTAGCTTCTTTGTGTTTGGGTTTTGATGTCACTTTTTTACTTTTCAGTATTTATGTGTTGCGTTGAGTAAGAATGGTGTTTCCAATGTTCTAGAAGTGTTTCAACTATCGCTGGAGATCTTTGTAAAACTTTTAGAGAATTTCAAGGCGCATTTAAAAATGCAGATTCAAGTAAGATTTTTGACTCCAATAAAACAGGTTAAACTATTCACCCAAGTTGAATTTTTTGAGGGCCAAAAAAGCCTTGGCCATTCGAATTGATATTAGAATTTGTTTTTGGGATTCAATATTAATTCTGACGAAAATTTGAAGACAAGTTTCAAGTAATTAAAATTTTTTGGAACGGTGTAGTAAGGAGTAATCATTATGATCACTTTGCTTTTTATTCTGTGTTTTCCACTTCAACGGATTTAACCGGATTAACCTGATCCACTTCCTGAATATTGTGACTGGATACTTCTTAGCCACATTGTTGATCAAAAGTATATTCTACAACCAACGAAATCTACTTCATCCGTCTTGTACATACCTTCCTTTGCCACGTGGCTTTTGTTTTCCCTCTCTATAGCACTATGGAAAATATTGTACCTTGTAAAATATGGCAAAGGAGTCAGCTGGGCGACTTTGCGTCAGCTGAGCGACTTAAAATATGGCCAAGGAGTCAGCTGAGCGACTTTGCGTCAGCTGAGCGACTTAAAATATGGCCAAGGAGTCAGCTGAGCGACTTTGCGTTTTTTCGAGTCAAGTAGTTGTCGCCATGATGTACAGTTTGTACACTGTACATCATTATAAGTATTAGCAAAATGCCGTTTTAATGAACATTATTTTTTTAGGTATTTTTTAAAGAAATATTCTTGAACATTCTTGAATCTTCTTCGTCTTCGTATCAGCACAAATGGATTGTTCTTGAAACAAGCTTGAAAATATGTTCTGACGCCCAGCTTATTGTCGATATGTACGTCAATTACGATTGCGACATCAACGCAGCCAATATCTTTCACCAATTAGTTGCATCTCTCGCCAAAATTGCTCAAGTTTCTCCGAGCATTATTTTATCATACCCAAATCAAGTACGTTATTGTACTAAGAATTTTTTTGAACTAAAGTCTCTTATTGGTTTCAGAGCCTATTTAGCGTCACTTTTACATTTTTGCATGAAATGCGCGTAATGAGCCTTTCGAATGAACATAATAAATTTACAGTAGTCAACTCAAGACGGAATCGTTTCACTCTGTTGGAGATCATCAGTTGCGTGCTACTACAAGCGCAAGCACTGGTAATTACCCACTATGTTTGAGAGAGGTTACATCGTAGTTCACCGAATTGTTTTGCACTGCGAACCAGTCAAAATTTGGATTTGTTAATTACTTGGCCAGCTCAACACGCCCTACCTCGTCCGGATAAGAAAATTTTGCGATGTCAAAAAACCTGTGAAATTTTCAAATACGCTACTTCCGTATTGCGATTAAATTTGATTAAAAACAGCAAAGTCTTAAATAAAACTGTACAATTTTTAAACGATTTGCACTTAACTACGCTCATCATCAGTAAAAAATGAAATCCTTACTCAAATAGATTATTAGTTCGTGTTGACAAATAATATCTTATTCATTTCTTGCTGATGATAGATGTAGTTAAGTTAATTGTGTCAAATAAGGGTTTTGTTGTTTTTGATCAAATTAACTAAAACTGCCGAGCAATCTGCACCGAAATTTGTTTCTTCAACTAGAATTTATTTATTCAACTTATTTTTTTCAGGAAGCGATGCGAAAAAAGAGCTTGGAATGTATCGTAATGATTATGAAGTGTATGCAAGGATGGTCCAGCGACTTGTACATCAACCCTCACTCCATGTCACATCTTGGTATAAAATTGCAGTTTTCTTTCAACATCGCTTTAAGCAGCTTTTCTTGCTTTTTTTAGCAGATATTTGACTGATTGACGCAGAGATTTTGTTATTGTAAGCCCTTACCTTATTAGGCCTATTCGTAATGATAGAAGGCCAAACGTAACCTTTTTTTGTCATTTTACAAATAACTCAAGAATTGCTCAATTAACGTAGCTTTCAATTTATCGTGATCTTCCCGTTTTGGAGACTCGCGGCTGGTGGATCCAAATTTCTCCATACCTTTCTTTTTCGGTCAATTCAGAATTTCTTGCTAACGAATTAGGCTGTAAATGTGTATTTTGGTGTTGTGCAAACGCCAAGTTCAAAATTTATTCAGAGTTTAATTTTGATCGATTGAATGTTATTACAGGCAAAGAACATATGTTGGATGCTGCAATGAATTCCAGCAATTTATCTTTGACCTCCTCAGCATCAAATGTAGGTAGTCATCTTTCGTTACACTCGGACTCTTCTGATCAATTGCAAAGCGAGTTTTCTGGAGCACCCGTGGATAATCCCGAAGCTTTGGAAGTTGTTAAACAACAAAAAGACATCCTAGAACAAGGCATACAGACGTAAGTTAACTATGTTGAAATGATTCGATGTGTATTTAAAAAAGGCACTTAACGCTTTATTTTCTATTGAGGCCAAGCTGTCTACACGTTGTAGTAGCCCATCGTGGTGATAGCCTTGCAAACAGAGCCTCAAACAGGATGCTAAGGATTGATTTGGCTAGATAGACGTGGAGTCCGTGGTTCATACTCATGGATGTATGATATCTTATCTGCAAAAGAATTCAACCAATCCGGCTTACCTGCATTCCAAAACTGCGTTGAAAAGAAACAATATTTTTGTTCGTTTATTACTATGTTTTCATCCGGCGTTGTCCACTTCGAAGTAGGTGTTTTTGCCTCCTTCCAAGAAGCCGCTTTTGCTCTTCGTGTTTTGCCTCCTTCCAAGAAGCTGCTTTTGCTATTTGTATTTTTGCCTATTTTGGCATTTAGCTTTTTCCAAATTTAAGAGGCCCGTTATAGAATAAGAGTACTAGCAGTACACCACTTGTTAGTCCTAGTAGAGTGCTAACAATAAAGTTATGGTATTGATAGTATTCTAACTTTGCTAGACGCCATGAAAGATGCTCTCTCAATTCCCAGTGTTGCTAATTGTTAATTTCAGTTTCAATCGCAAACCGAACAAAGGAATTGTGTTCCTCCAAAATCAAGGCATGCTCGGGACAGGTCCATCTGAAATAGCTGAATTTTTGATGACGGAAACCAGGTTGCATCCTGCCGAAGTGGGAGATTATCTGGGAGAGAACGAAAAGTAAGTTACGACGCACAGTCGAGCCGAACTACAAGCTGCATAAAACATACCAGAATTATTTTATGCTATTATGCTCTTTGGAGTAATGTACGACTAAACCTCAAATCTAAAGAGATTAATAATAGATGATTGGAGAAGTACAGTTCAGCGGGCCATCAGGACTCGTTGGATAGTTATGATGGGTTGGAGTAAACAATAAGCAGTCAAGTATGCTTTGCTGATGTGCCTTTAAACTACTCATCACTGTACGTTTTCTTTCAAATGCCTAATCAGTAATTAGTCGGAGCTATGTAAGGAGCTCATTTTGGTCATGATTTTTATCGTCTTTCGGCTCTAGTTGCTTGAGGATGTTTTCTGTGCTTACAATACACATGCCATTACCAACATGTAAATGAATAAATACTGAACCAGTTTTGCTGGTGTGAAAAGAAAAGCAATTTGCCAGCAAAACCTCGCCATTTTTTATTCGTCAGGCATTTTCAAATTTACTGCGTATTCTAGAATCAACAAAGAAGTCATGTACGCTTATGTCGATCTGTTGGATTTCACTGGTCTTGACTTTGTATCAGCTTTGAGATTATTCTTAGAAGGCTTTAGACTACCTGGAGAGGCTCAGAAAATCGATCGTCTTATGGAGAAGTTTGCCAGCCGCTACTGCGACTGTAATCCGCAGTAAGTTCAAAATCAATTGGAATTTTAATTTCGTTTAATTGCCTTTAGCTTGCCCGTTATCTCTAGTTGCCATAATTACGATGTATTTGAAATTCAGGAACGTAACGGTCAGAATTTCTGCTTCATCCAAGAACGAAACGATTTCCAAAAAGGAAAAAGCACAGTAATTTAACACTTGCGCTTCGCATTAGTTTAAAGCAGTAGAATCTGCAGAATTTCGTCATCAGTAGAGTCTTTGAAATTTCTGTGAAATTTTTGGTATCCATTCGAGCTGCTTTTTAATTTTTCAGGGGTACTGTTTTTGCGTCTGCTGACGCTGCATATGTGCTAGCCTATAGCATTATCATGTTGACGACTGATCTTCATAGTACTCAGGTACGTGTTACTTGCTGCTTTTTTGGTGTGGAGGGTTGGCTACTTTGACCGTGTGGAAGTGTTTTTTTTAAGTGTGATAGTTAAACTTTGGTTTTAACTGAGTTTGAGGCCTGGTTCGGTTCCCGTTGAAAACAGTATTTGTCAGATAGGACATCCGTAGTGTCTTGCATTACTCCAGCCGAACTGTAGTGGTGGTGCGCCGCTTACTGGCGAGTGGTGAGACGTACTTGCTGCTTGCAACGTCCAGAGTGTTTTCAAAACTTTCGTGTAGTGTGTAGTAATAGGCAAAAATTGATGTGAAAAATCGAAAATGCTGTTACTCTTTCCTCGAAATCGGTCATTGTTCAAACTTTGTTTTTTGCTTCGCTGTGATCTAATAGTTACTTTTGATGCTCAGGTGAAGAGAAAAATGACTCAAGAAGACTACATTCGTATGAACAGAGGTATTAACGACAGCAAAGATCTTCCCAGGGAATATTTGGAAAACATATACGACCAGATCAAACAGAAAGAAATTGCTTTAAAACCTACGAGAGGCAATATGAAACCGACTAATTATAAAGGTAACTATGTTTTCACCAATTGGACATCGAAAATATACTGTAGTAAAAACGTGGTTAAATTAGTGCTAGAGAACATCATAATTTTATAGGCAGCCACGTGTTCGAGTCAGTATTCAAATCGAGTTTTGCTGTTAGTTGCAACACTTTTTTATGTCAAGAATATGGCCCTTAATAGTTTTTCAACGTTGCAGGGTTTGAATTTGTACGTTAGCAGATACATTCATTACCTATGACCTGCAACAGTTGAGACGACAGTTCAGATGTTGCAGCATAGCATCCAGTGCCGTACCTAAGTTTTGGAATATTCTAAATCCTGATTCCTTGTTTCTTCGGGATAGAATGCCGCCTACCAAATGGGCTGTGAGCGGTGACCGATGGTTCGCCTCCAGCAGTGTGGCCTATACGGTGACGGGGTGCCTATTTACTAAATGGTGTGAGGAAAAAACTACTTTTTCGGGCTCTTTTGTGCCTCTGTGGTGTAACATTTCGCTACACCATGCTCTCATCTACAGAAAAAGAGGTAGGTGATTCAAAGCAGCCAGCCAACCAAGGGTAATATCACAATTTTGTATCCCATACAAAATTTGGCTGGTATGTGATTAAGTCTGTTGAATACAGGTGCAGTTTCGGACAGCCAACGCAACCGCGAAATGCGAGATATGGCGAACACAGCTAAAGCTCTAATGGAAGCAGCCAGCCACGTTCAAGCTGAGTTTATAAGCACTAGCCACTACGAGCACGTTAGACCGATGTTTAAGGTATAATTGTAGTTTGCAAACACTGTTTTTTGGCTTCTTTGCAAAGCTACCGTTTTATGCCGTCCAGTTTGTGCTCGGTATGCATGCTCTGTTGGTATCATCATCTTGGCGCTAGTTTTTGACTTTGAGATTCGTCGCTGCAAAATAATGATTAATGCAACAAAAGTTTGCTCAATTCATTGCAATTTTAATTTCGACACATTTTTTCGTGGTTATTATAACGAAGTTTTTCAGTATCTGATTTTAACGGTTTACAAAGAAACTTGAACATCTGGGACACTCTCTTGTGAAATGGTGTTTCCATCACAAACATATCTAGTGTGCTCGAAAATACGACCCTGTTGTATGGTTTTGTTTGTGTAGTTTAAAATGTGATCAACTGATCATGCAACTGTAGCTGATACATCAAATATTCAATTTTGAATGCGTATTATTTACAGTTTTTTGCAGAATAATTCTTGCTTGTTTCAGTCATGTTGGAGAGCTGTCTTGGTTACACTGTCCATGGGCCTTCAAGATTTTGAAGATAGAGAAGTTACCACACTGTGTCTTGAGGGCCTCAAATTTGCAGTTCGTGTCGCTTGCATTTTTGGTCTTACAGTAAGTCGATTAAACGCTGTGCAATTTTCCTATGCGTATTCGGCGAGAATTCAATCAATTTCCAAACCATACGTTCCATTATTTGCCTTCTACAAGCAGGATGCCGCTTACGATACATTGTTCGATAATATCCTGCTTGACAGTGTTTATATTAAAATGGCCTGCACAAGTGGGGAAGATATGTTTGGCTAAATCCGTTTTTCGTCAATCCCTTCTATCTGCGTCATCATCGTCCGAAAAGTTACGACATCCTTAACGTTAGTTATAATTATCTACGTTTAATAAGCGGGTTTTTCACTCTCGACCCGTTCGATTCTGTGGCGGGTCAAACCATTAACTTTGAAATTGTCATTCATGGCTTTTTTGCTTGTCGTTTAGCATTAGATACAGTGTCGACTGTTGAGCCTCCAGCGTGAGTGATAGACAAGTAGGCAAGTGACAGCTTAGACTCGAAAACCGAAGCTGTGTCTTAGTGCCAAGGAGTCTGATTAAGATATAATTCCTTTTTTTTTCCAGCTCGAACGAGACACTTTCATTCAAGGTCTATCTCGTTTTTCACTTCTTCAAGCTACTGCTGGCATCAGAGAGTTGAAATGGAAGAACATTGAAGCAATTAAAACACTGATTGGAATTGCGTTCACTGATGGCAACTACCTACAAGATTCTTGGCACGAGGTATGGTATATGATAAAAGCACTAGAATGCAGTAAACAATAAACCCAAGCTAGAGGAAAACTTGGCACTTTTGCTGTTTCTTCGATGCTCGGCTAAAGAAGATCCATCATCAAATATATCTATCTTATACGAAAAAGTTTTAAATTTGGATAAGTAGTTGAAAATTTGCCCTCTTTTTTTTGCGTTCTTCGTTTGAGTGGTTCTTTTTTCATCGTCAGATTTGGGGATGGAGCAAATGCGTGTAAGTCAGAAAATGATGCTGTCATCCAAGCTTTCAAGTCCACCAGTAGGAAGCTTATATTTATAGGACAGGATATCGTGATGTAGCCCGCGGTCTGTTCCGATGCGTATTCGTACGTCGAACTAGTTGGCAATCCTAGAATATTTGCCGATGAAGTTCTAGTCGACAGCTATTGCGCTTTATTAATATATTCAGCCGTTAGAACAGATTTATGTGCAATAATGGTAGCTAATAAATTTTATTACTTGTAGATCAAATAGATTTTCATTTGCACGTAAGAGCAAAAGTATGAATTCAGCGCTTTGCACGTTTTCAAAATCCTGCACTAGCTTACGAGAAAAGGCGATCTTTTAAAAATCAACATTTAGCTGAAAATCACAATATAGGTGAAAATTATGTCACTCCTGCTTCAAAATCCTGCTAAGCCAGTATTAAATAACAGCTGCGCAAATAGAAATTTCCATATTGAAAAGAATTCTTGATAAATAATGACACCTAAAAATGAAAATGACTTGATTAGCTCATATTTGAGAAAGACGAAATATGTGGTAAAGTGATGAATGCTAAATAGAGTAAATAATGATTTTATTAATAAGAATTTCGCTCTAGCGTGCATTTTACGCAGCTTTTCGCACGAACTAAATTTCGCTTGCGCTGTGCATATGCGGGCCTGAACTTAGCCGCTTTTAAGTACCTCTAATATGACAACTCAATCACTTCGTTTCTTAGCTTAGGTTTTTGTCGCTTGTAGGGCATAATTATAAAAAATAAACAAAATGTCGTGCCTTGTAGCCAGGGTTCGAAATTGACGCTTGCCCGAGGCAAGCTGAAATGGCCTCGGGCAAGTTATTTTTCGGCTTAACTTGCCCGACGGGCAAGCTAACAAAATACAGCGTATTAAACTACATCAAACAAGATTATATTTAGAGATGCAATTTAGGTCCGCTTTTGTTGGAATAAAATAAAATGTAAGTAGAGAAAGCTGTTGCTTGCTTTATTTTAGCACTTTGCAACCATTACAATGAACACTTTGTTTAATCGAACGCACATCATTAATACAATTAACACTTAATCGCTCCCAAATTTTTCTATACTCAGACGCGCTTTGCAACTTTTTGACACAAAATGCTACGTTTTCCGAAAAAAAAAAATTCCCATGCTTGCCGCGTTAACTACTGTTTCAAATATCACAAGTACAAACCCTGCGCTGCATAAAGACAACGTCAAGAATTTTGCAATTATTTTATTATTTTGAAGGTCTTTTAGCTCTTATCACTCTTGCAAAAAATTTCGACTTTCTAGTTGGTGTAGTTTCCAAAATATTCGCGATTGAAAATGCATTACAATCAAAAAAATTATGTTTTGCTCAATGGATTTGGAAAAAGTTATTTATTAGGTCACCTTACCATAACAATCGCGCACCAAAACTTGATTCTGGAAATAGGATACACGTATTACGCAAATTCACTGTTTTTGCCAAAAATACATTTTACACATTTTTTTCCTAAGATAAACAGCCTCAAAACTTATTGTGCCTATTTTTTTTTCGGGCGAGTTGATATTTCCTCGGGCAAGTAAACATTTGATATCACTTGCCCGACGGGCAAGTTGTCAAAAAAGTTAATTTCGACCCCTGCTTATAGCGTGCCAAAAAGGTTAGCCATTGGGGGCATCGTATTGGGATAAATGACACCAACGGCTGTCTGGTTGGGATTACCCAGTTCTTTCCTGTGAATAAGAGCATGGCGCAAGTGAATGTTCATCTCAGGATCTGGGAAAGGAATAGCCATTGATTTTAGTAGCACTCCAAGGGACTGGACACATCACCGCCGTCTGCTTTTCACTGCCACTGGGCTCTCATCATCGTTCGCCTTTTATGACTCGCGCTATGGGCACGGCTACGGATCGTCTTGTGTATTTTCAAATGTTAGTGAAATTTGATTTAAGAGCTCTTCGATGAATTTCTGCACATCGCAACGTAGCTTTTTTTATGATTTCGTTTAGCATGGTTAACGCATGTTGGTATAAATAGCTAAAAGCAACACAGCAATAATAACATCAAAGTAAACGTAACCTTTGCGAGCAAACTACTGAAAGCAATCCAACTGCACAGTTTGTGTTTCGTGTATTAACAAAAAATGATTTATGATTACTGCTGAAAGACGAAAAAAGTGAAAAAAAAATTAAAGGGACCGTCCCAGAAATTCGTTTGAGAGAGATCCTTTTGAACGAAACCAATGATTTTTCATTCATCTTTTTGTCTTGCAGAAAATTTCCGCTATCCTATACCATTAAAAATAAACTGTGGTAATCTATTGTGATGTCCGCTTTAGTTCATTGTTATCGATGCACTTTTTGAAACTCTGATGTTATCCACCGATTCATATTTTTATTCAGTTTGTTTTACTTCTCTTCTGTGTTTGACAGTGACATCGAAACTGCTGAAAATTTATTTTTGTTGCTCGTACTAATTTATAGTTTAAAATTTTAATAGAGGTAAAATAAATTAAAACTCAATACAGTTTTCACAGTTTTGCTGAAAACAAAATTGCTTTGATAATTAGAGCGTGAACGTAGCAATAACGCAAATCTTCAGTTTTCACAAAGTCTTGAACGATGAACATTATCCGGCTCGGCGCAAGCTTTAACCAGTAAATTCTGCATTAGTGCATTAGCAGATTGGTCGTAATGGCCTTGTGCGGTTGTGCTAGATCCGGCCTTAAGTGCGATCCAGTTGACACCAGTCAAAACACGTTTTTACTGCTTTTTTTCTTGCTTTTCGTAAGCGTCACTATCGAAGCCGAAAACATGGTCGCTGTCATTTCTAGACAGGGTGGCTTTGGAGCCACCGTTTTCCGACTTCATGTTAACTTGTGGGCACGGGGACATTGTTCTGTTCGAGATTTTACGTCTGATATTGTTTCTCGCCACTCGAAATGACGATTGAATTTTCGTTCTTCGTCTGTTTTCGGATTTCTTCGTCGAACTTCGGCTTTCATCGCTAAGTGTCGGACTGGGCGAATGTTCTATGCCCGACGGTTCTTCTATTGTGGGCTTTTCGTATTTGACAAACGTCCGTAGTTGTACCGTCTGAAACAAACAACATCTTAGTCGTACCAGTACCACACCGCATCAAAAACATGTCTAAACAGACTTTGTTTACAGATCATACTCCAGTACAGCTTAGAAACAGATTAAACGCCATGCACTGATTCTTTCTATGCGTTGAACGTAAACAGATTACATTCAAAATATCAACGGCAAACTATTTGCAACGTTTTCCGTTTCTGTTTCATATCACTTTTAAAAGCAGTGCGTTGTCACACATCTTGACATCTTTCTCATTGGAGCTTTTTCGATTTTAATGTTTAAGTTTATAATCTAAGCGAGCAGGTGCTTAATTTGGATTAGTGTTGCTTGAAATATCTTGTTAATCCTTACTCAATCCAGATTGGTATTTGCTCGTAAACTTTGTAGACAAACGGAAAGGTTGTTCTTTTGGAAACCACTGTCGGTAGTTTTTTGTGTAGCTGCAATAACAGTTGTCTTACTGCTTAAAAAAATTTTAGTATATTAATGAATCAAAATATTTGCGTTTAATTGCATCTTATGGACTCGTGGACACTCTTACCAGTGTTGCCAGATCATAATGATCAAAAACTCCAGTACAGGGTCCTAAAATCTCTAAAATGAGTGTTATTGTGCAAAACAAAAAAAGATCACAACAAACTAACAAGAGGTTTGGATGAAGTCCAGACAATCTGAATTGAGGTGAAGACCAAAAAAGTCTTCGCTCCCCAAGAAGCCAATCTTGCTTAAATCAGCTAAAGACCAAAAGAAGAAAAAGACAAGGTTTGCGATCCATTCCATACCATTTTCCATTTTCGCCGCTAAATTGTGGTAGGAGGGGTTCGATTTTCGGTCGAATAATCAAACCAAAGACTATAAAATTGGTATTCACGGCTTCCCTTGCTTGAGGTTTAGCAATAAAAAGGGACAGTGTGAAGCCTCCGCCGTGTATACTAGACAAGTGGGCAGTAACTGCTTGACTCGAAGACCAGAAGGTCCCTTCGCTGTCTCCTGGCCAAGTTAACTTGGCAAATAAACTAATTACAATGACCGATCTGCAAGGACATGATTGTATTGATTGGGTCTAACACTGAGTATTGCAGGATAATTGCTTTTTCATTAATCTATTTTTCCTCTATTTACTGTTTAATATTGTGGTAAGTTAATCATTAAATAGACTTATATAGGGAAGCGCTACCTGACAGTATTGTCTTTAAAAAGGTTTAGAATCCAAATTGAGTTGAATGACCCGTGTTTCCAGTAGCTTTATAAAGTTCAAATGCAAATCCGTTTCAGGCTGCTTTGTCATGGATTATAGTATGGCAAAAAACGAAAATTTGACAAAAAATCAAAATTGACAAGTTCTGCGCAAAGTGCAAATCTTTTAGGCAAAAATTACAGAGTTTGTAAAGGCTTTAGATTAATTATTGATTTGCGTATTTTCATTGAAATGTTTAGAATTTTAAATGCTAAGGCCGTAAAAATAGACCTAACCTCCCAGACCGAAGGGTAACTAACTCATACGTCACCAACCAACGGCTGTTCTGCAATGGAATCCAAGAAACTAAAAAAAAATACATCGAGCACATTATGACGCAAAAATCAGCCGTTGAACAAGTTATAACAACTATGTTTCATCCGAAATCGTCGTTGTAATTAGAAATCGCACCAATATCCTGCCCCTTTTCAACGTACTACAATTGAAATTGTTACATTTCGATTAGGTTTCGTAATTCTACGCTCGTCTTTTGTTTTACGTTGTTTCTAATTGTTCTGAACGTTTCTTTTCAGTTGTCGTTGATCTACACACATGTAATGCTACACCACCAAAATTAATAAATTGTTCTTTAAAAGTTAAACGAACTGTAAGTGTAATCATAGCCATATATCGATTTTTAACCCTTTGATAGGCACATCTAAAGATTGATTTTATCGCCTCATATTTGAAGAAATGGGCAATAACGTGTGCGGAAATCGTAGATTTGGAGGCTGGCCGATGGTTTTTAGACAAACGCCCGGTTCGCCCACAACTACACCAACTTTGTGTTTCATTTGATTGTGAAACATGACATTTGTCAAACCTTTTCGCGTTACCTCAATATGCGTTGTAGAAAGAGCATTTTGAGAAATTAATTTTGGTGTTGCTAAACTTGATTCTTTTGAGAACAGAAAGATAATACCAGATCCATGCATAGACAGGCATCATTTTGATATGAAACCGACCCAAAATATGGGTGGCTAATTTCAGTTTGTCACAGAACGTATTGTATTGGATGGCATCTACTAGTCTAGGGAGGGGGATAGATGCATGTGAAATTGTGCTAACAGCGTTGTAGTTACCATTATCTGAGAACTTGGAGATTTGGCTTATAGGGCGTTCATATTCGTAACTGGCACTCTCCTTATGACGCAACAGCTTTGCGAAGTATTGCAGCAGCAGAGATTCGTCGGCATTTGGCTTGTAGTTGATGTTTTCAATTCGATTTTATTTTAGACGCTTTTATGTTTTGTTTCTTGTTCGATGTTTTCGACTTCGGCAGTTTGTTGTTATAAACACCGAGCTCAAAATGGAACCGCAAAAATTTAAAAGATCAACAAATTTCATAACTTTGTTTGTAACTTTAATGATCCAAAGACACATTTCAAACTCGTCAAATAGTAACATGAATAGTTCGATTGATTGTGAGTCGGAGTTTCAAAGTTTTCACATATTTTAGCGAATTACAGTCAGTCCACAAAAAAACTAAAATGATAGTCGCATTCGTACTTGCTTGGATAATAATGGAAAGAAACTGAACGCGGAGATTGAGGAATTAAAAATCAATTTTAATATTACTTTCTATCACATCACACAAACGTGGCATCTGTTTTTCGGCAACATGAATTTCGCATAATCTGGCGTGTTAATGATTAATTTTAATAATTGTACAGCTAATGTGATTAAACAAACATCTCCAAAACGGCACGGTGGCCAGTAGTCCACTTAGTCCAGGTAAATTTTTGAACGATTTGTAGTGAATTGTCCCGATAAACAATCAAAAGACAGTAATCTTTCAAAGCGTTGTTTTCTAGAAGTTAATATTCAGAAGCATGATAATTAATCTACTTCTTTCAAGCAATTAAATCAAATTATGCCAATTTACATGCCGATTGAGCAATATGACGTCATCACAAAGTTACCCCTCTTCAACTTCTTAAAAACGATGAGGTTCTCGAGGCATGTATTGCAAAGTGTGTTTGAGTCAAACTCTATTTATTCTAAGCGATATTTTGGGCTTGACACGATCATTAATAGCCGAATTTGCATTCCTAAACTTCTACCTCTAAATTTCTTTGTTTTTTCATTTGCCAAATAAGTTGTCCCTGGCAGAGAAATGGGATGCGTTTTCTGCGTGAAATTTCAATGATTTGAATAAGACTTACAGTCACCCCTTTAAGGGCCTGTTTAGGGCATTATTTCATCGAAGTTTCATTGATATTCGTTATAAAGTTTCTCTGATTAAAACTTAATTTCAATCTACTGCGCTTGTGAAAGCAGTCCCTACTTTTTCCACTTAAATTCTTTATTTTTTATTTGGGTGATATTAAGGGCTTCCAAATAAAATATTTCAATGAAAGAGGTGAACTTATTTCCTAAATGAAAACACATCAAAAGTCCTAGTTTTTTGCTTACCTGTAATTCAAACGCTTTGATCATATCGTCGTATTCCTGTTCAAGGACGTCTAAACTTGCCCCGAGTGAGGTCGCAAAGTTTTCCAGTAAAATCTCATTCCAGTTGCTAATTCCAATTTTTTTCCGATTAGTTCGTTCCATTATTGTTGCTCTAACTACCAGTAAAAGCAGTAAGCAGCTTAACTAAACTAGCCTGTCTGTTTGGCGCTTTGTTATATAGTAGTCTCTGGTATGCTGTCAACAATTGTCTGCTATATTGCGAGGCACGGGCGACATGTTTTTGTTCGATAAACTGTCACTGGTAACGTAATGCCATCAACTTAATGAGCGAAATTTTATAGCGCCGCTTTAAATTGCCTTTTTCTACGCACGGAATAAACTGCAATAAATTTTAGATTACCGAATACCGATTACAGTTAAAATTTCAAATAAACTGTTATAGATGAACTCAATAGCAAACAAATCCTACTTTTTTTCAAAATGAAATATTTTAAGCAATAAATTTGAAATGGCACATTTCTTCCATAAGGGGAATTTTCCATGATACGATATTAACTGTCTTTTGAGAGTTACGCATGATAGTAGTTATCGCGTAATAGATAACATTGTACATCATAAAAATTTTGACTCATCATTCATCAAAGGTAAATTTTCTTTCTTCAAAAACGTATATTAATTAAAATTTGTTACAAGATTGGTTTGGCTGGAAACAGCGAAACGTTTAGGATGTCGCCTATAAACGTTATGGTTGTTTTGGGGTTCACGACAACTGACCGCGAAATAACTCACTACCAACTAACCCAAATGTTGGCAGTCATTTGACTTGGTTGGTGTTTTTTTTACTGCTGAACGTCCACACATCATTAAAGTCCAACTGTTTTCCTTTTTTTCAGATTCTAAAGTGTATTTCGCATCTTGAATTGCTGCAGTTGATCGGATCGGGAGTTAAGGATCAGAATACCACCGCAATGAAGAAATCCGCGGGATTGTTGGATAATAATCCTAGTGCGTAGGCATTGATATGTTTTTTAAAGTTCTAAAAGCTACGGTTCTGAGCGTAGGTTTAATTTTGAGTTCTGTATCGGCTATTGGTCTAAATTTTCAGTGAATGACAAAAAAAATTCATACGTTTTTATCAGAATCAGCAAAAAAGATTAAAAAGATTTGCATTTTTTGCTTTCAAGCGCCAAAATTGTTTAGTAATCACAAAAATAACTAAAAATTTTGGCAAATAATCGAAAAAATGTTTTTAAATTCGAACATTTGACCGGAAATTCTGGAAAAAAAACCCAGCTGTTTACAAAACTTTAGTATTTCTTATTGTCTGTTGGTGACTGGGATTAAACTTTTTCAAAATTTCTAAGGACTTCTAATTTTCGTGCTTCATCCATTGAATAACGCATTACTTTAGTTTTTGATAATAGCTTTCTCGTTAAGCGCATTTAAATGACCTTGAAAGTCATGAATAATTTCTAAGCTTAAATGATGTTTGTTTACTGATGTTGTATTGGTTGATCGCAAGACATTTGCAGTTTTGTTTTGCCTTCTCTTAGTTTCAATTTATGTGTAGAAATGAATTTCATGCGTTTGCTACCTGACATTTGTTGCTGAAATGTATTCAATACCGTCATTGTTGTTTATTTAATTTCTCAGATGTATATACATGGATTTTGATGCATATTCGAGTATTTTGAATACCATGTCATATTCTATTTACGGTGCATATGAGATTAAAACCATTCCTTGATTATTTCATTAACTACAAATTTCGTTGGAACAAGATAATTACTAATGTTGCTATTGAAAATTTAGTTTGTTATTTTGGCCTGAAAAGCGTTTTTGATGACTATCAACTAGAACGGTCGAAATTGAGCATGCTATTGAAGGCGATTACTAAGATCAATACAACGTGGCTAAATAATACCCCAATAAACTGTTTTTCCGTTACGGTTTCTGGAGGATGACTCTCAGTTAAATAGAATCTTTTTGATTCATGTGTAAAAGCCAGCTTTTCTTGGTCTGTCTAACTACGCCAACGCAGGACCCCCATTTTTGGATTTTGTTTGCAAGTCTTTCTTCGGGCTGGCTACCCACACAAGGGGTAGACTGCACGGCCAAATAGGAAAACGTCTTTCTCTAAAATACAACGGTCAACGGTGTATGACCAGTTAAGGAATCGAACCGGTAATCAGCAACCTTTTGACCATTAATCCGACGCTCTATCAACTGAGGTATCCCCACCGCACAAAAATAGAATCGGACGATACGCCATCGGGATCTTTAGCTGGTTTGCAATCAGCTTCAACAAGATGAATATTAAACATATTCCCATTTATTCGTCCTAATTAGTGCTTATGACTTCGAGCTACAGTATGTGGAGTGTGGACTCAAAGTTACACGATTAAAAAAACCTTAATTGTTTCGACCTATGACGGTAGGCATCTGAAAATGTAAATGATGCTAGACATCTAAAAAGCATTATTTTTTAGTTTTAACGAAGACATTTGGCATGGAACAGCGAAAACTGGCAACCATTCAAGAATCGATGGGCGAAACTAGCTCGCAGAGTATCGTAGTGGCAGTTGATCGGATCTTCACTGGTTCAACGAGACTGGATGGAGACGCTATTGGTATTAGATTAGTTAGGGTAGAATGGCTGATTTTGCAAACCATGTTGGAGTAAACAAAAAATCGACCACTTTCATTTAATGCAGCAAAACATTTTCAGGATTGTTGCAATTCAAAACATGGAGTTGTCAACTGCTGCACTCTTGTTTATCTTCTGTATTGTCTGTATTTAGCTCCAAGTTCTTCACTGATAACATTCCAAGAGGTTTAAAAGGATAGGAAAAGCCTTATAATCTAACTACTTAGGAAGTTGTTGGCAGCATTTGATTATCTAGTACTTTGCTCTTAACATGCTTCACTATGTGATAATTGATTTTAGCCTACCTTTGAACGCGCGTTATGTCTTCCCGAGCAAGGGAAAAATTCATTTTCTGCATTCCGAAATGTTTTGTTAGGTTGTAGCCTAGTTTTTGCTGTAAACAGTCCAAAACCGCGTCTAATTCCTGATTGGTTTGGCACTTGCAATCTGCGTCAACATATGGACGATTTATCAAAAAAAGACCGAACAATTGGAACAGCAATTTTAATCCGATTTAAAACGTGATTTTCCGAGTGTTTAAATAAGGCTCATCTGCTGTTGTTGGTAACGAGATGTGGAAAATTTAAATTTCCAATCATAAATGCGAAAATATTTCCATGCAACATCTGGTTGCTTCAAATCAGTTGTCTTCAGTGTTCAACCGAAACTCTTTGTGGGACATTTTTAGCACTTTTGGTTGATAAAAACCTGTGACAAGTTTAGTTTAATGCTAGAAAAACCTTTGCCTCGAAGTGAATTTGCAAACCTGAAGTAACTTCGTTTTTTGGTCTTTTGACACGCTTATTGGCTTTTTACACCTTTAGCTCCATAAAAAGGTCGAATTTTATTAATAATGCACAAAATATTTGGTTGGATTTCATTTTTTTTTACGCCAATTAGATTAGATCAGGGTTTCCCAAACAGGGTGCCGCGGCGTGCCGCGATAGAGCTACAGATGTGCCGCGGGGTTTAGAATGTATACCTACTTATATATAACGTTCATTCATCTTACTTATGGGTTTTGAAAAAATAATTGGCAATTTACTTTACAATACAAAGTGTATACAACTGCATTTAACCGCAGAATTACTTCATGAAAACGTACGTAGCCTACGGTATCAACTTTTTAACTTAGTTTATAGCAAGTGGCTAGTGTTAAGTTACGTAACACCAATAAAGAGAGCAAAAGAGTGAGTGCTCATTTACTCTTTTTTTATTTTTTGAATTATCGTTAGGGTTTAGGTTAGGTTTTGGATTAACGTTAGGGTTAGTCCTGGGGTTGGAGTTTGGGTTAGGTTTAGGGTTGGGGTTAGGGCTAGAATAGCGATTTTCTTCTTCTTACGTAACGTAACAGCAGCCTCTGCCTATTTTATAATGACATCACAATATGGCATACCGGTGCGGTACATTTTTTTTCTGCCATTGCTAGAGCAAGATCGAAAGAATAAACTTTTCAATACTGTAAGGCAAATATGAACCGAACATTTTAGTCTAAGGCAAAGTAAAAGGTATATATAATAGGCCTATTGATGATAAGTATTTAGGCATTACTAGACAGGAAACAAATACAGACAACAAAGAAGTGCCCTCCTAAAAGCATAAATCAACTAATGTCTGAAGAGCTAAAAGTATGTTTGTCTGATGTCAAGCCCAGAATTCAGAGACTTTTGTGCGCAAATCAAGCTCATGTTTCTCATTGAGTATACCGTGCACTGTATTGATTGACATTAAAATGACTTCTGAATTTTTTTGCTTAGCGTTGTTCGTTCAAGGTTTTAAAGAAAATTTTTTAACAAGCCTGGTAAACGCAGAGCTATAGGTTTGATGCAGCATTTCTACGTGTGCCGCGGTCTAATCAAACACTTCTAAGTGTGCTGCAACCCAAACAAGTTTGGAAACCACTGGCTTAGACTATACCTTTTTAGTTTTTACTACTTTTACTTTGCTTAGTCCACTGTCAAGCGATAATATTATTCCTTTCAGTTGATTTTGTGCACTGGTTGAGCAAAGTGTCACTGAATGAACTATGCAATCCGTCCCTCCCTCGCAAGTTCTCACTGCAGAAAATAGTTGAAATTTCATACTACAACATGGGAAGAATCCGTATTCAGTGGTCAAGAATATGGGCAATACTGGGTACGTCACGATAAATTATATTGATTAAATACTGTAGGTCTTATCAAGCAGTTCTTTTCAAATGCTCTTAATATTTTGAAATTAAATTGTTTTTTTGATTCAAAATACCAACAGTTCTCTTTTTTCAAAAAATAAAAATAGGCATGGTATATTTTAATTTTTTTTTAGTGCTGTTAACCCAACTTTTTGTTTAAAAAGGGGGAGTAAACACATTGATTGCAATTCTCCAATGAATAGTTTAAAAGTGTAGTTCTTAGCATGGGCTAGAGCGTATGTATTATCAAAACAACAATACCTGTTGATTCTGTAGATTGAGCTACAATAGGTTCGAGAATTTTTAGTTTTGTGCAGCGTATCATGAACTGATTGTAATTGTTTATGTTTTTGTTATAGGGGAGCACTTCAACGCCGTCGGTTGTAGTGATGATGAAAGTGTTGCGTTTTTTGCCGTCGATAGTTTGCGCCAGTTGTCGATGAAGTTTCTTGAGAAAGGGGAACTACCGGGATTTGGTTTCCAAAAGGATTTCCTCCGTCCATTTGAACACATCATGAAGCACAACCCTTCCCTAGTGATACAGGATATGGTTGTACGATGTATTGCACAAATGGTTACCTCCCAAGTAAGCAAGCAGCTTTTTCACTTAGTTTTTCGTTAGTTTAAATGCTGCGAGTTCTAACTGTACCCATTGGCGAAACAGTGCATCGAAAATTCATAACTATGCGCGATCAGATGACTTTCCAGTCCCTTCGCATCCACCGCATTGCTATACTCCAAAGTGCTATTTATTTATTTATTTTAGAATTATTTGTTCCAAATTGAGTAGCGCAATAAATTATGTAATTGAAATGCACCAATCTTATAATTTACACTCCCTCTAATCTATCAAAAGCATTTATATGGTGCAGGTCTGACATAAAGCACGTTTTACTAAGCAACTCTGTTGAAAACATTGATGAGGTATACCGCGTTTGCATAAATTATGTTGCGTAATTGAAATGCACCTATCTTATATAATTTACACCCCCTCTAATCTTTCAAAAGTAGTTTTGCGGTGCGGGTCTGACATAAAGCACGTGTTACTAAACAACTGTGTTCAAAAATTTCATGAGGTATACCGCATCTACGCAGGTGCGGATTCCTCCAAGCACGAAGTAGTCGTTGCAATGAAAGTGCGCGGATCATCCAATACTTAACATCTGACACTGTCCGGTGACTGGAGAAAAAATATGCACTATAACAACATTTGACATTAATATGTTTTTTTGAGCAACTTAATTTAAACATTGTTGTTTGTTGTGATTCTAATGATCTTCCAATTAAAAGATTACTAGATTTCTTCTATTTTTTTTACGTTTTTCCAAAATTTTTATGTTTCTCAGGCTCCCAACATCAAATCTGGGTGGAAGAACATCTTTTCGGTTTTCACAATCGCTGCGGCACACAACGACGAAGCCATAGTGCAATTAGCGTTTGAAACTGCCCACAATATTATCAGTAAGTTTGCGTTCTATTGTCACGTTCTTTGAAATCTGATGTTAATTTGAGTTTTTTTGATACCCAATGCTCACAGTATGGCACAAACAAGAAACAATTGTTTGGACTTTAATTCCGTTACGGTATAGTCGTATCAAGACAATTTTCTCCTTCCATTTAAACTCTCAAGATTTGGCATGTAGCACAGCCTTTTTTTAAAATTTTTAAAAACTTTTTAAACTTTTTTTAAACATGGTTTTCCTTATCTACCGCCATTGGTGAAAGTGATGCGAAGATGATTTCAGAATCTGCAAGCTTGTTCAAAATTTTGCTTGTATTTTTCTGCAAAAAAATGATTTAATGAATAAAAAACCATTTACGCGGTCTTGTGCAAGTTATGTTATTGCCGTGTTTTGAGAAACTATTAACGTATCTGATTGAATCCATTACTGAGCTTGCCAACCCAAAATGTTCCATATTTTTTACACCAAACATGTTTTTAGCAGAGTTTGATTGCATTAATGATAGTCTTATGACGCGTACAGTCTAATATTTTGGACATTCGTTTGATGAAACAATATGCCTTTGTTTAGACGATCTTTTTCAATTTTACTTCACTTCCATTATCCACTGCTTCCAAGATGCGATTTCTTCCCTCCGGGAATTTTCGTGTTGTATGTTCCCGGATGTAAGCATGGAAGCGATTCGCTTGATTCGACAATGTGCTGATTACGTTGCTCACAAACCGGAGGTTAGTTATGAATTTTGATCAAACTGCGGTTATGAGACTTTGTTGCAAGTAAATTAGTAACTTTCTACAGCATTTTCATCCGTAGTTGACCCCGTCTGTGGATGTGACCCTGTTCAATATCCATCCTAAATCAAATCAAATCTTTCATTATACTTTCTATATTTCGCCGAAGCTTGTAACAAGTTTGCGGGGCCCATCTCCGCTTCATTGCTCCCGGGCAACACAGTTAAGAAATGTCGCAGCGATGGTGAGCCGTTAGCAACTCTGTGTCCGATTTGACCGATCTGAGATTTGAACCTCAGATCCCGCTCCCGAGACGGATGCGTTACCGCTGGACCAACTGGCCTATCAATATTCATCTCGCCATTACAATTCGAAACACTCCTCCTCCATGACAAAGATTGTTTCAGACTGACTGTTCGTTCTCATTAACCACTCTCAAAGCTGTAAAACTGAGACGATTTATTTGCATAATTGATTGAAAAAACTCACAACCGTGGATTTCAACCATTTGGTCTTATGAAGTATTAAGAATTTTATTTTTGTGGTTTTTATCTAACTGCGCCAAGGAACTTTAGTTTGGCCTTCCGAAAAAGCCAGTAGACAACGCTTAGCACTAGCCACTTGAATACACTTTTGCCGCGTTTCAATGGTCGAGGACATCCTCTTCTCGGACCCATAGTCTCACGCCCAATTTTTTTTTTCGTTTTGTAATTTAATGATCTCGTATGTTTTCATTGTAACGATAAGAATTTTTAAGCTTTTTGACGACAATGTCGGAGATGATATGGCGTCATCGGGGTCAGCAGGAGATCGGGTTTGGGTTCGTGGTTGGTTCCCTATTTTCTTCGAACTTTCTTGCATCATCAGTAGATGCAGTTTAGATGTCCGAACAAGGTAAGAAACATCGGTGATGTAATACGCACTGATTGTAATTGTTTACGTTGAAACAATTTTAAGATAGTAATTTTCGGATTGAATATGTCTAACTTTTCCAATCGCTTCCACCCCCTCACTCAGTAATGAATAAAATCAGCTTCTAGCATTCCAAAGCGCGTAAGGTGATGTTAAAAGTTAGTCGTAAATTTCGACACCCCACTGTAATTTTGTGGTTATTTTCAGAGGTCTTACTGTGATGTTTGAAATAATGAAGACACACGGACATTCATTCAACATCTACTGGTGGAGTGACCTTTTTCAAATTATATTTCGGTAAGTTACCTTCGGTTTTGGCATCCAAATCAGAATTTTAGGCTGTTAACTAGAAAACAGAATCATCAACATTGATCGTTTGATTTCCAATTTTGAGTAATGATTTTTATGTACTAGTATTGCTTGGAAAACTTCATTCTTGGCCTAAGAAATAAGTTAAATGTGGAGAAGTGATTGAATCAGAATTTTAGCACAAAAAGTGTACATGTGCACCTCGTAAGTGCACATGTGCAGTTTTGCTTTCACGTAGTCAGGCTGTCAAGTGTGTCATTATTTCATTTTCAATATTTTTCATTATTTTGGAGCCGTTGTCATTATTTCATTATTTTCTAAATAATCTACTGATATTTTTTGAGATCACTCGATAAATTGCAATAAATCATGAGTCATTGAAATGAAGACCTTCTTTTTTTGGAGATCACCTAAAAAATCTCGCAAAAACTACACGAAGACCTTTTTTGACTGGTCTTCAGTTCAGGTTTTTGGATCTCTTCGACTGTCCCGGTTTTCTGTCTAAAAAATTTGGTAAGTCAAATTATAATATACTTGAAAATTATCATTATTTATGCTCGAAAATTGTCATTATTTTTATGTTCAGCAGTCATTTTTTATTCATTTTTTTTAATTCAACGACTTGACAGCCTGCAAAGTGCACTTCTGTAGTGTACTTGTGCAGTTGTACGTTTGAGAAGTGCACGTGCAAAACTGCACAATCGTGCGTACTAAGTGTGGTCAAAAACTGAATTAACCCCTTTAGCTGATGTGTGTGCATAGTGCAGCATCATAGTTAGAATTGTAATCATTTTTAGTTGAGTTTTGAGCTATGGAAACCAATTTGAAAGCGCACGTATTAAAACACAGTATTCGTTCAATCATATACGCAATGCAAGTGTTTTGTATAATTCTTGCTACAATTTGTACAATACTAAGTGTTCGTTTTCTAGAATTTTTGATCAAATGAAAATTCCTGAATTACAAGTCGAAAAATCTGATTGGTTTGCTACTACTTGTAATCACGCATTGTTTGCCATCTGTGACGTATTCACGCAGTATTATGACGTACTCGCTCCCACTCTTCTAGCTGATGTATACGAACAACTACTGTGGTGCGTAGAAAAAGGTAAGGAGTGACAGGTCTATTCTACATATAAACATTTTGCCGTTAGATGCAGCAACAATGTTCAAATAATGTGGTTTGTTGTAAAAAAAAAGTGTCGGACTTGCGAACGGCGCGATGGTAAAGAATTGGTTTCAAACTTACGAGGTCAAAGCTTCAATTCTCGGCCTTTGCAAATTCCGCAAATGGGTGTAAATAGCAAATACCTGTGTTGAAAAAACTGTGTTGTGTTGTTGGCGCATGGCGCAACGGTAAAGAATTGGGTTCAAACTCGAAAGGGCGAAGGTTCGGTTCCCTGCCGCTGCAAATCAGCAAGTGCGTGTAAATACGTATGTTGAAAATATTGCCTTGGGCTCTTTCTCAATTTATGTTCCTCCTGTTAAAAAAAAAGTGCAAAGGAACAGCTTTTGGGTGGCGCAACTGTGAAGAAGTAGGCTCTTGCACTTCGGCAACACGGGATTAAAGACTTGATTTTTTATGTAAAGAAACTTATTTTTGTTTAGAAAACGAACAACTAGCTCGGTCAGGTGTAAACTGCTTGGAGAACTTGATTCTATCAACGGGTGATAAATTTACGAAAGATATTTGGCAACACTCGTGTGAGACGATTGAAAAGACGTTTAGGATGGTCTCTCCCGCGCAACTTCTTCACTGGAAAGCTGATGAACCCGGTAAATTATTGCTGAGTTATAATTATTACAGATTAGTTAGGTCATTATTCCAGCTACTTCCGTTGCACTGGATATCGGAGCAAGCGTTCAAACGAAAATCTGGTCTAAGGTGAAAAGGAATTAGTAAAATTACACTGTCCATTGTACAGTACTATACCGTGTTTTCGCTGCATTTTGAACTGTTAGTAAACTAAAATCAAGGCCCGTAATTGCCAACCAATGCAAGGTTTTAGATTTTGTTTGTACTTACTCAATGTCTTGAGTTGAAATTTCATGTAAAAGCAATACAACTACGTACGGCTTGTGTCTCGCGGAAATGTAGACAACATAACTGGGTACGTTGTGGCGTTTAAAGTCTGTACTCTGTAGGTTAATATCCTTCATGCTTACAAATTTACGTGGCTAGGTTTAGGACGCAAGCGTTTGTTGTAGCGCATATTTGTCCTTCTGTCACCAAACAGCGTCAGACGCTAAATATTGGACGATCCGCGCCTTTTTCATTACAATGACTACTTTGTGGTTGGAGGAATCCGCACCTGTTTAGGAGGTTTCAGTGATCCAATGTTCCTGTGAATTTCTTCGAATTTTTACCCACTAAATTTGCTGCTGGTTCGAAGGCACCAAGCAGCAGAGATAATTATCGAATAGCGTTTTATCCAAAGACACAACAACGAGACCAGGGTGCGCGTTGAACCCAGATCTTGTGATCAGGGTTGTCGTAAAAACGACGCCTTACCCTCTCAGCCACACTGGTTATAGAATAAATGAACGAGAAGTCGAAGAAAACTAAATGTATAGTATTTAGTTTATCACAACACTGTACGTATAGTCGTACACGTCACGTAAAATTGAAAATTTTAAACCCTACAGTCTGTTTCACCCGTAATCGGGATCATCAGGGGTGTCTTATTGAAATACTTTTTAAATAGAACATCGCTAATGGTCCCTATTATTTGGTAGAATTCTATTTGAATGAAACACCCCTAATGAATCCCCAATTACGTGCGAAACAGACTGTAGGGTTTTAGACTTTTATTATTTACATGTGACGTGTACTGTGTTGTGATATTCGCACTGGCAATACTTTCGAGCACCGTTTTTTTGAATCAGTTTAGTCTAAACGAAACAAAATTTGGACGAAAAGTCAAAGAAAACTGAATACTATGTATTCAATGTTGTTCAAAAGCATGTGAAACCAGTAATTTGCTGACTCTCGGAACCTGCAAGCACAATGACAATTAACGTTGGCCTTTTAAAAATAAACGTTGAGATCATCAACATTGAATTATATTATTTTGTAGATCGAGAGTGTCTCCAGTCTCTGCAACTCCGTTGCTTATTAACTGCGGAGTTAATCGAATCCGTGGATCGGATCTTGTTTTATCCCAACACAAGCAAAGTTCTTGACGAATTGATTTTGAAAACAGCGCAAGTATGATTTTACGTTTCATAAAATTTAATGTACTTACTGCTTTAAAGGGATACTGGTTGAGATTAGCCTGCGTTTCGAACTTTTGTGACAATATAAAAGAATGATTTTCAAAATTTTTTGCACATTAAGCAACACGATATTCGATCATCGAACTTTTCTGGTAGAATAAGCTACGCGATCTTCGGTGATCGAACATTGCGCTGCTTTGTGCGAAATTTTTCAAAATCAGCCTTATTCTGATGTCATATCATAGTATTGCGAAATGCAGGGTTGTCAATGATATGGAGTCAAACGGATTAAAGCGTATTTTCGCGAAAAAGGGATAATGAAACAAGGTTTTGAGCATCTCGATTTCATTTAATAAAACCGATTTCGACGCGTATTTCTTTAACTAGTTAAGTTGATGTTAATAATTAAATTATGAGGTTTTTAACGTTTGCCGGCCGGAGCTTTAATGCTTAATCATTTGCGTGCTTTCTGCCGTAAAGTCTATCCGAGCGGAATCTTTGTGGAGAGCCATCAGAACGGCGATTACTTGAAACAAGCAACGCGAAAAAGTTGTCCTCCCACAGGATTCGAACCTGCAGCGTATGGATTACTTGCTCAGTGCTCTAACAATTGAGCTAGAGAGGACGTCATGCCAAATTTGTACTGCTACAGGTTCTAATCCTGTGGCAGGACAACTTTTTCGCATCGCTTCAAGTAGACACCGTTCTGGTGCCTTTTTCCCTGACTTCCGCTCTGGTAGATTTTAGGCACGCAAACAATTAAGCGTAGTTAGGTTAAGTTGGCATATGAGGTCGGAGGATTCCATTGACCGAGCAGTGCAGCTTAGGGTAGTAGAACTTTTGGAATTAGGAATTTATTTGGGTTGAATCCAACTGCTTTTGGAGGAAGACATCATCGAAAGTAGAATAATAGCTGTAGCTGTTATTTCTAGTTTTAATGGCGGCGATATCTCGGGTCATTTTGCGTGGACTTGTGATTCAAAGACTACTAGCTCTCGGTTCGATTTCAAACTGATTGTGCTTCGTTGTGTTTAAGGAAAAGATATCTCAGTTCCGTTACTTTCCATTGCGGCTAAACCCTAAGTAGTCGAATCATCTCAGTGACTTAGCTTGATCAAAAGACTTGCAAACAGACACCTTATGTCTATGCATCATTATAATTATTTTGCTCCAGAAATGTGCTTGTTTCTATTCCTGGAGCCCAGTAGATGTTTCCTTGTCAGGGGTCAGCTAGTTTTTACAGCCTAGTCGCCATCTTTTGCGATCTCGTGCATCCAGCTTTTGCAAATCTCTTGCAATCATGTCACATTCCTTCACTTCTTTCCATCTCTTTTTTGGTATTTCTTGTATGTGTTAAACGATTATGCCTCGCGTCTTAGCGCGCTTTTGTTAGCGCCGTTACGTCAGGTTTCGATAAATATATGACTCAGCGGTTTCAATTACACTAAGGTTATTTGAAGTACATTTGTGTAAACTCATCGTATTTGCCAATATTTTGCAGCCAAA
Organism: Trididemnum nubilum; assembly: GCA_963965965.1. Lineage (NCBI taxonomy): Eukaryota > Metazoa > Chordata > Ascidiacea > Aplousobranchia > Didemnidae > Trididemnum > Trididemnum nubilum. Next base: position 43,566,921 of record OZ014470.1, read on the forward strand.
AAGTTTTTGCAAAAAATCTTTACAAAGGCAAGCAGTATAAATCTTTTAGTCTGTAAGCTGAAAATTGTACGAGCTGTAGAAAAAAAGTTCTTCCGACTCTCGGGGGGCTACTTTTTGAAACTAAATTTGGAAAATATATTGTCACACCAACTTCCAGAAAAAAGTTCTCCTCTCGAAACCCTGCACTATTTTTTTTAAACCGATCTTGAATGTGGAAAGCAGATAATTACAAGATAAGTGACGTCAGAGCGACGCAAACCAGAAGTTAGTTACGGTTTAGACTGCGTGTCCAATCGAAGCGCTCGAAAAATAGATTTGTCATTGTGATAGTGCCAATGTCATTCTGACGCGACTGTAAAAACGCGTGCCGATACAGGGGATTTCCCTAACTGGCAGTCTATTTACTGAACTGCATTATAGGCCTTGTTACGCTATGCAAAAAGTCGTCTAGAAAACAGATATTGTGATACCCATCGAAGAACTAGATGAAACTTGGCAATTTTGAAGATTAAAGAGTACTGAAGTCAAATATAGTGTCTTCCGTGTCAAATCGGTGCCGATTAGAAGTTATGACGTCATAAAGAAAAAATACTCCCTAAAAATTATTCTTACTTATTCGGCTCTATATTTTGCTATGGGCGGTATAAATCCTTAACATTACTTTTAATTATCTTCAAGTTCGTGACGTCATTGATATGATGACGTCATAAACCAGAAGCAAAAAATTCTTTAAAATTAATAATTTTTTTAGTAGTTGGGGTGGGTGTTAACTCTTCTAATTACCGCTTTGGTAAACATACAAGAACCAAACTATTTTTCAATGCGATACTATGTCATTACACACATCTGGTAAAAAACTGGTGCAAATCCATAAAAGTTTTCGTACTACAAATCGCGTTTGATTTGGTAATGGTAAAAATTTATTAGAAATTCACTTTAGTTGGTATTGTACACGATTCATATTTTAACTAGTTTATGGATGCCAAATAAAGTTCGTAACTAAGCTGATCTTCGATGTAACTTGGTTGTCACAACGTCTGTCATTAGTAATAACGTCATCGATTGGTAGCGTAATAATGATGACGTCACGGAGGGTCAAAAACAGCTCAAAAACTTTTCAATTTTTCAAACACTTGATATGGAACTATTTGTGCCCCCATGGAACACTTAACCTACAACTTGAATGACGTCACCTAATGATGTCATTATTAACTGCAATGACGCTAATTGCTAGAACAATACGGATCGATTCTAACATGGCTGGTGATTGACCGGCATTTTTTCTTACTATTGTTTCTAACTTTCGATGTAATGATTTTAGGCCTACAAAGAAGCCTACTTGTAATTATTTTGAAATACTGCATTTTTTTGTTAATCGAATATCTCTTCCAAATAATGACGCCATCGATTAATGACATCATTACGAAAAGCCATTTTTTGACATGAAATATACTATGGTAATTTTACTATAATGCAAGTTACTGTAGATCATACAAAGATATACTGATTGTAGGCCTACACCATCAGGAGCTATAAGCACTAAGAGGCTCGTTTCGTCCGGTGACTTCTAATAGTTTTCCAAATAATTTTGTTTAATACCATAACTTTCGACGTCATCATTTGATGACTTCATAGCCCATAAACATTTTAATATATTTCAAAAATTAGCTTTTTTGCAAACGATTTCGTCTTACAGAGGCAAAGCGGAGAGCCAAAATTTAGTGCAAACTATTATTACAATTAGCGCACCAATTAATCATCATCATCATCCTCACTAACATCGTTTAATAGTTCAACTTCAACTACAGTCTCACTATCGTTTGAACAAGATATACATGAACAAAGTTCAGTGCAAGAAACCCCGCTTCGAACACAAGAGCACTGATTATTGGAGCATTTGTTTTTTTTGCATTTACGGGCGTAAGTTTCAAGCAACTCAGGTGGAGCTTGCTCCTGTGTCATCCAACGTACTGAAATTTGGTTGTTTGCAGCAATCATCCATCCACTTTCCTGTGGACTTGGCGCATTGATGTGAGTTTGAAGTGCTCTATGCCAAATAGCAGCTTGATAGTTGGCTCTTTTGACATGTTGTTCAAGGGCATTGCGGAAGGGTGGCAAACGCACCTCGCAAAAAGCTCTCGTACAAAATATGTTGTATCGTGCTTCGTTTATGTCATTAACCGACTGGCCATAAAGCTTGCAAACAAAACGTTCCATATTTGCTAGAAGAGCATCCGATACATCAAAACTGACTCCCAGACTCTGAAAAGCTTCTCGGAAGTGTGCATCATAGTTGAACAGCGCAAAAGCCTTCTTCTTCCCTCTACCAACAAATGCGCTCGTTGAGTCTACCCCAGTAAATACATGTAACCCCAATAGACCTTCTCTAGTGCAGGAATTTTGCATCTCTTCGCTCAACAAGGTAATATTGATCAGTTTCTTCTCCTGAATTCCTAAAATTGAAAATAAATTAGTACTTCCAAACACTGGTATATTCGATCACACCTATCTACTTATCGTAGGCGTTAGCATTAAATTTCAAACAATAACCCAAGTGATGCAATACTATCTGTTAAAGAGAAAACCAATAGAACAAATTCTACCTAAACAACTGTTAATGTTATTACTATATATTGCACTTACCAAATTCTAGATAAACAGTAGTGGGTAGCTTATCGACATGGCAAAGACCAATAATGAAAACATCCGAATCCGTGGTGGACACAATAATAGTCGAGTGCTTCGCAGCTGCGTGCTTCGAGTGCAAGAACAACCGCGTATCAGCTTCGACATGATCACAATGCAGGTCTGGAATCTTAGCGGTTTTCCCATCATGATACACAGCATTGCAGCAATCTCCAAGAGTAATAAACAAATCAAACGAAACTTGACTAGCCAGCAGTTCTAGATGCAGATATTTTGCAAGCTCTTCTTTATTCTGCCCATGATGAAGAAATTCCTTCCACTGCTTTGGCAAAAGCTGTTCGGGACCAATGATCCTACGAAGTGACGATGCCATTTGACTGCTCTGACCTAAACGACGCGCTTGCTCAAGATCTTTAATGAAAACGGCTGGATAAGTATCGAACACTACATCAACTCTAGAGGCATTAAACCGATGGCGCATTGCAAAGATCTGAGACAAAAAAGAAGAGAAAAATTCTTTGAATGTCTTTGGGAGCCGAGAGGGTGGAAAACTGTCAATCAGGCACATGGCGTCAATGACTAGAGCGGTGGTTGGCAATGGGTCATTCGATGCTTCTGCTACTGGCCAGATACTTTGAACAAGTCCAACAATTACTGATTTGGGCGTTTTCGCTAAACAGCCATCAGAACTTGCTAAGGGATATGACACTGGTCCAAGAGAATAGGCCAGTACATCTCGAAGTTTGACTCTGTCTTGTTTCACCATTATAACGAGACGAGCAAATAGTCTTTTGTTTGAAAGATATTTTCCCTTTTTATCTTTTTTGTGTTTACTTGTAGCACTTTTGAACGTCTGCAAGTGTAACTTCTTCAAGGGACTATGAAGTTGTTTTGGATCAGAAGTGAACTGAGCTGTGAAACGAAGCTGAAAATCTCTACCAGATTCAAAAGCTTTCAAGAAATCGTGTTGACATGAAGCTGAGGCAACAATTCCAGAATAAATGTTCACCAACTCAGATCCATCGTAGCTGAAAGGATTAATGGCAGCTTCTACAACTTTGATTACACTATCGACTCGTGCAACATCTCTTGCTTGGCGAGGAGGATCAAGATCTTTTGTATGTCGATCTGTTTCGTCTTGGTCAGCATACTTTCTACACAATTGGGTCATTGCCAAGCGCTGTGACTGAGACAGCACCCATTTCGCAACAGCATTGGGACGAGTTGTTATCCCGATTATTCCACCAGCTGACTTACTATCTCTGTTGATAGTTTGCTCAATCACTTGGTCAGCAGTTGTCGCGGAAAACGCATAGCGATCTTGTTGCTGAATGGCAAACTCACCATCATTCAAATGTTCATGAGAGAAAGGGTGTGTTTTCTCTAGTTCACGCATTTCTTTCAGGTACACGGGGACGTATCGAGAGTAGTTTACTCGATCGTAAGCAAACAGCCAAGGGGTCATCTTTTCCAAAGTATTTAAGTGGCCTTCCCAGTCTGATCTTCGAGTGCAGCTAATGAAAGGCAATAAAGTAGAAACCATGTCAACGTAGGACTGCCACAAAGCAAAGGTAGGCGAAATTGAAGATTGAGTGGCACAAAATTCATCGTAATTTTTCAACAAGTTCTGCATGACACTTTCCTGTAACAAGCTCTTGTAAGAAGTGGACGGAAATACAGATAGCAGCAATTTTGCTGAGTCGATGATTTCTGTTTGCAAGTCTTCATGAATCGAATTAAAATAAGCTTCAAATTTTAGATGTTCCAACGCTTCTGCAACAACTTTGTGTGCCGAAATGGCTCTATTGTAATGTCTGCCTTGTAGAACAGCATTATCAGATCCAATGGCTACTACTTCAGATTCAACCAAAATATTGAATAAGCCCGCATCCCCAAATCTCTTGCCTATAACTGCAAGAAACGTCATACAAGTGTGGAACTCCCCTAATCTGATAACCGTTCTGTTGTGCAGATCGCTGTCTGCCCAGCGAATGTCTTGAGCTTTGATATATATCGCCATATCTACCACAATAGTAATTGATGGAATTCTTAACTGATCAGCAATGGCAACACTGCGCTTCATCATAGTAAATACAGTGTCGTAACTTGTAGGTGAAGCTGGTATCATTGGCAAATATCCAATTCGATCCTTTACCAAATTAATGTTTCCACTCAATAATGTGTTATAGCCTGTCCAGTTGGGAATGGAAGCTGCGTCATCAGAAGTTTTAAGAAAAGCATACACAAAAATCAAGTGAGCTACATCTGTGTGACTGCTTCTTTCCAAGTGAATGGGAGATGACGATGAAGCTCTCAACAATGGTCCCACACGTTTTTTTTTTTGTATAAGGCAGCACTTTTATTGGTTGGCTTTCAACAACGTGCTTACGTTTGGAAAGAAATGTTCGTTCTGTGCTGTAACTAGGCATTGGCTTGTTTGAGATGGACAGCCTCTGCACAATAATTCCGTTGGTGTGGTGGGTTGTTCCTTTGCCAGACACAGTTACTTCACTGAAATCAATGTTATCCCAAACTACAGTGGTATACGCAGAACAAAAACCAGTAGGAATCTGCAGTTCATTGCTACCGGCCTGTAGCTGAGCCAAAGCTGTTTCTAATGAAGACACCACAAGTCGAGATGAACAGTGACCCAGTTTGTTCAGTATTCCAACGATAGAAGATGAACCGCTTAGATGATGCAACATCATGCCAAGACAATAATGTTTGGGAGTTGGTTTTTGGCCTTTCGATTCCAAATATAATAGGTCCTGCAATAGCGATAACATCTTTAAATGCACCGACTTTTCAACCTCAACAAACTTCTCCACAGTTACTTCTTGTGATATACCAAGCATCCACGCAGTGAAATTATACAATGGAACCGGTATCATTGATTCTGCAATTGGAATGTCTAAATCGTCGGCAAGTGGAGGCCACTTGTCTCGTAATGGGTTGTCATCGCTTTGCAACTGCGCTCTCATTATCATTGCTGCATTGTAAAGGTTATGCACATCGTTAGAAGCACTTTTGCTTATACCACTGGTTGAAGGTAGTTCTTCGTCATCTTCAGAAGAGATACTAGGAGACAATCAAAAATGTTCTAGCAATGGCCCAGGTTGCACAGTTTCAGCATACACAGTATTACTTTTACTTTGTTTCTCTGGAAGGTGAAACACGAGATTTGGATAGCTAATTTTGAGTTTTTGCTTCAAGCTGGTTGATCTGAAATAGAATGAGATATAGGCTATAGACAGAATAATCTGAATCATTTGATATTTGAAACAGCTCTAGTTAAAAGAAATCAAGCAGTTTGTGCACTAAAATTGTAACTTCTACTAGTATTCGAGTCTGCTTTCGTATCATGCGGAAGGTGATATCTAAATTTTTTGTGAAGATTATGGAAAAACATAGGTTAAAACTTACGTATAGCTGGAGGCATCAAGGTTTCCTTGCGTTTCACAGATGTTAACAAACTTTGACAACAGACTTTTTGGCTTTGTGGTGGGCTTTCACCAAGTACAATAGGTTCCATTACCTCATCACAAAATGATTTATAAGCCGAATCAAAGGCAGCTTGCCGTGATGAACTACAAATAAGACATATGATAAGATAATTTTACTGTAGCAAAGGCATATCAACATGTCAAAATAGAGTTACAAATGTAACTAAAAACAGCTTATTGAGCATTTGAAATATCAATAAATCCACTGAAATATGGTTGTTGACTATGATACTCCACGTTTCGAAACTTACAGACTTACCTAATTTTATCCGAATCACAATATTGCTTTCTGGTAAATTTTAAGTAACATTGTTGGTGGTACCGCACTTCAATAGCATTGCATTCCTTTTCTCGTATTTGCCGAAGTATATCCTCATTATTTTGATGCTCGGCAGCTGCGCGTAGTTTACCTAATATTCGAATAATTTGATATTAAAGGTATAAAAGTAGCAGAATCAAGCCACTACTGATACCATGAAATTGCTAATACAATTGATCATTATCGTCAGCTTTTAGTTTGGTTTTCAGTGTTGCAGTGAACATTTTGAAAATAGGATGTTGCTCAACTTTTTAAAACATGAAACTAATAAGGGTCCTAAGAATTCCAAGAAGTAAGAGCAAGTTATTCTGTCACTCTGCCTGCTCTCTTGTATAATGCATTCACAAAAAAGGTCTTGAAAACATTTAGGAGCGCACAAACGACTTGAAGGAATAAACTTTGTTTTGCCCTGTTTTTTTAATTATCTATTTTTAAATAAAAAATAGCACTAACCTGCATCTTTTGTAAGAGCAAGACGTAAAATATCTTTCTTTCTTCCCATTCTAACTTGTAGAGGTTTGCTTAAGTTACTTTCTTTTTTTCCACAAATAATGCAAAGCATAGGCAGTAAATGTGCAGGTCTATTTTTTTCATGAATCTTTAGCGAACTGGATGATCGTAAAACTTTTGCTGGAACAACATCTTTTTCATTATCAGAATCATCTTCCGGAAGCTTCTTTTTGGAACATGTTCTAGCAGATATTCGTTTTTCAATATTTCTTTTGCTAGTAAACCGACAGTAGCATCTTCGATGAAAACCATACTTGTGAGAGATTGTTGAAAAAACTGTCATTGAAGAATTGTCCCACAGTTGCTTATGTTTAAGAGCTGTAACTTTTTCAACACCTTCCAAAGAGAGCCATTGCTGTGCACATTTCTTCAGGGTATTAAAATTTGTGTCAGTTAAGTTTTTAACATCACTTTCATTAACATCATTATAGTGAATGATGCACTCCATATCTTTAGCACAAAAACCATCTAACAACGCTAAATATCAAAATTGTATTATATTGTGGCATACCAGTATAAGCTACTGAATCTACTGATGCATACTAGGGCCTATGCATAATTCTTATAATGTTGTCTTAGCTGTGAGCTGGAAACTCAAAGCTAAAATTACTACTTTAATGAATTTGTAAGAAACTGTTCTGGTACAAGGTCATTCACATTCTAGGTCTGTCTGCATGTCTAGTTATGGTGATGGAAAGGCATGATCTGACAATCACCAATCTGATTGATTCCTCTAAACTTGCTAGGCGCCAATACAATACGACTTTGATAGCAAATGTGTTTTGCTCTTGGTAATTAACTTAGAACCTAGTTCTACTGAAGAAGTTTTAAGTTACAGTACTCACACACAAACACTAATATGATGGTGTGGTAGGCAACTGCGCCAAGCTACAGGTAGATCAATGCTGGTACTTAAAGTAAAAGCTACCAGTAGTTCAAGTGGATCTATGGGTTATCTATAGTAGCTACAGGATACTGTTTAAAGTGTAACCATAATAGGCAGCACTATACACCAGTATCTTCCGTATTACCTGGCTACTGGGCTAGCTTCTAGCTTCTACAATATGTCAATGAGAGGGGACTAATTCTTCAATATGAGTCGAATAACTAGCCTATTTTCTGTAATATTTATATAAAAGACATGTTTAGTTGGTCCCTGTAGAACTTAATAGCTAATCTCCACTCACAGACCAGGCCTTAGCTATGTATTAGGCCTACTTTTCCTGCACCTAGTATCGGTAGCTTTTCAGGCAATGTTTGTTTTATAGCGGTACAATCAGGCGTTTTCAGTAGATCAGCTGATTCAGCCTGATGTTGCCATTTTTCAATCTTTGACAAACATATTTGGTAAATTAACGAATAAATTAACTGTGCTTCAATTTAACAAAAACAACTAAACCTAGGTAAAATTGTTACTTTAGTGCTATTAAATTGCGCTTTTTGTTAATTTTTGTTTACAAAAAATGACAAAATTGGCCGGTAATTCAATTTAAAATAAAATACGGCAACACAAAATCACTGGTGTGCATCCACGCATCTGTATTTATCCGCTGTAACTTTGTATAATTAAAAACGTGATTTCTTAAAAACGGCACCACTTTGCAACGGAAGACATTCCAATCATGTTGAGTAACAAAAAATCTATCTACAGAAAAAATTTTATGTGGTTCTTCGATGGGTATCACAAGACGACAAGATAGAACACACTGTAACCAAAGGTGATCGGAGTCTAAAATTTTTGACTCCGAATCCACTCCTGCTCCGAAAACATTGACTCCTGATCCTGCTCCTGCTCCTGTTTTAGCGCAAATGTTAAACTCCGACTCCTGTTTGAACTCCTGTTTAACTGCATGTTTTTTTTCACTGTATGGGACCAAATTCAACATTCTAATTTACGTGGACCACAGACTTTTGGTTAAGATAACTTCAATTTATTGAAGTCTATGATTTAACAACATTCTTATGAATAACCAGAGCTTGCATTTTATAGGTACATTGTATTCCTCAAGAGTTATCATAAGACCTCTGAACTGAACTTATGCAACCATATTCTATTGAAGCCATGATAAATGTAGGAAATGAAGAAGCTTGCTTAAAAGCTTAGGCTACCATTAATATCATGATCATTTAAATCACCTCACTTAACTGCCTTGCTTTGCTTACTTCAACTTGATTGTTGAATATATAAATTGAAGTTACAATAGAATTATATTCCGGTATCATATGGAATCAGCCGTTGCTCTCCTTAGAGAACCGTTTTACGGTTGGGGTTTGGCAGCGCCAGTCAATAGCAAACGTTTCCGGTCGTGCAACGGAAGTGCAGCGGCTTTTTGTTGATTTTACCCTTATATTCTAGCGCAGCTTAGCATCAAATTCAACAAGACTAATGTAACTAAAATCTGAAAAACAAAACGAATCATTAAGCAGTGAAAACGAAAAAGCTAAAAATACAGGCAAGACTGATAGGCTTGCTTAAAAACAGCAGATTAATGTTCATGCTATTATGACATCTTGCTCTAATATCACCATCCCATACTGGGTACTGTACATGGTGAGACAACTGCAGACAAAAATTCATTTATTTGGCTGATATATATCTGCTGAGCACTATCAGTATTTACATCTACTTGAAGATCTACCTCCACACAACACTATGATTGCTCAATACTGAAAAAATCTAAGTTACTGCACAATAAAACACTGAAAATAAAGTGAACATGAAAATGCAAAATTTGATTAAAAACAGCAAAGCCTTAGTTAAAATTCTAAAATTCTTAAACGTTTCGGACTTATCTAGGTCCATCATCAGTAATTAAACTTAAAATCTTATTCAAATAGAATTTCTATTTGAATAATTTGAATAAGATTTTAAGTTTAATTACTGATGATGGACCTAGATAAGTCCGAAACGTTTAAGAATTTTAGAATTTTAACTAAGGCTTTGCTGTTTTTAACCAAACTAACGCAAAGTGAAACTACTCTGGTAAGTTTTTCATAGCGCCTTGGCTGGTACTATGCAGCACCATTAAACTACTGACTGCAGTAGCAGAGAGGCTTCTACGCTTCACTTCTAATATGTTGCCACTTGTGCTAAAAGCTCTTTCGCTTGCTGCACTTGATGCTGGAACACTCAAAATCCCAAGAGCCATGTGACTTAATGTCAGAAATTGCGATTTGATGGTGGGGTTATTCCAAAATTGCAAAATGTTAAATTCATTTTCTTTGACACATTCATTTAGCACACTCTGGTTTGAGAAAACCATGGCAAGATATTCAGTAACTTCATCTTCTTTTTGGGCAACTTCAGTGTCACACTGCCAATCAAAAAATTCATCTTCCAAAGCAGCTGCCTTGGACTTTTTGCTTGGTTGTCCATAAGAATGTTCCTCATCAACACTGCCAACTGATGGAGACGAGACAATTTCAGACATTAATGACCTTGCCAAATCATGGACTCGTTTTGGTCATCATTGGATATATCTGGCGATCTCAAGGACTTAAACTTTGGATTAACAAACAAAGCCAGCAAATGAAAATCTGAAATCGTAAACTTTTCTTGCAAACACTGCAATCCTCTTTCCTTCAAAAATGCAAGCACGTTTGAATCTGGTGCCACTTTTGCCATAGTTCGTTTCAATTTAGAAAAGCAAAGATATACTTTGTGCAATGTTGGCAATAGATCACCTTCTAAGGCTTTTGTAGCTTCCTCAAAAGGTTCCAAAAACTTGATCAGGTCTGATATAACAAGCATGTCTAGATCTAATAACATGTGGCCTTGCCTTCTCAAGTTCAAAATCATTTCCACATCATCTTTGTTTTCAACGTAAGATTTCAGCATGTACAAAACTGTGTCCATCTTGTTTCATTACTTTGCTTCAAGGATTTTTTGAGCTTCTTATTAAGACCAGACTGCTTGAAGTATGTGGTAATGGATTTAACAGCAGAAATGTTGCTCTTAATTTCATTGACCAACAGTAGCGAAGGATCATCAACATCTAAAGGAAAGCATGACTTGCTCAAAGATTTGACTTGCAAAGTGTGTACCAACACAGTTGCCAGAAGATGGCATGCGCACGGAATTCGCTTAAAACCATTTAGTGCTAGAACCATGTTACTTCCATTGTCAGTTACAAATATAGTATGCTTTGCCAATGCATCCAAAGTAACCTGTCTTTCCTCAAAAAACTTCACGATTGCATCTCGGATATTTTTTCCACTTTTTGTGTCACTCACGTAGTGGTTTACAGCTACCACACAGTGATGCAATACACCGTCCACAACAAAATGAAGTGTTAAAGATAAATATGACCGACTATTGTAGTCAGTCCACATGTCAGTGGTTAATCCAACATATCCATTTGCTTTGATTGCCGATTGCGAATGATCAATTATCTGGTTCTGTTTTACATCTGCCTGTTGCACAGCATGGCGTTTTACAGTGTGTCTAGATGGCAAAGCTTCATTTACTTCAAAATTTCCATACTTGGCACCAAGTTGGACCAAACATTTGGCCATATTTTTAAATCCATGATCTTCTATTGCTTTGAAAGGCCTAATGTCCTTTGCAATAAAAGTTACGGATGCATCTAGCAGCTTCTTTTTATCCAACTGTGACAGCTTTTGGGTTGATTTAAAAAAGGCTGTTATGGGCCTTGATGTAGTAGCCTTTTGGGAATGTTGGTTGACTGGATTTTCGGAACAATGGGTCAGATGGTCACGCAAGTGTGTTGTACCACTGGTCGATCTGTTGTGTTTCAAGGGATTTTTACAAAAACAACAGAGCACGTAACCAGTATACTGTAGTGGAGCACTTGTGTATTCTTTGGAAAAATAAACAAATCAAAAATCGGTCCAAACACTGCTCTTTTTGTTAGACCCTGTCCCTGACTCATTTTCCAGGAACACTTTTCCTTCTTTTAAAAACTTGGATATAGTGCTGCTACTTAAGCTTAAGGCCATGTTTGGATGCACCTAAACATACAGGCCAATGTTATTAAATACCGGTACTAGTAGACTACTAAGCAACAGTGATATATATAGGCCTAAAACAATCCATAAATCCTGAACCAAAGATTCTTAGTGGGCTAGACTGGCCCGAATGTTGCTAAGCCCAGAGCCCCTGCTGTATCTGACTTTAATGGATGTAACGTAAATGCTGAAGCTGAACCGCAAAAACGAACGCCTATCGAACCAACCCTGGCCTTCATGAAGCCTGCCCTGCAGTCTGCTGCCTGTGTGCCTGACTGCCTCTGCCTGCCTGTGCCAGTGACAGTGTAGGTAGTGCGCCTGCCCTAGTGCCCTGTTGTACTAGTATGTGTAAGCTACTGGTAGCGTACCACTGAAACATCGTAATGAAATAGATTCAAAAATCCGCATTCGGTCATTTCAATGCTGTCTCCAAGCCAACAGTACCGGTAGGTAACCAGCTACTAGCCCAACTAGGGCTGGGTTGTGTCCAGCGTCGCTAGTCTATCGTGATGGGAATTTTTTTACTCTGACAAAAAATGACAACCGTAACAAACAGACTCCGGATCCGGCTCCTGGTCCGGTTTTTTTATGTAATTACAACTCCGGCTCCGGCCAAAATAGTCAAACTCCGGGTCTGGCTCCTGCTCCGGTTGTTGATCACACGAGGAGCTAGTCGTGCAAAACTTACGCAGGGAGCCGCACTCAAGCGTAACGGTACGTCGCTTTCGTAAGCTAAAAAGCTGCTGCTACGTAATTGCTATCCCCTCAGACTGGCATTGCTGCCCTAACCCTAACTGTTATGCAAGGTTTAGAAGCAAAAAAAGATGATTGCATGCTTCACCTTCAAGGTTCCTGCATACTGTATCACGTATGCACAACCCATCCACGAATCGAACCCAGTTACCGCGGATCGAGAGCTAAGCGTACTAACCACTCGACCACCCAGCCTGCAGCATTGAAGAGACGAAATGTCGTATTTAAACCAAATGTATGAGAAAAAGGCAATACAGGGTTACGCTTCAATGCGGCTGCCTACGTGACTTTTGCATGACTAGCTTCTACTGTTGATCACCTCTGACTGTAACAAGGCCTAACCTCCTTTTCCCCAAGCTTGTTGGTTTCTTTTCACTCGTAGAACTCGGAAGCCCTGTTTCTTTTGCTCTGCTTTTCGCCACTCTTGCCTTTTCCTCGACCTTTCTCATCAAGCATAGCGGACAAGTCGAATGGTTGCCTTTCGTTAACTTGCTCATCAATAAACCTTATGACGGTTTCAAATTTCCAAGTTCTGAAGTTATTATTGGAACGGCCGACGCTCGCGTCGCGTGTTCCTCTGTTTTTACTTGGCCATTTTCCAACTAACGAGTGCGAAATTTCAAACTTTTGCGTATAACTCGAGAACAGTTGGGTCTAGCTACATGAAATTTTGACAGCAGTTTGAGATTAATGAGTTGTATGTTTGTACATAATTTCGAGGCAATAGGTCACGTGACTTCGGTTTTAGAACCCGAAAACCGCCGCGAAAGTTTGGCGTAAAAAGCCGTCTCAGTCAAAAACGGCTTAAGTAGGGCAAAAATATTTCATCTGGTTATATGTCTTAAGATACCCTTTCATCCCAACCAACCCACTTTTAGCCGCGATGAGGTTTATTTCTTTTTTTTTTTTCCTTTTTCCTTTTTTTTCTTCCTAAATTTTGTACGCTCTTCTTCTCCTAAACCACAAAACATGGAAATTAAATTTTTGTGTAAAGTTGTTGAGCTGCAAATGCAATTTTTTCTCCCGAAATTTTTTGGGGCAACTCCACCGGGAACCCCCCCAAAATGGGGCCCCAAAAAATCAATCTTTTGAACGACTCAAGCTAGAGTTCTACTTTTTTTTGATATCAGTAGATATTTAACAGACAATTATTTTGACATAGTTTGGAGGTGCCACCCCCCCCGGGGACCCCCAAATGGACCCCCAAAAATCAATTTTTTGAACGGCTCAACTTAGAGTGCCAGTGTTTTATGATATCAGCAGATATTTAACAGACAAATATTTTGACATAGTTTGGGGGTGCCACCCTCTCGGGGACCCCCCCAAAAATCAATTTTTTGAACGGCTCAACTTAGAGTGCCAGTGTTTTATGATATCAGTAGATATTTTAGAGACAAATGTTTTGACATAGTTTGGGGGTGCCACTCCCCCAAATGGATCCCCCAAAAATCAATTTTTTTAATGGCTCAAGCTAGAGTTCTACTTTTTTTTGATATCAGTAGATATTTAACAGACAAATATTTTGACATAGGTTGGAGGTGCCAGCCCCCTGGGGACCCCCCCAAATGGACCCCCCAAAAATCAATTTTTTGAATGGCTTAACTTAGAGTGCCAGTGTTTTATGATATCAGCAGATATTTAACAGACAAATATTTTGACATAGTTTGGGGGTGCCACCCCCCCCAGGAACCCCCCCAAATAGACCCCCTAAAAATCAAGTTTTTGAACGGCTCAAGCTAGAGTTCTACTTTTTTTTGATATCAGTAGATATTTAACAAACAAATATTTTGACATAGTTTGGGGGTGCCACCCCCCGGGAACCCCCCAAAAATCAATTTTTTGAACGGCTTAACTTAGTGTGCCAGTGTTTTATGATATCAGCAGATATTTAAGAGACAATTATTTTGACATAGTTTGGGGGTGCCACCCCCCCGGGGACCCCCCAAATGAATCCCCCAAAAATCAATTGTTTGAACGGCTCAACTTAGAGTGCCAGTGTTTTATGATATCAGTAGATATTTAACAGACAAATATTTTGACATAGGTTGGGGGTGCCACCCCCCCCCCCCCCGGGGACCCCCCAAAAATCAATCCTTTGAATGGCTCAAGCTAGAGTTCTACTGTTTTTGATATCAGTAGATATTTAACAGACAAATGTTTTGACATAGTTTGGGGGTGCCACCCTCCGGGGACCCCCAAATGGACCCCCTAAAAATCAATTTTTTGAACGGCTCAAGCTAGATTTCTACTGTTTTTGATATCAGTAGATATTTAACAGACAAATATTTTGACATAGTTTGGGGGTGCCACCCCCCCGGGGACCCCCCAAATGGACCCCCAAAAATCAATTTTTTGAACGGTTTAACTTAGAGTACCAGTGTTTTATGATATCAGTAGATATTTAACTGACAAATATTTTGACATAGTATGAGGGTGCCACCCCCCAGGTACCCCCCCAAATGGACCCCCAAAAATCAATTTTTTGATTAGCTCAACTTGGCTGCCAATCTGTTTTGATATCAGCAGATATTTAACAAACAAATGTTTTGACATAGTTTGGGGGTGCCACCCCCCAGGGCCCCCCAAATGGACCCCCCAAAAATTAATTTTTGAACGGCTCAGGCTAGGGTGCCCGTGTTTTATGATATCAGAAGATATTTAAGAGACAAATATTTTGACTCCACTTTTCTGGAGGTTCCATAATCAGCTATTTTTGAATAATTTGCTGATTTTACGGTAGACAAAAAGTACTTTTGAGGGTCACAGCATTAGCTATGCGTCGGTCATTCACTGGGTTTGCTGGCAAACTCCCATCTAGTTTTCTTGCACAAATTGGACATGTATAATAGGATTGAAGCAGTCCATTATTGGAAAATTCAGCTTTGGTTGTAACAAACATGCCGATTGACTGGGCAATGCTCCGTAAATTGCATAATTTTGTACAATACAATCACAGCGACGTAACTTTGCTTGCTAGAGAACGCTTTTTCCACTTGATGTCCCAAATTGCATGTTCCAGCGAATCATTTGGATCTTCATACTAACCTTCGAGAATTTTCCAGATTCGATCCATAGCATCTTGTAGGTTCCTCATTACCTAAGCGTTTTTAATGTGTTCGTACACATCACCTGATATGGAGTTTGCAATTCTATGCACCAAGGCGTTTGCATCCATATTCCAAAGTAAATTGTCTCGAAGAAGTTGCTGTCTGAACGTAGGATAATCAGATTTCTTCCCACTGAACTTGGGCTGATTTTCCTTGCTCCCCAAATCACTTAGCACTGCGGAAGCATACCTGTTATAAAATTGTCAATCCACGGCATGTTGTGGGTCCAAAATTGTGGTTTCCATGCTCTCTATCCCTTCCAAATTTCGAGGGATATGTTAGTGGTGATATATAATCGTCTACTGTTTCATTAACGGACGTAAAAGAACTATGCGGCGTATTTTTAGTAGGTTTATTGATTACATGAGGTTGAACTTGATCTCCTGCTTTATTATCATAGTCATACAGTAGTCGCGGTGTGGAAAACAAGGGAATTTTACTCTTTCTGAAAGCTTGTGGAATGTATTCAGTGGCGTCTTCACGCAGCTAGTGTCTTTCCTCTGTCTGTTTCTCTACTGGTGTTTTACTCGGTTATGAGATGGGGTTTGATTTAGATTGACCTACAGCTGAAATGGCAACATTGTTAGGATTTTCATAACCCTTTTTGTTTTGACATGCACCATTGTAACCTTTCCCCCGCTACATGACGGTTGGTTTAGAACAGGATCCACAACAAGTGTGTTCTCTGCCTTTGTGGTCGTGTTCTGTCCTCTTGTTGATGAAAAACCTCCCTGAAAAGGTGACATCGTAACACCTTCAGCTTCCTTAGGTGAAAGGCGAAATCTAACATGACTTGCGTCAGCAGACATTGCTTCGTCAGCAAAATTTTTGTACCGGTTCAGTTCTTTTTCCTAGTTAAATTTTTTTTATACATTAGAAAGTAGGCTCCTGCCCCAAAGCACTAATCCCAATTTGAAGCAGTCCTTTACAGTATATGGTCCGTTAAAACTGGAAAACCACACTAAGCAAAGAGTTTGAACAGTTAACAACTCTGCTGCTCGTGATATATGGCATAAGCTGCCCCCTCACCCAAATAAGCCCGAAGCAATGTGTAGCAACAAAAACAGAAAAGCACTAATCTGCACACCTCTGCCAGCGGTAGAAACCACTCCAAGCGAGCGAAGGAAGATGTCTTACTGACAATAACACCTTTGCTAGTCCTCTGCGAACAAACTGGTTTCAGTACTGCTTCTGGTACTGAGGCCTTCTTCAAATTTAACTTTCGATTCCAGCTATCCACTTCTCAAAACCGGAAAATAATTGTTAATTGTTACTCGTAGATTATATTTGTTAATTATACTCGTTATATTCGTACTCGTTCAATTCCCTTAATTCACATCTCTATTCACGTCACATTCAAGTACTAATAGAATATTCAATCTCAGTCGAAAACTACCAAATCTATACTAAGTCTACTCAAAAGATCAAATCTCCAGCAACCATCCACTAATGCAGGCCTGCACAACTTGCTGCAGTACAAGGGCCATTACAACACAGACTTACTTGATGCAGACTGCATGCTTTCGCTGTTGTAGCTACCACTGCTACGGCAAAACGTCTTGTGATCGTAGAAAAGTAAAAAACAATCGTTGCTCTTTACCTGTATGCAAAAACATCTAATTATTGTTTTTTGATACGTATTGGCAGGAAAAACTTATCATTGCTGTTCTATTCTTCTTTTATTAGTGTGTAACCATTATCGACTATTTTTAAGAAATAGTTACTTTTTTATGGCAAGGACAAATTATAGGGAATTATTGAAATGTAAGGTGCATTGCAAGCATTGACAATATGTCAACAATAAACACAAATCTCAAAAATAAAGTTTAATGTGAAATGTTACTCCTTTTGTTGGCAACAAGCTCAGCATAATCAAGCTCGATACTTGAACAAAATATTTTAGTATGTCTTCTTCTAGATGCCTATCAGTAAGAGAAACATTGTTTGTTTTTGTTGAAGCTCATTAGTGAGAACGTTTGTTCACATACTGTATAATTATATACGTGCTCCCAAATAAGCTGAACATTTGTTTTGCCAACGTAAATAAATTTTTGAAGCTTTCTTTTTATACTCGTAGGCACTTGGAAAAGTTTTGCAAACTGCTTTCTCCATTTCAAGGGCCACAATAAAAGGTTTCGAGGGCAGCAATGAAAGGCTTCACGGGCCGTATGTTGTTCAGGCCTGCTCTAATGAAGCGACGCAAGCCTGGCACAACTGCAACGCATTGCACATTGTGACGTATTGAAAAACATTGCGCGCAGCACACACACACAGTAATCCGTTCCACTAAGTCCAATCCCACAATTAGAACAAAATTCTACACCAAGTCACTCAGAAAGGATATCTAAATGATTTCATTGTTTTCTCCTGCAAAGCAGACATTGGGTAGAATTATCAGTCACCAAGAGGAATATCATAGGCTTATAGCTTTAATTTTCTTTTATAGAAGCTAGTGAAAATTGGAAATGTTTAGGGTAATACTTCATTTTTTTTCATTATTCAAATTTCATTATTTTTGTCTCGAAGTAGCTTCTTAGTGCTATTTTGCATGGCCTTTTACATGATATTATGTTGATGATTTTTGACTTGTAAGGTGGTTATGTCTATCGCGCATTACGCGACGTGGAAAACGCGCATCGTTTGATTGCATGTATTCGTTTTGGTTTTTTATCGTCAAGAAAATTGCGCTAACTATGCTCGTAAATTCATGTGCTTAATGGTTGGTATAGTGGTCCATTGTTTGTTTGTATTTCAAAATATCAATACCACAATACATAAGCTACTTTACTGATTGTAAGAGTTATTTTAATTGGGTCAATCAAATCAATAGTTATCATGGCATTCATCCATAGAATGTCGCAAAGTTGTCAAGATAGTGCAACCAGATTCAGAGTTGAAAATGCTTCCACTCTGTTGCAATATGCCAACAACAAGCGCTTTTCAGACCAGTTCAATGACGTCACCAGTGTAGCCAGAACTGAGAACATTCCAGTCAACATACTAATCCTGTCCTGTTATTCCAAGTTTTAACAGAGTCCATGTTTTTGTTGCCCATAAAAGGACGATATCGAAGTGAAGTGGAAATCCAGAAATTTGACAGGAAAGCTGTGAGAGCTCTCATTGATTTCATGTACTGTTGCAAAATGGTCATCAATAATGAAAACGTCATAGCCTATTGGCAGTAGCAGACTTTCTTTGAATGGAGAATGTGAAGCAGTTTTGCTTTGAATTTTTAGTGGACAACCTGAGCATCTACAACTGTCTTGAAATGGTCAATCTTTCCACACAGTACAACTACCTATCATGACTTAAAAAGACATAAATTGATTAGCATGAATTTTGATCAAACTGCGCAGACTGCCAGCTTCAAATAATAGTCCAAATCTGTTTTAGTTTCATTAATTTCCAATCTTGATTCATCTGTCATCAAACAGTCATCTGTATATGACGCTATTTTGAGCTGGACTTGAGAAGATAAAAGTCGATTTTGCTGAACTTTTTCTTTTCATCAAGCTTCCTTCACTTTCGATTCAATTGCTAAATGATGTCGTATCTAAAGAACCATTAGTTAGAGTGAACAACGATTGTTTGAACGCTTTGACTGCGGGTATCATTGCAAAGTTTCAAGTGGACCACCCAAAAGTTTGTAAAATCTTGTGCGTTAGTGGTTACGGTAAGCACTTAGTATTTGAAGTGTGGAATTGCACAGAAGATTGCCAAGCGAGCCTCAGTACCATTCTTTATTGAAGTTGAACGATTTGTTTACTATATTGGAGGATGGAGCACCAAGACCAGCGAAGGCAGAATCAATCAAGTTTATCAATTGAATCTTTCTGAACCAAACGTACAATGGAGAGAAGTGGTGGTGATGTCAAAGAGTGGAGAATTCTTTTGCGCAGCTGTATACAATGGTTGTCTGGTGGTTAATGGAAGTTCAACACGATCTAAAACGACTAGTGCGTACAATCCAGGATTAAATTGATGGAGAAATATTGCTGCTACCAACAGACGTAGAGGTTATCATCAATTAGTAGGCACTAACGAAGCTCTGTTTGTGATTGGAGGTTACAATAATGGCACCATGTCATCGGTGGAAAGATTGGATGATTTGGACAGTCAGTGAAGAGGAGTTTAAACAATAAATACTCACAGACGTCAATTTGCTTCAGTGGCTTGCCAGGGATTAGAGATTGTTGTTATAGGCTGGAAAAAACTGTAAAAAATACGACCTAGAAAACAATACTAGGAATTATGTCAGATCTATGAATGTCGAGAGAAAGCACCATTTAGCGTGCGTATTACAAGGCAAGATTTATGTGATAGGAGGACAGTATGCTGCAAATCAGTTATTGAAAAGAGTTGAATGTTACAACCCCGAACTAGATCAGAAACGATGCATGAATGTTTGTACCATGGTGTGGTGGTTTTGTAAACCTGTACTACTTCATCTTTTAGGTGATTCACCAGTTCGATGCTTTTCGTACTTGTCGTAGTCTTAATATGAGCTAATTCTGGTATTTTGTTTATGCGCATTATCAAGGTTGTGTTCACAGTTTTTTAAACGGAAATTTGGTGCGCCCGCTTACTGCCTTACTAGATAGCTTACAAGTTGCAGTCAGTTAAAATAAAGAACTGATACTCTCGTACACTTACGATTTTGGGCCTAGTGTAGACCGTATCTAAAATTTTAAATCTTACTAAACGGTTTCCGTATTTGGATCGATTTGAAGCAAAATTTTTGCTGTGTTTTTATTGTTTTGCGCAGTTGAAATTGTATTTAGAAAACTGTGTTTAGTATAGTAATTGATTTAACAAAAGCTAGAAAATCAAATATTCAAGTGAACATTGCAATTACTTTTCGTCATGATCGTGTTTTTGTTGCATATGATTTATGTGATTATTTATAAATCTGAGCTAATTTAACCATTGTTGAAAAAGCTTGTCGTCTTTCGTGGTCGACTACCGAGAAGTCATAACGACTTCCACTGGCAGTTAGGTGGCAATTTCAACCACCAACCCTGCAGCCACACGCAGTATAGAGCTGGGCTGCGCTGTTTTTAGCTTTTGGCTCTCATCAGCAGCCCTGAGCACCTCTAAACTAAGAGAATATCCCAGCCACCTCTCAGCCAAACTGGGAAAACCTTAATGGCTTGCACAGTGGCAGAGGCTTTACAGGAAATAATCTTTTTTTCACTTATGTTACTTTACAAAAAAACACTTGAAAAACCGATGGGCTCTTATAGTAAGGACGGCCATGAGCTATGCTTAATATAAGGGCTTTTGGTTTAGATGTGCTCGGGGCTGCTGATGAGAGCTAAAAGCTCGAAACAGCGTTGTCCAGCTCTGTGCCGATTAGCCATTGTTACTTTTTTGGCTTTTTGTTCTCGATGATCATGAAGACTGCTTACGTTTTTTGTTGTACATGTTATTGTTAATGCTTCTACCAACTCTTATTGTAAATATTAACATTGCATGGTCGCTTGAGATTAAATAGATAAATGTAGCAGATTGCTATTGTTAACGGGCAGTGGTGCAAGTGAATCTGCTAACCTTAGGTAAAGTTCACTTACACATTGCGTAGGCCAAATATAGCAAATACTAAAGAGCATTTTATGCTGGGACACAAAGTCTAAGATGGTCAGCCCAAGGATGAGAACCGTGTGATGAAAAACAAACTCCTGGAAAAACTAAACCGTATAATACTTGGAAAAGAGTTGATGAAGAAAAAGTTAATAATTGAGGTTGTTAAAAAGTTGAAAGTTCATTTGGACGCCTGAATGTCTACGTTGTTTTTTCCCAGTATATCACAAGCATAGGGTAGAATTAATTATCAGTCATCACTCATCAAGAAAATGGATGTCTTCGGCTATATCTACAATATAATCTGTTTTCAAAGAAGCTGATAAAAATTGGAATTGTTTAGGGTAGCATCTGGCAATGTTAGTGACAACCAGTCAGGTTGTTACGATTATTTTACTTGAGACTTTACACGATATTTTGATAATTTTTAGCTTGTGTTGTGGATTTTGTCAATCCCGCATTATGCGACGTGAAAAACGCACATTGTTTGATTGCATGAATTCATTATTTTTTTCACTTCCATCGTCAAGAAATTGCGGCAGATTAGTAAAATTGTGTGCAAATGGTCCGTTATAGTAAATGAGTAACCCAGGATAAAACACGCCTGAAAATCGGAATAGACTGCTGATGTGTTTTTTCCGTATATGTGCATAAATTCAACATATTTTTAGGTTTGGTCAACAACAATAGTATTTTAAACTTATATTAACATTAAGCGCAAACTGGTTTATTTTGGGAAATTTTTTGTCTGGATTAATCCGTTTGATAATTACCGTTGCATTCATCCAAAACATGACACAAAGTCTTCAAGGAATTGTAACCAGATGCAGAGATGAAAATGCTGCCACTCTGCAGCAATATGCCAACAACAAGCGCATTGCAGACCAATTCAATGACGTCACAGTCGTAGCCGGAAGTGAGAACATTCCAGCTAATAGGCTGGTTCTATCCTGTTATTCCAAGTTTTTCGAGTCCATGTTTCTATCACCCATGAAAGAACGATATCAAAACGAAGTGGAAATCCAGAAATTTGACGGAAAAGCTGTGAGGGCTTTCATTGATTTTATGTACAGTGGCGAAATCGTCATCAATAATGAAAACGTCACAAAACTACTGGCAGTAGCAGATTTTTTTCAAATGGAAGATGTGAAACTGTTTTGCTTTGAATTTTTGGAGGACAACCTGAGCATCGACAATTGTCTTGAAATGGTCAATCTTTCCACATTGTACAACAGCCCATCATCACTTGAAAAGACCTACGAATTAATTGGTAAAAATTTTGCTTGGATTGTGCAAACTGACACCTTCGAACAATTGTCCAAATCTGCTTTGGTTTCATTAATCTCCAATTTCAATTCGTCAGCCGTCAAACAGTCGTCCGTTTACAACGCGATTTTGAGCTGGACACAAGAAGATGAAAGCAGAAAAGTCGATTTCACTGAACTCTTTCTTCTCATCAAGCTTCCGTTACTTTCGATTGAATTCTTGGATGAAGTTGTGTCCAAAGAATCGTTAGTTAAAGGAAGTACAGTTTGTTTAAGTGCTTTAACTTCAGGTGTCATTGCAAAGTTCAAAGTTGACCTCCCAAAAGTTTATAAAATCTTGTGTGTTAATGGTATCGGTGAACACTTAGTGTTTAAAGTTTACAGTGATACCGGAAATATCAGCAAGGCCTATCCTTCAGTACCGAACAAGCCAGAAAACCATTGTTTGTTGAAGTTGGATGATTTTGTTTATTGCATTGGAGGATGCGCTACCAAGGTAAGCAAAGGCACAACCAACAAAGTTTATTGCTTGGATCTTTCTGAATCAAACTTGCGATGGAGAGAAGTGGCGTCAATGTCAGAAAGTAGGTCTGATTTTGGTGCAGTTGTGTGCAATGGTTGTCTGGTGGTCAGTGGAAGTCGCGGGCATTCCAAAACAACTGAAGTGTATGACCCCGGATGGAATCGATGGATAAATATTGCCCCAACCAACAGACCTAGACGATATCATCAATTAGTAACCGTTGGCGGAACGTTATTCGCTATTGGAGGTCACGATAATAACGGCAGGTCATCAATGGAAAGATTGGATGATATGAAAGGCCAATGGAAAATGGTTCAATCCATGAGTACTCCGAGATATTCTTTTGCCGCAGTAGCTTGCCAGGAATATGTTTATGCGATTGGAGGTTATTCTACCGAGCGTGAAAAAACTGTTGAAAAATACGACCCAGGCAACAATACTTGGATTTACGTCAGCTCTATGAATGCCGAGAGAAGCCAACATGCAGCGTGTGTATTAGAAGGCAAGATTTATGTGATTGGAGGATATAATGCTTCAGGGCAATTAGTGAAATCAGTTGAATGCTATGACCCCGAACTCGATCAATGGGCGATTGTTGGGGAGACGGAACATAAGTGTTTGAGGCATGGTGTGGTCGCTTTGTGATTCTATAGTGTTTTGTCGTTGAGGTGATTCGCCAGTTTAGTGTTTTTTGTACTTGTGTTGCTGTTCTGAATTTGAGTTAATTCTTGGATTTTGTTTATACGCATTAGAGAGAGAGAGAGAGAGATTAGTTTATTGTGACTATAAACGATGCACAACATAGCACACACAATTTACACAAAAATAAATAACTTTATGCAGAAGCATCAGTCACCTGAGTTAGCACGAAAGACCATGGGTCCGGACCAAGACCGGAGGGTCGCTGAGTCTGCACCTACTCGTTTGTCATTTGGAGTAATTTTTTTTCTTTCACGTAAATTTAATCATAGTGTATAAAAAAAGTTTTTTTACACCTACACACACACAAAAAAAAATGATAAAGGTCTTATGAGTAAAAAACGTAACAATAACAAAGGAAATGATCATTGAAGAGCTTTGTGTATAGAGAGTGTGTTGTTGTGTATAGACCACCAAAAAATCATTGTGTGTAGAGCACCATGCAAAATGAGGTATCCTTTGCGAATGCATAAAGGCGAAACCAGAACTCAACGAACGTATCATCAACTATAATTTTGCTCTTATTAAAAGTGCGATTTGATCAGCTTTTTAAATAGCGGAACATTATTGGATTTTTCCATTACTATCCGAGGTAATGCATTCCATATTTTTAGTCCAGTTACTCAAATCGATTGATCGGTTTTAATATGCAGTGTTTTTGGAATGTAGAACTTGTCAGGTACAGCATTGCGAGTGGAGTACAAATGTATTGCTGAAATCTTTCTAAATGATGGTAAAAAAACTTGGAATTTGGTTGTTATGCATTTTACCCATAAGTTTTGCAACTTCCATTTTAAAGATTGAATCAACTTTGAGAAAATTTAGTTGTTGGAATAAAGGTTTCAGTCTCGTTTTTAGTTGAAAACTGTTAGTAATTGTTTGAACCAGGTGCTTTTGACGGACTTAGAATTTATTGAGCTCTTTAGTAGAAGCATTTTCCCAACACAATATTGCATGCTGCAAATAAGAATAAGCAAGACTATAATATACTCATATTAGTGCATTTTGTGGTACATACCTCCGGAGTTTACATAAAATTCCATTAGCCGCACAGAGCTTATTTGCGACAAAATCGATATGTTTGTGCCACTTCAGTTTATCGTCAATCACAATTCTAAGATACTTAATCATGGACTTCTAGATAGTAGTACCTGGGCTGGAAGCGAAAATGCATGGTGACCAAAATGAGGCCAACGTGTTTAAAATGAAAACTCGGCAAACACTCGCTAAAAGCATTTTTTCTTTTCCTTAAGTTTTTTTTTTTGTTATGCAAGACAGTAAGGTGGAGTACATAACCTATTTGGGATATTTTTGCATGCCACTAAATGGAACATTACGGTATAAAGTAAGTTTTGTCATAATTAGGCTATTTGTAAAATATTGTACAGTGATAAAGCAGTATATTTTTAACTTATTCTTTCGTTGTTATGCTGACCAAACATGTGAATAAAAAACAATAAACCCTTCAACAGAGATAGCTTTCATAGGGTAACGGTAATAAAAGCCAAAATTGCAAAGTATAGTTTTCTTCTTGCTACCACAATATGACAACATGTGTTGACAAGATCATTACCGTAAATTCCTTAAAATTAGTGACCAGCGAGTTTTCGGATTTTTCTGGAAGTTGATTTAGACGGTTCTTCGCCACCCAAATTACGCACAAAATTGTTAACCAATATGTTATCGCTTTTAGAACACATTGTTGTGATAGAAGATGAATATTCAGCACAGTTTTCATAAAAAACAATGTTAACGATTTCTGTACAGGGTTGCCACAGAAAATGCGAAATCAAATTTCAGGACTTTCCAGGACTATTTTGAGTCATTTTCCAGGACTGTTTAAGTTTTTTTGTTTTTTTTTTACAGGACTTAAAATTTAATTTTCACTATTACTCTTTTATGCACCTACTTTTTTGTACTTGTGATTGACAAAAAAATTTACATGTAACGCATTTGCATTCCTAGTACTGACTACCAGCCAAATGCAAAGCCAGAAATTTGCAATGGGAGGGCTGTGCTTTGGGGTCTGGGGACGAAGCCCCCAGCTGGTGGAAGCCATTGGGGGTCTGGGGGCAAAGCTCTCAGCACTCAAAAACTTTCCAATTTTTTTCGCAATAATAACTTAATTTTAGGCCTAGTTTGGTAAAGATTACTGCTTTTAAAACGTGGCATAGAAATTAGCACTGCAAAAACATGACTAAACTGGTAGCATAAACGGGCTATAGTATGTAGGTGATGGCTAGAGCTCGACCGATATGACTTTCTCAGGCCGATACTGATAACCGATATTTTACCTTATTAAATACGAAAATTTCGTCACTGTTTTTCAATTACCTTGACACTAAACGCTTCACTAATCCTCCTCAAACAGAAATACGACTGAAAGCACAATTCATACTAAGCAAACAGAACGCATAAGCGCTCGTGCTTGTTCCACAAAATAGACAGTTTAAGGTAATTGTGCTAAGTCGATATTTTATCGACGGTAGATAGCCAATACGATATATCGACTTGCCCCTGATATTGACTGATATATATCAGCTAACCGATATATTAGTCAAGCTCTAGTGATGGCTAGTGTTATAACTTCAGTCCTAGCTTTATTTCCAGGTAGTAACCACAAAATACTATCATTTAAAAAGGGCTTGTTTACACGCCAGCGTGTAAACAAAAATTCACTGTCCTAGCCCTAACCCAAAACTTAAACTTAACCTAAACTGTAACCCTAGCTCTGACCCTAATGTTAATCCCAACTCAAAATCTAAACCCTAACACCAACAACAACAATTTAAAAAATAAAAGAGTAAATGAGCACCCACTCTTGCTCTCTTATTCTCTTTAAGCAGAGCTCATTTGCACGCAAGAGGGCCAATAGGCACTTCTTTTGAAAAAACTCACAAGTATTAATCCCAATTGTCTGTATTTTATAACGCTAGATAGAGTTAATTTGGGAGGAGGGGCTAATGAAACGAGATTTAAGAGAGGTGATTGGTAATTAATAAAATTAAATACTGAATAGACCCCTTATCATTTTTTTTTGACGAAACCTACGTTAAGTATTTTGCATCAAACGATCAAATTAATTATTTTTAGCCATTTTTAGTTAGTTGTTACTGATTTTATTTTGGACCAATATTAGCACCTCCCCTAAATAAAGTTTCAAAAGTGGAATTAAATTACTTTAGCGTCGATATTTCTGCAAAAAACTGCCTCTGAAGCATAGTGCAAAAAACGTCATATTTTTCTGATTGAGCATTTTGGTCAAAGGGCCAATGGGGGACCTATAGCCCACTACGCTACTGCTACAAGAGTATTGGTTGGCAATAAATTACTGTCCATGAATTTACTCTTCCTAATAATATTCAATAATTTATACATACTGTAGGCTATACCGCAAAGTGCAAATTTTGGCATTTTAACTAGGAAGTGCTTATTTGCACTCTAGCGTACAAGCAAGAACTGCTTAAAAAAATAAGAGAGCAAAGAGCAGAAGAATGGGCACTCATTTACTTTCTTTCATTTTTTAAATTATTGTTAAGGTTTGGGTTAAGATTTTGAGTTTGGGTTAGGATCAATGCTAGGGTTACTGACAGTCTGGGTTAGATTTAGGGTTGGGTTAAGGCTAGGATATAGATTTTTTGTGTGCTTGCGTACAAATAAGCTGTCTTTTAACAATACAATGAAGCTTCTTGAAGGACCTTGTCTATCACAATGCAAATTATTTCAACAATGGCTTTGTAAAATCACATGATATCAGTTATTATTAAAAAAAAACAACTTTACATTCTGTTCTGGTAAATCACGGGAAAACTTTCCAAATATTTTCCAGGACTTATTAACAAAATTCAAGGACTTTCCAGACATCAAAAAAATTCAGGACTTTTCCACGATGTGGCAACCCTGTCTGTAAATACATCGCGATGATTTAGGCTGGATAAAAACTGCTGTCTAAGATCATTTTTAGAGAGTTCAAAAAATATACGCCAGCAGAGAGTCCCAATCTGAAACGTCTCCAAGTTTGGCTTCCGAAGTCCGCCCCGGTTTATGTCCTCAAAAAATTGTACAGCATTTTCTGGGACGACAAAGTTGATTTCATTTGATACGTCATCAACTGCAGCAACTGTTGCTTCTTTACAAGATTCGCATTTGTTCCTTTTAATGAGCGAGCGGCAACAATAGCCTGATTCGTTAAATATCACAAAAGCATTGTTCTCATCGGGAAAAATGTCCAAATGCAAGTCAGCTGCTATGGAATCGACGTTTACAATGGCTTCTTGACACACGTGATCAGTCTCAACATTTTCTTTGATTGCTTTGTCAATATCTTTAACTGACAGCTTGGAATACTTGACCAAGGAAAGTGTACATAGTTTTCAGTCACTTTCATATAACTGTCTCATCGATAAGAAGTAGTTCGCCCCACATAGTTGTCGAAAATGACCAAATCTTCTTTCTATTGTATCGGACTGAATTTTTCCTACCAATACATACTTGAATTGGCAATGATTGAACAAATATCTGGTCAATCCAATGATTGCTTTGCAGGTATGGCATAATGCCAGAAACGTTTCTTTGGTCAAGCCTGGAAGCTGCAAAAATACATTATATTGTAAAATACAATTAATAGAAAAGGCATGCTTTCACAACAAAACATGATTATGTTGGTGCAGTTATGTAAAAACTGCAAGTGTGTAAAGCGGCCTGAAAAAATGATTAGAAGCTAATGAAAAGAGATAATGCAATTATGCATTCATTGAGACAATAACATGAGTTACATGACTGCATGCAGGCTTAAAAAAAGCAAAGATCCTTGCAATTATTATCAGTTGTGCTCGTAACACAAGCCAAATATATCGCATAAAACAATAAAAAAACAACTCTTCAATTTAGGAAAAATTGGTGATTTAAAAAAGTACGAATTGCACTAAATGTTTGTACATTTCAATTTGAAACTCCAAAACACAGATTATTTGCTATATTTTTTAGTATCTACAATACTTATTATTCTGCAACTGATAATAAGGCTTTTATTATTAATAAGTATTTACAGCACTTAAGCATTAATTCAGTTAAATCATTTTCATAAATCTCCAGTTCTACATTTATTATAGTTACGAAAAATTTGAATTTAATACATCTTCCATTGCTGTTTTGTTTTTTTCAAGATTTTTAGTAAAAGCCAATAGATTTGTTGTTTCAGAATGCAAATTTTTTACTTTAGTTTATTCTAAAATATGACTGTATGAAGATAAAAGACCAACATTTTGCAAGTGATAAACATTATATTTTTATTTTAAGTAGAATATATTTTATGACAAACTATGAAATAGAAATCCCACAGAATAATTCCAAAATTCAAAAATAAAAGCCATTAGAGAAATAAAAATTTTGACTGTTTCTTAATAGCCTACTGAGCATCAAATTATTGCATTTATCACTTACCATTGATCTTTTCCAAAAACTGACATAGTCATGAATGTCCAAAAGATACTGCAGCTTCCAATCGTCTGCAGACCTGATAGGATCTCTTGTTATGTCTCATTTATGTTTTCCTTTAGATGGTGTTTTGACATTTAAAATTGACCAAAACTTAGCAAACAAATGTAGTGCTTTTGCTGTGTAGAAAAATCCATAAACTTGCAAACCATTGATTGTTGGCTCGTGCAACAACGCCATGGCAAGCTTTACATTTGCTTTTTCAATTGATTTGGGTCTCAATACAGTATCAGTTAGTTTATGAGCTATCTTTAAAGGTTTGTGGCTCTCGTTGGTATGCACAATTTCTAAATCACAAAAACGAGCTGTGACAGCATCAGGCATAAGCGGTTGCATTTTTGGCATTTGAAATATTTTTCTCGACAAAAAATTGTTGTAGATGTTTTTCACAATATGGGTAGGATCGAAAAGCAGAAAAATTCTACCACCAGTATAGACATTGTCTATGTACTCTTTCAATTCAGCATTGCAAAGACAGTCTTCGTAAAATTTTCAGTTGACTGCTGCATTATCAACAGAAATTGCAATAACGTTAAATCCAATATTATGCAGCAATTGCATAATTTTATTAAAACATTTTGCTTGTGTCTCAGCTTTGAGGTTTTTGATAGGAAAAATTCCAACCATATCTTTGTAATCGCTGCTTAAGGATGTAATCATAAAGCAAAGTGCTGTGGTAGCTACTTCGCAGTCGCTTGTTAAGCCAAAAATTTCTCCTCTGGTATTTTCAACACGCTTAGACAAATAAGTCAAATGCATTAAGCTGGCCAAATCGGATTTTTAAATATTGAGAGTCATCTAGTCTAGTAGTACGATTCAATTTCATAGTTATCTTTTTCAAAGTTTTTACTGAAAGCAGTACCAAAATATCTTCTTCAAGTAGTCTTTCGCATGCACAAGGGCTTATAGCATGAATTACATATGCAAACATCAGCAATTCAATAGAATATCTTCGATTATTTTGGCTTTTAAATAGTAGATTTACCTGTTCTAACATGAATTTCAAGAAACGACATAGGCTATTATTTTCAGAAATCTCCAGTTCTTTATTCACTAGTTGCATAAAACTTGATTTGAATATATCTTCCATCACTGTTTTGTTTGTTTCAAGATTTTTAGCGAAAGCCAATAGATTTATTATTTGAGATTGCAATTTTACTTTTCTTGATTCTAAAATATGACTGTATAAAAATTGCGGAACAGTATTTTGCAAGTGATAAACATTTACTTCGAGGTCTTTTGACACTGTTACGGTGGCCTGCACAAATAAGGGATGCTCTTGACAGTAAAATGAAATTGCAATGCTCATCGGTTTTCTGTAACAAGAACCCTTTGTCTTGAGCATCCTGAGAAACGTTTAATCATAATTCATCCAAATTTGTAATTTTATCATCATTTAAAAACGATTCATGCTGAAAATCCAATTCAGCAGCTTCCTTTTCTAATTTTGATGAACTTAATGATAGTCCAGAGCGAGAAGGTGCATCCTTGTATGTATAATATTCAGAAATATTTTTGAAAATTGAAGGTACAGCATCACTTTTGAGTCGTTTTTTGGTAAGCAGTGAGTTTGGCCGTTTTTGCTTGCGTCGTGTTTGCTGATCAATCGAATGCAAAATGAAGTCATCTGCTTAAAAATGGAGAGAGCACAACCTGTAATCTTTTGTTGGATTAAAATCCTTTCTTGCAATACGTTTCATCCATGCTTGCAGAAGTTGTTTGTCATTCAAAGGGAATGAATGAAAAGTAACATCTGAATCATTTTCTCCTTTATAACCTGATCTGCAGTTTAGTGCAGAGCACTTGTTAACCATGTTTCAAATATCCCTATGCCAACTTAAAAATTCACTAAACTATAAACAAATTATTTCAAAATTATAGTTTATGCAAATATTGTAAATATATTAAGCTGCAATGATAATAGTATTTTAACCTAGTTTAAAACGTTGCAATCTCTGTAGTAGTGTTCAACTGCTTAACAAATTGCAATAAAAAAATTACATACCCCTTATTAGTCTTTCTGACTAACTGGCTGAATAACATATCAAAGGCACAGGTATCTTGAACAAACATGATAGGAATGAAATACAGGATTCCAAAACACCAGTTAATTTTTTGACTACAGTACTGCACAAATAAGAGATGATCTAACTACAGTACTCAGTACTGCAGTTAAGTAGTTCCTAAACTATAGGAATGGAATATAGGATTCCAAAACACTAGTTAATTTTTTGACTACAGTATTGCACAAATAAGAGATGATCTAACAACAGTACTCAGTACTAAAGTTTAGTAGTTTCTAAACTATGAGCAGATGATTACATCTTAAGTAGTCAGTCAAATTTTTTTCACCAAAATTACAATCCTCGTACAATTTTGAAAGAGCTTTAAGATCCATAACAAATTTTATTTTAACCCTAGTTTTAACTCAAAAACCTTTCAGCGGATTTGCAACAGCAGCTCACAACCTACTATTTTCACTTTATAGATAGATCTAGATTTTTTAAAGGAAGGCTTTATTTCACTGGAAATTTTTATCTAGTTTTTTATTAATTCTAACTCAAATCTAATCCAAACTCAATAGCTTGCTCTAAAACTATTCCCAAATCGAACCCTAACCCAAATCCTAGCCTAAACCCTAATCTTAAACCCTAAAAAACCAAATGAAAAAAGCGCGGATGAATATTTCTCATTTTCGTTTTATTCTCTTTAACTTGAAAATTTTCGGTGAAATAGTCACTACCTAAATTCACTTCAATATCACTATTACGCAGTAATACAAATTAATATTTCATACGTTCCAACTAGTTTTATATACCGACAACTTCTACGATACATCTGTTATTCGGCCTAAAAATTCAATAAATTACTGCTCTATTTTCTACTTGCTTGCTGGACCAACTCTGCATGACTGCGGCTGCAAGCTCTCTGGGAATTCTTCTGTTCTCACGTGCCACTCACACAATTAGATTCTTTTTTACAATGCGTAGTAGTATTGCACATACATGAGCACGTGATCTTGCGCTGTTTTGTGATTGCAAACTCTCCGTGTGAAGTAACATAATTTATTAAGCCTCATTTTGGTCACTCTCTTTTGCAGAAATTGTTTTGTTTCCAGTCCAGGTGCTATTATTATCTAGAAGTCCATGACTTAATGCTTTGTTTGCTCTATCTTAGATCCTTTAATAAATAACCAAGATGGCTTGCTCGAACTATTTAATTGTGTTTACTAAGTTTGGAAAGATATGTCTGGACAAAAACTCTAAAACAAGGATTAAACTGGGTATTGTGTTTTAGTTTGCTTCTTCAATCTTCATATTAAACTGTCATTTTTTTAGGTAATATCGTACTTACAACAATCTGCGCATATTTTTGAAATAGTAGTGATACTTTTGTTCACTAGTTGAAAAAGTAGGTGTCAAAGACACTAAATATTTAAGCTCTGAATTGTGTGAAACCTCTATCTATCCTGTCTACACTGTGCTTAAAACCGTGAGCGTACGAGCATATTCACAGTTCATTTTAAACAGAAATTCGGTAGGCTTGGCGTACCGCTTATACCGTCTTGCCAATTAAGTTGCAGTTAGTTAAAATAAAGAACTGATACGCTCGTACGCTTGCGATTTTGGGTCTAGTGTAGACCGAGTCTTGAATGTTAAATCTTGCTGTTTCTGTATTTGGATCGATTCAAAGCGTTTGAGTTTGTGCTGAAAAATATTGTGTTTAGCGCAGTGATTGATTTAACAAAAGCTAGCAAAGCTAATATTCAAGTGAACATTGCCGTTGCTTTTGGTCATGATCGTGTTTTTTGTAACATATGACTTATGTGATCAATGCTGCCACAGGCTACTCTCCAAAATTAACTAGAATTACCAAAAAAATTCACTAGATTGGGAAAAAATTCACTAGATTCAAAATTTCTACTGTAAACTACAGACTTGAAATTGTTTGTAGCGTTTTTGTTTTGTTGAGTACACAAAATAAAGAATGAATGAGTGAATATTTGATGATGTAGTTTATGAAGCTATTTAGTCTTTTCTGCCACCTCAAACAATGCTAGAATTGATTACCGCAGCTTGAAACGATCGAAATATTGAAATCTTTACGTAGGTTACATGTGCAGAGGTGTATTAGGCAAGTAACGCACCAGAATTTTTACACCTAATTTCTACAACATTTGCAGTACCAGTAGGTCTATTCCATTGTTCCTACAAAGAAACAAAGAAAAATATCACTTAGTAACAACAAAACTGCAGGATTAAGCATCACAAATGTGGTAAAATAGCTTTCAGCATAAAGCAAAACGCTATCGAAATCCAAATGCAATAGGCATTGATTCTAAAAATAGAACCTACAAAACACCTGTAGTACAAAAGTGGTAACAATAGCACTTATCATAAACGCAAAATGAATGTCAGATTTACATAAAAAAGCAGTACTGACTAAAAAACAAGAATTGGTAACACCTGTAGTACAAAAGGGGTGACAATAACAATAGCACTTACCATAAAAGCAAACTGAATGTCATATTTACATAAAAGGGAGTGCTGAATTCAGCACGCAAGTGACTTATTAAAGCACATAATATAGTAGCTTCAGACTTTCTTGCACATCATGCACATTTCTAGCACAGACTTTCTAGCACATTCAGACTTTCTAGCACAGTTAAAGGTGGGTAGCCCATTTGTAAAAGTTAGGACAGCCAAAGTAAGTTAGCCTATTGTGTAAAATTTAGATAAAGAGTGACTTTAATTGCAGATGCTCCAAAATAAAACTAAAGTATTTGGAAATTGCTCAATTATTGTATGCTTAAATAATTATCATAAATAAAAGTCTCCGATAGGAAATAAAACTAATTGCAATTCTGTCCAATCACACCTCAAGCTTAACATAATTGTGCATTTTAAAATGGCAGGTTATACACAATAATTTCTGGCCGGAAATAGAAAGACTGTGCTGGATAAAAAAAAAGCTTTTGCACATTCATCAATTAGCAAAACATGTGCATTACTGCACCGCCACTTGCTATGGTACAAAACTGCAGCAGACTCATGCATGTAAAAAATACCAAGCACTGAAAGAAACCTAATACAACAGCAGACTAATTTGTAACTGTGGTTTTAGTTGCAATAGTTCGGAAACTTGAACTCACTCAGTAAAAATATCATAAGAACCATCTTCATCTGCTATTCCTTTTTGTGTCAAATACTCGAAATAGCGTTTGCGTGGAAGCTTTGAAGTTGCATCTTTAAGGATTATCTTGGAAGGTTTCCAAGAGAAACAAGCATTTGAATTTCTTGAAACTGCTTGTTTTGCAAGCAGCCTGTTTGCAACAGTCGATGCATGCAAGCAATTAGTTTTCTTGGTTTTTCCAATATTTACTTGCGAGAATACTCGTTCTACACAAGCAGTGGAATGTGGCAACACCAACAGGTTGCACATAAGCTTAGGTAACATTTTAAATCTGGGTTGTCCAAGGCCATTCTTTACTGATTTCAGCTTTTGCCAGAATTTCGGGGGACTTAGTTCCAACATGTCTTGTAAGACGTTTCTGGCATGAGGAAGTGCATTCCATTCATTTGACAATTGATCCATTTCCTCTAATGAGATCAAGGATGGTAAGGAACAAGCCAGCGGTATGATTAATGTTACATCACCTCTCGTGGTCGATGTAGCAACTTTGGAATCAACTGATTTTAACATCGCTATTGTGCTAAAGTCTGAAAAATCAAATCTCTGTTTAATTTGCTTGCAAAGTTCTATTAAAAATGCAAGAACATCCAAGCGAAATTGTTCTTCATTCTCTTTGAGAGGTTCCTGCAGTAACAGAGCTTCACAGCTACCTCCAACAATAATATCTTCAGTTCTCTTGTTGTGGCGAGGGTTGCCTGGGTTAATCTCGCTTAGTTGCATAGAAGCCAACACAGTTTCCTTTATGTAAAGGCTTAAAATAATAAGGTATTCATCGAAAATCGATCTATGGACTTGATGTAATCGAAATTCTTCCGATTGGAATTCAACATTTAAAGTATCAATTTTTTTCAAAATGAACTTCAAAAACAATAACATGTGCTTTGTTCCTTGGTTCGTCATGGTCTTGTATATGGATAAAGCTCCATCCACTTTGTCAGTTGCATATTCATCGCAAAAGAACTGTTTCAATGGGATCCATTGTTCCAAAATTCATTCAACTACCTGTCTACGAGACAGCCAACGAGTTTGACTCAGTTTAAGCATTTTGTGTTTCACCTGTTGGCCACAGGCTTCTTGCAAATGAAAAAAGGTCTGCTGTCGCTTGCTGCTATGACTAAAATAACAGCACACATTTTTAACAAACGTTTCGAGCCAAGAAGGCAGTCGATTGCATGCGTAGTTTGCAGTGCCAAATGCAGCCCAGCATAAAAACAGACGGTACGTCTTGCTTCAAGTTCATCTGGAAACCGCTTTTTGACCCAGTCATGGTCGCACAGTTGTCACTGGCAAACCCAATAATATTTGCAAGAGGAATGTTGCGTTCTCCCATCAATTTCTTCACAGCATTATAAAGGCCTTGTCCTGAAGCATCTCCTATTTCCACAACATCAAGCAGCGAATCCACAGTTTTAGCAGCATGCTCATCAAAATAGCGAACAACTACTGCCAACACTTGCTGAATAGCAATATCGGTACTTTCATCAATAAGCAGTGAAAATTTTTGAGTTTGCAAAATTTTCTTCAAGTCTACCTTTTCTTGCCATGCAACTCCATGTTGCATGACATAAGAAGCCTTGGTTTTGTTCAAAGTAACCTTTTTTGCTATTGCACTATCTGGAAATGCAGCTTTGATAGTTTCAATCAAGTGGCCACTTGGGCTAAAAGGTGTATGGTGCTCAGCCATAAATGCCACCAACAACAGTTCTGCCTTTGCAGCGTTTTCTTCCATGGACTGGGAGTCTTGTGACTTTTTGAACAAAGCGGAGATAGTACATTGATTCTGCTTTGCTGACATGTTCATATTATGCTTCTTACTGTTTGTATGCTTAATCAAAGCATCCCGATTGGGATTTTAAAATTTGGTATCACATACCATGCACATGGCGAAATTCCGATTACTTTCATGAGGTCTAAGCCAATCTTCAAACTCTGGTTCATTAAGCCACTTGTTGCTAAATTGTTGCTCATACCAAATCTTTTTTTTCTTCCGTGGTGGTGTCCTAGTTACTTCATCTTCATCGGATGAGGAAATAACAGCTGCGACGTCTTTTTCCATTTAAGCACTGAAGCATGAAGCAAACTCAGTCAAGTACGGTAATGGTAGGAATAAGCCTACGCAAAACTGTAAATTATGTTAACGTTACAACCTAGTAATATAGCAACCTTAATAAAAAGGGTTAGGTGGGTCGACTTGTTCAAGGGACGACTTCGGCGGCATCCCTTTACGAGTTTACCAGTACCAAAGAACCGGTAGCGTAGGCTACTGAATGTAACTACCCCAGTAATAGTAGAATAGTAATAACTAATATAAGAATAAAAACTGTTCTACTGTATACTGTACTGATAGTGATACTTCAGGTCAACACAAGAAGTCTTCTGCCGTCCTATTGCTTACTAATACTAATGTCCTAAACGCTTAACCTGGCCGAAGCCCGAAACCATTGCCTTGCCGATTGCCGGCTGTAATAAGTTACCAGTAGGCCTACCTTGCAACATCGCTGTAATCGCAAATGACACCAGAGCGCTGCTGCAGCCTGCGGCAGGCAGTACTGTTGGTTAATAGCATAGTGGCAGTGACAGACAGTGTAGAGACAAAAAAATTAGAAATACTTATACCATACCCTCGGTATACTTTTCACAACGCTTTGTGCTTTTAATTTAAAATTAAGTTAAAAACAAAACAATGATACAGCTCTCTTTTGTTTAAATAACTAACCACTTTTTAACAACGCTTTCAGGTATTTTTACATTCTACGAAAAATTCACTAGATCGTTGAAAAAATTCACTAGGTCACTAGATCGAACCAAAATTCACTAGATCTAGTGGAAATTCACTAGGAGTGGCACCACTGTATGTGATAACTTTTGAATCTGCTCTAATTTAACCATTGTTACTTTTTTTTTTTTTAATAGTCATGAAGACGGCAAACTTTTTTTGTAGTAGATATTATTGTCAATGCTTCCACCAACTCTTGTTGTAAATCGCAACATTGCCTGGTCCTTTAAGATTAAATATAAAAATGCAGCCGATACTAAAAAGTATCTGCTGGGAAACATTCTGAGATAGTTAGCTCATGAACGTCCAGGCGCATAGCCAGAAATTCGCTATGGGGGGGCTGTTTGGGGGTCTGGGGGCGAAGCCGCCGGAGGCACGGGGGTGTGGGGGCGGAATCCCCAGCGCTCGAAAATTTTGCATTTTTTTGCAAAAATAACTTAGTTTTAGGGCTATTTTAATTAAAAAATAATGCTTTTAAAACGTGGCTTAGAAATTGGCAGTGCAACCAAGATTAAACTGCTGGCATAAATGGGCTATTTGGGAGGTGGCTAATGGTAAAATGTTAGTTCTCTTGTTTAGATGCTGGTAAATTATAAAATCTAATTCTTCATTAAAACTTACACGGAGTAATCTATTTCGTATACAGTTTGTAGAGAAAAATAATTGGGGGGGGGCTAATGAAAAGAGATTTGAAAGAAATGATTGGTAATTAACTTAATACTGAATAGCCCCCCCCCCCCCCCCTATTCCTTAGTTTATAGTATATTTGTTGATGAAACCTATGTTTAGCATTTTTACGCTTGCGATCAAATTTGATTGCTTAATTTTGACCATTTTTCAAATTTTTCATTTATTTGTTGGTTTTGTTTTTGACAAATTAGCCCCCCCCACCCCCCCCCCATCCCCCTTGAACATATGTTTCAAAAGATATTTTAAATCACTATTTAGTCCAATTCAGTGCATAAAACAGTCTCAAAAGCGCTAAAAACGTAGTGTTTTCCCATTATGCATTTTGGTTGACATGCCAATGGGGGGGGGGCTATAGCCCCCCCCCCTGGCTACGCTACTGTGAACGTCTGTTGAAAAACATACTTCTTGAAAAAACTAAACCGTAGAATACTCGGAAAGAGATGATGGAGGAAAAGTTAATAATTGAGGTTGCCATGGAAATGAAGACATCACGGCAAACAACTGAATTGTGATTTCAAATTAGTCCGTGTCATGTAAAAAAAAGAAAAGAGGATGAAACAAAAAGTCATTTCAGCTATTACCATGCACAATCAATTTTGAAGCGCTTTGCCGTCGTTGTGTTTGCAAACTTTAAAATGTAATTGAACAGCCAGACTCTTTTGTTCCAGCTACATGAGTAGTTTTATTTTGGACATTAAATTTAAACTAAACCATAATTCAATTTCAAAGAACATACGCGAACAGCGACCCCGGACACAAAACAATATTACTGTGTTACATCTTGTCCAAAAACTTTTGGGCCTGAGCTTTCTAACCTTTTTGATATCTTAGATCGTGCACTACAAAAATTGCTTACCGGTACTATTGTTTGTGTTATACTGCGGTTACGTGTGATATTAATCTGATTTTATGGAAGGCAAGTTGCGACTCTATTTCAATTTTAAAGTACGTGATTGTTGATTTTGTATTGTTTTTAGAACGAATCTGGGGTCAGCGACGTCGAATTACGTCACGATGACGAAAACTTTTCACACTTGACTGATGATCAACTGATCGTCATGGTTCGATGCTTGCACGAGTCACATGACCTTGCGAAACGTTTTAACAGTGACAATGAACTTCGAACATCGTTATGGAGAGCGGGTAAATTAATCATTTTGGTTTTATTTGAAAGTTCAGAATTGAACTTCTTGTATCTTTAATTGGCTGTGGCCCATGCTCATTGAGCAGTTTGGAAACTGGGAAGACAATGTACAAGTTGATTTTTCAAATTAAATATTCGTTTTTGTTTTTTTTGTTTGTTTTTCTTCAAGTAAACATTTTAGGCTGAAGCTAACATTATTTCTAAATTCTGAGCTGAATTGAGTCTCATGTATATTTTTTTAATGAAAATGTGTTGAAATGAAAATGTCTGTTTAAGCCGGTGTGGATAAGAGGTTTGTCTCTGTTTACTTGAATACTGCTGCATATGTTAGAAAAGAATACAAGTTGAGTTAATGCAGCTGAATTTTCTGAATACACCTTGCATATTATTACTATCAACGATTTGGCGAAAACTTCATGTTTTTTCAGGCTTCAAGGGCAAATCGAAGCCGAATTTAATCCGGCAAGAAACCAGCAGCCTTTCCTGTGCGTTGCGAATATTGTTCCGATTGATCGAGAACGCAGAAACCCCCGAAAAAATTCGACAGCTTTTACTCAGGTGTGTGCGAAATGACACGAATATTCTTTTAAGTTAAAAAATGGGTGCGGAATCATCAAAGCTTGTATGAACAATGAGAGACGGGGCACATTGTTGTGAATATTTGGATCTATTAGTCATAAAACGCATTTAGCAATAATTTGTCTCTTCTTGGACGTCGGTTTCGATTTTATTTGAAAATGATCGGAAAAAGACTCGGATTGGAAAAGTGCTGAGGTTGTTTTTTAAATTTATTTTTTTCCGTCAGCTATGGTTCGATATTAAATCAGCCGTTGATATGTCCTGCCAAAAGCAACAGTTTTTCAGTCTTGTACAAAACTCGCTGCGAAAAGTTTTAGTTAATAAAATATTACAGCGATTAGATTTTTATATATTTCCGGCAGAACTTGTCAGATCGCGTTAACTTACCATGCAACATTGAATATCGAATCTCACAGACAAGCTTGGACTCCTATACTTCTATTAATATTAACTCGACTGCTCAAACTGGATCAACAAAAGGTAAGAAGCAATGCATTCTTTGAGTAGTATACTAAAGCACAAATAACGATCAGTCAAATTATTTGATTACACGTTGATACTAAAGATTTACGAAGTTAGTTTTAATAATATGGAGTAATTTGTTTATTTCTTTACTTTCACTTCAAATTAATTTAATGTTGTATTTTTCATCTCAATACTTGGTGAATAGAGAGCTCTGTATTAGCTTCTTCATTTACAGTGTTCTTGTTTTCTTGTTTTTTTTTTTGCAAGAACAGTAAGTTTTGGGTCGAGATTGGCTGTAATTTTTAATATTCACAAATTCTCGGCCTTATTTTTTCCAAGCAAGTGCATTTTTCTTGAGCTTGACATGAGAAAAGTTGATTTTTTCCTTTTTGAACCTTGCCCGTGTTCTTGATACTTTTTTTTCTTGCCGAAGCTAACATTGTTACTGATTTGTTTCTTAAAGAGATATTGCTCGAAATCGGTTTTTTTGAAAAATTAAGAAGTACTTGAGGTATTAAAGAGGTGCCCAAACCTCAAGCTCCAAAGGTGCCCCAAACCTCATTTTCAATAAAACCAATTTCGAATCGTATCTCTTTAAATTTTGAGCAAAATGAGCCTCATGTTCTTGTATGCCAAATGCTATTGTCTCGTAATGTCTGTATTTAAACGATTACTTGATTTGCAGTTTTCTATTTTGTCCCACGATCTTCATATGTCCTTGTGTGACCTTCTGGTTGGTGACGTCACTAGAGAAGTCCGTTATCTTCTTCGAAACTATTTTCTTCGCTGTTTCACTCCTCAAGTTCAATGAGTGCGCTCTAAATCCATTCCACAATGTCGATGGAAATGACGTCAATCACTCCACAATTTCACAGTTTGTAATTTACGACGGCCGGGACTTAAGAAAGCCAGTTGTCCTTGGTGGCCAGATTTGAAGTGTTTACTGAGTTTAAGAAGATAGTAGAGGCCAGGGGGTACAAACTTGAAATAACACTCTGCAATGACGTAGAATGAATGACATTGTTTGGTAGTATTTAACGTTAATGTGCCGTTACTAGTGTGATTTTCGTTAGCTTTTTTGTTTACAATTTACACGAGTAATACTGTTTTAGTAGTAGCAAGCTACGGAATTTGTTGTAGCGTGCTGAATAATACAGTTATTTTAATAGAAAATTTCGTACCATAGACCAACTCAACTGGATACGTAGTTGTTTCTGTTGCATAGTTTGCTCTGCGAATTAACGTTACAACGATTAACTAAGTTCATTGTTCATGTTTGAACTAGATTTGAGTCAATTAGCGTATAACTAACAAATTGGTCTAGGATTCGAAGCCTAATTCTTCTGATTAGCTCCAATGAAGTGAAACCAATTGTTGAATTCATATCAACATTCCCTTTTTTCTTACTTTTTTTATTGGCTGTTAGAAACTTTCAACTAAATTTGCTTTGTTAAATGATCCACTACCAAAAATCGACATTATTTTAAATCCATAAACAGTATAAAGCGTCAGGTCAGCGATAAAAAAGGTTGTAGGCTCCAGGTTCGATTCCCTAACTGCAAATGCGTGTTAGTATCCTTTAAAGACACTTTACGGATAACTCCCATGCGCAAGCAGTTGCCAATCCTTGTGATGGCTAAGACTGATAAATAACTAGCGAACAGAACCTCGAAAAGGGTACTTTGCGTTGGAATGCCCATATAGATTGACCCAAAATGCCGGAACCATAAGCATCAATGAATGAATTTAAGCAGCATGTTTTCGATGTGGCGCCATGTTTAAGCGCACTTTCTTGCATTGGCGCACTTATGTAAAATCGTGTTGTGATTTTGGTGCATTAGTGCAATGGATTTTCTTGGTGTTATTTTTTACTGTTGATTTTAGAAACGTCAAGTTAGATATTAAGGAATTGTTTAGTTAAGTATTTAATGTAAATTCTTTTTTTAATTGCAGTACTGAACGAAAAAAATCTGTAGAATAATGTGTTAGTTTTTTGTAAAAGATATTTGTCACGACTAGTTGTATAGTGAAGTTTCTATTTCATGCTAAGCCATGATTGTTATGGATTATTGTATTTTTTTGTCAGCAC
Source organism: Trididemnum nubilum (assembly GCA_963965965.1). Lineage (NCBI taxonomy): Eukaryota > Metazoa > Chordata > Ascidiacea > Aplousobranchia > Didemnidae > Trididemnum > Trididemnum nubilum. The sequence continues at coordinate 43,609,226 of OZ014470.1, forward strand.
AAGAATAACTTTATCAAGACATATAGGCTAGGTCTATGCCTATGGCTCTAACGCTAGCTTAAACTTACATTTCAAAAAAATGCTTTTTCAATTTATGTTAGAGGCGTTCTTTGGTACATAGTCTAGAAATGTTAGATATTGAATCTAGACGTTTATGCTTTTACATTTAGTTTCCTTTTAACCTTATGAATGATTTAAATTGCGGTCGAAATGCCAAAAAATAAATTTCTATTGAAATAAATTATTAGTTTTCGAAAAAAATTATATTCGATATTATTTAATATTTTGTGTTTAAAACTGTCAAGATCTTGCGTCCAAAAACTTTTGCGTGAATTGAATGTCATTGTGTTATGTTGTGTGCAATTGGGGTTGTTCGCTGTTGCCACTTTGGCTTATTGCGATATTTGATTTACAAGGCGTTACCTATATTGCATAAAACGTTTACTAAACTATTTTGTGCTGATTGAAAATTAATTTTTGCATCATTAAGGATAGGAATTTGAAATCGTCTTTAGTTTCTTGATTTTTGTGGTGTTTGTGGCGATAAATATTATGCAGCTCAGTGTATCGCGTTTTATTTTACGAATTACAGCAACTGCTACATCGTTCAATCGTTATGTTGATGTAAAAAATTAATAGTTCGGTTTCTCACAAAAAAGTGCAGCCACGCCCCACTTTTGTTTATCTCGACGCTATAATGCTACAAGTTCCTTTCAACTCGTGATTTAGAATGAAGGCATAGACCAACGAACGCTGTCAACCAAGGTTATACCAACTGTAATGACGAATTGCAGTCTAAACGCTTCAAAGAATCAAGGTGCAATAATTTTCCCGGAGTTGTAAAGCACTTCAAAGAGCACAATCAAGTGTGAATGTTGCCTTATAGGGCAATAATCACTGTGTTTTTCAGTAGCGTAGCCAGGAAAGGAGGCTTCACCCCTCCCCCCTATTGGCTTGTGGACCAAAATGCAAAATAAGGAAAACACCACGTTTTTAGCACTTCTGAGACTCTTTTTTGCACTGGAATGGACCAAAAAGTGATTTAAAGCATATTTTGAAATATATGTTTGGGGGGGGCTAATTTGTCAAAAGTAAAACTTTGAAAAATCGCCAAAAATAAGCAATCAAATTTGATCGTTAGTGTAAAAATGTTGAGCATAGGTTTCGTCAATAAATATCTTATGAACTCAGGAAGGATGGGGGGAAGCTATTCAGTATTAGTTAATTAGCAATCACTTCTCTCAAATAGTTTTCCATTAGACCCCCAATTATTTTTCTCTATAAAATATAGACTGCTTCGTGTGAGTTTATTGAACTATTCAATTTTATAATTTACCTGCATGTAAGCAAGAGAACTAAAATTTTGCCATTAGCCATCTTTCACATAGCCCATTTTTGCAACCAATTTAATCATGTTTGCACTGCCAATTTCTATGCCACGTTTTAAAAGCATTAATTTTATCAAAATATCCCGGGGCTCCGCCCCCAGACCCTAAAACATCCCCCATTGCGAATTTCTGGTTACGCGCCTGTTATTTTAATTGCTGTTATGTTATCTTGTATAAACTGATTTTGCGGCTCGCTGGTGTTTACGGCTTTTCGCAAGCGGCTCTTTCTTTGAACAAGTTTGCCCACCTCTGGCATAGACGTACAGCGAAGGTTTCGATTGAAAAAAGCCAGTGTTACCACCAAAGAATTCCCCTTCCATTAAATTATGCATAGCCATGCCTCTTACTAAAAATGCATTTGTTTGTGTGAAACCTTCCCTTCAAAGATTAAACATAATAGAAAGAAGCCAAATTTGTGGTTGAAAGAGATCACTTGGCGGTTCAGCCCAGCAGAAGCATTTTGTAGTTATTTCATAAAAATTCAAGTTTAAAGTGACCGAAAAACAAACTCGAGACTATTGTTTCAGTTCAAGATTCCACACTAGAGCGCGAGTTATTTGTTGAGCAGTAACAGTACAAACAAAGGGTGAAGCGACGTCAACATTTCTTAACAGGATGGTAGCACGAAAATTGTAATGAACGATAGCCCTCGATTGAGTTGGTGAGCAACTTCGCTGAATCATTCCACGGCATAAAAATCGCTTATTTAATTAAAAAAAGTAATAATGCAATAATTTTGTTTTGTCACCGTGATCTTGTATAATTTGATGTTCGCAACACTGACAGCTTGTATGGGTTGGCTAATTTTTAACCACCAAAATGCACGCAACTTGATTGGCCCCATGCCATTTTTAAGTCTGTACATCGATCTTGCTGTGACATAATGTAAGCGGTTGCAAAAAGAACAAACGTACGAGAAATTAGAAAGAAAGCTTACTATTATTCAGTTTCATTCTTAAATCAATCAAGCATCTTAAACCATCTTAAATCAATCAAGCATAGTGGGAAAAAGCGCGTGAATCTTCAAAGGGTCGATCCATGCTTAATTTGACAAGCTGTCAAACCATGTTCTAGAATCTTCTCCAAACTTGGCATGGGGGTAGAACAGAGTAAAAAAAACTGTTAGCAAAAAATTTCATCTTTCTACCACAAGCTGTTCCTGAGATAAGGCCTTTTCAAAATTGTGCGAAAAAGTGAATTTGGGGGATACGCATGAGTGACTTTGACCTCTAACGCTCAAACTTGAGGCAGGAGGATGCAGTAAATTGCTACTCCCCCTCATTTTTGACCATGCCGAATCCAATAAAACAGTTATTTTTGGGCTAAAAAAATTGTTTTTTGAGTTATTTACTAATTTAGGTGTTTCTCTTTGGGCCTCGATTATGGGGTGCTCTGACTTTTTTTTTCCTAAAAAATGTTTTAAACCCATCTTGAATGACTGCTTTTCATAGCCAATATGAAACCAAGCTTTGTCAAACTGAATTAACATGTATTATCCGGTATCAAATGATTGGTAGGGCATTATTTAGAGCTTTTTTTTTCATTTGCCACATTCAAAACGTTTAGGCTTCCCTAACCATATTTAAATATCCTGGAACACGTTCACATCATTTTCATCACCCAATATCAGCGAATCAAATTAGATGCAAGTACATTTACTCAGACTTAAACTTTTCTGCAACATTTGATTTTTCACTAGCAGTATACCGAAAGGTTAAGAGCATGGATTTTGTGGCATGCTGGTATTAGTTTTGTTGGTGAGTGGGTCTCATTTTAAGTGTAAATGAACCACAACTGGAAGTCGATTATAAATTTGTGTGCAGACATCAATTTCTGCTGGGAATAATGTTGTGAACTTAGAGTGGCAATATAGTGCCACGCCGTCTGGAAGCCACTTTGCTAAAATGGCAATATAGTGATACGCCGTCTTGAAAGAGTTTAACAGCTACGTCATTATGAGCTCTCTCAATCTTGTTCGCTACTTAGCTCAGCACTTGAACAAAAAATATACAATCGTAAAATATCAAAAAAAGTTTCACCGTTTTCACAAACGTCGTTTTTGAGTGAGACCCCATCTCATTTAAGTCGTTGTTTGATATATCAAGTTCCAAAATTTTCGCTATGAAACTATGTATGTGTTGTTGACGCTAAAGCCTCAAAAACAATCAAACCACAAATTAGTTAATGTTCAACTTCACCATACAATTTGGCATTTGCACAGTCATTTCCAAAAGAGAATATATTTTCGAGCAAATGAAAAGCTCCTTAGAGCAATTGGATAAAATTAGGCAAGGCCACTGGACACAGGCTGTTTACAAAAATGCCAGGTAGGCCTATTGAAGTTTGTTTCAAAACACCGTAGAAAATTTGGGGATAAGTAGCTTTTTTCACCAGTGACGTCATTGCGGCATCTAAACGGGTATCTTTTATGCTATGGTGGTTTAGTTTAGAATCGAATGCGAGAAGTTCAGTAAAGTGGAGTAAAACAAGTTGGACTGCAGGTGTGGGCAATGCCTATGCGTACACATATACTGTTTGTAATTAGTTACCTCCGTTATGTTTGATACGTTACTTTAAGCCAGAACTTGTTTTAGTATGGTATATTAATTAGATTTTAGTTGATTTCCATACAGTGTTTTAATTTTTTTAGCACTAAAAATGCGGTTCAGGTAAAATATAGTTACTGCGATTTTAAATCAAGTGTGCACTGTGACTGTGCACAGCTTAGACGGTTTTCGAACTTAGATTTTAATTTTAGTGCTCATACGTTATTGCCAGTGGTCGTATATTTAGTTTTTGCTAAAAACGGATCTACGAGTGTGAGCAGGAAATAGCAACCATGCAGTTCATTCCACATACAAATCCAGAAAATCTGCTCATATAATTTTCAACAACCGATTCCCTAAAACGTAGGAATCAGTTTGCGCAAACCAACTAAATAGTACCACTGTTATACCGCCTGGTTTTATTGCAATATCTTCGTTATTGGTATGACTTACGCTTTTCTTGTTAGTTTACAAAGGTTCTGCACATTTAAACTTTGAACATTTGGAGTCAGTGGCTCCTAAAACCCAACACCAATATTCGTTTGGAAGAAAGAGTGGCTATGACTTATCGGCACATCGCCTCACGTAAGGATATGTTATGACAGAGAATCAGCTGCAAGAAAATAAAACAAGAACTTAAGATAATTTCGCATTGATGGTCCAAATTAATTATACTGATTTATTTACTAGTTTGTTGGGCAAATACAAAATCAGCTGCAATCAAAATAACAGTGACTAGAACGTAATCGAATAAAGTATAGTTTTTTTGAATTATGTTTACTGCCATTACTTGTTTATTCGCCATGTTGTTGTAGTGGTTGTGGTGCATAGTTATTCTCCAGTCACCGGACTGCGTCAGACGCTAAATATTGGACGATCCGCGCATTTTTCATTGCAACGACTACTTCGTGGTTGGAGGAATCCTCACCTGCTTTGGAGTTTCCAGTAATCCAAATGTTCTTGTGGAATTCTTCGAATTCTTGTCCACTGAATTTGCTGCTTGTTCGAAGCGACCAAGCAGAGATAATCATCGTAAAGCGTCTTATCCAAGGACGCAACAACGTGACAGGTGCGGGTTGAACCCAAATGTGGGACAGGAGAATGGAGACAGTAAAGCTGATCCCTGTCTACATACACGGTGCTTCCTTTGTTGCTGAACCTCCTGCAGGAAGTTGTAAATACCAATTTTCGTGGTCTGTTGTAGTTTGGTTTGACCCGACTGTTGCTTTGCTTTAGAATGAGCGCCTCGATCAGAAGCAATGGTTGTATCCACTCGAGTACTGATCAAAATATATTAATATGACAAACTAAAATCGTTTTTACTCTGACAAATCAGCTTTTAATCGTTGAGTTTGATTATTTGAACTCATCAAAATTTGAGTTCAGCAAAACCATAGCCGTAGCCAGTGGGGGGGGGGCAGGGGGCCCGGGCCTTTCCCAATCGCAATGCCATCAATGATAAATTTTAGAGGAAAAAGGTCATTGGAGCTTCAGATTTTCCCGTTGGATTGTCATCAGACTGCGAAGACCCTTTTTGTTTTGTTTTTTTGGTCTTCACCTAAGTTATGGATAAAATCGGCACTTTGATCCGTGAAGACCTTATTTTTGTTTCAGTATTTGTTTAGACCTTCACTGCGTAACTTGTGGGTTGGGCCTACCCCAATCTGCAATTGAACTCCAACGACATTTTGGCCCCCCCCCCAATCAAAAGTCCTAAATTGGGTTGTGAAGACTTTTACTTTTTGTGGTTTGGGCCCTTTCCAATCAAATTTCTGGCTACGACTTTGAGCGAAACTATTAGTTTTTATTTCAATTGAATTTTGTTTGAGATCAATGTTTTAGCAGTGACAACTTCGGTCCAAAAGTTACTGCTGGTGTGAAAAAATAATTGCTGATTTCCTTGGGTTTCCTCGACAATCTTCTAACTGCGCACAAGTTGCGTTCAATAGTAGCAATTGGCATGCCGGAAAAATCTTAGAAATTTTAGCTTATTGCATTGCAGAAATCAATCATTCAATTTTCATAAACTTCAGATGATAATATCAGACTACAAAGTGTTTTTTTTATATAATGGTTGAACAAAAGTGTTTAGTTGCAGTTATGCCACGAAATCATCAAAATGAAACAGGCCCGGCGCCAGGATAGCGTAACTGGGGGGGGGAGGGGGGGCCGAAATAAATTTTGGGACGCACGAGAAGTTTATTTATGTGAATTGGAGGGGGCACGGGGGCACGAGAAGTTTATTCGAGTGTGGATCTAACGAAAAAGGTGAAGACCAAAAACAAAGGTTTTCAGTACAAATATTTCCACCAATTTTGGTTGTCGTCTCAAAATTCTTCGATTTTCCACGAATTCTTAAGTGAAGACCAAAAAAAATAAAGAAATTAAAAAATAAAAACAGGTCTTCGTCCCAAACATTTTATGAAATCCGGTGTGATTCCACAAAAACTACGAAAAAACAGTTCTTGCTCGCGAATTCTAGGGCGGGAAACACCAATTTGGGACTCTTAGCCCTCGATTTACACTCCAGTAGCCCCAAGCTTGTTAATTTCTTCGGGGCACAGTCCTCACTTGGGGGGGCACAATTTTCGCTTGGGGGGGCCAACCACAAGCAGTCATTTGGGGGGCACGGCTCCGGAATGCCCCCGCGTGGCGCCGGGCCTAAAATGAAATGACTAAATGCAGAAATGAAAATGCTGTCACTCAGCAGCAATATGCCAACAACAAGCGTTTTGCAGACCAGTTCAATGACTTCTCAGGTGTAGCCGGAAGCGAGAGCATTCCAGCCAACAGACTGATCCTGTCCTGTTATTCCAAGTTTTTCGAGTCCATATTTCTATCGCCTATGAAAGAACGATATCACAACGATGTGGAAATCCAGAAATTTGACGAGAAATGTGTAAGGGCTCTCATTGATTTCATGTACTGAGGCAACATCGTCATCAATAATGAAACCGTCATAAACGTGCTGGCAGTAGCAGACTTTTTTTCAAATGGAGGATGTGAAACAGTTTTGCTTTGAGTCTTTGGATGACAACCTTAGCATCGACAACTGTCTTGAAATGGTCAATCTTTCCACATTGTACAACTGCCCATCATCACTTGAAAAGACCTACAAACTGATTAGTAAAAATTTGGATTTGATTGTACAAACTGACGCATTTAAACAACAATTGGACAAATCTAATTTGGTTTCATTAATTTCAAATTTCGATTCGTCAGTCGTCAAACAATCGTCCGTTTACAACGCCATTTTGAGCTGGACGCAAGAAGATGAAAGGAGAAAAATCGACTTTAATAAACTGTTTCGTTTCGTCAGCCTTCCATCACTTTCCATTAAGTTCCTAGAGGAAGTCGCGTACAAAGAACCACTGGTTAAAGAGAACAACGATTGTTTGAATGCGCTAAGTTTGGGTAGTTTTGCAAGGCTCAAAAGTGACCGTCAAAAGGTGGATAAAATCCTTTGTGTGAATGGTTATTGTCAATATTTAGTGTCTAAAATTTACAGCTGTACCGCTATCACCAGCCAACTTTATCCTGCAGTACCAAACAATCCTCAAAACCATTGTTTGTTGAAGTTGGATAATTTTGTTTATTGTGTTGGAGGATGGAGCAAAGGGAAGCAAATCGCAACCAGCAAAGTTTATCGGTTGAATCTTTCTGAACCAAACTAGCAAAGGAGAGAAGCGTCAATGTCAGTGAGTAGACGATATTTTGGAGCAGCTATATACAATGGTTGTCTGGTGGCTAATGGAAATAGCCTTGAAACTAAAACTACGGAAGCGTATGATCCAGCATCAAATCGATGGAAAAATATTGCAGCAAACCATAAACAAAGAGGTTTACATTCATTAGTAGCCACTAACGGAGCGTTATTTGCAATTGGTGGTTGCGATAATGGCGCCGTGTCATCAGTGGAAAGATTGGATGGTTTGAATACCCTATGGAAAATAGTTCAATCAATTAATGAACACTCGGAGATATTTTTTTGCTGCAGTGGCTTGCCAAAGATATATTTATGCGATTGGAGGTTATTCCACTAAGCTTGAAAAAACTGTTGAAAAATACGACCCAAGCAACAATACTTGGACTTACGTCAGCTCTATGAATGTCGAGAGAAGCCAACATTAAGCGTACGTTTTACAAGGCAAAGTTTACGTGATTGGAGGATGTAATGCTGCCAGGAAAGTAGAGAAAACAACTGAATGTTACGATCCCGATTTCGATCAATGGACATTTGTAGGGGAGACGAAACATGAATGTTTGGACCACGCTGTAGTCATCTTGTAGGCAAGCCAGTAAGTTTTCGATGTTGATACGATTTGCAGTTTAGTGTTTTTGTATCTATTTTGTTCTGAATGATGCAGTACGTTTGTTGTGACTTGAAGTTAGATCAATGGTAGATTGCAGAAAAAACAGAAAGAACATGATTGTGCAAAATTGTACATACCATGCAGTGGTCTCGTTATAAAGGGAAGCTAGTGCAAAGAACGTGCAGTGCAATGCCTACAATTTTGCAACCAAATTTAAGGGCTTATCATTAAGCTTGCTGTCGGTTTTAGGCCAAAGAATCTTCAACATACGTTGGTATTTAAGTGATTTAACCAAATTTAAGTGATTTAACCAAATTTAAGTGATTTACGTTGGTATTCAGAGCGGTTATTTGACTTCATTTGTGTTGAGCACAAAGCCAGTGGCATATTTAGGGGGGGGGGGCATTGGGCCATGGCTCCCCCCTTTGGGTCGCCAGGATTGCAAAATTGCATAGAAAAGTGAGCAAAATTGAGGAATGGCCTCCCCCTTTGCAAGTTCGGCATCAGGCTTTGGGCTCGAAATCACCTGATTTTGGGCGAAAACTGGGACGAAATTTGAGTGAAGACCTTTTTTTATTTTGCTCTTCACCTGATTTTTGGCGAAAAATGAAACGAAATTTGAGTGAAGACCTTTTTTCTTGACCTGATTTTGGGCGAAAACTGGAACGAAATTTGAGTGTGACAATTTCAAATTCTGATCTATGTTCCTTTCAAATTTTCTGAAGTTTCTGGCCCCTTACTTTTCAAAATCCTGCTTACGCTACTGCACAAAGCACTTGATTTTGATTCTAATTCGCATGTTTTTAATTCGTTTCTCCTACTACGGATTTAAAACGCTCTTTATAAGCATTTTTGGAGGACAACCTAAGTATCGACAACTGCCGTGAAGTAGGCAATCTTGCCACGGTGTGCGACTGTCCGTCATAGGTGGGCAAGTTAATGCAAAACGTTAGCTTCGTTAACCACTAGTCCGTTAACAAACTTCACACCTCCGTTGACGTTAATCCGTTATTTTCAGCTTTAATTAACGGAAGTTAATCAAGTCCGGTAATTCGTTAATATTTTGCGTGTAATTTACATTTCTTTTTGTTTACTCACTTCTAGAACTTCATTTTGTTTACTCACGTATTGACGCTGTTGAGCTGATTGCAAGGAAACATTTATTGCTGTGGTGGTATTTTTGTGTTTTGGAAGTTACATTTTACAGTCTAATCTAATTTTAAGATAAAAATAAGTTCAAATGCACTAACGAAGCTGCGATCGGAAAATCTTTGGAAATTGTGAACAGCAATAATTTATAGACCTATGAGGCTGCAGGTTATAATTCGCCACAAAAAAGAGCTCCTTTCTGCGCTTTCTTCCATTAAACTAGTGCTAATACGCAACAAGTGTTACCAGTGCAAACTGGTTTGTACCGGTACGATAATTGAATGGTGCAAGATATTAACGATAAAAACCTTAACGGAAGTTAACAGAACTTAACAGAAGTTAATTTAGTCCGTTAACATGGACAAACTTTTCAACGGATTCACGAGTTAAAAAAAAAGTTAGCTTCGTTATTAACGATTAACGGACTTGTGCCCACCTATGGTAGTATCAAGTCAAATTATTTCATTACTTATTGATATTAAAGATTTACAAAGTCAATTTTTATTATATGGAGTAATTTGTTTATTTCTTTACCTTCCATTCAAATTAATTTAATATTGTATTTTTCGTCTCAATACTTGGAAAATTGAGAGCTCTTTATTACCTTCTTCATTTACGGTGTTTTTTTTTCGTAAGAACAGTGAATTTTGGGTTGAGATTGGCTGTGATTTTTAACATTCACAAATTCTCAGCCTTATTTTTTCCAAGCAAGTGCGTTTTTCTTGAACTTGATATGACAAAAGTTGATTTTTTGCTTTTTAAACTTTGCCCGTGTTCTTAATTAGTTTTTTTTCTTGCCGAAGCAAGCATTGTTACTGATTTGTTTCTGAAAGAAATACTGCTCAAAAAATTTTTTTTTTGAAAAAATGAGAAGTACTTGAGGTAATAAAGAGGCAGAGGTGGAGTCCTCGAGGACACATTTTGATGTCCTTGGCCTTGGCTTCGAAGATCAAGTCCTTGGCCTCAAAGCCTCAAGTCCTCGAAAATTGCCCTGTCCTCAGCTAGAGAACAGCAGTATTTTTTGAATTGTTAAAATTTTGTCAATTGCCTGAAAAATTTTTTGAAGACCTTTTTTTTTGGAGATCACTTGCGCCTGTGTCCTTAGTCCTTGGCCTCGAGAGGGTCTGTCCTCGGAAGGGCAGTCTTTGGCCTTGGATTTTTTTTGTGTCCTTGGCCTTGGCCTCGAGCCTTGTGTCCTCGACTCCACCTCTGTAAAGAGGTGCCCAAACCTTTTTCCCAAATCCATAGGTGGGCACAAGTCCGTTAATCGTTCATCCGTTGAAAAGTTTTTTCTTGTTAACGGACTAAATTAACTTCCGTTAAGTTCTGTTAACTTCCGTTAAGGTTTTTATCGTTTATATCTTGCACCATTCAATCATCGTATCGGTACAAACCAGTTTGCACTGGTAACACTTGTTGCGTATTAGCACTAGTTTAATGGAAGAAAGCGCAGAAAGGAGCTCTTTTTTGTGGCGAATTATAACCTGCAGCCTCATAGGTCTATAAATTATTGCTGTTCACAATTTCCAAAGATTTTCCGATCGCAGCTTCGTTAGTGCATTTGAACTTATTTTTATCTTAAAATTAGATTAGACTGTAAAATGTAACTTCCAAAGCACAAAAATACCACTAGAGCAATAAATGTTTCCTTGCAATCAGCTCAACAGCGTCAATACGTGTTCTAAAAGCGAGTGAATTAAACGAAATGTAAATTACACGCAAAATATTAACGAATTAACGGACTTTATTAACTTCCGTTAATTAAAGCTAAAATAACGGATTAACATTAACGGAAATGTGAAGTTTGTTAACGGACTAGTGGTTAACGAAGCTAACGTTTTGCATTAACTTGCCCACCTATGCCCAAATTCCAAGCAGGTGCCTCAAACCTCATTTTCAATAAAACCGATTTCGAGCAGTATCTCTTTAAATTTTGAGCAAAATTGAGCCTCATTTTCTTGTATGCCTAATGCTTGTGCCTCGTGTCTCGTAATGTCTGTGTTGAAAAAATTACTTGATTTGCAGTTTTCTTATTTGTCCCACGATCTTCATGTGTTCTTGAGTGGCCTTCTGATTGGTGTCGTTACTAGAGAAGTCCGTTTTCATCTTCGAAACTATTTTCTTCGCTGTTTCACTCAGCAAGTTCAATGAATGTGCTCTGATTCCCTTCCACAACGTCAATGACTGTGATGCCTATCACTCCGCAATTTCACAGTTTGTGATTTACGACGGTCGGAACTTAACAAACCCAGCTGTCTGTGATGACCAAATTTGAGTTTAAGAACATAGAAGAGGGCCAAGGAGTGCACGCATGAAATGACACACTGCAATGACGTACAATGAATGGCATTGTTTGGTAGCATTCAACGTTATTGTGCCATTGTTGGTGTGGTTTACTTTTGCTTTTTTTGTTTATAGTATGTACTAGTTGTACTATTTGGGTAGTATCTCCACCAAGCTACCTAGTTTGTTGTAGCGTGCTGAACAACACAGAATTTTAATAGAAAATTTCATACCATAAACCAACTCAACTATAGACACGTCGTTTTTTTTTGTTGCATAGTTTGCTGTGCTAATTAACGTTTCAACTATTAACTACCCAGTCAGCATGTGCTTGTGGGACCCAGCTGGGCTTCATGTGGGCCCCAGGAGTGGCTGCCCATGTGGGACCCGCAAAAATATGATCGTGGGATTTCGATGGGTCCCATGTGTGGCAGCCCATCTACTATATGGGCAGCCCATGTGGGACCCACAAATATATAATCGTGGGATTTCGATGGGCCCGATGTGTGGCATCCCACTTTCTATATGGGCAGCCTACGAGGGACCCAGCTTTGTGTGAATCTCCGAAATAGATAGGACCCAACCAGCTTCCACCTTAACCCAATGATTCACTGGGCTGTTCATTAACAATCTATGAGCACTGCTTTGCATTTCTGGGCTCCATCCTGATACACCTACGCACGTTGCGCAAGTGTATGCAGTAATGAGCAGTCCAGAAAAACAAAGTAGCGCTCATAGCATGTCAATAAGCCATTAGACAGCTCAGAATTTAGCTGATAGGTTTGCCCATTGCGTTTTTAATGCAATTTCACTCTTTTTTCTTACAGCAGTTTATTGCAAACAAAAATCAAACACAAATAACACTGAACCATCAAAAATTTCAAAAATGCAAATCGGTATTACTTTCCTTTTTAGCATGAAAAGTCCTACAACTAGTTAAATTACGAGTAACAATCAACCCCTCTTTCATAGGCAATTTCATTTCTTTTCTTGCTTCTTTTCTGCAACACCTGCAACATATTTGAATAAAACAATTTAGTTAAGTTAGATTACACTCTAGTCATCTTGCAATGCTAAACTTTTGAATTCGACAAGCAAAATAACACAATTCTGGTGATAACCTTAAGAACGTAATGTTGGCAATACCCTACTTCTTTCCAGAAACGGGGGCGTTGAGAAACTTCAAGAAGAATAGACCAGCCACACCCCATAATTTTGAACAGGAAAAAACGAAAAACGCTCCATAAGAGATGCGAGTATTTAAACATTTAAAAAGAAGTAGCCAGCTCATCATGAGGTTAGTGATTCAGCCCCCCCCCCCCCCCCTTCAAAAAAAGGGCCAAGGTTGCACTGGAAGGACAGCTTCTGCTACAAACTCTTTTCGCACCTAATGCATCCAGAAAACTTGAAGCCCAAATAATGAAATATTTTTTCAGTTAACTGTCAGTGAGTAATGAACATAATCCAGTCACTAAAAGTCCTTTTCTTCAGTACTGGCAGTTGAATCTCATTTTAATCACTGTATTGCTTATCCAACGCTGTCTAATTATTATTAATTGTCAGCTCTATGCATAGTCCCGTTTAGGCTATTAAAGCATATCTGTTTTCCAACGCTCACGTATCCCTCAGAAATAGATGCCACTAACCTTGTGTTCCCTACCACCCAAAAGATACACCTGTCAGTTACGGTAGATTCCTAAAGTAACAATGCAACGCTGGGTCCTCCGGAAAGACACTTATTTATCATTGCACCCAACACGGTAACACAGTTTTATGCACATGAATAAATTGATATTGAAAAAAGCGGATAAGCATAGAAGCAATTTTTTCCATTTCGTGAAAGGCCTCAAGTTATATTCCGCATTTTCTCTCATTCAGTAGAAAACAAGACTAACCTGACCTTATACAAAAAATATCTGAACTATAATCGCAATCATACTTAGTTGCTTACCATAAATTAATAGGATCACAGAAACATTTCTTGCTCATTTGTTGCAATGTACTAGAGCCTGCCTGCTGTCATAACGTGGTTTTTGTGGCATACGAACTCATCAGAACAAGAATCTGTAATTGTAAAACGTTGTTCATTAATATCAAAAATTGGACCAAACCCTCAATTTACAGCAAATACCGTAGGTTTATTTTTGGTCAATCACTGAAATTTTTACTAAATAACCAACTAAAAAAATTTTTTTCATCACAATGACTGAAAAGCTCAGTAGTAGGACCAATCTTAGAACTGACATAACAACTAACTGAATGATAAATAGACAAAATTATGCATTTACAATTGCAAAAATGACTTCAAGTTTACAAAAATATTTTCAAATATGTGCATTTGATAGAAAATTTTAAGCAAAAAATAAACCCAGACATAAATCAGTTTACAAAAGAATATTATGTGCCATTATATGTATATCACATGAATGGACCATTAAAGTTTAATTTAAGTGGTAAAGGTATTACTTGAAAAATAGTTCTATGCATCTAATTTACAGTAAGTTTGTATCCAATACATGCCTTACAAAACAAAGTTATAGTAGAATGCCGAATACCAAAAAGTATTAGAAGCAGGTAAACTTGATACCGTAATTAAAATGACTCATAAAAAAAAAGAGTGAATATTATGCTGCGAATAATGTCCTAATCATAATGTGTGTGTACATGATGTTTTTGTCAGCTATAATTTTCTTCAGTTATCTGAACAAACCCTTTATCCAAGCCACCACTAGTCTCAATTAGTTCAGATGATCAGCATTCTAATCATTTCAGTAAGCAATATTTTTCTTTTATGAAATGTGATTTTGAGGTAAACCAAAAGTCATTCAAAAATTAATGTTTATCTAACAATGCCTAGTTGCTGCCTTAGCAAACTATTCCAATGTTTAGAAAAACAACAATGAATAAATGGCAGACTTAAAGCTTAACCATCTAAAGATAAACAATTAAACATAGATTACATGTGTAATAGTAAAATGCTAAGAGCAGGATGCCCATTAATCGCGAAATATTAGAATTTAGATTGATGGGTATCCTGCATTTAGCGTTTTGCATCGTTTACATGTTTAACTATTGTGGTATCATATAGCAAAACTTTCTGTTGCACACAACATCAATGGTTATTTTTGACATTTTTGTTTTTGTCATGCAGAAATCAATTCTAAAAATAACATTAACCAACAAAATAAGATAGCAATTATCTACAGATACTGCATTATGAAAAATTAGGATGCTTCATTCAAAATTCTAATCATTCAATAATGCAGTAAATCGAATGATTGATGATTGAGATTGCTCACAATAAACACACAAATCTCAAAAAAATCACCGTTTTTTTCAAGGAAGAGGCTGCTGTTACGTTACATGAAAATAAGAATATCGCTATCCTGTCCTAACCCCAGGGTTGCCACAGAAACTGCACAATCAAATTCCGGGACTTTTTAAGGTCATTTTCCAAGACTGTTTAAAATTTTTTTTACAAGACTTAAAATCTAATTTGGGCTATTACTCTTTCATGCACCTATTTTTTTGTACTTGTCATTGACCAAAAATTTTGATCTAAGCATTTGCATTCCCAGTACTGACTACTAGCCAGGAACAAAGCCAGAAATTTGCAATGGGAGGGATGTGAACAAAGCCAGAAATTTGCAATGGGAGGGATGTGGTTTTGGGTATGGGGGCAGAGTCCAGCCGTCGGAAGCCACTGAAAGTCTGGGGGCAAACCCCCCAGTGCTCAAAATTTTTGCAATTTTTTGCAATAATGACTTATTTTCAGGCCTAGTTTGGTAAAGATTATTGCTTTTAAAAAGCAGCTAAGAAATTAGCATTGCAAAAACGTGGTAAAACTGGTTGCATAAAAGGGTTAACAGTATGTGGGTGATGGCGAGAGCTCGACCAGTACAACTTTTTCAGGCTGATAGCGACTTATTAATTACCACATTTTGTCATTATTTTTCACTTAACTTGACACTAAAAGCTTCAATAATCCTCCTCCAAAGAAAGACTATTTCAAATACAAGTCATACTAAGCAAATAGAATGCAAGAGTGCTCGTGCTTGCTCTAAAAATGAACTCTTTAAGGTAACTGTGCTAAGTCAATATTTTATCGGCGTACAGAGCCAGTACGATATACCGGCTTGGCCCTGAGATCGCCTAGTATATATAGGCAGACCAAATGTATCGGTCGAGCTCTAGTGATTGGTAATGGTAAAACTTCAGTCCTAGCTCTATTTTCAGCCAGTAAATCATAAAATCCAATCATTTGAAAAGAAAGAGTTTATTTGATCGCCAGTGCACAAAAAACGCTATCCTAGCCCTAACCCCAACCTTAAAACTTAACCCAAACTGTAACCTTAGCTCTAACCCTAATGTTAATCCCGACCCAAACTAAAAATCTAAACCCCACCTAACCACTTACGATAATAATTGAAAAAATAAAAGAGTAAATGAGCAAATGAGCATCCATTCTTGTTCTCTTATTCTCTACAAGCAGAGCTCATTTGCTTGCTAAAGAGTAAATAGGCACTTTCTTTGAAAAAACTCACAAGTATATTAAGCCAATTGTCAGTATTTTATAACGCTACAAAAAGATATAATTTGGGGGGAGGGGTTAACGAAACGAGATTTGAGCAGGTTGATTAGTAATTAACAGAATTAAATGCTGAATAAACCCTTTTTTTTACCAAGCCTATGTTAAGCATTGTGCATTATGTGATCAAATGAATTGTTTATTTTTAGCTAGTTGTTACTGGTTTATTTTTGACCAATATTAGCCCTTTCCCAAAATCATGTTCCAACATGGGCTTTAAATTACTTTAGTGTCTTTATTACTGCAAAATAATGCCTCAGAAGTATAGTGAGAAAAACGTCATATTTTTCTTATTGTACATTTTGGTCAACGAGCCAAAGCGGGTCCACAACAACTGACCGCGAACCAACAGATCGCAAACAAACTGACCACGAACAACGCCAATTGGCTGAAAAGGGCTATCCTGAATTTATTTTTACTATCCCCAGAGCCATCTTGCCTAAACTCTCACTTTGTGACAAAATCACTGTAACGAAATCGTTGCTTCACAATCAGGTAGTCGCGGTCAGTTGACTTGGCTCAGCCAAAGCTACGCTACTGCTACTAGAGTATCGCATTGCAATAAAATTATTGTCCATGAATTCACTCTTTCTAATAATTAATATTCAATCATTTACACATACTGTACAGCAAAGTGCAAATTTTGGCATTTTAAAGAGAAGTGCTAATATGTACTCTAGCGTACTAGTAAGAACTGCTTAAAAAGAATAAGAGAGCAAAGAGGAGAGGAATGGGCACTTATACTAACTTTATGGTAGGAGCTAGGGTTACAGTTTGGTTTAGATTTGCGGTTCGGTTAGGGCTAGGATGGCGATTTTTTTTTTTGTGCACCAGCATAAAAATAAGCTCTGTCTTTTAACAATAAAGCTTTTTAAACAAAGTTTACAAAAGAAATTTTTTCAACAATGGCTTTGTATAATTGCAAGGTACCAGTTATTATAAAAACAAACAACTTTACATTATGTCCAGGTAAATTGCGAGAAAACTTGATAAATATTTTTCCAGGACTAACAAACAAAATTCAAGGACTTTCCAGAACAGCAAAAAAAATCAAGGACTTTCCAGGACTTTTCCAGGATGTGGCAACCCTGTAACCCCAACCCTAAACTTTACCCAAACTCTAACCCTAGTTCTACCCTAACGTTAATTTTAATTTAAAATCAAAATTTAACCCAAACCCTAATGATGCTTTTTTAATCTCTTTATAAGCATTACGTGATGTAACACCAGCGACGTTTTTTTTTTTCGGAACAAGCAAGAAAAAAAAGCAAAAAGCAGTCGACTTGCATCCAATAAAAATGCTGATTTACTGATAAAAATTATCTGATGCAGGGTTCAAAATTAATGCCGGCCCACTTGCCGAAGCAAGCTGAAATTTCCTTGGGCAAGTTATTTTTGAGCTTGACTTGCCGGACGGGCAAGCTAGCAAAATACAGCATCTTAACTAACATCAAGATTATTTTGGTACGTAAATTAGGTCTGCTTTTGTTGCAACAAAATAAAATGTAACTAAAGAAATCTTTTGCTTTATTTTAGCAGTTGGTGATCATCACAACTAGCACTTTGTTTAATCATATGCACATCATTTATCACAATTTACACAGCTGAATCGCACACATATTTGTTCGATACTCAAATGCTCTTTGCAACTTTTTGACACAAAATGCTGCGTTCAAATATCACTAAGTACTACCCGGCGCTGCATATAAACGACGTCAAGAATTATACATTTGTTTTATGAGTATTTTAAGATCTTTTAGATCCTCTACTTTTGGCAAAAAATTCTTGCTTTTTAGCTGGTTTAGTTTCCAAGGTATTCGCGAAGAAAATGAGTTTAAGACAAAAGGGCAAAGTTAATTACTGTTATTGCAATGTAATAATTGAAATAATTGCAATCAAAAGATCAATTTTTGTCTAAAGCATGATTGAAAAGTTACTTATTATGTCACATTTACAAACCAATCACGCGCAAAAACTTCATTCTCAAAGATAAGCAAATTTTACAAATTAAGTGTTTTTTTGCCAAAAATAAGTACATTTTACAATTTTTTTTGAAGTGAAACAACTTCTAAACTTATTGTGCCTATTTGTTTTGGGCAAGCTGGGACTTCCTCATGCGAGTAAATATTTAATATCACTTGCCGACGAGCAAGTTGATAAAAAAGTTAATTTCGACCCTTGCTGATTGTTAATAAAAACCAACACACATATCTTCTTACTAATCATAATAAAAGCAATCTATTAGTTACAAACAGATTTACCTGCATTGATTAATGAAAAAATTGTTTCTGTAGTGATTGTAATTTCAGCTCACATCTCAGGCATCTTTAAAAATTATACATACCAGTATATTTCTGGTAGGTAGAGCAACAAAAACCTACTGGTAGCAACTTTTGTTTTGCAAACTAGCTCCTAATTCTGAAAAATGTTTCATTAGCTTTATAAGTGGGATATGACTCAAAGGCGGAAAAGTAGAAAAAAGTAGTTGGGGTTCATCCAAACGTAACCCTAATCCTAACCAAATCTAACTCTTAACCTGCTTTCTGGCACGATTTCTGCCTTTTCCTACTTTTCCGCTGTAGGAAAAGGCGGAAATCATGCTAAAAGGCTTTTAGGGTTAGCCTTAACTCTAACCCAAACCTCAAATGCCCTTTCCTACTTTTCTGCCTTTTAGAATGATTTCTGCCTTTTCTGTCTTCATGCATTTCTGCTCTTTCATGCATGAGCACTACTGAACATTTAAAAAAATAAAATAAAAGTTAGAGCTAAGGTTAGGATCCAGTTTCGATAAATCTTACAAAAAAGTCTATTAATAAACTTACCAATCTTTGCTTAATTAAAAAAAAAACTAGAAACAAAGATCAAAATCTAATCATTTATTACATACAAAAAAACTTAAAAATCATTTTACTTAAAATTATTTATATTGCGTCAGTTTCAACCAGTTTGAGAAAAAAAGCTATGCTATCTTATTTTGTACTAAAAAACTAGCTACGGCAACTGTTTTCGTGTGTTTTATGATGCCATCAATTTTGCCAAACTGCATGAATCCTCTGACAGTCTGATATTCCGTTGAATAAATAACTGTATACAACAAATTACACCAAAAAAATTTACTAATTTGGTTTAAATTTTTGACAAAGGCTATTATTATTTTCAGTGTTCATATACTAAGCTGATTTTTGTTAGTGAATCAGCAATTTTTTGGATCAAGAGCAAATAATTTTGGTAGTGTCTAGAGCACCAGCGTGGTTTTGCACGTGAAAATGCTGCTGCACCGGTCATTTGTTTTTCCACTTAGATGTAGATGGCATTGCTGCCCGAACCCTAACTCTAATGTAAGATTCTGAAGGAAAAATAAAATTAGAAGAAGCGCAAATCCACAATATCGCAACATTTGACAAGAGCACTCAGCGCAAATTAAACCCGATTGCGTGACTTGCAAGACACATGCCCTAACCACTACTACACCGAAGTGATGCCTAGTATTAGTCAAAATGCTGTATTTAAATCAAAATAATGAGAAAAAAGCATTAACAGATCGTAACGTCAGTGCAGCAGCTTTTTCATATTGAAAACCAAACCAGTGCACTGGAAACTTACAATAGTTTTTTGCAGCTTGATACAGTTGCTTCAGAAAACTCAACAAATTAGACAAAATATGATTCCAAATTTTTCTTAACAGCTTAATAGGCTACCAGATTAGTACAAAAATTAGAGCACATATAAATGCACAGTACTGTACAGGTGTAAACTGTAAATTTACAGCTTTGGGCACAATTGTTTTAAGAAAACTTGGACACTTGCTGATTAGTCAAAAAGTTAAGAGTAAACACCGGTTACTTTATGTTTGCTTCAAAAAACAACAATATCTTTACCCCAACCCAGGTTGGAAAGTTTACCTAGCCTACACTGAACTAGATTTTTGCACCAACCTAAAACCCACATCTCAGATCTGACATAAATTTTGTGTCAGTGTCCTTTAATGCGAAACAAAGTGTGAAGAGCGTGCTGATACAGACATATGATACTGTATAAGAATTTTCACAAACTCCTAGTTTTGCAACTTGATCTCTAAAGAGAAAAAAAAGGTCTTCATTTCACTAGTTTCACAAATTTCAAATGGGATTACCAGGCTGTAAAGTCCTTGAATTAAAAAAAAGGAATAAATAATGACTGCTGAATATACAATAATGACAAATAATGTCGATTGTCAAGGAGAAATAATGACAATTTTATTTCTAAAGGATCATACAAGGTTTTTTAGGTGATCTCAAAAAAAGGTCTTCGGGTAGTTTTTGCAAGATTTTTTGGTGATCTCAAAAAAAAAAGGAAGGCTCTATTTCACCGGAAATTTTTATCTAGTTTTTTATATTGATTCTGACTCAAATCTAATCCAAACTCAAATGCTTACTCTAAAACTATTCCCAAATCGAACCCTAACCCAAACCCTAACCTAAACCCTAATCTTGACCCTTGAAAAAGCAACTGAAAAAAGCGCGGATGAATATTTCTCATTTTCGTTTTATTCTCTTTAACTTGAAAATTTTCGGTGAAATAGTCACTACCAAAAAAAAAAGGTCTTCGTGTAGTATTTGCAACATTTTTCAGGTGATTTCCGAAAAAAGGTCTTCATTTCAATAACACACGATTTATTGCAATTCATCCAGTGATCTCAAAAAATATCAGTAGCTAAGGGTGAAGTCGGGTAATTTTGGCAACCGGAAATTTTGGCAGAAAACCGGAAATTTTGGCAGGTGTCAAAATTTAAGGTTAGATGCTGGCAGGTCTTTCTAGAAGTTAAAAGATTTCTAAAAATGGTTTTAATATTTCCTGTTACCTAATATTCTGCAAAAAAATTGACAATCTTTGAAGACCTCTGCATGTTCTTTTCTCACAGCTACAATATTTCTGTTAATGATAGAATCGAACTTTTAATAACGTTTGGAAGCGTTTGGTCTGTTGCTACCTTTCTAAGCTGTGCTGTAGCCTAACTTTGTTGCTGGTCGACTTGTAAACAGATTTGTTTAAATTATCCATTCCTCCCTATCCTAAAAGCATCAAAAGCAGAAGTTTTGCAACGTTAACAGAAATTGAAAGAATTAAAAACTCATTTAATTGATACTAATTCAAATTTAATACAGAAAATTTTTAGAGAACGCAATTGTAATTAGAAAAATTAATAAAAACACAAATTTGTAAAATTTTGCTGAATGGATTTTAATTTTGTTTGGGCTATTGTAAGTAGAATCATAGATCGTATTTGCTGCCTTTTTTCAGCCTTTGAGCCTAGCTGAGCAGCATTATTTATTCGAATTAGTCAAAAATCTGAATAAATTTTATTCAATTTAACCAAATTTAACACTAAATAAGCAGCTCAGATAATTAGAGCAAAAAACAAACATGATTTTTTTGCTTGCTGAAATTTCTGGTTTTACCAGAAATTTTGGCAACCCTTATTACGTCATATAGCTAGCGAGCATGACGTCATAGTATATCGATGTTGATTTGAAAAGCCGCAAGGAAATACTGCACAGATGGAGTTAAAAAAGAGTTAGTGTTTTCTGAAAATTAAAAATAAGCGAGAAAGTTGCCGAAATTACCACTCTACCCTATTTCAAAAATAATAAAATAATGACAGCGGCTCCAAACTAATGAAAATGAAACAAAAATAATGAAAAAAATGAAATAACGACACACTTGACAGCCTGGATAACTAACCTGCAACCATGAGTAGGTATCGCTGATATTTGTATCACGATACTGCCCACCTCTGGCCACCATTACCACTACCCAGCAGGAAGCTATAGCAGATAGGCCTACCGATTTCAATGTTAGTCTGTGGTCAGGTAGTAAGCTCCCTAATGTGATGGGACAGTAAAAACTAGCCAATTGTAGTGCATAACTTTAGTTAATGGCTAATCTAAATCTTACTGCCAAACTGCTAGGTCAAGTGTCACTGTCAGATTGTACGCTTTTTTAAAATATGCTGGTACCGTATTACATTAAGACCGTATCCTATCCATATTGCTTCTCTAAGCACAATCAAAAGAAATACACAACACATTTCTTAGCCAGAGTTTGAAGCAATTTCTCACTTAACTACTCGTGATTCGCGTGACTTAGTACCGGTAACCTACCGTACTTAAGGAAGTGGCTATAGTGTTTCTCCTCTGTTCGGGTTAGGGTTGGGATTAGGGTTAGCATTGGGCTTAGGGCTATTTTGGCACTTGCAGCAAAATAGCCGTTAGGACTATTTTGCCTCCAAATGGCAAAATAAAATAGGGCTATTTTGCCTCCAGAGGGAAAACAGCCACTGCTTTTCCTTAATTTTGGCACTTCGATCAATTTTGCTTTTGATTTTACCAGCAGTCACGTGACCATTTAAAATTTTTTTCATTTTTGCAAGGTTTTGTAATTTTAACATAATCGACTTTCATTACTGCAATTTTTCGACAAATAACTCACTCTTTGAAGATGGAAACGTTTTCCAAGTTTAGTTTTATTATTAATAGAAGGCCTACTTACGCTAATTAGGTTTATCTGTAACACTGTACCTGTTTCATCTGCTAAGTAAAATTTGTGCTTCCGAAAACATTGTAAGTAGGCAATTCTATCAGTTTCATCCGAAGTAAGACAATCAAAATGCTTTCAAACAACAACAAAAAAAAACTCCAACTTTGAAAATCTCAGATACAGCATACTTAAATGTAAAAAGTGCTTTAAAATAAACAATATAAATGCTTAATGGGCTGCCCAATAAAATAATGCATGGGTAGCAGGTACAAATTTTAAGTGGGCAACCCAGCCACAATCACAAAATTTACTAAAATTAGAAATAAAATGTAAAGCACTTTTTTAAGAAAAGTTACATCATACCTATTAAAATAAACGCACAATAACAAAACTAATCGATAAAAATTTTATGTGAGCATACCCAGTTGGGGCCTATATAAACTCATGGCAATATTACTTATGTCGCCAGCAAGTAAAAATGCCGGTATTGGTGCATACAAATTATGATTCTCAAGGTTGCTAAAACTTTTTTTTGGACCAATCAATCCCCCTAACGGATAATTTGTTAAAAATGGGATGTTGTTCATACAAATGGGCTACCCACATGAATTGCATCTGGGCTTCGCAGCTCGTAAGTTTTTAATGGGCCGCCCAAGTAGGATATAACTGGGTTGCCCATATGAATAAGTTTACGTGGGCAACCCACATACAAAACAGATTCTTGATGGGTTGCCCATGTGGTATTGACATAAATGCCAGTGCGGTAGCCCATTTGCACAGTTTGCCCACCTGCCCACCTTACACCACACATGGGGCCTATGTGGGAATGCTGACTGGGTAAGTTCATTGTTCATGGTTGAACTAGATTTGAGTCAATTCACGTATAACTAATTGGTCCAGGATTCGAAGCCTAATTCTTCTGATTAGCTTCAATTAAGTGAAACCGATTGTTGAATTCATGTCAACATTCACTTTTTTATAACTGTTTTTTTATTGGCTGTTAGAAACTTTCAATTAAATTTGCTCTGTTATATAATCCACTACTAAAACTCTACGCTATGAAATTCATAAATAAGTTTAGTTTGAAAATGACTTTCAATAAAGTCGATTTCATTTTGCTTTCGCAATAAGCTTTTCGGACAGAACTCTTCAGTTGCGATCTCTGTCTGGTTTGGTATGTGGTGAGCAGGATCTTTTAAAGACCAAATGCAGTAAGGAGAAATGCACTTTGCAGTAAGGAGAAATGCATTCTGCAGTAAGGAGAAATGCACTCTGCAGTAAGGAGAAATGCGTTTCAAGGGGATTGCAAGATAGTAAGGAGAAACGCAATCTATCCAATGCCAACAGGCTTTGATCTTACCGAAACAGTTGTAGAGTGAATACGAACTGCTTTTGCCTGCACAAATCTGGTTTTTTCCGTGAAATATAAACCGCTTCCAATAGACTCAAGTGAAACTGAGAGCGAGCTGTGGTTAGGATTTTAAACTGCGAATCAGAATAGTTGCGTGCGCACTGATTGGATTCCAACAAATGTTGGCCAATGGCTGAATCGCTTTCTGGTTTGAATTGAGTCTTACTTTTTGCTTTGCATTTTCTATTTGGCTGGGTTCTAGTTGGTTGAGATCGATGGGTTCCCTGTTCCTGAGTAAGAGTGGTTTTTTGCCTTATTGCTTTTGGAACATGTTGCTTGATGCGTTCCTGAAGCCTTTGAGTAGTGCGACCTACGTACCGACTATCACAGTGGCACACATATTCATAAATAACCATACTTCTTTGATTGGCAGGTAGCACATCCTTTTTGGCAGCAGGTAGCATGCATTGGCTTGAGAAAATCAAGCATGGTGACACTGCTCCGTAGCAATTTTGTACAGCACTTTTGACTTGATGTTCTAATTGCTGAGAAGCTGAGCCTATCCACGGAGCTCTAAGGTACACTGGGCACTTTTCTGGTCCAAAGGGTTTGGCTGCAGAAAATTGTGCAATTTTCTTGGATATGTGCTTGAGTACTATATCTTCAGGGTACCCGTTGTCAAGCAAGATCTTTATGATAAAATCAATCTCTTGCTTAAGCTTGTTTTTTGTACATATCATAAGTGCTCTGTGTACCAGCGTGGCGATTAGGTTCGTTTTCCGTTTGCGTGGGCTGAAGGATTCCCAGCGGATGTATTGACCAGAAAAAGTGGGTTTTCGATATACACTGGTCTCGAAACCAAGTTCAGTTCTTTCCACTAGAATGTCTAGACATTGTCTAGACATTCTAGTGGAAACAAATGTTGGCCAACCAACTAGAACCCAGCCAAATAGAAAATGCAAAGCAAAAAGTAAGACTCAATTCAAACCAGAAAGCGATTCAGCCATTGGCCAACATTTGTTGGAATCCAATCAGTGCGCACGCAACTATTCTGATTCGCAGTTTAAAATCCTAACCACAGCTCGCTCTCAGTTTCACTTGAGTCTATTGGAAGCGGTTTATATTTCACGGAAAAAACCAGATTTGTGCAGGCAAAAGCAGTTCGTATTCACTCTACAACTGTTTCGGTAAGATCAAAGCCTGTAGACAATGTCTAGACATTCTAGTGGAAAGAACTGAACTTGGTTTCGAGACCAGTGTATATCGAAAACCCACTTTTTCTGGTCAATACATCCGCTGGGAATCTAGAATACATCCGCTTCCACTAGAATGTCTAGACAATGTCTAGACATTCTAGTGGAAAGAACTGAACTTGGTTTCGAGACCAGTGTATATCGAAAACCCACTTTTTCTGGTCAATACATCCGCTGGGAATCCTTCAGCCCACGCAAACGGAAAACGAACCTAATCGCCACGCTGATACACAGAGCACTTATGATATGTACAAAAAACAAGCTTAAGCAAGAGATTGATTTTATCATAAAGATCTTGCTTGACAACGGGTACCCTGAAGATATAGTACTCAAGCACATATCCAAGAAAATTGCACAATTTTCTGCAGCCAAACCCTTTGGACCAGAAAAGTGCCCAGTGTACCTTAGAGCTCCGTGGATAGGTTCAGCTTCTCAGCGATTAGAACATCAAGTCAAAAGTGCTGTACAAAATTGCTACGGAGCAGTGTCACCATGCTTGATTTTCTCAAGCCAATGCATGCTACCTGCTGCCAAAAAGGATGTGCTACCTGCCAATCAAAGAAGTATGGTTATTTATGAATATGTGTGCCACTGTGATAGTCGGTACGTAGGTCGCACTACTCAAAGGCTTCAGGAACGCATCAAGCAACATGTTCCAAAAGCAATAAGGCAAAAAACCACTCTTACTCAGGAACAGGGAACCCATCGATCTCAACCAACTAGAACCCAGCCAAATAGAAAATGCAAAGCAAAAAGTAAGACTCAATTCAAACCAGAAAGCGATTCAGCCATTGGCCAACATTTGTTGGAATCCAATCAGTGCGCACGCAACTATTCTGATTCGCAGTTTAAAATCCTAACCACAGCTCGCTCTCAGTTTCACTTGAGTCTATTGGAAGCGGTTTATATTTCACGGAAAAAACCAGATTTGTGCAGGCAAAAGCAGTTCGTATTCACTCTACAACTGTTTCGGTAAGATCAAAGCCTGTTGGCATTGGATAGATTGCGTTTCTCCTTACTATCTTGCAATCCCCTTGAAACGCATTTCTCCTTACTGCAGAGTGCATTTCTCCTTACTGCAGAATGCATTTCTCCTTACTGCAAAGTGCATTTCTCCTTACTGCATTTGGTCTTTAAAAGATCCTGCTCACCACATACCAAACCAGACAGAGATCGCAACTGAAGAGTTCTGTCCGAAAAGCTTATTGCGAAAGCAAAATGAAATCGACTTTGTTGAAAGTCATTTTCAAATTCTGCACCACCTCAAAATTGTTCAAATAAGTTTAGCGTAAGGTTAACGATTAAAAAAAGTTGCCGGCCCCTGGTTCGATACCGGAACTGGAAATGCGTGTTTGTATCCTTTAGAAGACATTTTACTCGTAATTCCCATGCGCAAGCAGTTACCATTCGTTGTAATGGCCCAGACTGATAAACGACTAGCAAACAAAACCCCGAAAAGGGTATCGGTTTTTTGTGTTGGAGGGCCTAGATAGACGGACCCAAAATGCCTGAATCATACCATAGGCTTAGCCAGGATTTTTCATTGGAGTGGCCCAAACCATCAATCACACGCAATGGCGTCATCAGAGATTTTCGAAAGAAAAACTTTTTATAGAGCAAAGATATCGTAGAATGGAAGATCAAAAGCCTGGTTTGGCATTTAACAAGGATTTTGCTAAAGGAAGAGGGCTTATACAAAAAGTTGAAAAACGAAAATGTCTAAAGTGGTAGAGGCGTTGAGTAAACTAACGCAACTCAAATGTATCACAGACGGGCGAAGTGGCGAACCCCCCAGCAGCTGGGAAAGGTTTTGTAATATTTTGAAAAAAAAAAGCTATTTTAATGCCACTGCACGGATCACATTTCGCACGAGTTCAAAGCCCATTTGAAAGAACTAGATTTTTAACATTTGAAAGCCATTTGAAAAAATTAAATTGTTCAATCCTCCTTTTACTAGCAATTTAAGTCCAAAACATGTTCAAAATTTTGCAGTTTGGTGTAAATTTTGTGAGGGATTTGCCCCAGGTAGGGGAAAGTAAGATATATTGCCTCCTGCAATATTTTAGCTCTACACACAATAATCGACTCGAAGATTTTTCTCAAGAAATTTTTGATTTGTCACGAAAATAACCAGTTTAGAGGTACAAGTACGACCAGGGGACCCAGGCTCCCTTAATTTAAATTCAATTATTTAATCAAAGAGCATTTTCCTTAGCTAATTTTTTTTAAGGAATTTTTTTTGTAAATACTGGTGAGGTTAAGGTGAATTGCTACTGAAAAATAGTCCAATAGATGGTTACACCTTCTAACCATGTGTTGTTACCTACTAACCTGGGCTGGATTTACATTGCGCGAGGCCTCTTGCACTTAAGGAATTTCGCTACATCTTCCTGCTAAATATCAGTGAAGACCAAAAAAAGTCTTACCATTCAGAGCGCGGGGCTCCTCGCATTGTGCCATATGGAAAATCCGCCCCTGGTTATTACGTTACGTTCATAAACAGGTTAGATGAGGTCCTGATATAGCAACGTTTAGAACAAAAAACTTTAATTTCACCCGGGTTACGTGTATAAATTGGTTGGCAAAAATTGAATTGAAGGGGCCCGGGCCCCCTGGTCATCAATATTATTGTTCATTACTGTTGTTCGCTTGTATATTATACGCAAAAAATGCGAAAAAAACTGAAACTGAAGAAACAATTGGCTTCTTTGTCATATTTTTATCATTTGTGGCATTTAAAAGGGGGGGGGCGGGCTGGCCCCCCGGACCCCCCTGGCTACACCTGAGGGCGGAGGTGAATTGCTATTGAAAAATTGGACAATGGATAGTTGCGCTTACTAACCATCTTTTTGACCTGGCCGGATTTACATTGCGTGAGGCCCCTGGCACTTAGTATAATTTCGCAAAATCTTCTGGCCAAATATAGCTGAAGACCAAAAAAAGTCTTACCATAGGAGTGCGGGGCCCCTGGTACTGTGTCATATGGTAAATCCGCCCTTGGTTATTGCTTTGCGTTCATAAAAAGGTTAGATGAGGGCCTGAGGTAGCAACTTTTAATACATAAACTCTTAATTTCACCAGGATTTCACATAAAAATTTGTAGGCAAAATTTGAATTGAGGAAACCCGGGCCCCCTGGTTGTCAAAATTATTGTCAATTACTGTAGTACGCATGTATGTAGCACGAAAAAAATGCTAAAAGAAACTGAAACTAAAGAAACAATATGCTTTTTGTCACATTTTTATCATTAATGGCGTTTCAATTGGGGCGGGCAGGGCCCCCTGCCCCCCCTGGCTACGCCTATGGTGAAGCATCCTATAGCTAAAATCGATTTGCAATTTTTGAAATGTTTTGTTCTCATATTGGGGATGCCGTTGCAAAGACATTTAAGAAATGCAATGAAATATCCCTCGAAAAAAGTCTTTAAAAACCCTGCGTTCGTTCTTCTCCTCCAGCCAGAATTTCCAGAAAAAGGGGGAAATTTACCAAATTGGATTGGTCACATGATGTTAGTGGAAGGGTAAATATTATTCAGTCTTTTTTTTTTTTTCGGGAAGTTCAGGCTGAAAGAACAGCTTCAGGGTTTCCAAAACCCTTTGGGTGGGTTATCGCTTCATATTTGTTGAAAATCTTAGCTACTGCAGACCCAAAATGAGAACAAAAAGTTATGTTTCAATTCTAGCTATTTCAATTCTACCGGAATAGACTGGATGCTTAAACCCTTTTAAGGTAATGGAACTGTTGAAATTAAGAACTTTAATGGATTGAATCCGGCCGCGCTTTGAGGAAGACAACACGGAAAATAGATTATTTAGAGAACACTTGCATAGTGTATACACAGTACCTATAGCAATTGCCAATCGATTGCAGTCAAACAACTTTACGACGAAAACAACATCAGTGTTTAATTTCGCAATTAAGCAGTGCTAAACGCAAACTTGCGCTGTAAGTATATTGTTAACAGCTGCCTCAACATAATTTCTATCAATCTTGTTCGCCACTTAGCACACATGGGCGTAGCCATAGAAGAGCCCCTCCCTATTAAAATGACACCAATGATAAAAATAATGACAACAAAGCCTATTGTTTCTTTAGTTTGAGTTTCTTTTAGCATTTTCGCGTACAACAGTAACAGTAATCAACAATAAGATTAATAACAGAAAAGTTTGACGTCCTTCGTAGTCGACTCCTGAGAAATCGTAACGACTTCCACTGGCAGTTAGGTGGCCAGATCAACCACCAACCCTGCAGCCGCACAGCAGCTCAAGTCATAAGATGCACAGAGCTGCACAGCGCTGTTTCGAGCTTTTAGCTCTCATCGGCAGCCCTCAGCTGCTCTAATCGAAGGTATTCCCCAGCTTTTTTTTGTGGATTTTTATGGATTTTTGGAAATGTGTGGAGTTTGTGGGATGGTAGTGGAAGTACTTTTGAGAGCTGAAGACACTTTTTCAAGCATCCACAGCTGCTCTGAGTGATGATTGTTTTACCAGCTGACTCATCACAAAGAACACGTTACCGCGTCCTAAGTGTCCTGAGCCCCGGTGAGTTTTGGCTCTGCAAACACCTATAAGGCATTTGCAGTAGCGCTGGTGAATGTATAGTGGCGAGAGAAGCTCGAACTTCTACAAGTAGCCGAACTAGCTTTCTTACAAAGCTTTTCAGGAATTAATACAAGA
This sequence comes from Trididemnum nubilum, assembly GCA_963965965.1. Taxonomy (NCBI): domain Eukaryota; kingdom Metazoa; phylum Chordata; class Ascidiacea; order Aplousobranchia; family Didemnidae; genus Trididemnum; species Trididemnum nubilum. The sequence continues at coordinate 43,639,289 of OZ014470.1, forward strand.
GACCCGCAATGATAGCAGATCCCAAACAATAATCCAAAAAAAGGATGATCACTTAATCTTAGCTCTTGAGAGCCGAGAAGCTGTTTTTTTTTATTACAAAATTACGAGAAACAAACAGAACACAACATGTCACAATTATTTTCAATGTTAATCAAATTTTATATCCTAACCAAGTTATTTCATTACTTTTACTAGTATTATTTTTTGTTGCAACAAAATTACAAACACGAAACAAAAACACAACATGTCACAAATTATTATCTAATCAAACTTAATATATGAGAGCATTACATAAAAGTTTCTAAATTTGACTATGATTTTTATTTAATCGATAGTTTTCAATTCGTCGTTTAGAAAATAACATGCTTTTAATTTCTTAATGGTTTGCACAGTGGCAGAGTCTTTGGAGGGAATAAACGATTTTTCACTTGTGGTACTTTAAAAAACAAGTGAAAAATCGATTATGATTTCCGTGGTCACACAGAGGGATACCCTTGTAGTAGGAATGACCTATGGCTATCCTTACTACATGGGTCCAGCGATTTTTCACTTGTTTTTTAAAGTACCACAAGTGAAAAATCGTGTATTCCCTACAAAGCCTCTGCCACTAAGCAAGCCCTTAAGGTTCGTCCAGTTCGGCCAAGAGTCTTGTCCCGATGGGTAGTGCAGTTCGGCCAAATCCTAGAAAGGGTCGCAGGAGGGATAGTTTGGCTACCTGTAGTAGTTCGAGCTTCTCTTGCCACGATACATTCACCAGAGCTACTGCAAATGCCTAACAGGTATTTGCAGAGCCTAACAATCACTGGCGGTCAGAGCAATCAGGATGCGGTAACGCGTTCTTCGTGCTGAGTTAGCTGGTACAACAATCATCACTCAGAGCAACTGTGGATACTTGAAAAAGTGTTTGCAGCGCTTAATACTACTCTCATTACCATCCCACAAACTCCACACATATCCACCAAAAAAAGCTGGGTAATACCTTTGATTAAAGAAGCTGAGGGCTGCCGATGAGAGCTAAAAGCTCGAAACAGCACTGTCCAGCTCTCTGCAATAAGATTAATATTGACGACCACGGGGCCCGGGCTTCCTCAATTCAATTTTTGCAAACCAATCTATTTACCGGAAAAAATTCGTTTTTTTTCCCTAAATGTTGCAATCTCAGGCCCTGTGCCGTTACCAGAGCAACCAGAATGAGGGGCACTAACCGAAAGCGGGAGGGAGGGGCACTAAAATAAAACAAACTTTTGCACATAAAAATTGATATTTTACGGCTATAAATTATGTGCTATTCTAACAAGTTTGTATTTATGTCTGAAAAAAGAGAGGTGAAAGGCAGCGTTTCTTAGCTCACTTCGCATCTGGCCTATGTAATCGTTTGAAAAATCTTCCTGCTGCAGTGAAGACGACCAGAAGCGCAACCAAGATTTTGCTAAGAGGGAATAGGGGCTTGAACCAAAAGAAAAAATTTTTTGTCCAAAAATTTATAATTTAGGTCCCGCGCTAAACAAACTGATGCAACTCAAGCGTATCACAGAGGGGGGGGGGTGGACAGAGCCTCCAGCCGCTGCGTGATTTTTGTAATTTTGCGGCAAGAATAGAGATGTTAACGCCGTTTCAATCAAGTTTCGCACATTTTTGTAGCAATATGAATAATTACAGTAAATTGCTGAATTTAAAACACATTGAAAGAATTCAATTGCCTAGCCCTTTTGCCCCCCTTATATTTCAGGTCAAGTCCAAAACATGTTTAAACGCTTGTATTTTGGGGTTAAATCTTCTAAATGACTTGGCTAAAAGGGCTGAAGCCCTCCTTAGTCTCTTTTCCCTAATAGCGTTACTGATTGCAACCTAAAAATCTTGAGTGTGATCAAAAAACAAGAACTGCTGGTTTAAAAAAAATATTTCCAAGTATTGTTTCAGGTCATAATCACTGACTAACTACCGGTAACGTTTCGTTAGGCGTACGTCTCTCTTCCGCAAAACACATCCGCAAAAACGTGTTAATAAGACGGATCATTGCGTCTCATTTATGCACCGCAATTGGTTGCCAGTAATTTTGCAAAAAATCGACAAAACTTCAAACGAGAATTATGTTTAAACGTTATTATTCCTATTTCCATGACTGTCTGTTGTCTTATCGTTACGCGATGTTCCAAAAACATATTCTGAGTAGCCTAAACCAAAATGAGGGGCACGCGCAGTCGTTTGGAGCACGGCTTCCCTGGCCCTCCCGTAGTGATGGCATTGAATCCATCTCACCAGTTTTTACTTGACGAAATACTTTTAAAAAAATTAGCTGGATGAAATACTTATTGAAAAAATTAGTGAACATGAATCGAGGGGCGCGGGTCCCATGATCGTACCTATTACTTTTAAAACTGACTATTTTCATAACAAAACAAAAACCTTTTAGGCAAATCTTCGAGAGAATTTTTATTTACCGCAAAAAAAATTGCAGGAAGCAATATATGTAATATATAATATATTTTAATGCTACGATTAAACAAATTTATAGTGACATGTCTTATCATAATTGCAATACACTTAATGTTGATATAAATGTAGTTAAATCTTCATGTGCTTCCAAATTTAGAAAGTTTGAACCGCTATCTTTAGCTGGTTTAAAAGCTATAATTGAGTCTATGCCATCTAAAACATGTGATCGTGATCCACTACCAACCAGTAATCTCAAGAAGTGCTCTGATTTATTACTCCCTGCTATTCATCATATTGTTAATTTTTCATTGAGTCTGGGTTATTTTCCAGATGTTCTCAAAAAGGCATGTATTACTCCTTTGATTAAAATTGAGAACTTGGATAATGATAATATTAAAAATTTTAGATCCGTAAGCAATTTGCGTTTTCTTGGCAAAATAATTGAAAAATGTGTTTTTCTCCAAATTAATACATATCTGTGTGAAAATTCATTGTATGGCTATTCGCAATCAGCTGACAGATCTAGCTATAGCTGTGAGACTGCCCTTGTAAAAACACACAATGATATTTTGTCAATTTTAGATGCCAAGTAAAATGCAGTAGGTCTTTTGTTTAATTTGTCAGCTGCTTTTGATACGGTTAAGCATGATCTCCTGCTTAGGAAATTGTCCGCTGAATTTGGTTTTTCTGATGTAGCTTTAGAATGGTTTTCAACCTATTTAAATAATAGGAGCTACTTTGTTAAAGGTGCTGGCTGTACTTCTCATACAATTGATGTTAAGTCTGGTGTACCCCAGGATTCAATTTTAGGGCCAGTGCTATTTAACTTGTATTTTAAAAGTGCTGAATTAATTGCTAATTCACATGGTCTTTTTGTGCATTTATATGCTGATGATTTGCAGTGTTATCTTTCTTTTGACAAAGACTTTTCTGTAGACATGATTAAAAATAAAATTCGAGCCTTTTTGCAAGATTTAAAGCGTTGGATGACTTGTAATTTTCTAAAATTGAATGAAAGTAAGACCAATGTCATCGAAATTTTATCTAACCGTAACATTGAATCCAGAATAATTTCTAACGTACAAATTGATGATAGCTGTTCTTTGCCTATGCCTAATGATTTTGTCAAAATTCTTGGTGTTATATGTGATGACAGACTGAACCTTGAGAAGCATATCAATAGAGTGCTTAGTACTTGTTATCAGGGCATGGTATGGAATGGAATGGAAGACGATTTTTCCATATTCCATACTGGCAATTTTCTTCCATTCCATACCAAAAATCTTCCATTCCATGTTCCATTCCATGCTAAAATTTTCTTCCATATTCCATTTCATATTTCCATACCAAAGAAATTTTAGACTGGAAGCAATGTGCAACATATATATTTTGTTGCTTTGCACCTTTGAATGTTGTAAGCAACCATTTGTGAAGGTGTGCCAACAATACTAAGATGCCACGTCCGGTATCTGGTATGCATATTGCACATGGTTTAATGCATAGTCGTAGCCTGGATTTTGAATTGGGGGGAGGACTAAACCGCAAATCATGCAATGACGTCATCAGAAGTTGTTGAAAAAAGGGACTTTTTATGGGACAAAAAATGAAAGATCAAAAGCTGGCGTCTGATTTGGCTCGTAACCTGGATTTGCTATAGAGGAAGGACTAGAACCGCAAGTTAAACTTTTTTCTATCCTATCAAAATTGAAAGACGTGGTGAGCAAATTAGTGCAACTCAAACATGTCACAGAGGGGGCATGGGAGCGGAGCTCCCACCCGCTGGGCGATTTTTTGTAATTTTTTGGAAAAAAATGGCTATTTTAATGCGATTCGGATCACATTTCGCACGTTTTCAGAGCCATTTAAAAGAACAAAATTTTTGATGTTTGAAAGCCAATTGAAAAAATCACTCCTTATACTTCAGGTCAAGTCCAAAACACGTTTAAAATCTTGCATTTTAGGGTTAAATTGTGTGACTTGGCCAAAGTCAGGAAAATTAAGGTACATTGCTTTCTGTAACATTTTTAGCATTAAATAATGCACTCGAAGATTTGCCTTAGAAGATTTTTGTTTTGTCATGAAAATAACCAGTTTTAAGAATATATATACGACCAGGGGTCCAAGCACCCTCGATTCAAATTCAATATTTTGTTCAATAAGCATTTCCCCTAACTAGGTTTTTTCAAAAGCATTTGTCGCGTGAAAACTGACGAGATGGAGGTGAATTGTTATTTAAAGTTGGTAATTTAAAGTTATTTGAAATTGGTACATTAGATGCCATAATTGGTTACCAATCATGTTATTGTAATATAAAAGTTAGCTGGGGGCCTAAAACATTTTATTGCATAAACAAGTCAGATGGGTGCCTGAGATTGCACCTTTTAGAACAAAAACACTGAATTTCTCCCGGCTTGTACATTTAAATTGGTTGATAAAAATTTAAATTGAGAGGGCATGGGCCCCCTGGTCGTCAATATAAGTTATTACTAATTGCCGCTGTAGGCATGTACTGTTGCACTCCAAAAATGCTAAAAGAAACTGAATAAATAGGCTTTGTGTCATCATTTTTATCATTGGTAGCTTTTCAATTGGGGGGGAGGTAGAGGGCCCAGTCCTACTGGCTATGCCTATGGTTTAATGATTACCGTACAAGTTTGCCCTCACATCAACTACAACATTTACCGCAATAGAAATACCAAACTTTAACACCAAAAAGAATTACTATAAGCTTAAAAACTAAAAATATACATAAAATTAAGCCGAAACGGGGATGAAATAGCAAATACGAGTTTTTGTGATGATGTAAGAAAACAAAATTTATGACTGGGTAATTCGTCAGCCTCAAAATAAAAAAAAACAAGTTAAATCTATCAAGGTCGTCAACTATAACCTCAATGCTGCAATTAAATTGCAATTTACTTACAATGATGCAATACGTACACTGTTTGCGCAATGTACACAACCAAAGTACTGCGATTTGTCGACAAATAATAAGCGTAGATATTGAAGTTGAATACTTCTGTGATAATATTATTGTCACTACCCAACATCTGTATGTATTTTTCTGTAAATACAATGCACGAAATCTAGTATGGAATTGGTATGGAAGTATGGAAGATTGTCTTCCATTCCATTCTTGAAATCTTCCATTCCATTCCATTCCATTCTGGTATCTTCCATATTCCATACCAAAATTTCCGTTCCATTCCATTCCATGTTCCATTCCATTCCATACCATGCCCTGCTTGTTATGCCAATTTACGAAATTTAGGCAGAATTGCATCTAAGCTTACCAAACCTCTAAAAGTTCAGCTAGTTCATTCTTTGATATTGTCCCATATTGATTATTGCAATGCCTTGTTTTATAACTTACCAAAATATTTATTGCACAAGTTGACAAAAGTTTTATATTCTGCAGTGAGATTTATTTTTGGACGTCGTGGTTCTGCTCTGCGTATGCATATGCTCAGGGGCGCCCGCAGAAAATTTTTCAGGAGGGGGCAAGCGATGTATCTATTATCTACTGGATCGAATAAAACTTTACAGCTGCAACCAGGATTTTGCAAAGGGCTTGAACCAAAAGTTAAATGATCCTGTTCAAAAAATGTTGCAATTGGGCGGCATGTTGAACAAATCAATGTAATTCAAGTAGCTTATATTATGGATGGGGGTCTGGGGGCGGAGCCCCAAGCGCTCGAAAATTTTGCATTTCTTTGCAAAAATAACTTAATTTTAGAGCTTTTTAATAAAGAATAATGCTTTTAAAACATGGCATGGAAATTGGCAGCGCAACATGATTCAACTGGTTGCATTAATCGGCTATGTGGGAGGTGGCTAATAATAACCTTGCAGTTCTCTTGTTTACGAGCTGGTAAATCATAAAATCCTATTATTCAATAAAACTCTCGCGGAGTAATCTATTTTGTCTATATTTCATGAAGAAAAATAATTGGGGGGGGGGCTAATGGAATGATATTTGAGAGAAGTGATTGATAATTTATTAACACTGAATATTCCCCCTCCCCTTTATTTCTGCGTTTATAATATATTTGTTGATCAAACCTATGTTTGGCGTTTTTACACTAGCGATCAAACTTGGTTGTTTATTTTTGAGCATTTTTCAAAGTTTTCGTTGATTTGTGACTTTAATTTTTTAAGACGAAAATGCAAACCAACATTCAATCAAACCTTGGCTATAGGCCTTTGGCTACACTACTGTCCCAGTCACTGGGTAATTTTTGCAATTTTTTGAAAAAAATAACAATTTAACGTCAGTTGGATCTCATTTCGAACGCTTTTAAGACCATTGGAAAGGACAAAATTGTTGAGATTAAAAATCTACTTGAAATTTTTTAATTGCCCAGCCTTTTCAGCCCTCTTTAATTGCAGATCAAATTCAAACCACGTTTAAACGCTCTCATATGTGAGTTAAGTTTCCCAAGTGACTAGAGAAGATGGGGAGGCTAAGCTCCCTTAGCCCCTTTGGTTGCGCCATTGACTGCAACCTGAATTTTGTTACGGGGGCTTCATTAACCCAAAAAATTGAAGTTTTTGCTTGAAAAATGCCGCAATTGGGCAGCGTGCCGAGAAAACTGGTGTAACTAAAGCATATCACATACTGGGGTTCAGGTGCAAAACCCTAACTGCTGGGCAATTTTTCTGATATTTCACAAAAAAATAGCCATTTTTAACGCAATTCGAATCAAATTTCGCATCTTTTTTAGAGCCATTTAAAAACCTAAATTGATAACCTACAATTTGAAAGCTATTTGAAAGAATTAAGTAACTCAGTCCCTTCAAACCCCCATGTCACTCACTGGTCGAATCCAAAACTTGCTGTGATTGAATAAATTAAATGACGAGTAGCCCCCATCCTCTTTTTTTATGAAACTTACCTTAAGCAATGTGCATTAAGCGATTAATTTTGACAGCTCATTTTTAACCATGTTTTCAAGTTTTTATCGATTAATTTTTAAGCTGTATTTTGACAAGTAAGTTTATTCCCTCCAAAAAAAGAATAATACTAATGTATTAAAAGTGCCTTTGAACCACTTTAGAGGCCATACAATTGCAAAAGACTGCCTCAGGAGGGCAAAAATTGTGGCATTTTCCTTATCGTGCACTTTGGTCTGCTAGGCCAATGCAGGGTCACAACCCCCTGACTACCCTATTGATTACAAGCTTGGTTTTGATTTCGGTTTCTGAACAAAATTAATTTAATGGCGGAGTAATTATCATTTTAGGGTTTGTATAACCACAGCGTAAACTTGAAATATTAAACGCTGTATATTGTATTTAGATCCTGATAAGGGCTTAATGCCAGATGCTGAAACGTTTGATATTGATTATTTAATCAAACAGTTTAATGTTTAATCCTAGAATATTGCTTAGGCTCGCTTTTAAGAAAATACTGTATGATAATTCATGTAAAATAAGCCATCCTGTTCCTCCTGCTTTCCAGTGGTGTAGCTAAGGATGGTAACACCCGTGGCGAAATTAATGGTGTCACCCTTCATACTGTATAGAAGGTCGCAAAAGGTTATATTTTAAAGAAAGCAGTACTACGCCATTACTGTAGATGGCGCGATTGTAATTTGGCTATCTCAATAACTTCTCATTGTAACATTTTAAAACTTGGAATTAGAGCAGCGCACATTTAGTATCAGGAGCGTAACCAGAAATCTTCAGTTGGGGAGGGGCGGTTTCGGGGATCTGGAAGCTCCGTTTCCCATCCAGCGAAGGCTTTTGGGGTTCTGGGGGTGGAGCCATCACCAGTCGAAAAATCTTATTTTATTTTTCAAAAATAATTTGATTTTAAGCCAATTTTGATTGAAATTAATGCTTTTGAAATGTGGCATAGAAATTAGCAGTGCGAAGCATGATTAAACTGGTTACATAAATGGGCAATGGTTATGTGGGAGGTACCTAACCGTAAAGTTTCAGTGCTCTTTATTTACAAGCTGGTCCCATAAATCAAAAATTTTTATAGTTCAATGAAACTTACAACAAGAAAAACACTTCGTCTATATTTAATAGAGAAAAATGATTGGAGGGGGGGGCTGATGGAAGGATAAATGAGTCGAAGTGATTGGTATTTAAGTGATACTGAACATCCACCCCTCCCTATTCCTGAGCTTATATATTTTTTCATGCAACTTATATTCAGCATGTTTTAAAAAGCTATCAAAATTGATTGCTTAATTTCGGCCAATTATCCAAATTTTTACTGGTTTGTGAGCTGTATGTTTGACAAATGAGCGCCCAGCCCTCTAAAGTAATGTTTTAAAAGACGCTTTAAATCGTTTTTAGTTCATTTCAGTGTGCCAACTATTTTCAATGATATTAAACATATTGTTGTTTTCTTTTTTGTTCGATTATTGTCATAAACTGGTGTTACTCCAAAATGATGACACCCGGGGCGGGCCGCTCCCCTAGTGACGTCACTGCTGCCCCCACCCTCTGCGCCAAGTTAAAAAAAAAACTCTCTAAAAGGTTGTTTTCTTAGTTTAGATAGCTATATTTGGATTTATTTTGCAAATTTAAACACAAAAAATACTTGACGTCTTAATTTCCCTGGAGGGGGGCAAGTGCCCCACTTGCGGGCGCCCCTGCATATGCTTCCATATTTGAAAAGTCTTCATTTTTTACCAGTTAAATTTCGTATTGAATTCAAAATTGCCTTGCTCACACACAAGTGCCTGCATGGTTATGCTCCTACATATTTGAAAAATTTAATCAACTCTCGTTCTGTTTCGGAAAGATATAGCTTGCGTGTTAATGATGATAATTGGCTCCTTCAAACGGTAACTAGCTTAAACTTTGCTAGATCCCAATCTATGTTTTCGTGTGCATCACCCAAGGTATGGAATTCGTTGCCACTATCTCTGCATGAAATTGAAACTTTGTCCCTTTTCAAGAAACGTCTAAAAACATATTATTTTAATTTAGCCTTTGAGGATGTTACCACTGTTTGATGCCAGTATTTTGTTGCTTATTGCTGTAGAATTAGTACCTCTGTTGAGTATTAATTTTATTTCTGTAAAGCTGTTTGAATGTTACTTTGGCCCCTTAGTTACTTGCATTGACACTTGTTGGTGTTATTTCAAGGGGGATATAAATTGCGATTATTGTTATTATTATCATAAATATCTTGCTTTCCCCAACCTGTAACTAGTCACTTACAAATTAACCTAAAAATGCAAGATTTTGAACGTGTTTTGGAATTGACCTGCTAGTTTAGGATGGACAAAACAATACCTTTTTCGCAATTGGTTTCCAAATCTTAAAAATTTCGTTCTTTCAAATGACTCTAAAAACGTGCGAAATGTGGTTCAAATGGCATTAACATAGTTATTGTTTACCAAAAATTACCAAAAATCGCCCAGCGGCTGAGGGCTTTGCTCCAGACCTCCGCTTGGGACACATTTGAGTCACACTAGTTTGCTCGCCATGTTTTGAAAATACTTCAACTTTTGGTTGTCGTCCTCCCTTTCAGCAAAATCCTGGTTTACGCCAACCCAGGCTCCGGTTGATAATTTTCCATTCTACGGTATTTTTGTCCCATAAAAAGTCCCTTGTTTCGAAAATTTCTGATGACGTCAGTGCATGTGATTTGCGGTTCTGCCTCCCACAGAGTTGTAAACGGGCCGACTACTTCAGGCCCGAACCCGGCCCAAACCGGAAAACTAATTTGAAGCCCAAATCGTGCCCAAAAACTTAAATGAAGTCTTCATTCAGCAATGTTTCCGAGTTATTTTGATTTTATTTTTGTGCACCTAAGACAAACAGCACCTCTCAGGTCCAAAATTTTGTCAACTTTAGGCCCGAACCGACCCAAAAAGCCCAGCCCGACTTACGACTCTGCTCCCCCTACCAATCAAAAATCCGGGCTATGCTTATGTTGGCGTAGGCTGTTATTAAGAAGTCCGTGGCGTAAATGTCACAGTCACAGGATTGCAAAAAACCAATCAGACAAATGCACAAAGATCGAATACTGGTTCTTTAGTCACTAGTTAAAATGTAGGGCAGATTATTTTTTATGATTTTAACAAGTGTTTAATTTCGCAAGCAGTACTACACGCAAACAGTTACCTCGGAATAAAATCTATCAATCTTGTTCGCCACTTGGCACAGCACTTGATTAAAAGAACATGTCATTATAAAAACATCAAAATAAGATTCACTCTTTTCACTGACATCGTGTTTAGTGGGACCCTGCTTTTTATGAAAGTCATTTTTTGATACGTCAAAGTCCAAAAATTTGCTATTAAACTTTTTATATCAAGCCTCAATAACAATCAAATTGCAAATTAGTTAATGTTCAACTTCACCGTGCAATTTGCTCATCCATTTCCCAAACAGAATTAAATTTTCGAACTAAATAAGGAGCTGCTTAGAGCGACTGGATAAAAATCGGCAGGGTGACTGGATGCAGACTATTTACAAAATGCTAGGTATCGAAGTTAGTTTGAAAATACTGTTGAAAATTTAGAGGTTTTTAGTTTTTGTACCCAGGGACGTCACTGTGGCATCTAAGCGGGTGCATTTTATGCAATGGTGCCTAAAATAAGTTAAGTTGAGAATCAAATGCGAGAAGTTCAGTGAAAAAAGCAAAACAAGTTGCTCTGTAGGTGTGAGTAATGCCGATCCGTATATTTACTGTTTGTTACTAGTTACCTTTGTTATGTTTGATACTTTCGGCTAGAACTGGTTTAAAATAGTATGGTATACTGACAAAGCATTATTCGCAATTGATGATCACGCATAATGGCGGCATGTCATCAGTGGAAGGCAAGCATGGCAATAGGGTACGATACGCCTCAAATTTTGCTAAAAACTACGGTACGCTTGTAGCCGCGGTTTTTATGAAGGTACGGGTACGGTTCTTTGATACGCTGTTTAAATGCGCGAACCAGTTAAGGTACCGTACATCATGTTTGGAGGCGTCATATCGGTTGAACAGCTCTAAACCTGGCAAAACCGATCTTTTTAATCCTATTTTAGAATTTAATTAGCCCACTTTTATTTCCGTAATAGGCATTACTGATTCTATTTTTGCGAGTTGAATTTCTTTAATGGCATTAAGTTTCTGGAAATTGACCTCAAGTAAACAAATAAATTAAATTATTGTAAACGGCAAACTAGTAAATAACAAACTGTGATACACGAATAATTTAAACGCTGCAATTACTATTGGTTGGTAAAAATTTTTAGCAGTATTTTTCAAGGAAAAACAGTTCATGACTATCGTTTGGAACCTTGGCAAAGGTGAGGTTTCACAAGTGAGACAATAACACCTGGAAATTTATCAAAAACAAACACGCAAAAGAGCAGATTATCGCAAGTTGTCGAACTTTGTTTCAAGCAAATTATCGCCTAATGTTTTTAAGGATAGCTAGTCGTTTTTGGTCTATCAACATGATTTTTGAAGTCAAAAAATAGTTATGCACCGTGATATTTAATCTGACCGGCCGGTAGGTCAAATGGTAACGCGTTCGTCTCTGGAGCGGGAGGTCTGAGGTTCAAATCTCGACCCGGTCAAATCGGGCACAGTGTAGCCAAATGTTCGCCACCGCTGCAACATTTCTTCGAAAGGTCTGAGCTGTGCTGCCCAGGTGCAATGACGCGGAAATGAGCCCCGCGAACTCATTAGTACACGCTTTGGCGTAATACAACAAAATGAAAGATTTGATTTTAATTTGATATTTGATCTGTTATACGATGTAGGACTACGGTAGTCGGTAGCTATGAGTACCGACATTCAATCGATTAAGTTTATTCCGACCAAATCAAAGCACAGCTTTAATTTTCAGAAGTTACATAGCAGACTTGAATCATAAAGTTGTTTTTTTTTCACGGCTGTGAGGTAGCACTTAAACCAATCCAAGATAGGCTATGTGTGAATTCAGATGCTGATGAAACACTAGCCTAATGGGAAAGCAGATATGTGAGGTAAGTGCTACCTCACAGCCGTGAAAAAAAAAAGCTTTAATTTTAATCAACAATTTAGCTACAACTTTTTAGGATTGGTTTTAAACTGCGAAGTTTTTTACTAAAAGCAATGCACTTATGCAAAATAAGGCTTGAATGAACTGCGCTACATTTTAGCTGCTTCATGACAGCCTATCTTATTTTTGGTTGTTGGTTGGGTTAACTCCGGTGATTGTCTCAAGTCCTTCGGTATGCACAACTGTATTCACAGTTGATAAGCCTGCTAGCTGTAGGGCTAGTTGATAAGGAGTAAAAGTCTATCGGTAATCGGTATTCTTCAAAGCAGAGACGTTACTAAGGATGATGGCACCCGGGACAGAATTTCATGGTGATACCCGGAGAGGGATTTTGTGCTGCCCAGGGGCGTCGCCAGCTTCACGAAATCGGGGGGGCAAAATTAAAATCAGGGGGGCAAAGCTTTTTCATTATTCCTGAATTGGATTGAGGCAGTGATTTCAAAAAAAAAAGGTCTTCGCCGAAATCCGGAGGCTTTTTCCGGCCAAAATCAAGTGATCTCCAAAAAAAGAAAGGTCTTCACCAAAATCCGGAGGCTTTTTCCTTCTAAAATCAAGTGATCTCAAAAAAAAAAAGGTCTTCACCGCAATCCGAAAGCTTTTTCTGGCCGAAATCACAAATTCAAACGTTTTTTCCGACCAAAACCAGCAACTTTTTCCTTCCCAAAAAATACCGTGGGGGGCAAAAACGAAAATCGGGGGGGCATTGCCCCCCCCTGCCCCCCCGCTGGCGACGCGCCTGGTGCTGCCACCCTTTATCGTGCGACGCTTCCCGCAGCCGTTGCCGACTTTGGTGAGAATTTTATCTAAATGCCGATGGAGACCCAAAAAAAAGACCTTCACCGCAAATTTGTGGAGTTTTTGGCCGGATTATGGTTTCACATCATAAAATGGTGACACTCGGGACGGGCCGCCCCTCCCCCCTAGCGACGCCACTGCCTCGATGTAGTTATTTTATTAGACTGCTTTTTCTAGATGGGCTATGGCCATAACAGTTAAATGGTGTAATTCATGAGGTAGTTCATTAATTGTTTTCGACTTTTTTCAAGAATCAATTTCCTTATTTGTTGGCAAAGTTACCGATTTTACGACTTGAAAAATTAGTTGAAATGGCGTCATTACATTTCGGGGCAGTTTATTACAACTTCGAGGCAGTGGCATCATTACATTCACGACTAACGGAAGGCAAGTTAGACCTGAATACCAGAATTGGCAAGGCTAGTCCACGAATGCGAGCTTCGCACTATTCGGTTGTCGTGAAACGAGAATTGTCAAAAAAGGCATTGTTTGAAGATGAAGCTCGGAGTGCGGACATCGAGATAAAAACATATTTGAAGCAACGTTCTCCAATGTATTATTTTTGATTCAGGTTAACGTATTGCTTCTCAATTCATGGAGCATCTTCAGAAGAGTAATGAATTTTTTATTTGCAAAAATGAAAATGAAACTAGTAAGAAAAACACCAAGAAACCAGGAATAAACTCTTGCGTGACGTATTAAACAAAAATATGCAACATTCGTTACTACAACATGCAATATCACAGAAAAATTATCACATCTTCCAAAAGTATTATACACTTTATAACTTAATTGAGGCAAGTTTTTCCAATAAAGTCAATTTTTTAGTAGTAAGGTAGAATGATGTGATTTTTTGCATGAATTCTGGATAGAAAGATTCAGTTTCATGTTCTTAAATTGATTAGTCAATAAAAAGTCAATGTTTATCGTAAGGTAAATATTTTTTTTATAAGCCAATAAAGTCAATTTTTTATAACTATCACTAGGGCCCGCAAAAGTCAATAAAGTCAAAATTTTCAAGGGCTTCATTATATCATCAAATGTATACCAACATCATGGTTTCGGATGCACTGGAGCCAGTTTAGGTAGATTTTATAGGTCAAAATATAATCAAAATTTTGGGTTAGGCCAAAATTTGTCAAAATTGTACGTGATCAAAAAATCTTTTTCAGAAGCAAACAAATGGTTTTTTTCTTCATTTTTCTGGATATTTGAGAACCAATGAAGCGTAATGACCAATTTTATACATGTTTGAATGAAGTTTTGCCACTCAAACTTTCGCAAATAGTTGCAATATGTCGCAAAACAATTGCTTGGGTTAACTTCTTTATAAAAGCATTTATAATAACGCGAAACTCATTTTTTAATTAAAAACAAATTAAGAATGTCAGCCTCGCCATGAATGAAATAACTAAGAACACTACATGTCCAAATTCAAAAATCAAATTAACCAGATTTTTAAAATCTTAGGACTGTACTGTTTTGCTTTCACAGCTTTAACAATCGACAAAACTTTTACACAACGCAACTTTTTACCAAACAAGATGAAATTGTGTCAATGTATTTTCCAATAAAAATTTAAAAACAAATGAGGCCAAAAAATTTGTAAAAATTTAAGAACAGCAAATTTCAATCCAAAATTTACTGGTTATTAAAAAAAGTATAGTTGACATGGAAATCTGCGCAGATTCCTAGGTTTTTGTCCTGCAGTGATTAGTTACTTTAATCACAAGACTAACTGATTGATATTTTTTTCTAAATGCTGTTAATGAAAAGTGAAGAAGGTTACCTGCTTCAAACTTACGTGAATTGCGAATAACAAAACTTTTTTTTTTGGCGCTCAATAAGGCCAAAACGGTTTAGGTCAAAATAAAGTCAAATGTTTAGCTAAAATAAAGTCAAAATTAAATTTTTTAGGTCAAAATAAAAATGGTCCTAATTATCCCACATTTTTCAGTTTATCAACCATAAGTTGCAACAGCCAGGCTCGTAGCCAGAAATCTGCAATTGGGGGGTGTTTGGGGGTGTCTGGGGGAAGAGCCCTCAGCGTGCGAAGATTTTGCAAGAATAACTTAATTTTAACTCTGTTTTGATAAAATTAGTGTTTTTGAAACGTGGCATAGAAATTAGCTCTGCCTGCCAAAACATGAATAAACTGGACGCGTAAATATAAGCTAAGTGGGCAGGGCTAACTTGATTGTAAAATTTCAGTCTTTTTATTACAAACCAATAATATCATTAAATCCTATGATTCAAAAAATCGCTATAATCTAATTCATGTGCATTTTATAAAAAAATATACTTTGGGGCGAGGGCCAAATGGAACGAGATTTGAGAGAAGTGATTGGTAATTAACTAAATTAAATAGACTACGGAATACCCCTTCAAATCAAAAATCAAATCTTTCATAATACTCGCTGTTTTACGCCATTTACAGGGCCCATCTCCGCGTCATTGCTCCAGTGGGCAACACAGTTTTTTTCGAAAAATTCCGCAGCATTGGCAAGCCGTTGGCAACACTGTGTCCGATTTGACCGGCCCGAGATTTGAAGCTCAGACCTCTCGCTCCAGAGACGAACGCGTTACCGCTCGACAAACTGGCCGGTATGAATACCCCCTTCCCATTCATAATTTGTTGAAGCCTACGTTAAGCATTTTGCCTCAAGCAATCAAAGTTGATTGCTTATTTTTAGCCATTTTCAAAGTTTTTCAAAGTTCAAAGTGATTTGTGAGCTTTGGTTTACACAAATATTAGCTTTCCGCCTTAAATAAATGTTTTAAAAGTGGCTTTAAACCACTGTAAAGTCCACTTTAAACTTTAATATCATTGCAAAAGAATGTTTTAGAAGTGCTAAAAATGTGGTATGTTTCTTATTGCGCATTTTGGTCGACAGGCCAATGGGAAAAGGGACTATAGCCTGATAGTAGCCTACTCTTGAAACTAACAGAAACTCTGTTTATCGATTATTGTCTGATGCTGTATAAGATTTGGTGGCTGCAGATGTAATACTGAAATCTCTGTATCTAGCTGTTTTACGTGATATGCGTTGTATATGTTGCGCGATTGTGCTATGGCAGTCAGAACTCATTTCGAAGATGTTAATCATTAATTTACAGAGGTCAGATTAGTAAAAATATGAACAAAACCAGTAAAGCCAAATTCGCTACTAAAAGTTACCCATAAAGCCTGTTTTTACAAGATGGAGATCGTGGAAGCTGGCAAAGTGCTACTTAAATGCAAAAAAAATCAATTTGAAGTGAAAGCGATTGTGAAACGTTTTGAAGAGGCTGATGTTTTGATAGTTCAAACAAAAGTTAGTCCAAACGCCTGGTTTAGCTAGTCAGCTTTTCGAAATCAAAGTACAACATTACTAATATGATTTTACACTTTACTTCATCCTCCTGCTAGTGATTAGATTGCAGTGTTACTGTTTATCGCAATACTTACAGACTTATTTCGCAATAGCACATAGACTTGCTTTGCAAATTTTGTTGAGAATTTGTGTGCTTTCGTTTATTAAGTGTTTATTTTAGCATAAAGCCTTGAAAAAGTCTCAAGAAATAGCTTTTGCTCGATCCAATTTTTTTTTGGTCAATAAAGTCAATTTTTTTGAATTTTTAAGTCAATTTTTTTGAATTTTTAGGTCAATAAAAACTTGCCCTAGTTATAAATACGTGTAGCCTACCAAAAAGATTCGCTATCAAAATACAACATCAAAATTAACCCAAAAGCATACCATAAACAACGGGCATGTTAGCGCCATCAATTCTGTTTAAAACGTTTACATGAGTCTTTCTTTGAGTTATGAAAAAACTCTCCGCTGTGCAACGTTTGCTGTAATTGGCTTCCATTTTTTAAATTTCGCTTCAATCCACGCTGATAATGATCATAATCTGAAATGTGTTTGCACAAAGCGGACTTCTTTTATATCCAGCCTTTTGATTGCATCGAAATGTTCATGTTTTCTGGTCTTTAAAGTACGCTCAGTTTTCCCAATATATACTAAATACAAGCCTACTTTTTTCAGACTTCACAATACGATCCTTAGATTTGGGAAAAACAGATGACAACATACAGTGTGGTTTCAAAGCCACTCCAATGCCGGTTTGGGGCCAAAACTTTCGTAATAAGAAACTACTTTAACATATGAAGTTGACATGAAAACAAAGTAAAGCATGTATCCGACGGATGAGATTGAGATTCGATCTGCTGTACTAGAAATTCATCGCTAGAGCCGTGATCCACAACCACCAGGCCGCGACCCGATTCCGGTCCGCGAAGAGTTTGGTACCGGGCCGCAACACAACCAATTGGTTGGGAGTCGGACGCCGCTGTGTTGCACTAGTCGGTACTCTGTAGGCTACGCAACTTGTATCCTGTAATACGAGTAAAAATAACCTATCTTTTCAAATATTTGTTCAGAAAATTGTTGATTTGCCAAAAAGAAACAGAAAAATAAATATTTGTTCAGAAAGGTCTCGATGCTGTAATATATACCTGACTATGAAACTCGCCATTCTTTTAGCTGACAAGCATACTGCGTTCAGCAAAAGATATAAAAACAAATACAAGCAAACGTTCGACCAAAACTTTATCGTTTTTTTTTTTTACCGGTGTTTTTAATCAGTGTTGCATTTCAACGCGACAACGCTACAACTTGCAGTTTGTACAGTTGTGTTTAGCGTAGCAGGTTGTTCGTTATTATGCAGTTTTCGCTTATTCAGAGAATTTCAACGTTTTAGGTTTAGTTATTGTTATTATAATTCTTTTATAGATTACATGCTGAGTCCTTAGGACGAAACGGACTGCTGTGCTTCCAACCTTTTACTGTGATTTTTATAGTTGTAAATATTTGTTTGTTGAAAAAGTTAGACGCGATTTCCATCGACGTTACATAAAAACTACGGCTGATTGCTTAACTCCCGCTGTTTCGAGCTTTTAGCTCTCATCAGCAGCCCTCAGCATATCTTTCCCATGAGTATTCCCCAACCACCGCTCGGCCAAGCTGGGCAAACTCTAATGTCTTGCACAGTGGCAGAAGTTTTACAGGGATTAATCGATTTTTCACTTATATTGGTGCTTCACAAAAGGACAAGTGAAAAATCGACGGGCTTTTATGATAAGGACAGCCATGAGTATCCTTAATAGAAGGGCTCCCTCTCTGCGTGACCACGGAAATCAAAACCGAAAAAGCATTACGTCTTTCGTGGTCTACTCCCGGAAAGTCAGAACGATTTCCACATACATTTTGGCCGAGAAATGTCTGGGAATACCCTTGGTTTAAATTTGCTAACGGTTGCTAATGAGAGCTAAAAGCTCGAAACAGCATTGTCCAGCTCTGTGCATTATTGGCTCGAACTGCTTGCCGTTGCTGGGTTGGTGCTTGATATTGCCACCTAACTGCCAGTGGAAGACGTTCTGACTTCCCGGATGTCGACCACGATGGACGTCAAGCTTTTTCAGTATTAAAAATCTATCTATGAAAAGTGTTTAATGAGGTTCCGCGATAGGCATCGGGAGATCTCTTTTCTAGGTGTTTTTTTGCTAGCATAGCAAGGCCTATATATAGCGAGTTGGTTGCGGGTAACACACTTAAAGTGCTATGTTCGATGAACCAAAGGTGCTATGCAAGTTCATGTTTCAACTAAATAACGATAATACTTCAGATATTACATTTCAGTATCACTGATAATTCATTTCATGGTGTTGTGGATTGTTGAATATAACTTGTTGAGCTACTCTTTGTTTTTGATTAATTGTCAATGTGGGACAATATTTCGTTTACCGGTAATTGCTGATCAAGGTACTTGAGGCGCAGCACTCATTTGAGAGTTGATAATTCTATATAGGCTAGCAAACCTAGCTGAGGATTGAGTGACACTCCTCGAATCAGCTTTTGTATTAGGCTGCTTTATGTGGGTAGGCAATTGTACGCCATCGTTCATAACAGACATGTTAGTAATTCATGAAGTAGTTCATTTGTTTTTTGACTTTTTACAAGAAATTATTTCCTTGTGAATTGGCAAAGTTACCAGTATTCCATCTTGGAAAAAATTGTGTTGAATTTTTTTGGTTTCATAAAGGTCAGCTGCCGCACGACGG
This sequence comes from Trididemnum nubilum, assembly GCA_963965965.1. Lineage (NCBI taxonomy): Eukaryota > Metazoa > Chordata > Ascidiacea > Aplousobranchia > Didemnidae > Trididemnum > Trididemnum nubilum. The sequence continues at coordinate 43,658,630 of OZ014470.1, forward strand.
GTCTCGTGGCTTCAAATCAAGTTTCCGTGTTTTAGAATTCAAAGAACAAAATTCAAGCTAAAACAAAAAATATGTCTTCTTTTTAACAAAAAATAATCCTTGACTCATTATTTGGTTTAAAATTATCGTACTTTCAATTTAAAGAAAGATAAAAAACATCCTTGTCGTAATCTGTGAATGATTTAACTGCACCACTAAATTTAAAAAATATTATTCAACGTATCATTTTAAAATATTTCTTCGCGCTCGATTTAAAGCGGTAGCCTATATCCAAAAAACAGCACCTGGGTTGCAACCGAACGCATTTCAATCATTAATCAGGCATTAAAAATCTATCTATAAAAATTTTTTCGGGAGATTTCTCGATGGGCATCACGAAACGACACCATTTAGGATTGTATAACAAGGTCTATGATAATAAACAACGGAGAAAAAGGAAAAAAATTATTCATCTACAAGCGCGTGTAGTTCGCACAGGTGCCATTTTTCAAGCAATTGTATGGCAGACATTGATTGCAAAATATCGTAGCATTGTCACGAACAGGGAAAAGAGGTGTAGATTTAGAAGTAACAAAAATACAGCTGTCGAATTTCAGTATTATAAAACCACTGTCAAAATACAGTATAAACAAAAAGACATTTGTCGAATTTCGTAGGAATGACCGACACACTCTCGTTGCGTGTCTTAGATTTTTATCTGGCGATTTTCCAATAAACGAAAGCGAAGTTTTAGTCTTTTGCTAATAACTCGAAAATAGTTTGGTCTAGCTTTATGAAATTTGGACAGCTGTGTGAAATTATTAAGATGTTTGTTTCTACAAAAGTTTGAGGCAATAGATAACTTGACTTTGGTTTTAGGCTGGGCTGTAGGTATCGAGAACAATTTTTTGTGGTCTTGGTGTTGGTCTCGACACCCCCCCCCCCCCGGTCTCGGTCTTAGTCTCAAACCATCGTGGTCTCAGTCTCGTAGCTTAAAATTGGTCTCGAGACCGGATAATTTTTTGTAGGTTAAATACAAAGGTGGAAAGTAACGCAAGTAGCTCTACTTAAGTAAGCCTACTCAAGTAGAATTTGTCCGTAACGAGTACTTTTAAAGTAATTATATTTTTAGATACTTTTTACTTTCACTTGCTTACTTTTAGCGTGAAGTGCTTTCACTAGCTTACTTTTAGTTTTGATTCAGAATAGTGCAACGTCCTATAGTTTTAAATTCGAACCGCATATCCGCAAGAACTGTTGAGTTTTTTACCGGCAATTGTTCAATTAAATTAAGTTAGCAAAGATTTTATGAAATGATTCCAAATAAATTCTGCTAGACATGATTTTCAAATCTCAAAGTTTTGCTGTTGCTCTTTTTGAATTAAATATAATAACAAAAACTTGCATCAATTAATAGTTCATGACTTAAGAGAGTGAAGGGTTAGATAAGAAGATCAAGCATTACGTGGCAGTGATGAGAAGGTAGTCGACTAGTTGTCATACTCTACAGTTAGTCAATTGAATAATTTGTTTGTTTTGCTTAAATACTTTCAGAAATATTTGTACTTGGGTACTTTTAAAACAACTACTTTTTTACTTTTACTCAAGCACTTTTTTTGGTCAATACCTTGCACTTTACTTCAATTAGTCTTTCGTTCAAGTAACAAAACCTTTATTTGACTACACTTTTCGAATACTTTTTACACCACTGTTTAAATCATATAGTTTCGTGGAGAGGCTATGTGTTTTTTTGATTAGTTGGTATTTCAAATTACCACTATTTGGTTTTCAAACAGAATTTCAAATTGCCGCTTTCCGAGATAAAAAAGTATGATAGATAAATTTATTTCTACGGATCACTACGACGAATGAAGTTCTCACTTTGATTTAGAAGCTTATTTAGCCTGCGTTTTGAACGAACTAGTGTTTTTGTGATGATGCGAGCACTATTTTTATGTTTTTCATATGTATGCATGTTATTTTATTGTCGAATGTCGATAACGGTGATAATTACCTACACATTTTTGTCTCTTTCTCGACAGCAAACAAACCAAGCACAATTGTTCATGATCCATAAACTAAATGTAAAATGACCAGTGACGCAAGCAAGGGGCTAAGGGGGATTTCATGGGCGTCGGCAAGAGAGAGCAGAGGAGGGCCATGCCCTCCCCTGGATTTTCACACGCTCTGTCTAAAACCTACCAAATTTCAAAAATTTCATTTTTAGTAGTTAATACTGGCTCTATTCTTATTGACTCCACCCTGAAAAATTTTCTGCCAACGCCCTTCGGAGCTTTAGCTCTCCCCTTTTCGTCAGATCACTTGGAAAATCTAATCCATAAATGCAAGTGCTTAAACGTGTCTTGAACTTGACTCAATGGCATAAAACTAACGTTATTGCTTAACCTATAGGTAAAGGAAAGAGGCTTGACAATTTAAGTTTTTTAAACGATTTTCGAATCTTAACACGTTCTTTTAAATAGCTCTAAAAACGTGCGAAATATTATTCAAATGGCGAAAAATGGCTAATTTTTTACGAAAAATTGCAAAAATCGCCTAGCGGCTGGGAGCGAACCTCCGGTTGTGATATGCGATTAAGTTGCACCAGTTTGCTTAACACGACGACTAGATAAAATATTTTTCGGGCAAAAATTTTATTGCTTGGTTTAAGCTTCTTTCTAGCACAATCGTAGCCGCGCGCCTGAAAACACTCTCCCCAATCGAAAATCCCCGCTGCATCTTTGTAGCTACGTATATACGCTACTTCAAATACGCAATGAGATTTTCATGATTTTTCTTTGTGTTTATTTTAGTTAAGTTTTAGTCAATTTTATTGACACGTAATTCCAGAAGAAAATAAGGGTGATCATGCACCGATCTTCAAGTAATAGAAGCATTAAATTTGGTTGAGGGTACTTTTCAAAAAATAATTTCAGTGAAAATCAACACAAAATGACGTCATGAGATGTTTTAATGACGTAATCACTTTAACTGAAGCATTTTGTCATCTGAGTCAATATATGTAACCATAAAACCATGTTTTGAGCAAAATAAAAATTTCTTTTCAAAAAATCGAAGAAACCAATGATGACGTCATTTTTTCCGCTCTCGGTTTTGGTCTCGAATTTTGTCGGTCTCGAAAAAATTTTAGGGTCTCGACTACAGCTCTTGTTTTAGGTCAAAAAACGCCCCGTAAATTTGACGGCTTAAGTTCGACAAAAAATGTTTTATATGGTTATATATTTATCTTTAAATACCCTTTCATCCTTATCAACCCACTTTTCACCGCAATGAATTTTGTTTTTCATTATTTTTTACTTTTTGTCTTCAAACCTTGTAGGCCTGCTGTACAGTTTTCTGAACGGAATAACACCGAAGTCCCAATTTTTGTGCAAAGTTGCTGAGTTACAAACGCAGTTTCGTCACTCCGGCCATTGCAACTTTACAATGGCCAGGCTTAAGTTGTTCTGTTCAGTAGCATGTTTATGGGTTTTCTTTTTAGCTCTTTAACATGCTGTAGCCTGGGCTAACTCTACTACGTGGCCCACTTATGAAATGCTTCCTTAACAGGGGCACGAAAAGTGTTTTGGAGGATCAGATTATTTAACATGCGTTGGTCGTTTTTTAAGCTTACTTGCAAAACCCCATTAAGTAGATTTTGGGTTTAAATTTTAAAGTTATTGAAAAAATTATTGGTTTTATTGCGTTGAAAATTTTACTCTATTTGTGACCTTTTTTAACGTAGTAAAAACACGCAAAAATCGCAATAATGTTTGACCAATGTTTGACGATATTTTAGTGGTTCGACAAAATAATTTTCCTATAGTAAGCAAAATTATCGTCCATGGGACAGCACTATAAAATAAATAACAAATATATAAACAAGGGCTCGTATTACGGAAAGTTTTTGTTGAGCTTAGCGAGCTCGTTAAGGTCTATTTCGCTCACTAAAAGGCGCTAACGAATGAAAAACTTGATTAGACAAAATGCTATTTGCGAATCGTCTCGCCCAACAAGCATTAAAAATGTTCACTCGAATTTCTTTGCGAGATGTATAAAATAACCTGCGTTAGTACGTGATAATACATCCATTGTGATGTCAGATGAATTGCTACTAAAAGATAATGCGTTCAAGCGTATTTAATTGTTATGAAAAAAGATCCCTCTTGGTCATGCATTAATATTCTAAGCTTGTAAAATCCTCGATTGCTAATGACTATTTAAGAAACGATAGCAGTTTAATTGGAACGACCGACGCTCGCGTCGCGTGTTCCTTTGTTTTTACTCGGCCATTTTCTAACTAACGAGTGCGAGATTTCAGACTTTTGCTTATAACTCGAGAACCGTTTGGTCTAACTACATGAAATTTTGACAGCAGTTTGAGATTAATGAGTTTTATGTTTGTACCAAATTTCGAGGCAATCGGTCACGTGACTTCGGGTTTATGACCCAAAAACCGCCCCGAAAGTTTGGCGTAAAAAGCGGTCTAAGTCAAAAACGGCTTAAGTACGGCAAAAAATATTTCTCATGGTTATATGTCTTAAGATATCCTTTCATCCCTACCAACCCACTTTCGGCCGCGATGAGGTTTTTTTCTTATTTTTTTCCTTTTTTTTTCCTTTTTTTTCCTTTTTTTTCTTCCTAAATCTTGTACGCTCGAGTTCTCCTAAACCACAAAACATAGAAATCTAATTTTTGTGTGAAGTTGTTGAGGTACATACGCAATTGTGTCTCCTGAAATTTTTTTGGGGCAACTCCCCCGGGAACCCCCCCAAAATGGGGCCCCAAAATATCAATTTTTTGAACGGCTCAAGCTAGGGTGCCAGTTTTTTTGGATATCAGTAGATATTTGAGAGACAAATATTTTGACATAATTTGGGGGTACCATCCCCCCGGGGACCCCCCCAAATGGACCCCCCCAAAAACAAATTTTTTTAACCATACAACCTAGGGTGCCATTTTGTTTGATATCAGTAGATATTTGAGAGAGAAATATTTTGACATGATTTGGGGGTACCACCCCCCCGGGAACCCCCCCAAAATGGGGCCCCAAAAAATCAAATTTTTGAACGGCTCAAGCTAGGGTGCCAGTTTTTTTTGATATCAGTAGATATTTGAGAGACAAATATTTTGACATAATTTGGGGGTACCACCCCCCCGGGGACCCCCCCAAATGGACCCCCCAAAAACAAATTTTTTAACCATTTAACCTAGGGTGCCATTTTTCTTTGATATCAGTAGATATTTAAGAGAGAAATATTTTGACATGGTTTGGGGGTACCACCCCCCCGGGAACCCCCCCAAAAAATCAAATTTTTGAGTGACTCAACCTAGGGTGCCAGTTTTTTTTGTTATCAGTAGATATTTGAGAGAGAAATATTTTGACATAATTTGGGGGTACCACTCCTTCGGGGACCCCCCCAAATGGACCCCCCCAAAAATAAATTTTTTAACGATTTAACCTAGGGTGCCATTTTTCTTTGATATCAGTAGATATTTAAGAGACAAATATTTTGACATAATTTGGGGGTACCACCCCCCCGGGGACCCCCCCAAATGGACCCCCCCAAAAGCAAGTTTTTTAACCATTTGACCTAGGGTGCCAGTTTTTGTTTGATATCAGTAGATATTTAAGAGAAAAATATTTTGACATGATTTGGGGGTACCACCCCCCCGGGGACCCCCCAAAATGGGGCCCCAAAAATCAAATTTTTGAATGGCTCAAGCTAGAGTTCTACTTTTTTTGATATCAGTAGATATTTAACATACAAATATTTTGACATAGTTTGGGGGTGCCACCCCCCAAATATCAATTTTTTGAATGGCTCAACTTAGAGTGTCAGTGTTTTATGATGTAAGTAGATATTTAACAGACAAATATTTTGACATAGTTTGTGGGTGCCACCCCCCCAGGGACCCCCCAAATAGACCCCCAAAAATCAATTTTTGAACGACTCAAGCTAGAGTGCCAGTGCTTTATGATATTAGGAGATATTTAACTGACAAATATTTTGACTCTACTTTTCTGGAGGTTCCATAATCAGATATTTTTGAATAATTGCTGATTTTACGGTAGACAAAAAGTACTTTTGGGCGTCACAGCATTAGCTTTGCGTCGGTCGTTCACTGGGTTTGCTGGCAAACTCCCATCTAGTTATAACTTTGGATCAATGCACAAACAACAAGTTTTTCCATACTGCAGTATTTGAAATGACTGAAAGCGCCCTTGAGCTTGTTGATAGGTAAACTTATATTCTAAGAGTACTTTTAACATTTTCCTAAATGAACAAATTCAGGAACTGCTATTTTTGTCAGCCGGCGCTAACAAACATTTTTTTATCAGTCGATACCGCAAATGGTTTTCAATGGAATTCGTTTTCTTCTTTGCAGTCTAATGGCAAACATGTTGACCATTTTAATTAATTTTCAGCAAAATCTTTCTCTACTTGAAGTTTTTAGCATTTCGCCATCAAATTTCAAAATAAAAAAGATTTCTCGCTTGCTTAAAAAGTGCTTCAAAATCTTTAAGTTGGCAAAAAAATGTGACGTTTCTTTACCCGGACTGTTTCGCAATCGTTTTAAGCAACTTAGCGAGCGAGATTGACGTTACCGAGCTCGCAGAGCTTAACATGCACGTGCAAAAATAACCTCTTGCTCTTTATAGCAAGTATTTCGTTCGGTTGCGCTTCTTAAAAAAAATTCGTTATTAATGCGAGCATGAAAATTTCTGTAATGTGGGCCCTGAATCGCTCTACGGGATGCTGAAAAAACGTGCTTAATATTTACACCAAACAAGCAGTAGCAAGTCAAGTTTATTTCACCATACGCTTAGAAGTACGCAGGCAGGAAACAGCGATAAGACCATGCGGTCATCTAGGTCAACTGCACCTTAGATCATTTACCTCAACTTTTGCAATTAGTGCCGAAAACGTTCGCTTAGTAATTTTCTTTCAACTAAAAATAATGTCAATACAAGTAACAAGCCTAAGCGTGCACCAGATTTTTGGTTGCTGTATATTGCTACTGTTTGCAACAAAAAGTTGACCCATTGGCCAAAATTATATTTGCAAAAAACCAGTTTGCTTCATTAGGCATGCATTTTGATGCCTGCTGCTGAAGTCAATTATCCAAGAGCATAAATGAGCTGAGAAGTATCTATACGAGTTTTGTGCGTTTATGTCATTATTGATTGATCGTATATTCGTATACAAATATGCAATATATTTCTGCGCTGAGGGTGTCAGGTTATGTATTGCAGAGTGACACAAGAAATAAAGTTAGAATTAAGTTTCCCCAAACTATTTTCATAACAACACGAGGCGTAATCGTGATATGAGTACGATGCTGTTTATAAATGCTAGCCAAGAGACTAAAGTGGGGCAAGTGAAAGATTCAAAGAGGATGACTTTTACGTCTGATTTATCGCAACAGTTTGAAGCTACAAAATCATTAATAGACTTGTTGTGGTTTTATAGCATGAAATTCAGAAGTTACATAGCAGATTTTCAACGTAAATTTTCCACCACTGTGAGGTAGCACTTCACTCACTTATCTTCTTTCCCATTAGGCTAGTGTTTCATCAGCATCTGAATTCATGCATAGCCTACCCTGGCAATCCACCCAAGCCTTCAAACCACACGCGAGGGTAATTTGTGCACTTGCTATCGCACCCTGCGTGCGATGGCAACGCAGAAAGTACGATGGCAATTGCAGAAATTCCCCTCGTGTGTGGTTTGAAGGTTCGGGTGGGCTGCCAGAATAGGCTACGTAAGAATTCAGATGCTGATGAAACACTAGCCAAATGGCAGTAGCGTAGCCAGGGAGGGTGGAAGGGCTATAGCCCTCCCCTCTATTGGCCTGTCAACCAAAATGCAGAATAAAAAAACATACCACGTTTTTAGCTCTTTTGAGACTGTTCTTTGCACTGGAATTGACTAAAAAGTGATTTAAAGCATCTTTTGAAACATATATTCAGGGGGGCAGTGGCGGATCCAGAAAATTTTGGTGGGGGGGATTTGAAGCCAAAACCTCAAAAATTCGGATGTCTTCACCAAAATTGAGACTGATTTTTCGGCCGAAATCGGAAATTCAAACGTTTTTTTCGCCCAAAATCAGGTGGTCTCCAAAAAACAAAAAAAAAAAAAAAGGTCTTCACCAAAATTGAGACTGATTTTTCGGCCGGATTCGTTACGTTTAGGTCGGTGGGGGGGATGCATCCCGAAATGGAGCCGAATTATTCAAAATAAGGGCTGATTTTTCGGCCAAAATCGTAACTTTAAGGCTGGTGGGGGGGATGCATCACCCCCATCCCCCCCTCTAAATCCGCCACTGCAGGGGGGGCTAATTTATCAAAAATTAAAGTCACAAATCAAAAAAATTTTTTAAAATGCCCAAAAATAAACAATCAAATTTAATCGCTAGTGTAAAAACGCCAAACATAGGTTTTATCAACAAATATATCATAAACTCAGGAATAAGAGGGGGGGCTATTCGGTGTTAGTTAATTACCAATCACTTCTCTTAAATATCTTTCCATTAGCCCCCCCCCCAACTATTTTTCTTTATAAAATATAGACAAAATAGATTACTCCGTGTGAGTTTTATTGAATAATAGGATTTTATGATTAACCAGCTTGTAAACAAGAGAACTGCAATTTTATCATTAGCCACTTCCCACATAGCCCATTAATGCAACCAGTTGAATCATGTTGCGCTGCCAATTTCTATGCCACGTATTAAAAGCATTAGTTTTTACTAAAATAGCTCTAAAATTAAGTTATTTTTGCAAAGAAATGCAAAATTTTCGAGCGCTGGGGGCTCCGCCCCCCATACCCCCGTGCCTCCGGCGGCTAGGGGCTCCCCCAAAACAGCCCCCCATTGCGAATTTCTGGCTACGCGCCTGCCAAATGGGAAAGCAGATAAGTGAGTGAAGAGCTACCTCACAGTTGTAAAAAATTTCATAGCATGCTATTGAAATTTTGGTTTAATATTTGTAGCTAACATTAAGGCCCGGTCTACAATATGCGTTAAATTGTGAGCGTACAAGCTTTCCCTGAGTTTATTTTAAACAGGAATACGACAAGCCCGGCGAACAGTGTGTGTGTGTTTTTTTGTTTACGCTATATTATAGCATTATTCTTCTGAATTTTGACACATTGCAAGTAGTTTTCTGTTGTAAATGTAACAAAATATGCTTAAAAATAGCAACCGCTTTCGTATTTGAAAAATTCAATCTGATTTAAAATAGGTTATTTGCAAACAAAAATAACATGTAACGGCTATAGTTACTTTCTAGAGCCTAGTTGTAACTGTAACGATAGTTACTTTCTGCAGAAAGGTAATCTATTGGAGTAGCTACAACTTAGAAATAGGTAATTTGTTACTGTAACTAGTTACTGTCAATCAGGGTGTCGAACCGAACCTGAACCTTAAACCCGGATGAACCGTTTCATTTTGGTGAACCCCAACCGAACTTGAAAGAACAAAATTTTACTTCAGTGAACCTGAACCAAACCTGAACCCTCAAAATTGTGCTCAAGTGAACCCAAACCGAACCTGAACCTCCAAAAAAAGTAAGAATATATTTTTCCATATCCGGATGCAGCTGGCGCTGGTACACGCACAATAAGAGCAGTGGTGATCATCAACAGGATCAGCAATTTCTTTTTTTTCTGGACGAAACGAGTAACGGCAGTTAAATTTTAAGTCAATGAACCCGAACCGAACCTGAACCAGTAATATTTTACTTAAGTGAACCTGAACCTCGAAAATGGTGCTCAAGTGAACCCGAACCAAACCTGAACCGCTAAAATATTTTGAGCAGGAGCTAAACCTGAACCCGAACCGTTATTTGAAACGGTTCGACACCCTGCTGTCAATGAGTGACTTTTATAGGCTTGATTTTAAGCAAGCGACGAGAGCGACCACTCGCGAAGGTTGCCAACCTTCGCTTTGCGTTGCGTCGTGTCGTGCGTAAACGCTCCTTCAGTTTTGAGTGGCACATGAATATTTTCCCCTAATCACAATAAAATACTTTCGGCATCGCACGAATCAGATGTATTAATTATTGTTTCAGACTTTTTCAGTTGTTTTAAAAATTTCAGCATTTTTTCAATATTATGTCACAAAATCAGATAGAAGAAAATGTAACCAGGTGTAGAGATGAAAATACTGTCACTTTGCAGCAATACGCCAACAACAAGCGCATTGCAGACCAGTTCAATGACGTCACAGTCGTAGCAGGAAGTGAGAGCATTCCAGCAAACAGAATGGTCCTGTCCTGTTATTCCAAGTTTTTCGAGTCCATGTTTCTATCACCCATGAAAGAACGATATCAAAACGAAGTAGAAATCCAGAATTTTGACGGGAAAGCCGTGAGAGCTCTCATTGATTTCATGTACAGTGGCAAAATCGTCATCAATAATGAAAACGTCGTAAATCTACTGGCAGTAGCAGACTTTCTTCAAATGGAGGATGTGAAACTGTTTTGCTTTGAATTTTTGGATGACAACCTGAGCATTGACGACTGTCTTGAAATGGTCAATCTTTCTATCCAGTACAACTGTCCATCCTCACTGAAAAATATTTACCAATTTATTAGTGAAAATTTTGATCAATTAGCTATTGCTTTAAAACACCTACCCAAAGCATCCTTGGTTTCACTACTCTCGAATATCGACATGTCAAAAATTAAACAATCTTCCGTTTACAACGCCATTTTGAGCTGGACACAAGAAGATGAAAGTAGAAAAGCTGACTTTGCAGAGCTTTTTGTTTTCATCAAACTTCCACTACTTTCAATTCAGTTTCTAGAGAAAGTCGTATCTCAAGAACCGCAAGTAAGACGAAACACCGATTGTTTGAATGCTTTAACTTCGGGAATTTTCGAAAAGCTTAATTCTGATCTGCCGAAATGTAACAGAATCTTGTGCGTAAATGGTTGCAATCCCAAATCAGTGTTTGAAGTTTACAGATTAAGAGACATCACCATGGCTTATCCTTCAGTTCCAGATGAGCCTCGAAGTCACCGTGTAGTAAAGTTGGATGATTTTGTTTATTGTGTGGGAGGATGGAGCGCAAAAGGCATTAGTACAACTGAAACAAACAAAACCAACAAGGTGTTTCAATTAAATCTTTCTAAAGAAAACCTGCAGTGGAGAGAAGTGGCGTCGATGCGAGAGGCTAGATACAGTTTTGGAGCTGCTGTGTACAAAGGTTGCCTGGTGGTTAATGGAAGTGGTTACCCTCGTACTAATACAACAGAAGTGTATGATGCAGAATTAAATCGGTGGTCATACATTGCATCATCCAAGGTTGCAAGATCTCACCACGAATTAGTAGTTGTAGCCGGAGCGTTATTCGCGGTTGGAGGTCACGACGGCGACGGCATCTTATCATCAGTGGAACGACTGGATGATTTGAATGATGAATGGAGAATGGTTCAGTCCATGAAGACTCAAAGGCATGCTTTTTCTGCGGTAGCTTGCCAGAAATTTGTTTTTGCAATAGGTGGTCATTCTACTAGACCTGCAGAGAAAACTGTTGAAAAATATGACCCAGGCAACGACACTTGGATCCATGTCAGCTCTATGAATGTAGAAAGAAGCCTCCATGCAGCGTGCGTATTGCAAGGCAAAATTTACGTCGTCGGAGGCGAAAATGTTGTAAACGGAGTGCTGAAATCAGTTGATTGCTACAATCCCGAACTTGATAATTGGACGATTGTAGGCGAGACGAAATTTGAATGCACAAAGCACGCCTTAGTGGTTCTATAAGTAACTTTTATTTATGCTCTGCGGAAAAGTGTACAAACTTGGTTGATGAACATATATATATTGCGATTTGGTCAGGTCGAGCAATCTCGCTGGGTACGAAAGTTACCACAAGTGATAATTTTCGTGCAGGCTTAAAGGGTCTGTCTTTCAGCCAACCAGAATGCTCTCTGTTCGCTGTAAATAAAGGGACAAAGCCCAAAACGGCAGGCCGTTCAACATTTGAGAATATACATTTCATAAAATTAAATTTTCGCCTCCAACAGTGTAAATCTGTCAAAACATACAACCAATTAAGAGGACCTCATTTTTAAGACACAATTCAGAAATTCTGTTGCACCAAGATTTCGAATAATTGTTATATTGCGGTGCTGCTGTTTGTTTGGTTGAAGGAGGTGAAACATCCACCTAGGATTAAGAACAAAAAAAAAAACATCTAAACATAATCTTCATTAATTTGAGTTTTTCACGACCTATAATTTCTGAGATACTTCAAATTAAAATTAAGAGATCTCCCTAAAAGTGTTGCCAGTTAAATTCTAATGTCATAAGAATTGGGATATCAACCTAATTTGTATTAAAGTATTTCTTTCGCAACATTAATTTATTCTGAAACCTTGCATTCAAATGCGTTTAAGCCAGTTGTGAAAAATACCTTTAAAGCATTGTTTTAGAAAAGATGAATTTTTAACTGGCAGCGCTGTTGGGAAACTCTCCTGCAACTTTGAAGTGAAATATCTCAGAAACAATAAGTCACAGAAAGTTGAAATTTGATGAAGATAATATGTTTTAGATAATTCTTTATCGTTTGCAAATAACTCTAGCTGAACGCTTCACCCCCTTTTAAACATGGGTGGGCACGAATTCGTTAATTCGTTATTAACGAAGCTAACTTTTTCATGAACTAGTTAATTCGATAAAAAGTGTTTTTATGTTAGCAGACTAAATTTACTTTCGTTAAGGTTTTCATCGCTAATTTCTTGCATCATTCATTCATCGTGCTCTAGTTTTATGGAAGAAAAAGCGAAGAAAGGAGCCCTTTTTTGTTCAAATGATGTAGCTGCAGCCTCATAGGTCTATAAGTCATCGCTGTTCGCAATGTTCAAACATTTTCCGTTTGCAGCTTCGTTAGTGCATAATGAAGCTACTTTTATCCTGAAATTAGATTAGGCTGTAAAATGCTACTTCCAGAACACAAAAAAACACCATTGCAATCACTTTTTTCTTACAATCAGCTCATTAGTGTCATTGCGTGTTTTAGAAGTGAGAGAATACAAAGAAATGTAACTTACACTCAAAATTTTAACGAATTGACGGACTTCACAAACTTCCGTTAATTAAAGCTGAAAATAATGAATTAACTTTAACGGAGGTATGAAGCTTGGTAATGGACTAGTGGTTAACGAAGCTAACGTTTTGCATTACCTTATCCAACTATACTTTTAAACAACTTTGCCTTAACCTATTTTACATGTGTTTTTTTTGTGGTAAATTCCTTCAGAAAAAAGATTTTTATTTTAAATCAACTTGCACTGAGTCTATTTTCATTACAAACAATTCCTGAAAATTTGAAGTTGCTACGGTAACAGGAAGTTTCCTCATTTTTGAGGTTTTCCGAAGTCACTTTTCGAAATGTGAGCATTTTTTTGCCAATACTTAACTAAACTGATGTCATAAGAGTTTTTGTGACGTAACTAACTTGACTTAGACATTTTATGATTCGGTATCAAAAATAAACCTATGTACAAAATTTGAACCCCCTGTGGCGTCATTGTAAAAATGACGTCATTAAAAAAATCTGACCGTGACGTCACAATAAAGGCGCTATAAATTCAAAACTAATTTTTCTGAAAAAAATTTTTACACACCAACCCGCATTCCAAATTTTGTGTTCGCATAAGTTTTGGTTTAGGAGTTAGATAGGGGAACAAAAATACTCCCCTATAAAATACGTAGGTCCAATACCCCGTGTAAAATAGGGTTAACCTAAAGTCATCATTATCATTTTGTTCCAGGAATGTGCTTCCTTCTATTTCTGTAGCCCAGCAGAGGTTCCCCGCATGCAGGGGTCAGCTGGTTTTTGCAGCCTAGTCGCCATCTTTCACGATCTTGAGCATCCAACCTTTGCAAACCTCTGGCAGTCATGTCACATTTTAGTACTTTTTTCCACCTCTTTTTCGGTCTTCCTTTTTTTGTCCCATCAACTTCTAAGAGTAGTGCCTTTACTGGACCCCTTTCTTCATCCATTCTCTCCACATGTCCCAACCATCGCAACCTTTTCTCTCTTAGAAACTCTTCCAATCTCACTACACCCGTCATTTCACGAATCTTCTCATTGTTCATTTTATCTTTCAAGGTTTTCCCACATATCATTCGCAATATTCTCATTTCTGTGGTCTTCAGCCTCCTTTCATCTTCCATTTTCAATGCCCAACATTCAGCACCATAAGTTAGAGCATTTCTCACATAGCTTTTGTATAAGGTGCCTCTATCCTTCAATAATATGCTTCTTCCACATATAACATTCGAAACCTCTTTAAATTTTTTCCATGCCGATCTAATTCTTGATGTAACAGCCTCCTGAGCACCTCCTTCCGTATTGATTACATCACCAAGGTAAGAAAACCTGTCCACCACTTCTATGTTGTCTCCATCCAAACTTATCATATTATCTTCATCTTCAAATACCACACCAGGGATGCATTTTTTGCAAGTAAAATCTTTCTCTCTGGTTTAACTTCCATGAACTCCAGAACACCTCTTGTGCATCCAGTGTTGACATTTTGTACACTGCACGGAGTTCCTTCCCACTCCTTTGCCACATACAGAGCACGGATACTTTAGCATTTGCATTCGTACAAAATTTCTTCTTGTATAGAAAGCTTTTTCGTTGTTTACATTTATTTTCATTCCTTTCTCTTGTAATGCTTTCTTCAATCGAGTGTATCGAGATTCTACCTCTTCCCAGTTATCACCTACTAACACAATATCATCCGCAGGGTTAACCTACAGTATTGCAGTAAATCAGTTGAAGTTGGAATGGTTAGTGGTTGAAGTTATAGACAATCTTTTTTGTTTGTAATTTTGTTTAATTTGTTGCCTTCCGACTGTTTCTCTGCGTTGTATCATAGTTGCTTTATTATTCTTTTGTTGTTTTATAATTTTAGAGTTCAAAATAGCTTTAATTTGCGTCTGAGCTTTCATTTCTGGACGAAAACGTTCAATCTAAAACAGCCTTTTTCAAGGCTACCCATTTTTCAAAGAGTGGAAAGGATAGCTTCGACACCATTAAAAGCTACAGTATTTTGAAATTCTGTACCACTAACAAGTTTTTTAATTATATAGTTGCAATTGAATCGATTACTCTACCGGTAGTTAAAATGGCGACCATGATTGTATTTTATAAATAAAATTAATTACTATTCTGAAGACGGTAATAGCTCAGCAAATCAAATCTGCCGATATTTGAAAGTAATTTGTTGTTGTTGTAGCGCATGTTTATCCTCCTGTCACCGGACAGCGTCAGACGCCAAATATCAAACGTTCCGCGCACTTTTCATTGCATTGTCTACTTCGTGGTTGGAGGAATCCACACCTGCTTAGGAGTATTCACTATTCAGTGATCCAATGTTCCTGTGGATTTCTTGGAATTCTTGTCCGCTGAATTTGCTGCTTGTTCGAAGCCACCAAGCAGAGATATTCATTGCAAAGCGTCTTATCCAAGGACGCAACAACGTGACCAGATTGCGAGTTGAACCCAGATCATGCGATCAGGACCGTCGTAAAAACGAAGCGTTTACCCTCTCGACCACGCTGCCGATTTGCTTTTTTGGTATCTACTATAAATTTTGGCTTTTAGAGCTCCCTATTGCTTACGTTTTACTTTTTCGGAGTTTCAAACGAAAGAATAGCGTAATTGCTTTAAATTTTAATTAGACTGTCAGTGGTAAGTAATAATGCAAGCATTCTGGCTACTCGTCGAGACTTGAGTGATTTTTTTAAATACCGATCAGTGGTCGAGTGGATAGAGCGTCTGCTACTGAAGCGGTTGACTTGGGTTTGATTCCCAGTTGGGTCAAACCAAAGACTATAAAAATTGGTATTAACAGCTTATCTGCTTGACGTTCAGCAATTAAGGGACAGTGTGAAGCCTCCACCGCGTGTGATAGACTAGTGGGCAGGTGGCAGCTTGACTCGATGACCGAAAGGTCCTTCTCTGTCTCCTGGCCTAGGCAACTTGGTGAATAAAATTTACAATTACAATTTTATTGGGTGGCAGAAAGCTTTCAACTCTATTTTTGGAAAACGGAGAAGAAATCTGAAAAAGTAAGTTTACCAACATGAGCCCATAGCAATTCTTGCAACTCATCAGGGTAAGAAAGTCTAAGGGGAAAAATTTATATTTTCCTTTTAGAAGACAAATTTCGGGCATCTTGTTTCAAGCAGAATGCGCAATCTATCAGTTTTATAAATTTATCCTTTTCGAGTCTTCATAAATAACAAGCTTCTTGGAGCTAAAGGAGAGTGCTGAAGGTATAAGTAAAAGAATAAGTGGAACAACTGCTCTTTAAATACAAAGAAATTAGATGTTTTCTTAAAGCGTTTTTGGCCGCCGAAGAGCTAGCAAAGTATTCGAAATCAAGATAAGGCTTTAGTGCCGAGCGAAGTAGCCTAGCCTATAGCCAGTGGTGGGCAGTAACTAGTTACAATTGTAACTAGTTACTGTAACTAGTTACTTTTTTAGTAACTGTAACTGTAACTTCGTTACTTTTTTTCAGATGTAACGATATTTGTAACTAGTTACCAGTTTGGAGCCCTAAAAAAGTTACAGTAACAGTTACTTTTTGTACTACATGCTTTGAAGCAAATTACAGATTTTTTATGAATTCCATTCAAAATAATTACATTACACTGGCAACACAGGACGCACAGTCCCATTTCTGATCAACCATAACCTTTTATCCATATTTTCTTCACTGTGTTCACAGGACTGTACATGTGGTTGGTGGTTAAAGTGAAGGCAGTGATAGTTTTCCCACTTCACTTTCTGGTGATTGAAACCGTTTGGGGATTCAGTGCTGAGTAGGCCTACTGTACAGCTGTACGTGTACGAGCAATCAGTGTTAGTTTGCAATTTCAGTGAAATGCATTTCTAATCAGTGCAACCTAGGTAGTTCAAGAGGCTATAGCAAGAAGAATCGGAGGGGTTAAGGATTATTTCATCTGTTATGGTAAAATTGTGTTTGGGGTTCTGGATCAAGTTTCTGGGTCAACTTTAAGATTAACGCTTAAGTTTCCAGGTTCCGTATTTGGAGTTTGCAGTTAAAATTCGGTTTTGGTTTGATGAATTGTGGGTTACAGTTTTGCAGTTTAAAATAAAAGGTTGGGATTTTGGGTTAGGGTTTAGTCTTTGAGTTTTAGGAAGGGTGTCAGGCAACCTTCCAGTTGTTCTGTATTGATTTGCACTGTCCTCTTGCCTCCACTTAAATTGGTAGGTTCTGGTATTGATAACACGTTTTCAAACTAGCTTTCAGGCTTTAGAGTTTGGGTTTAAGAGTTTGATATCACATTAAATAACCCCCATAAGTTACCCAACTGTTGTATACCGGAAGCACATTGATTACCAGTATCGCATGAGTTTAGTGTTCAGGAGTCTATGTTACCAAGCTGCCTCGTACCGGTACTGATACGATGCTACATTACAGTGTACCGGTGGACGGTATTTGAGATTAATATACTTTTGAGACAAACAAACGTAATCTGGCAAGTGCCGACAGGCCTGTTTTTAGTCTAAATTTTTAATCACTAAAAGTAACTGCAACTTGTAACTGTAACTAGTTACTTTTTCAAATTTGTAACTGTAACTGTAACTTAGTTACTTTTTTTGCCAAGTAACTGTAACTTGTAACTAGTTACTTTTAGAAAGTAACTTGCCCACCACTGCCTATAGCTTACTATATAGATAACCTATTCGAAGAAATCATTGCATGTTGTACATCGGCGTAGCCAGGATTTTTGATTGGAGAGGGGCCCAAACCACGAATCACATGCAATGACGTCATCACAAATTTTCGAAAGAGGAGTTTTTTGTGGGGCAAAGATATCGTAGAATGGAAGATCAGAAGCCGTGGCACGTGGATGATTTGGCACATAACCAGGATTTTACTCATGGGAGAGGGTTTGAACCCATAGTTAAAAAGTGCAAATGTCTAAATTGGGAGATGTGTTGAGTAAATTAGTGCAACACAGACGGGAATCTGGAGGTGAACTGGGGGGCGATTTTTTGTAATTTAAAAAAAAAAGCTATTTTGATGCCATTGGATCACATTTCGCACGTGTTCAGAGCCATTTGTAAGAACTAGATTGTTAACACTTGAAAGCCAATTAAAAAAATTTACTTGTTCAATCTTTTTTTAACTTGCAATTTAAGTCCAAAACACGTTTAAAATCTTGCATTTTACAGTAGAGTTAAATTTTTTAAGTGATTTGGCCTAGGTAGAGAGAAGAAAGATATATTGCCTCGTGCAATATTTCAGCAGTAAATAATAATCCACTCGAAGATTTTATCTAAAGATTTTTGTTTTGTCATGAAAATAACTATAGTTATAGAAGCACATGTACGGCCAGAGGGCCCAAGCCCTCTCAATTTAAATTCAATTTGCTCAATGAGCGTTTCCCCTAGCAAATTTTCTTCAAAAGCAATTTTTCGCGCAAAAACTGGCAAGGTGGAGATGAATTGTTGTTGAAAAATGTACCATAGATGGTTACGCAAACAAACAATGTTATTGCCCTGGCCGCATTTACATTGCGCGAGGCTCTTTGGCACTTTGGGGATTTTCGTAACATCTACAACCAATTACAGGAGAAGACCGAAAAAAGTCTTACCATCTGAGCGCGGGGCTTCTGGCACTGTGCCACATGGTAATCCCGGCCGTGGTTATTGAATTACGTTTATAAAAAGGTTAGATGAGGGCCTGAGTTAGCAACTTTAAGCATAAAAACCTTTAATTTCACTCGGGTTATACACAGTGGTGCCGAAACCCGGTGGGTATGGGGAGATATATCCCTCCCAATAATTTGACCATGGTCTACATTTGAGTGCTAGATAATCTTTGGTCTTTTTTTTTGTTTATTTTGGTCTTCACTTGATTTCGGGAAAAAATCTCTTCAAGTTTCGGTAAAGACCTTTTTTTTGGTTTTTGCTTGATTTGCTCAAAAGCGTGCTGAATGTTATTTGTCATATTTTATTCACGACAAAAAATAGTGGTCGAGTTCCATCCCCCCCAATGCTTAAAATAGGGCAAAATAAGCAAACATATAAGCAAAAATAACATACAGTATAATCAAAAAGTATTATAACATGTAAGCAAAAAGTATACAAAAGGCAATAATCGAGAGAAAAAATTGAAAGCAAAGCATTTGCGATAATCGATAATAGAAAAGCAAAGAATGTAGTATCAACATAGGTGGGCACAACTCCGTTAATCGTTAATCCGTTAATAACGAAGCTAACTTTTTCATTAACTCGTTAATCCGTTAAAAAGTTTTTCCATGTTAACGGACAAAATTAACTTCTGTTAAGTTCTGTTAACTTCCGTTAACGTTTTTTTCGTTAATATCTTGCACCATTCATTCATAGCACTGGTACAAACCAGTTTGCAATGGGAACACTTGTTTCGTATAAGCACGAGTTTTATAGAAGAAAGCGAAGAAAGGAGCTCTTTTTTGTGCCAAATAATAAGCCGCAGCCTCACAGGGGTATTAATTATCGCTGTTCAAAATTCCCAAAGATTTTCCGATTGCAGCTTCTTTAGTGTATTTGAACGTATTTTTATCTTGAAATTAGATTAGCTGTAAAATGTAACCTCCAAAACATAAAAAGACAACCACAGCAATAAATATTTCCTTACAATTAAGTCAACAGCGTGAACACGTGTCCTAGAAGCGAGTGAATAAAAAGAAGTGTAAATTACACGCAAAATGTTAACGAATTAACAGACTTGATTAACTTCCGTTAATTAAAGCTGAAAATAACGGATTAACGTTAACCGAGGTGTGAAGTTTGTGAACGGACTAGTGGTTAACGAAGCTAACGTTTTGCATTAACTTGCCCACCTATGAGTATCGATTACTAATTGATATTTCCAACCCTGGTGGGGACTAAACCCCCCCCCCCCGCCCCCTTGGCTACGTTACTGGTCCCTCGTAACCCCTTACTGATGGGCAGCGCTCTATAGCTGCTCTTGAATAAGACAACTTGGTGGCTGGAAAGCTTTTTTCAAACTTGAAAATAGGGGTGATTTACGCAAATTGTGAGAAATCGATCTAACATCCATTCAAACCCGTAGCCACTAACCACACCCCTATCATCAGAACAAATAACAGTTGTAAAGCTAGTCAAAATCTAGAGGTTCATTAGCGCAGGCAAAAGGTATTTCATGGTAAAAAATACGCAGACCAAAAAACGGTTCAACGAAAACTAAAAGAAGTCTTAAGAGCTGTCGAGTTGTTTTTCGGTCAAAGAAGGTTTCTCCAAGCTCATTAGTTTTCAATACACATCTGCCATATGAGACTTTAGCATTTCTGGTCCCCTCCGAAAACTGTCTACGGCCCTGCACCGAGCAAAGTCACCATTTTTTATGCTTATAAACTTACGAGAAAGGAGCTGCTATTTATTTATTTATTTATTTATTTATTTTTTATTATTAATAGTTTTTAATTATTTTTTATTTCTTTTTATTTTTGATGCCTGTAACTGTAAAGTATTGCTAAAAGGTGCAGTTGACCTAGATGACCGCATGGTCTTATCGCTGTTTCTTGACTGCGTACTTTTAAGCGTGCGGTGAAATAAACTTGACTTGACTTGACTTGCTAATCCTTGCATGTTTGAAATAGTTATTGCCTTTAAGTGACGCTATAGCAAAATTAATTAAAGGTAATATAAAGTACAAAAGTTAGTACTCTAGAACGGGGCAAAAAGCAATATTTATGTTTTGTTTATTTACTTTTATTTTGAGTTTTTATCCAAATTGCATTTGTTTCTTTTTTATAAAGCTAATATAACAAAATAGATGAGATTATTTTTGACTATTCAAACGGAGACCAGTGAGTTGGCATGTTACCTTTAAACATAACATTTAAAATCCAAATTCCTCAATGTAAAATGTTTGGTGGTTGCTATGTTTTTGAATTTACTTGTTAGTTCGAGGTTATAGATTTGCAGACTAGGAAATACAATGGTTCTGGTTATATTTAGTCGGAAAAGCTGGGATCAATAAAATTACAAGTTTTCTTGCTATAGTTTAAAAATCACAAGTTTTAAATGTTTGGATCATGAACTAGGCTATGGTATCACTGACCATGGATTGATACCGACAATGTACCGTACCAACTACCAGTACTGTTCAGTACATGTCTTTAATCTGCAGTTAATTCAGTAGGCCTACCCACTGGATACAGCAGTTTGGTATTCTCAAATCAAAGATTGGAGATATTTGAATTGTGACTATGGACTGTGGATTAAAAACCTGTACAGTAGGCTAGGCTACCGTAAGTACGGTACCGGTGGCTTAGAACTTGTACCGGTATCTGCTATCAATGTTAAGATTCTGTAGTCTAAGATAAAAAAGTTGAAAAGATGTTGTTAACTGCTAATAGCTCTTTAATAATGATTGCAAAATCAGTTTGTTTTTTTGTAAAAAAGTTTTTTCTGGTGTACACTAGTAGTGGTATAGTAGTATAATTTTTTTTCCAATTAAAGATCACAGGGCTAGGCCTACGTACAATTGTACAGTACATATCGTACTGTAGTGCAGCCAGCTATACCTGGAGACCTATGGTCTGTTGGTACAGATCTGAGATACTGTTGTACTTACCATACTGGCATGTATTTGAAATGGAAAAGGCTTGGCGCACGTTCCGTGCGCGCAGACATTTTGTAATAAAGACTAAAAAAACTAATCCTAAGCCCTAACCCTAACCCAAATCCTAATCCTAGCCCTAACCCAAACCCTAACCTAAACCCTAACCCAAACCTATATCTGTAATAATGAAAATAAAAATTTCTGAAAAGAGTGACGTCACTGGAATCTCTGTTTATTTAACCGCGCACGTTCCGTGCGCCAAGTCACTTTGATTTGAAATTGTTCAGCTGTAGGCTATTGGCAGAAATTGGGACCAGCGATAATATAACACACTCTTGAAGGGAAAGTACTGGTAGCTAGTGTAGGGTTTCAACATCAAAACATGAATAAATTTTATTGTCAGTTATGCAGTTCTATGTATGTTGTAATGGTACACTTTTAGTAGTTTTTTTTGTCCCGTTCTATACTGGTACTTACAGTAGTTCAATAGTAGCCTATGATGCTTTTTTATTCCACACACTTCTTTAGTTCCCAGTAAGTTATACATTGAAGCATGTTTTTTACTAAATATTAATGATACTTGTATGATAGTAATGATTTTGGCTGCTTTGCATGCATTTGTATGTGTTAATTTTAGATTGGTTCAAATGCGCGTTTGAAGTTAGTGTTAGCAGGTTATGCTTTTAGCGCTCAAACTGTGTGACCAAAATGAGCTTTCACTGTTCAAGCAAACCACCTATTTAGTTTCTGTAACCAACAAAATATGATAACTTAATGTATATACAAGAATTGATTAACTCAACTAGGCTCATAATTCACAATTCAGAATTACTTCTATGCTTGATTCAAACATTACTATAGTTGTATTTGTATCTCAATTCCGTGCTGGTATTGTTTTGTAGGCGATTTGTTATTTTGCAATTTTTTTAAAAGTTTTGAGTTTTGCTGTAGGTTCTAGTTTCATGTAGTACATTAAATATATACCATATAGATACTGTATCTACAATACCAGTACAGTATACTTGAACAACGTGACATTGAGCCATGTCAAATTTAAATAATGTGCGACTTGCAACTGAAGAAGATGATATGTACTCTGGGTTTAATGATTACAATCCCATCTTTGACACAAAAAACATAGCTGAAGATGAAGGTTACGTAAAAGCAGTGCAAACTAGTCATGGAAAACGACCACCTATGACTGCTGTTCGAGGCATGACTAAACCTGTGGGAACATCTGCTGGTTTGAGGTAAATTACTGTAATATTGGGGATTTTGCAATGGGCATGCTTGTTCTTACAATCTTTGTTTCTTACTGATTAATTTGTGGCATACCAGTATTGAAAGTTTATTAATTTATCTATAACTTGAAATTGACTGAACATTGAAAGCTAAACTTTTTCTTAGAATTGATAATATTTTTCACAATTTATTGATGAAAATTGTTAACATTTTTTGATATTTAAAACTTGGAAGCTAGTAGCCACTGCTATTGAAATTAGGGAATATAACAGAATTTGTTTAAGCAATATTTGTAATATATAAATCATAGCATTGTTAATTGTTGAACTGGTTATCTACAGATCTATGATTGTGCTTATGATTCTTTAATTCTATGTATTTTTGGAACCATAAGGCGCACCTAAAATACTAAAAATTCAAAAAACTGCCAGTGAGCCTGAAGGATCAGGTGATACTCTTTTTCTTCACGATTTATTTCAGAGTTTTTTTTTACAGTTTTTAGAGCTTTTTAAGTAGCATTTCATTTAGCGTGCCTTATATCAGTAAATAAAACCAATAAAGGTCATTTATTGATAGTGCAGCTTATACTCCAGCTGTGTAAAGTTTCGAATATTTTGAGAAGTTCTTGATTACATATTTTTGTGATCTCCAGATATCACTTGCCATGTCACATCATAGTTCACTAAAGCAGCATTGGTTTATTTGTGAATATTATGTTTTTGGTTGTTAAGATGTCAAAAAAATGTATACATTTGATTCTGAAAATTTGATATTTTAAGATTCGTGAGTTTAGGGGTGCACCTACTGGAACTTGAAGTTCAGTTTCATTTCTTCTTTTTGCTCTATATTGACAAAATTCTACCCAGTATTTTTTAAGAAGAATTGACCCTAATACTTTTTAGTAAAAAATTTGGAGTTGTACAAGGTAAAAATTTATACCTTGAAAAAAGAGCTTGTTTGATAGAAACATCAGTTGCATTAAACAGGGGCAGAATGATGTTTCAATTTGGTTAGAAAGTAAACAATTCAAAATTATGAAATTTTTTAAGCCTTTTACAAAATAAATTATTACTCTTCGTTACATAGTTACTGAGTGACGCCATTTGAAAGATCACTGATCCATTCCACAAAAAAAAAAAATTCAAGTCATTAACTACTAAAATTAACATCATAACTACTGGGTCACGTAGGTCACAGACATTTGGCATGACTCACCAAAACTCAGTATTTGCATGCCAGTTTCTGGTTTAGTTAGCGTCTTTGCTGGCTTGGCCTAAAAGTTAGTGGTTTATTAATCAAATGATTTGACTAAAATCAAAAAACAATGGAAAAGAACTGTAGAAAATGTTTTGTATAGCAAACTGGCCTGGTATAGGCTAATAAGCTAACCAGTAAGAGGGTAAGGAGACCAGTTGAGATCTAATAACATTGGTTGAGTTCTCGCTTCTTCATCTCTGGTCTAATGGCATTTGTTGGGTTGCGATTTGCTTCAAAGTAATATTAGCCTGACATTTTAACCCGATGCTTGCGCAGTTTTAGACCAGTTTTATGTAGCTTGTCAGTACCCAGTATTGACCTAACCGGAAAATGCTTATTCACCACTTGGGTCACAACTTATAGCAGGGTGTCGAACCAAACCTGAACCCGAACCGTAAACCCGAATGAACCGCTTCATTTTGGTGAACCCAAACCGAACCTGAACCAGCAAAATTTTACTTCATTGAACCTGAACCAAACCTGAACCCTCAAAATTGTGCTCAAGTGAACCCAAACCGAACCTGAACCCCTAACAAAAGTAAGAATATATTTTTCCATATCCGGATGCCGCTGGCGCTGGTACACGCACAATAAGAGCAGTGGTGATCATCAACAGGATCAGCAATTTCTCCTTTTTTTTTGTGGACGAAACGAGTAACGACAGTTAAATTTTAAGTCTAGGAACCCGAACCGAACCTGAACCAGGAATATTTTACTTGAGTGAACCTGAACCAAACCTGAACCTCGAAAATGGTGCTCAAGTGAACCTGAACCAAACCTGAACCGCTAAAATATTTTGAGCAGGAGCTAAACCTGAACCCGAACCGTTATTTGAAACGGTTCGACACCCTGACTTATAGTCTCAATTTTGTGTTGTTGTGTCAAAGATACTAGTTGTATGACCTGCTTCGTTTTGTTTTTTGCAGAAGAGTAATGCAGTAATTTTGACTTTTTCGATCTTTGCTCAAAACACTATAATTAATAATTTTGAAGAAAAGCTTTACTTAATCCCAAAAAACGAACAAATGAGTGTTGCTTAGAACTTGCATTAACAGCAAAACACTGTTTACTTTTGCTTGTGTTTTGGGCCGCTTTAAAGATTTTCTTTCAATTACTTCTAGTCATTAATTTGAAATCTGAATATAGACTTTTATTACCTGTTTAAAGAGTCCAACCACAAGACAGTCTAATACTGAAATATTTTTTTTGAAATAAGGTGTTTTGGTTAAAAAATAGCAATGTAAAAATTCTTCTTCAGGCCTTATTTTTTGGCAGTTAAAATAAATTACATTGCTAAAATTAAGAGGAAGTGTTAATTGTGACCAGTGTTTTACCATTGCAAAATTTTGGTTACTGCATTCATGTGTAACTTATTATTATTTGTAGCTTGCTCAATAGTTACTCAGCTGCTGGTATTGTTGCCTGACATCCTAAAGTTGAAATTGATTCTTTTATAATAAATTTACTATTTTCCAAAAAATTTCAAATGTATTTGAACTTTCAACTAAATAATCAATTTTATTCTTGAAGGGCAAATTTGACATCATCTATGGGCAGAGGTGGTGGCGTTGATGGAGAAGGACAAAGACCAATGACTTCTGTAAGTGGGGCTGGATTTTCATCTGCTCAGAAGCGTGGCATGCTTGGTGGCTCAGCATTTGATCCAATGAATCAAGCCGTGAAAGGAGTTGTTGCTCCTCCACTGGAAGTGTTGGAGGAGGACTCACAAGAGGACAAGATCAAGGCCATGGAGAGAGCAATTGGTAATCTGATTGAACAAAGTGTCATTGCAAGTAATCGTGGTGACTATGTTGTGGCGACAGAGAAAGCAAAAGAAGCTGGAAAAAAAGAAAGACAGCTTGTGAGACAACGAGAGCAAGCTGGTTTAAGTGAAGGAATTAGCCTTGACTTGACTTATGCAGTCTTATTTAATCTTGCTGTGCAATACGAGGCAAACGACATGTACTCAGAAGCACTGAATATGTACAATGTAATCGTGAAAAACAAAATGTTTCAGCATGCAGGTAGAATCAAAGTAAATATGGGAAACATTTATTTTCGGCAAGGAAATCTTCCCAAAGCTATCAAGTTTTTTCGAATGGCTCTCGATCAAGTTCCAACAACACAGAAAGAAATCCGAATAAAGATAATGCAAAACATAGGAGCTGTGTTTGTCAAGATGGGACAGTACAACGACGCTATTACGTCATACGAACATATTATGAGTGAAAAGCCAGATTTTCAAAGTGGTCTCAATCTTATCCTCTGCTATTTCGCACTTGGAGATAAGGAAAAAATGAGTAAATCTTTTAGTAAGCTCTTAACAGTGAATCTAGGCATCGAAGATGAGGACAAGTACACAGCAAATTCTGACAACCCCCAAGAAAGCGTTTTTGTCGATGCTATTCGAAATGATGCTCTACGCCAGTTCGAGAGAAAAAGAAAGTTGATTGCTGAACGCTGCATTTTGACTGCAGCCAAAGTGATAGCTCCTGCAGTCGCTAGCACATTCTCGGAAGGATTTGATTGGTGCGTTGAGCAAGTGAAAACCTCCGCCTACCACGACCTTGCTAACGACCTCGAAATCCACAAGGCTCTTATGTATCTTAAAGAGCGTGATTTTACACAAGCTGTTTCCATTCTTAAAACGTTCGAAAAGAAAGACACCCAGGTCAAGTCTCAAGCTGCTACGAATTTAAGTTTCATCTATTTTCTCCAAGGAAATCTCGACAATGCCAGACGGTACGCTGAAGCAGCTGTTAAGGCCGATAGGTTCAATGCTGCATCCTTGACCAACAAAGCCAACTGCTTATGCACAGCAGGGGACACTGACGGGGCGATTGCTCTGTATAGAGAAGCATTGGACAATGATTCGTCGTGTCATGAAGCATTGTACAACCTTGGTCTGACCTACAAACGTCTTGGCAATGCAAACGGCGCGTTAGAATGTTTTCTAAAGCTCCACAATATTGTCCGTAATAATTCACAAGTAATGTTCCAAATCGCTAGTATATTCGAACAGCTGAATGACTCCACCCAAGCAATGGAATGGTTGATGCAATGCGTTACTGTTGTACCATCTGGTGAGTATTGTAAGGATAAGTGAAGCCAATAACGTGTGTAAGGATAAACTAAAGCAGAGTTTTAAATTTTTTGCTGGTATTATAAACATCGGAGTTCTCAAGTGTTTCCTGATGAGTACTGGGTAGTTGTAGTGTGCCTTTCCACATTCTACAATATCCTAGATTTCTGATCGAGTTGCTGTTCTTAGAGGACCCTAGTGCTACTTCGTCTTTATCAACTATGCTAATTCGTTGTTTGGTATGGGATAATTTTGTTATATGATTGTTTGAATGTGTCTTATAAAATTTAATCATTGTTACTCTTTAAACGTAAATCTTGCATTTTTGGTGTGTGCTCTACAATTTTTAGTTGCGGCAACTGTCTCCATGTTCAGCTTAATGCGAGTTGTGCTCCATTTCTTTCTTTCTTTCAGATGCAAGCATTCTCACTCGAATGGCTGACATTTGCGAACGCGAAGACCGTGGAGATCAATCTCAAGCATTTGCCTATCGCCACGACTCCTACAAGCTCTTTCCTGCCGACATAAACACTGTGGAATGGCTCGGTTCATACTACATCGAATCTCAATTTTCAGAAAAAGCTATCAAGTACTTCGAAAGGGCTGCTGTCATACAACCTAATGAAGTCAAATGGCAGCTTATGGTCGCCAGTTGCTATAGAAGAAGCGGTAGTTATCAGCACGCGTTTGAAAAATACAAGCAAATTCACGCCAAGTTTCCGGAAAATGTCGAATGTCTCAAATATCTAAATCGTCTTTGCGCCGATCTTGGACTAACAGCAGAACTGCAAGTAGGTAGTTTCCAAAACGTATCTTTGAGTAAATAAATGTAGTAAGCTTAGTGGAAACTCGTAAGCATATCCTTGGATTATTTTACTAAAATTTGGTAAACTCGGTGTGTCGTCATAACCAGCGTACCACCTTGCAAGCGCAAAGTTTATCAGAATAACAAAGCATTTTCTTCTACATGCTTTTGTACACAAAATGTAAATCGTGCATTTCTGTTGGTAATTTGCATCTTGAGCCACTTCAACATGTGGATCCATATTTCCTCTTTAAGAGAAACTGTGGTAGTGGGCCAAAATTGCACTTTCGACAAGGACCGGATTAAATTACTTTGCTGGTAGCAAATGGCTCTTGGGCCGTATTTTTGGCACCTTGATTTCAAAGACAATGACCAATGTTTCTACTTGAAAAAGAACTGTCCTCTGATGATTGCGGTAACGCGTGAAACAGGCCTGTAGGAAATAAAAATTGTCAGTCATAAGCCTGTTTATTTCCTCCTTGATATATATCTTAGATATAATTGTGTCTGGGATTTTGTTGCATTAATTGTTGAGTATAGATTCTCGTGCTTTTTTTTCGGCTTGTGGAACACGGTTAAAAGAGTCGAGACGTCAATTAAATTCATTCAATTTGAGCAGCTACTAAAACTTCAATAAGTCTAAAAATTCATTAATTTGATATTTTCAGGAATACGTTCAAAAATTAAAAAAGGCTGAGAAAATTCAAGAAGCAAGAGTGCAAAGAGCCGAAAGCGCTGGGAAGCGAAGAGGCAGCAAGCTAACAGGTAAATTCCAAAGAACAAAAAAAAATGTTTTCGTCTTCTAGGTGGTTAGCGGTAAGGCGTTGGGCTCGAACACCATAGGTTAAGAGTTCAAATCTCTATGCGGTGAAAACTCCAAAAGTGGATGTAAATACGTTTGTCAGATAAAAAATATCCTGCGTTGGTGTTAAATTTCTTTTCGTTCTGTTTATAAAAAATGTTTTCCTATCAATAAATTAAACCACGTACGTTTTAGAAATCTCTAAAAAGCAAAAGTAGATGTATGTGAAAATTTGGTTTTTAGTTTAAAATTGCCCGGTTCTGTTTTGTGTATGAGAGTGCGTGGTTCAACACAGTAATTAATATTGTGTTATTAAAATTAGCTCATTCGTTCATGCGTATGGACCAAGCCGACTTGGCGTCTGTATAACCATACCAATGCAAACAGTAAACCCCTTTTTTGGCTTTGTTTGCAAGTCTCGTCAGATTGGGCCTAGACAACAGTCAGTCTACTTGGCCCGAATTGGAAAGTGCGCGCAAAGGTCTTTTTCAAAGACACAACAACGCATTGTCAGGACGGGAATCGAACCGGGAGTCAGCAACCTTTTGGTCCTTATCCCGACGCCCTATCAACTTAGCTTTCTCCTCCCAATTAAAGTTCGTGTTATTGTTACTCTTCCAGATAGTCCTACCACTCCGGGTAGTCGGGAGGGCAAACGCGGTGGCGTGCAGAGGCGACAGATTTCTGAATTGGCCAATGCAAGCACGAAGAAGCAGAATATCGACGCATCATACAACGATCCCCTAGGCCCAGCTGCTGAGCGACCGAAAACCGCCGCTCGTAAGCGAAATGAAGACGATTTCGACGATTTTGAAGTTGACGAAAACTTGCTACCCGATTGAGAGTCGATTTCTGAACCAACCATTTGCTGAGGCTTTAATCGCTAGCCGAAGCTTATCGTTAGTTGATTTTAGTAGCACGCTTGTTACAGTTACCGTGGTCCTTTATTCACTTTAGTTCCCAGTTTCTTATATTTGAATGTCAGCGATTTTGCAAATTTTCGCATAATTGGCTCGACCATAACAAGAGATTTTCGAAAACGGAGTATGTGTATTTAAAATGTATATTTATATACTGTTAAACTGTGTTTTTTTGACAATAAATGTATCTACTGTTGTACATTGCTCGATAAAAATCTTTTGTCTTTTCAAGTTAAACCCTAAGTTTTAATTTATCTCGTGAGAAAGGCCAGGTAGTTAATCACTGGTTTCATTATTTTATGTTGATGTACTAAGCAAATGTGATCGAACGAAATTGCGAAGCGCGGTGAAATCATGGCCACACACAATCCGGATCAAAACTGATTGATGATGATAGGCAAGCTGTTGTATTGTTACCCGGCTACTTCTTGTGAATGAGAGTATGGTTCAGTTGAAAGGCTACAGAAAGTTTACAAGATCATTCTACGGAAACAATTGTTTTGTATCTCTTTTGAGTGCGTCAAAAGCTCAATAGATCTGCAACAAAATATCAAGGTTCTGTTATCTGAAATACATTGGATGTTTATTTGGCAAAACATTACTACAATTTTTCCTAAGCAATACTTTCCACGTTTGCAAAAATAGAATCCAGAAACATGAAGTTAACGATATGAGTTCCCTGTTTCTTTCCTTCCCTCAACCCGTTTTTTTCTCTTTTGCTCAGCTGTTGTGGTTTGTGTGTGTGTGCTCTCAAAAACTGAATATTAACTTGACAAAACCTTAAGTAAAGCTATAATATTGGTGGATGCAGAATCGAAGACAACCAGTACCTTCGCAAATCTTATGCCTGTTTCTGATTATAATTTTGATTAACTTGGATTGCTTTACTCAGTTTTGGTACACGTAGTAAGCGTGATGAATTTTTGATTTCGATATTATTTGTGCTGTTTATCATTGTGTTAAGGCAGTAGCGCAGCCAGGCCTGTGGGGCTATAGCCCGTCGACCAAACTGCAGAATAAGTAAGATACCACGTTTTTAACTTTTCTGAGACAGTCTTTTGCGCTGGAAGTGAGCGGAAAATTTTTTAAAGCTTCTTTTGAAACATTTATTTAGGGGAAGGGGATAATTTTTCAAAAATAAACTCACAAATCAGTATTAATTTTGAAAATAATTCTAAAAATTGCAATTAAATTTGATCGCTTGTATAAAAGTACTGAACATAGGTTTCATAAAAAAATGTATGGAAACTCAGGAATAAGGGAGGGGGAGGGCTCTTCAGTATTAGTTAATTACCAATCACTTCTCTCAAAATCTCGTTCCATTGGCCCCCCACCATTATCTTTCTCCGTAAAATATAGATGAAATAAACTATACTCCTTGGGAGTTTCGTTGAACTATAGAATTTTATGATTTACCGGTTGGTAAATAAGAGAACTGAAATCTTAGTATTTTACAAAAAGCCGCCTCCCACATAGCCCATTTACGCAGTCAGTTTAATCATGTTTTTGCACTGCTAATTTCTATGCCACGTTTTAAAAGCATTAATTTTGTATCAAAATAGGCCTCAAATTTTGTTATTTTTGCTAAAAAATGCGAGCTCTGGTGGCCCCTCCCCCCCCGATAAACAGCCTTCCTATTGCAGATTTCTGGCTACATGCCAGGTTACACGCAAAGTAAAATTAAACTTAGCTGGATTGGAGAACACAGAGAAAAAAGTGGCCATTTTCGCATCACTTACGAGATACTGCTCGAAATCGGTTTTATTGAAGAAATGAATATTACACCTTGAGGTAATAAAGATGTGCCCTAAACCTTTTCCACAATTCCTCTTAATCGCAAAAATTCGATTTAATTTGTTTGACTGTGTAGTCTGTACCATTGGCTACCCTACATTTCGCAATTTTGTGACCTCACGAAAAGCCTACTGCAGATTCATAGGCGTAGCCAAGGAAGCCCGGGCCCCCCCCCAATTGAAATGCTAACAATGATAAAAATGTCACAAAAAAGACTATTGTTTCTTTTAGCATCTTTGCGTACAACAGTACACGCGACAACAGTAATTAACAATATCATTGACCCGGGCCACCTCAATTTAATCTTTACCAGCCAATTTAAATGGGCCCCTACTATAATATTTAAATGGCTCCCAATTCAAATGGGCCCCCAACAATAATATTGATCTAGGGGGCCCGGGCCCCCTCAATTTAATTTTTGCCAACCAATTTAAACGTATAACCCGAGTGAAATTAAGGGTTTTTATCCTAAAAGTTGCTAACTGAGACCCTCATCTAACCTTTTTACTAAAGTAATGCAATCACCAGGGACGGATTTAACATATTATGGCACAGTGCCAGGGGCCCCGCCTTCAGATAAGACTTTTTTTTGGTCTTCTCCTGTATTCGGCAGAAAAATATCGCAAAAATCTCAAAGTGCCTTGGGTCCAACTCAATGTATATCCGGCCCGGGCAATAACTTGGTTGGTAGGCGGAACTATCTATTGTACATTTTTCAATTACAATTCACCTTCACTTCGCCAGTTGTTATGCAACAAAATACTTTTGAAAAAAAATTAGCTGCAGTAAGGTGAATGCTCATTGAACAAATTTTTGAATTGAGAGGGCCTGGGCCCCCTGGCCATATATGTACTTCTATAACTGGTTGTTTTCATGACAAAACAATAATCTCTAAGAAAAATATTCGACTGGATTGTGATTGACTGTTAAAATATTGCAGAGGCAATGTACTTTATTTCCCCCAAGCTGGACCAAATCACTTACAAAATTTAACCCCAAAATGCAAGATTTTAAACGTATTTCGGGCTTAAGTTGCAAGCAAAAGGAGGACTGAACAACTTGATTTTTTCAATTGGCTTTCAAATGTTAACAATCTAGTACTTTCAAACGGCTCTGAATACGTGCAAAATGTGATCCAATGGTATTAAAATAGCTTTTTTTTCAAAAAACTTACTAAAAATCGCCCAGCGGCAGGGGGCTTCGCCCCCAGACCTTAGTCTGTGATGCGTTTCAATTACAGTACACTTCTTTACTCAGCACATCTCCCAATTTAGACATTTTCGCATTTTAACTGTTGGTTTAAGCCCTCTCCTTAGAACGAGTTACGTGCCAACACCAGGCCACGGCTTTTGATCTTCCATTCTACGATATCTTTGCCCCACAAAAATGTTCTCTATCGAAGTTTTTGATGACGTCATTGCATGTGATTTGTGGTTTGGGCCCTCCTCCTCAATCAAAAATCCTGGCTACGCCTATGTGCAGATCAGTACTGTTAGCCTAGGTCTACAAGACAGTAGTAGTAGCCAAGCTTTCACAATTGCAGACTTGATTAGATTACTTTGCAATCCCATACTTGTTTGTAAGCGGGATTGCAAAGCAATCTAACCTTAACTTGTGTGGATATTGAAGTGTAGGCCTACCTCTGCGAGTGTTTTTTTTTTGCTTTTCTTTTTTTACCAATTTTTGTCGCTTTTTTTTCTAATTACCTAAGTCAAAACAGAACTTTCCGTTCAGGGTCAAAATCCTACAGCTGATTTTCGTACCATTTCTAAACTCGGCGGCCTTAAGCGACGTTTTCATTTTGGTCTTTGGTCCCCTCTCGTCGTGCTAAACCGTGTTCTTAAATGTTTGCTGAGTTTGCAATTTATGTACGTATTTTTTTTTGCTCTACAGTAAAAGCTTACTGCTGCTACTTACTGCCAGGGCTTCAAATTTGAAAAAATCGGTTGTTTTGCCGAACCCGAGCTCGAAAAAATGATTATTCTGAACCCGAACTTAAACTCGAATAAGACTATTTCAGTTCATTAAAATGAAATTTAAAGATCAAAAAAGTGTCTGGCAAAATGCTTTGTTTGCCGAAAATTAGTTGGAATCCAACTAACGACCAAACTCTTCCCATGACTTCACGGATTTCTTTCCTGTCGAAGTTGCCACTTTTCGCGCCTCAGTGTACCGGGATTGCAAATCAGATGACGATTTGTCCTGTAACAAGGCCTTGAACGTATCTTTCTTAGCTCGAATAGCTTCTTTAACATCTTGGTTCAACCAAGGTGTTCTTTTCTCACTATCTCCCGCAACTCGAAGCCGTTTTTCATAGGTGGAGTCCTCGAGGGTACATTTTGAAGTCCTTGGCCTTGGCCTCGAAGCCTCAAGTCCTTGGGCTTGGCCTCGAAGCCTTAGGTCCTCGAAAATTGCCCTGTCCTCGGCTCGAGGACAGCACTATTTTTTGAATCGTTGAAATTTTGTTGGAAAACGCCAGAAACTTCAAGGAAAATTTGCTAATACCTTTTTTGTTTTCCGCAATTGGAGCATAGGCTAAGCCAAGCGGGCCTCCCCTTCCAATTGAAATTTCACCAATGACAAAAATGTGACAAAAAAGCCTATTGTTTCTTCAGTTTCAGTTTCTTTTTAGCATTTTTCGCTTACACCAGTAGCGAAAAACAATATTGAAGACCCGGGCCTCCTCAAATCAATTTTTGCCAGCGAATTTAAACGTAAACCTGGAAGAAATGGATAGTTTTCGTTCTAAAAGTTGCTATTTCAGGATCACATCTAGCCTTTTTATGAACGTAATGCATTAACCAAGGCCGGATTTACCACAGATTGGCGTAGTACCAGCTAAGGACCCTGCGTTCAAATCTTAAGACTTTTTATGGTCTTCACCTACATTTGACAGAAAGATGTTGCGAAAATCTACAAAATGCCAGGGGCCCAGCGCGATGTAAATCCGGCTCGGCAATAACATGCTTAGTAAGCGTAACCATCTATAGTACTATTTTTCAATAACAATTCATTAATTCACCTCCACCTCGCGAGTTTTTACGCACAAAATACTTTTTAAAAAATTAGGCATGGAAAATGCTGATTGAACAAATCGTTGAATTTCAATTGAGGGGGCCTGGGCCCCCTGGCATAACATGCACTTCTAAAAGTGGTTATTTTTATGACAAAACAAAAATCTCTAAGGAAAATCTTCGAGTGGGTTTTCATTTACTGCTAAAATGTTGCACGAGACAATGCAACTTACTTCCCTCTACCTGGACCAAATCACATAAAATTAAACTTTAACACGAAAATGCAAGATGTTAAACGTGTTTTGGACTTAAATTGCAACTAGAAGGAGGATTAAACAATTTAATTTTTTTTATTGGCTTTCAAATGTCAAAAATCTAGTGCTTTCAAATGGCTCTTAATATGTGCGAAATGTGATTCAATGGCATTAAAATAGCTTTTTTTCCAAAAAATTACAAAAAATCGCCCAACAGCTGGGGGCTTTGCCCCCAGACCCCAAAGCCCCCGGCCGCTGAGGGCCCCGCTCCCAGGCCCCCGTCTGTGATACGTTTGAGTTACACTGGCTTTCTCAAAACGTCTCCAAAGTTACGTATTTGTACTTTTCAACTATACTAGTTTAAGCCCTCTCCCTTTGCAAAATCCTGAGTAAGTGCCAAAAGGCAAATTTTTGATGACGTCATTGCATGTGATTTGTGGTTTAGGCCTCCCCAATCAAAAATTCTGGCCACGCCTATTGCCTGAAAAACTTTTTTGAAGACCTTTTGTTTAGCACACTTGCGGCTGTGTCCTTTTTCCTTGGCCTCGAGCATTCCTGTCCTTGGCCTCGAGAGGGTCTGTCCTCGGAAAGGCTGTCCTTGGCCTTGGCCTCGAGTCTTGTGTCCTCGACTCCACCTCTGCCGTTTTTACCCACAACTTTCAGCCGCTGGTGAAATGATTGCTGATCTGAACAGCAGCCATTCCTTCTCGATGTCCTCGGATACCTCAGGAAGTCGTCTGAACTTAGATGAGATACTGGGTGCAAACTGTTACCTTACTTCTTTGTCCTCCAAAGCCTCCCATTTGATCCGGTAAGTCACAGACGACCAGTTAGATTTCCTGTTTGGTGTCACGTACTCCATCAAGGATTCTGTACGTAACATTCAAATGGTTGAGAATGAAATCCTTTCACGGTGGAAAGAATACTTTGAAGATCTTTTGAATCCTGTAAAGGCATCGACTTGTGACACACACGAAATGACACATTCAAGGGAAAACGCTGCTGGTGTAGATGAAATCAGACCCGAGATGTTGAAAGCGCTGACTGGAGAAGGAATTCTCCGGTTCACGCGAGTGTGTGAAGTTGCAGTTTGGCAAAACTCCCAGAGATTGGCAAACAGGTGTGATTATTTCGATATTCAAAAAAGGAGATCGCTAGCAATGTACAAACTACAGAGGGATATCATTCCTAAGTTTGCCAGGGAAAGTATATGCCAAATGTCTTGAAATTAAAATGCCGAAAAATAGTGGAATCAAAACTGGAAGATGGTTAGTGCGGTTTTCGTTCGGGTCGCATCACCGCCGACCAAATCTTCACTCTGAAGCAAATCTTCGAGAAATCTTGGGAGTATGGCAAAGATCTCTTTGCATGCTTTGTCGATCTTGAAGAAGCATATGACCGAGGTCCTCGGGAGAAACTTTGGAAGGTTTTGCAGGAGTATGGCGTTAATGGTCAGTTGTTATGCGCCATTAAGTCATTCTACTGCCGGCCGGAGGTTTGTGTTCGGATAAATGGCAAGCAATCAAAGCCGTTCCATGTGGACGTTGGACTCCGGCGAGGGTGCGTTTTGTCACCTCTCCTTTTCATTGTTTACATGAATTGGATCGACAAATATAGCCAAGCTGATGAGGGTGCCACGATTGGAAATTGCTAAATCAGTCGTCCGCTATTCGCTGATGATTTGGTTCTGCTTTCTTCCACAGAATCTGGCCTCCAGAGCGCATTAAATAGCTTTGCAGATGCATGCAACACCGCCGGAATGAAAATAAGCACGGCCAAAACTGAGGTACTTCATCTTTCAAGAAACCCTGATCAGTGAATGTTGCAAGTGAATGGAGCGACACTGAAGCAGGTAGAGAAGTTCAAGTATCTTGGGGTTGCATTTACGAGTGACGGAAGGCAAAACGAAGAACTGGATACCCGAATAGGCGAGGCTAGAGCAGTAATGCGAGCTTTGCACTACTCGGTTGTCATGAAACGAGAATTGTCGAAAAAGACAAAGCTCTAAATTTTCAAAGCAGTCTTTGCTCTTTGTCCCCATTCTCCCTAATGGTCATGAATCTTGGGTAATGACCGAAAGAGTGCGATCCCATGTGCAAGCGTCCGAAATGAGATTTTTAGAAGAATCGAAGGAGTTACACTGTTTAACAAGGTGCGCAGCTCTGAGATTCGAAAATCTCTCAACATCAAGCGGTTACTTCTCGGAATTGAAAGATCTCAGCTGAGCTGGTTTGGCCATGTAAGCAGAATGCCTCAGGAAAGACTCCCCAAACAAGCTTTACTTGCCAAAGCAAACGGTAGAAGACCAGTTGGACGGCCTAGAACTAGATGGACCAATTACATTGAGGGTCTTGGATGGAACCGCTTGGGGTTTCACCCAAACAAAATGATGAATGTGATGGAAGATCGTGAGGTGTCGCGGCTTAATCTCGAGCTGCTGCCCCCGCAACCCTCAAGGAAAAGCGGGCAATGAAGAAAGAAGAAAGATGTGGCCACTGTTTAAAGAGATACTGGTCGAAATCGGCTTTGTTGAAGAAATGAGAACTACTTGAAGTAACAAAAAAGTGCCCCAAGCCTTTTTCTACAATTACCTTTATTCGCGAAAAAGTGATTTAATCCGTTTGACTCCTTACCATAGGCAACTCTGCATTTTGCGATTTTGTGACATCACAAAACGCAGATTTTGCAAAATTTCTCACAGACTTTTGGCTGCTGCCTACTATAGCCGCCCTAAAATCACAGTCACCAGATTGTAATATTTAGCGACTATGCTCAAACAACACCAGCCTGGCCTACCAGTTCTATTGTTGCCGATTCTTTTTCACTAAGCTAAGTTTTTGTACAATAAGCAATAAAATATCAAAAATATACTGTAAAAGTGTATACTGAAGGCTAAACGAAATTGTACCCTATTTAATGAAGCTCTAAGTGATATTGACCCATCCGATATACTACATCATACAAGTGCTGATAATGCAATGAATTCCTGTATGCAACAATATTCTACTTTGTTCAATTCACATTTCCCACTAAAAAAAAAGCTAAACAAAAATTTTTCTAATAGCTGGTTCACCAATGAACTTAACAAATTGCTCAAGAAAAAAGATAGAATGTATAAAAAATACATTAAAAATAAATTGCCAGCTAACAACCAAAATTACAACGTTGCGCGTAATACGTATTTTCGTAAAGTAGCAATTGAGAAACAAAATTACTTCAAAAATTTATTTACAAAACATAAAAACGACATCAAAAAAATATGGCATAGCATAAACTTGCTGCTTGGCAAAGAGCAAAAACAGTCAAGCTGCAAAATTATCTCAGCTGAAGGAAAAGATTTGACTGAACCTGTTGAAATTGGCAATCACTTCAATAACTATTTTTCGACAGTAGCAGAAAACCTTGTTAAAAAGATTCCAAGCTCTAACACCAATCCTTCAAGTTTCCTTGGCCCGAATTTATCTAACTCCTTTTATCTTTACCCAACTACCCCACAGGAAATACAAAAAATTATTTCCAGCCTTCAGACTAAGTCAAGTGCCGGTACAGCTGAGATTCCGGCTTTTTTGTTAAAATCATTATCGATTAATGTTATTTTAATTTTGACTAATATTTTTAATTTATCTCTTTCAACAGGTACTTTTATTTCCTATTTCAAAAAAGCTAAAGTCATACCCATCTTCAAAAAAGGAAATCCCAAACTAGTTGAAAATTATCGTCCAATAAGCATACTTCCTGTATTTTCAAAAATCTTAGAAAAAATTGTTCACAAGCGTTTATATTTCTATTGTAACAGAATGAATATCTTCTCAAATTGCCAATTCGGTTTTAGAAAGTCACATTCCACTAGCCATGCATGTACTCTACTAACAAGCAAAATAACATCTTCTTTTAATTCGAAACAAAAAACGCTGGGAATCTTTTTTGACTTGTCAAAGGCCTTTGACACCATTGATCATTCTATTCTTATCTCAAAACTCTATCATTATGGAGTCAGAGGCATACCCCTAAAATGGTTTAAAAGTTATCTATTCGACAGAAAACAACAAGTACAGCTAAATGATATATTTTCAACTAATATTCACACAATAACAAAAGGTGTTCCCCAGGGATCAATTCTTGGCCCCTTATTGTTTTCATTGTACGTTAACGATTTTCCTAAGTGTTTAAATCATTCTTCTGCAATAATGTTTGCCGATGACACAAGTGTATTTATATCGAACTCCAACCTAACTACAATGTATCAACGCGCAAACGAAGACCTAAATAGCATTTACAATTGGCTTAGCGCAAACAAACTGTCTATAAACTTTACAAAAACTAAATACGTTATGTTCCGAACACTACGTTCAAAACCTCCACCCTCTAACTTGTCATTAAGCGTCCATGGGAAAAAAATAGAAAGAGTTTCTGAAATTAATTTCTTAGGTATAACCTACAATGAAAATCTTTCCTGGAAAAGACATATGCTAAAAATTTTGGGTAAAATTCGATCTAGTTATGGAGCAATAAGAAAAATTCGATCTTATTTAACTAATAAACATTTACACATTCTATATTATTCCATGATATATAGCCACATTAACTATTGTTTAACCACTTGATTTCATGGTAACAAAGTCATTGCAAACAAAATTCAAAAAGTCTGTAACAAATTCTATAACATGTTTGATCGTCACATCCCCTCCAAAAAAACATAGAAAATACATAAAGCCTTAGTAACCTCTAGTAACACTAAATTTCTTACTTTGGATCAGTGTTTGATAAAAAATAGTGCTTTATTTATGT
The DNA here is from genome assembly GCA_963965965.1 of Trididemnum nubilum. Taxonomy (NCBI): domain Eukaryota; kingdom Metazoa; phylum Chordata; class Ascidiacea; order Aplousobranchia; family Didemnidae; genus Trididemnum; species Trididemnum nubilum. The sequence goes on from OZ014470.1 coordinate 43,698,201, forward strand.
ATAATTACCATAAAAATTCTCTACAAAAGATATTTCGTAACTTTTTCTTAACAGCTAAAAGTAAAAACATGGTAACAATAAGCAATTCAAAAATTATTCCCGTCTCTTGCACCTTTACAGTAAGCAAACAATCCGTGAAATTTTGGGGCCCTAGGGTACGGAATCAGTTACCAACGAATGCCAAACAGAGTAAAACCGTTCAATCTTTCCTTCAAAACATTCAACCATACTTAGTTCAAAATAAAATAAAACTATAAAAACAAATTTATAATCCTACTCATATATCAATAGCTGAAATTTTATGATAAGCTAATCGTAAGTGTAACATAACTCGTTGCTTCATGTTAATCAACTGTGTACATAATGTATATAATGTCTTTTTAACTGTATAAATTGATGTTAATTGTAAATACTCTTGCCAGTACCGTAAGTTTTTCTCATTTTCCAGAAACCGTGATTATTAATGACCAAAATTTCATGACAATTTTAAAGGCGGTGAATCATCCAGCCAATTTCGGTGGTTTACAATAGCAAAAATTGAACTATAATTTTTGATATTTTTTGTTTTGATTTTAGGGCTGCGTTTGCCAAGATATTCAACAAATACAAAAAGATGTACCCGGAAAAAAGTTTTTGGAAACTCTGAGTTTTGTTCTTCCCGCCAAAATCACAGTTCTCTAAACTATTAGGCTACTGTAATCTTATTAAACTATTAGGCCTAACTATCTCTAAACTATTAGGCCTAATAGTTTAGAGATAGTTAGGTCTAAACTATTTAGAAATAAACTATCTCTAAACTATTAGGCCTACCACAGTTCTCTAAACTATTAGGCCTACTGTGGTTTTGGCGGTAAGAACAAAACTCAGAGTTTCCAAAAGTTTTTTTCGGGGGACATCTTTTTGTATTTGTTGAATATCTTTGCAACTGCAGACCCAAAATTAAAACAAAAAATATCAAAAAATTTAGTTCAATTTTAGCTATTGTAAACCACCGTAGTTGGCTGGATGATTCACCGCCTTTAAATACATAAATTGCGTATTTCGAATTGAACCAACTGTAGGCCTACTGGTCAGCATTTTCTTGGAAACTTTTTCGTTCTGTTATATTAATTTTACTTGTGTTTGCAAGGTGGTGCATGCATGTAGTCGTGTTACTTAACTACTTTTTATATTGTGTGCATTTTAATGTTTTCGCGTCTCATGCCATAACGCTCGATGTGTTTTTTGCGCCTTCCTTACGTCTTCGACGTGAAATAAATAAATAAATAAATAAATAATCTCAGATCTGTATCATCAGATACTAGCGCAATAATACTCTACTGTAGACCTAATTCTGATACACATAGCTTAACAACTGGTAAAGCAGTCACCAGGGCTATCAACTTGATTGATTTTTATTGGAGTTCGGCCTATTTTAACAAGTCCGAGTTTAAGTTCTGCAAATTTAATTTTTTTAAGTTCAAGTTCGGCAAAAATATCAAGTTTTTCGAGCTCAGGCTGACAAAGATACTAAGCCTACTTTTCGACTTCATCATTCTCTTTTTGTTCAGGCAACATGCTGTTTTTCTACGTCGCCACCGCATAAACAAGTGAACGACTATTTCAACTTACACGGTATGATCAATAATAAATATTTCTTTCCGATACTTCTTTTCTTCTTTTGTTCTTTTTTCATTGCCCGCTTTTCCGTGAGAGTTGCGGGGGCAGCAGCTCAAGATTAAGCCGCCACTCTTCACGGTCTTCCATCACATTCATCATTTCGCTTGGGTGAAGTCCCAAGCGGTTCCATCCAAGACCCTCAATGTAATTGGTCCATCTAGTTCTAGGCCGTCCAACTGGTCTTCTACCGTTTGCTTTGGCAAGTAAAGCTTGTTTGGGGAGTCTTTCCTGAGGCATTCTGCTTACATGGCCAAACCATCTCAGCTGAGATCTTTCAATTCCGAGAAGCAACCGCTCGATGTTGAGAGATTTTCGAATCTCAGAGCTGCGCACCTTGTTAAACAGTGTAACTCCTTCGATTCTTCTAAAAATCTCATTTCGGACGCTTGCACATGGGATCGCACTCTTTCGGTCATTACCCAAGATTCATGACCATTAGGGAGAATGGGGACAAAGAGCAAAGACTGCTTTGAAAATTTAGAGCTTTGTCTTTTTCGACAATTCTCGTTTCATGACAACCGAGTAGTGCAAAGCTCGCATTACTGCTCTAGCCTCGCCTATTCGGGTATCCAGTTCTTCGTTTTGCCTTCCGTCACTCGTAAATGCAACCCCAAGATACTTGAACTTCTCTACCTGCTTCAGTGTCGCTCCATTCACTTGCAACATTCACTGATCAGGGTTTCTTGAAAGATGAAGTACCTCAGTTTTGGCCGTGCTTATTTTCATTCCGGCGGTGTTGCATGCATCTGCAAAGCTATTTAATGCGCTCTGGAGGCCAGATTCTGTGGAAGAAAGCAGAACCAAATCATCAGCGAATAGCGGACGACTGATTTAGCAATTTCCAATCGTGGCACCCTCATCAGCTTGGCTATATTTGTCGATCCAATTCATGTAAACAATGAAAAGGAGAGGTGACAAAACGCACCCTCGCCGGAGTCCAACGTCCACATGGAACGGCTTTGATTGCTTGCCATTTATCCGAACACAAACCTCCGGCCGGCAGTAGAATGACTTAATGGCGCATAACAACTGACCATTAACGCCATACTCCTGCAAAACCTTCCAAAGTTTCTCCCGAGGACCTCGGTCATATGCTTCTTCAAGATCGACAAAGCATGCAAAGAGATCTTTGCCATACTCCCAAGATTTCTCGAAGATTTGCTTCAGAGTGAAGATTTGGTCGGCGGTGATGCGACCCGAACGAAAACCCCACTGACCATCTTCCAGTTTTGGTTGCAGCTCTGTTGCAGCCACATCTTTCACCACTCAAATATCGCAAATATTCGCCACCTTTTACGATCTGCTGGGTGACGGTTTTACTATTCTGCCCAACTAAAGCACAAGGCTGCAAACTCGATCGATTTTTATTCGAGTTCAGTCTATTTCAGCAAGTCCGAATTATCATTTAATTTTTTCGGATTCAAGTTGGCAAAACTATTAAGTTTTTCGAGTTCGAATTAAAGCTGATTAGCTGACAAAAATACTTGTTCACTGCCGGTGCTCATTGCAAACAAAACGATAGAACTATTTTGCCTATGCAGTAGGTTTACAATTGTTCCCGTACCTCACGTGTTGGGAAAAAGGCAATCTCAATTTGCACATCTTGATCAGTACTTAAATTGTAGGCAGTGGTGCCGAAACAAGGGGGGGATATATTCCCCCAAATACTTTGACTGCATACCCCTCAACAATTTGAGTATGGACTTCGACTGCATCCCTCCGATAATTTGACTCTGGTGTGCATCTGAGCGCAGGCCAGTACATAAAAAAAGTGTTCCATTTCTGGTGAAGACCTTTTTTTTTGGTCTTCACCTGAATTCGGGGAAAAAAGTGTTCCATTTTGGTGAAGACCTTTTTTTTGGTCTTGACTTAATTTGCTCACCTGAAAAAAGTCTTGGTCAAGCAAGATTCATCCCCCCCAATGTTGAAAATAGGGCAAAATTGGGAAAATTGCAAATTAACCCCCTCAATGCTCAACAAAGATTTGCACCACTGATTGTAGGGTGGACGCGTCCCCCCATCGAGAGTTAGCGTCCCCCCATCGAGAGTTAGTGTCCCCCATCATGATTTCAGCGCCCCCCCTGACGCGATTTTAGCGCTCTCTCCATAGAGAGTAAGGTTCTGGATTATTAGACAAAAAAGTAGCAGTCAGCACGAATAAATCCCAAATTCCAGCCGAATACGGTACTGTAGGAATTTGGGTTTGGTGAACCCAATCCTAACGTAAACTTGGGTAATATTTGGGTTCGTTCTTTTCTTCCAATTAACACCACAACTTAAAAACTTCCTCGTTGTTTAATGGCAGCAACAATAAAAACTTAAAATCACTGTGGTCTTTAGGCTACTGGACAACGGCAAAACCAGAAAGAGAATTCCTATTACAATTTACATGACACACTGCGTGAGAACAGACTCACGTGACTGCACAACGTTTTCTAAAAATGCATGATAATTGCTAGATCGCAAGTTTTAATCAAATCAGCGTTTTTAAGAACTATTGTTGCGCACTAAAACGGACTCTTGAGCAAAACACAATTGATTGTGGTTCGATACAGCGCAGAGTCACTACAGTACCAAATTGCGATGAAGACCTTTTGTTTTGATCCTCACTGGATTTAGGGGACAAAATCAGTTTAATTTTTCGTGAAGATTTTTTTTGGTCTTCAATCGAATTCGGGAACAGCACCTGAACTTGATACAAATTTTTGCCGATAACTTATCTTTAAATTTCTTTTTAATAACCTCGAGCAATTTTATTTGAGTTCGAAATGGAGTTCAGAAAAATTATTTTTTGTAGCTCGGCAAAAACGATCGATATTTTTGAGTTCGAGTTCGCAGTCCTGGTGAAGCGAGCGGTCGCGATTAGATTATAATTTTTCGGATTCTATTTTTTTATGACTTTAAGCGGGATAAAAGTGCACTTTTGATGTAGGCCGGATATTATTTTTTTGCTGGTCGCAATTGGACCGTGGCGCACTCCTGACTTAAAGCATTGAGACAATCATTAATTTTTAGAAATACAATAAAAATGCGTTGAATTTCCCACGGTGCTTAAAATCTGATTGTGATTGGTCAAAACGAGTTGCACTTCCGGGACTTCAATCTGCCGCTTTTAATTGACACGCCCAGGTTCGAAATCAGCTGTTATGTGTTTCATGGCCTAGTTTAGGAGGCGTACAGCACGAATGTTTGGCAATAAAACTAAGTTAGTTAGGCTTAATTCGTTATTGCTGTAGCTGTAAAGATTTGCAGATTGTTTGCCAAACCTTTATGATAGAAACTTTAGAAAGTAAGCTGCAGTACAGCTGAAAAGACAGCATTTGGTTTAGTACATAGGCTACTGGTACAGATTAGCAGGTATGAGGTACCGTAGGCTTCCTCAGTAGGCCTACCGGTACTAGTAGGCCTACTACTGCTAGTGAATTTGGAACTAAAAAGTAGATTCTGTATTGCTGTTAGTTTGGCCAGAACAAACACTTAGCCTATGATAATTCGTATTAACAGCTTCCTTTACTCTGCAGGCTTTACCAGTGGCGATGGCGGCTGTCAGGTCACCACAGAGGTATTGGTAAGGTCTACCAAGAGGCTCTTGCCTTGGCTGGACTTCGGGAAAATGGCCCCGACACGACTGGGCTGCCAGGTCACCACAAATTTGTCCCTGACTGTAAGCATAAAACTTGAAAACAGGAATAAGTGGAAAGATCACTTTGCTAAAGCTAATGTCAAAAGGTCTTAGTAGGCCTACAGTATATGTGTATCATCATAAATGTGCTCACTGCTCAGGTGCTAGCTCAGAGCTAATTACTTTGTACCGGTACTTATTGCTATCTGCTATTTAGTGACAGGTCTGAGGTAGCCTGCTGGGTGTTGTTAAGTATTAGCCGCCAGCTTTATTTTGGAATCACTGCGACTTGTGTATGAGCGTGCGCGTGCTCTTGCTTCTCTCATGCATGCATTCATTAGGGTTAGGGCTAGGTCTGGGGAATAGCTTAGATCGTAGAGATGGAGAGAATGCATGCGCATTCACACACGAATCGCAGAGCTGCCGAAAATGTTATTGACACCCAGGCTGCCTTCGTACTCGTACTGCTAGTGCTATCCTACGTTCACTTTAATGAGCTGTTTAGATCTGTAGATTTTCAGTTTGCAGTCCCATTGATCACTAATCAGCAGCCCAGCCTACTATATCAGATATTTCAATAACTGAGAGACTGAATAGACACCTACTAACTCACCAGTATACACTACCGGTACATACTAGTAAAATGTACAGGACCTATATTGGCCTACTGTACTAGTAGTAATAAAAAGATGTACAGAACTGCAAGGGTTACCAGTTAGTAAAAGTTTAGTATATACAGAGTAAAATACACAGGACTGCAAAGGTTGCCGGTTGGGGTTTTTGCAGCTAGGCATCGTATGAAATGGATATTTTGGTGTACATAAAAAATTATATGTCATGATCAGAATTTGGCTGTGCAAGTCATAAAAGTTGTTCTGCAAGTTAACGTGCAGCTGCTCTCTGCTCTGAAAATGTTGCACTGTAAGCATTTCTGCAAGCCCAAAAAATAATTGTGCCGCGAGCGCACACGCAAGTGTGATGTTTTGAAAAGTGTAATTCAAATTAACTCATTGCTCAAACTGTGCTAGGCTATGGTACGAAACTAATATTCTCAATAAAAAATGCACTCTACTAAATTACAGTAGTAAACAAAAAATTATTGATTTCCTTTAAAATATACAAACATTTGAGAATGTGCATCGCTTAACCCTTTTTGGTGTCAACCAGATACAAGTAAAGATTCGCTTGACACGTTACAACGAGTAACTAATTCCTTCAATGGAAATTGATGTTATCACCAGAATGTTTTACTGATTCAAATCAAATTATATTAAGAGTAAATATTGTCGACTGTTTTGCAGATCTGTCCAGTACATGTTGCTCTTATACCCAAAGCGTGGTTAACGAACATACTGAAAAAATTTGGCAAAATTCTGTTAAAAATAAGTGGCGATTAACCCTTTGAGCGTGGCTGTCACAGTTTTGCGACTAGACTACCTTCCAAATATCAAACAATATGGCTTCAGTATCGAAAGCGGGAATCCCCCTAGTTAGATATCATTTTTTTCATTGAAAAACCAGCTTTTCAACAAGGTATTGTGCTCTGTAGGTTGCTATTGAAGTTATTGCTAATATCTGCGGTTGAAGTTGGTGATTGGAAATGGATAAGAATTATTACACTCTTAACTAAGCGTTCGAAATGGTTGCAGCTGATAGCGATTCATGGAATAAACCAGAGTATTCTGAGCCTAAATTTCGTGATTGTAATTAAATTTTACAACATTTTTTGATAGTCCTACTTATGTGCTACAAATGTTATATACATTGTTTGGGTTTAAAATAAAAGGTTAAGCTTACAGAATTGTTTAAAGATAAGTTTTAAAAACTTATTTTCTGTAAAAAAAAAATTCAGTGCTCAAAGGGTTAAATGGTTCAAGTATGATACCCACGGTGTCTTGCCATAGTTTGGTTTTTAAATCAAGTATTCATTGTAATACTAAAACTTTTAACTTTATGTCTTTTTTGTCCTAATAGTTTGTTGAATTTGTTTTTGTATCAGCATTTTCCTCAAATGTGCTCTACGCCAGTGTGTGGTTGTGGTGCTAATGTGCAGTCTTCTTTTCATGTTGCATGTGAATGTAAACCCTCACAAGCCAGCTCTGATACAATAAATCAGATAAGGGCGATTTGCAATGTGGAGGCTAGCTCTGATCTATTGCCTGATAATTTTTCTACCGTACTACTTTGCTTAATCGCAGCACGGAAGGCAATTTTTTAACTCTCCTTGTGGAACGAGTTGATGTCTGTTTAGAGTACTTGAAGCAAACTGTAAATAATAGGCTGTTCAACTGTTCATATTTGTTGTTGTCGTGTGTACAGTGTTCTAGGATTTAATCCATTAATAATGTATTGTGTAAGTGCCACTTGCAAGCACTAAATCATATTGCTATTTCAGTACATATTGCTTATTATTTACCCCATTTTTGATTACTTCATATAATACACGTCTTCAAACGACTATATTGGCAGTATTAAAGTGTTTTGTTTTGTTTTTTCTCCAAGATTTAAAAGTAAAGGTAATTGTGTGTGGGTCAATTTCTGACTACATTATTGCAATAGTAACTTACTACATTAGCTGTAACTTGTCGACACTGTTTAATATCCTGCTGCTGTTCTAATTTTTTTTTTCTCTTAATTCACCGTTTCTGATAATAGTATGTCCTGCTTATTTCTTTCGTTTTTAACCAACCCTCACTCTGCTGTGTCTTTTATCGTAGAACGCTGCTTTTGTTTGATCTTTCATAATGTCTGTGGCTGGTGGTGGTTAATGTTGGTACCATGCATTTTGGGGGAAGTGTAACCTTATTGCTGTGGTTGAGTTAAGTTAGTTTGTCTCTGGGTTGTGTAAACCTTATTTGTGTGGTACCACATGCTTGCAATGCTATGCTTCTGGCTCGACTGTGTTTGTCATGTGTTATTTGCTTGCTTCAATTTGTTTTTCTTGGTCCATGGTGTTAACTGACTTTGAACATTAGGACACTGCAAAGTGTTGATGCTGTTTGTTTTAAGTAATATCTTTAAACATTGAGATAGAAACAGAGTAAGGGTAAAATATTCTTTATGGTTGATTTTTATGTTGTATCTTGGCTTTTGTCTATGCATGTTCTTAGGCACACACTTTTTTGTGACATTATGTATATATGTATATAACCCTATTGGGTGAAGAACGTCTATACCTAATAAAAAAAGACTCTCAACACCCGCACTTACAGACTTAAAGGGATAGTGGTGTTAAAAAATTCCACTAATAAAGCCTTTATGTGGTGGTAAGCGAACTACTTCATAGTCACTGTTTTTTCCTAAAAGCTCATCAAGGAAATCCTTTGCAGCTTTGATACATATTTTGTACTTTCGGGGCAATTAGCATCACTCTCTGACAAATGGAGCACTGTAAAAAAAATCATCATGTTTTTAGTTTAAGGAAATTGAACCATCTAAGTATCAATTATAAGAGCTGCTGATGCAATCACTCCTGTTCACAGTATCTTTCCAGTTTTTTTCGGACAAGCATAAAAGCTTTTGTTGTTTCTTGTTTTTGAATTACGGTAAAAAATTCAGACTGTTGCAAGTAACGAGTTTAATTTCCAAAGCAAGTTTAAGATTTTTTAGAAAGGAGTAGTGTATTTCTAGAAAGACATTTACAAAAATAATTTTCTTGTTTAAAGTTTGATTTTACAACCATTTTTGAGATGCTCAATAGAGAAACATTTCAGCAAAAGAAGATCCTTTCTGTAAATCCAATAGAAGTTGTGCAAGCAGTGGACGAATAAAATTTCCCATAATGAGGCTTCTATAAACCTAACTTGTCATAGATGTAGCCAAGAGAGGGAGGCGAGAGGTCCTCCCCACAAAGCAAAATGCCACCAAGGATAGAAATAAAACAACAAAGCCTAATGTTTCTCAGGTTTCAGTTTCTTAAGAATTTTCGCGTACAACAGTATACGTGTACAACAGACTAATATTACTACTGATGGCCAGGTGGCCTGGGCCCCATCAAATCAAATTTTTGCCAAACAATTTAAATGTATAACAATTCACCTCCACCTCGCCAGTCTTTATGCGACAAAATACTTTTCGCAAAAAAGAAAATGCTTGTTCAACAAATTATTGAATTTGAATTGAGGAGGCCTGGGCCCCCTAGTCATACATGTTCTCCTAAAACTGGTAATTTTCATGGCAAACCAAACATCTTCGAGGCGAATATCCGAGTGATTGTTTACTGCTAAAAATATTGCAAGAGGCAATGTACCTTGCTACTCCTGTCTGGGCCAAGTCACTTACAAAGTTTAACTCCCAAATTCAAGATTTTAAATGTGTTTTGGACTTGATCTGTAAATAAAGTAAAGACTGAACAATTTAATTTTTTCAATGGGTTTTCACATGTTAAAAAAATTAGTTATTTCAAATTGCTCTAAAACGTGCAAAATGTGATCCAAATGGCATTAAAATAGCTATTTTTCCAAAAAAATTACAAAAATCGCCCAGTGGCTGGCTCCTGACCCCCATCTGTAATATGTTTGGGTTAAACTAGCTAGCTCATCACGTCTACTAATTTAGACTATTTTGGAAATCTTTTTAATTTTTGGTTCAAGTCCATCCAGTGTTTCCTCTAACTTTTAGGCTAATTGGCGAGTGCCCAAATTTTCTTGAAACAATTGTGCCCAATGCTCTAAAAAGATGTTTATGTGCCCTAAATTTTGTACCAATTTGTTATTAAAGTGTACCAAATTTCATATTTCCATAAATTTGTCGAATTTTCTAAAGCTATGGTTATCATATTGCCAAAAATTATTTGCCCTTGTTCCAACAAATCGCTGATTTGCTGAAAAAAATCGGCTTAAAGGAAACACTGAGTCCATCCCCTTTAACAAAATCCAGATTACATGCCAACCCAGGCCCCGGCTTCTGATCCTCCATTCTACAGTATCTTCGTTTCATAAAAAGTCTCTCTTTTCGAAAATTTTTTTGATGTCATTGTGTGTGATTTGCCATTCGGCTCTTCCCCCACTCAAAAATTCTGGCTACGCCTATCTGCCTATATGTACTTTGTTAATGTTTTTTCTGAACTTTTATCACAGTTGATTGAAAAACAATCAATCGCAATCGTATTTGAATTGTGCTTGTGCAATTGCACTCAAAATTGCTAAAATACTTGCTGTGCAAGTGTCAGCGCATTCGTTTAAAAATAATTGCGGCACAAGCGCTATCGCAAGTAAAATAGTTGTGCCGCAAGTGCGCACCTCTGTCCATGTTACTGAAATTCTCGGCAATTCTTGTGGTCCTTTGCGGTCCTTGTGTTTTTCTGCTGTTAAATAAACAAAGATTTGGGTGACGTCACTCACTTTCTAAAAAATTTTTTATATTGCAGTTACAGTATAGGTTTGGGTTAGGATTAGGACTAGAATTATGGGTAGGTTTTCAAGGTTTTATTAAGGACCGTGCACCAAGCCTTTTTCGATTTTATAATACAGTTTTTCTTTTTCATTGATTGAATGACTTTGTAATGCATTTTAATTGTAGGTTGAATGTTTCTACTTAAAGTGGTCATGATTTAATTGAAAAAAAAAAACTAGGTGAGAGTGTATGATATGTTTACGATTAGGAAATGGTGGTTTTTGTAAAATATGCAATGGCTGATGATGGTAGAAGAGGGAAGAGCGGAGGAGGAAAGGTAAGTGTGCACATGCATTAGTTTCCAGAAAATTTAAATAGTCTTGCAGTGAAATGCTTGCAGTAGATGCTTAATAACTAGTATATGACTGTTGGTGTTATTACGCTGTAGCATGCAAGGGTTATATGATAGATTTTTAATAATTTTAAAAATTTTGGAAAAGTGCTGTTTAGTTAGCTCTAGCCCTGGTAGACCTATTTCTAAGCATTTGATTATTAAGTTGATTTTAACTCAACAAATTACTGACTACATTTAGCACCAAATAATTTGTTTTTGATTTTCTTTTTGTTTACTGCAGACCAATCTGTGATGTTTTGGCCCAAGCAGACTGGAAGTGGTAGTGTTCCCACTCAGCCAATTTTTGTCAGTGAATCAGTGATTTGTTGAAACAAGGGCAAATAATTTTTGAAACTTATAAACATAGCTTTAGTAAACTTGACAAATTTTTAGAAATATGACATTTATTATCATATTTATATACTTTATTGCTGGATTGGTACAAAATTTAGAACACACAAACGTCTTTTTACAGGTTTGGGCACAATTGTTTTAAAATTTGGGCACTTGCTGATTACATGAAAAGTTAGAGGGAACATTGCTTAGTAAGTGGGAATACTGCCTCTTGGATAATTCTGGATTATTGACATCGAAGAAATAGCATTTTTATAAGTTTAGTTAATGATTACATGTGTTGTTCTTTAAAGTTCGCTGAGATGAAAAACTTATTTCAAATTTTTGATTTATGTAGTAACTTAATATGCTGGGCTTATTAGTGTTTTGGTATGCATGTTTTTTTTTGTCATTTGATGTTTTGTTAAAAATGCTCGGTTGTCATTGTTAAGTTTGTAATCGTATTATTTCAGGGCGGCATATTTCGTCGCATGTTTGGTGGAAGTCCCTGGTCTAATCCATCTGTTGGATCTCATCGCCATTCAAACTTATCCCTTGCACCAACTTCGCCTCCTCATGAACGTCGACCACTGCGTTCAGTACCTACTGTTGGCTCTCATTTTAAGGTTGATCCAGAAGTTCTTGCACGAGACTATGTAGAAAAAGAAACAAAAGTGAGCAGAGATATTTATATACGTAATGAAACAATTTTCTATGATATTGCTTTAAAGTTTTTTTAATGATGATTTACTTTCAGGTTTAAGTTCAAGTGTAAGTGTTGTAGACTGTTCAAGAACTTTCGTTATTTGTAGCCTGTCGGAAACCAAGCAAAAGGATATTTTCTTGTTGATTCATGAGTATCTGGTATTGGTGATATGAGTGCTTTTTTCAAATCAACCACTTTTAGATAATTGATGCAAGACTGTGTTATGGTAGGGTGCGGTGAAAAAACAAAATTTTTGAATTTTAAAAAGTGGTGTTTATATATATCCCCAAATGTGGAGTAAAAGCCATTGGAACCAATTTTGGGATAGTGCACCCTCTAGTGGCCGTGCACATCTGCCGAACGCGACAAAAATAGCTATTTTGGCCATATCTCAAGAACCGGTTAAGCTAGAAACCTGGTTTTGGGCTTAAAAGATGCAGAGACACCACTTTCATATCCACTCTAAGAGAACTTTTCTTTCTAAACTACTTCCAAAAAAAGTTATAAGCAAAAAACATCTTTTTTCATGAAAAACATACATTTCCGCATATGGAATGAAAGCTTTCTTTGAAATTTTTGAAGGATTTTATGTTGTTGCTGATAACAAAACATATTTTAAATGAGATTAATTGATGACTTGAAAATGGCATTGCTAGCATGCATCTTTGGATGTGTTACATCATTCCTAAACTGCAAAAAACTGACTACAGCTAAGCACTGATCACACATCTGTGTGAGCAAAAATGTGACACGAGTGTAACAAAAGATGTAGTTTTCACAGATAATGTTCCCATCCCCAGCATCTCAACAATAATATCATGCACAAAATATCACATAATACATCTCAGGCTGAGTTAAATGTGTTTCTACTTGCAATCAAACACCCTAAAGGTCCAGTCAAATGGTGAATTGATGCTTCGTGTCAAATTTCTTCATTATCTTTCGAGACTTCAATTTTTGTCTTATGAGACCATCACGTCGATCAAATCTACACACTTGAGTTGCAGCTTCTGTCACTAATTTTATGTGTCTTTCAACATGCTGATTGTGGCATGGATGACTCAATCTTAGGGGATTTGTTCGTATGGCTTCTAGTTCTGCGTCTGTTAGATGTTTTATCACAGGTGGTTGATTTACTTCTGTTCCATTTAAATTCACCATGAGATGATAAGATCTGGCATTGACATTGATCATTGGCACTTGAAAGAGTCTGATATTGCTGGTATTACCTTCTGTGTTTAGACCATCTTCAATGTAACCACCTTTAAAGTTTCCATTTGGTATGATATGTTGCAATGATTTACCCCTTAAACCATGAATTTTGTTAACTGCCAATCTTCGAATTTCTTCTTCATTATCTGCTAACATACCTAACAAAACATTTTCAGGATGAGCAAAAAAAGCATTTCTTTGAACAACCTTAAGTGCAATGGACCGAATTTTGCTGTGGGGAAACTGTTGAATGCGATGCACCAAGTTAAAAAAATTTTTTGCTCCTTGAACTATTTGACTTTGCTTCTTGATTTCAAACCAGGTTGGAAAATAAACATTGATGCAAAATCGGGCGCAAGATTGAAGGTTTTCTGAAGGATTGCATTTGGAAACATATAATCGTAAAATCCTGCTAGCAAGAGTTAACCATCTTGAATGGACAATTGGTCCTACTTCTAGATATTGAAGGTCTTCATCCACTGAGCCAATCATGACTGCCATACAAATCCTGTATGCATAATGCTGGTCACTGCTTAGGTCGTCAACAACTGCCTGAGGTAAGTCTGGAAAATGTACATTCGAGATATTTTTGAAACTAGCTACTGGCCATTCTGAAACACATCCATCAAGTTGTTTTCCTATGGGTCCTGTAAAGCTATCAGGACTATTGGTTGTGCCATCTATTTCCATAAAAACATGTCGAAGGGGAAGCTCATTGGTGTGAAGAAGGCAGATAGACCATTGCAGTGGCTTTTTCAGTAACTCTTCCAAAGATCGTATGGCACCATTGTATTTGCCGGTCATCAATGCTGTTCCATCGGTTCCAATGACAGTGAGTTTTGTGAACAGCTCAGTTTCAGATATAACTTTAAATATTTCATGCGCTAGTGTACGACCTTTGCCATCAGCTGGAGATAAATGAGTAAGATAGTATGTTCCAGGTTCACCTACCAGTACATAATGTTCTTCAAGCTCAATGGATCGGTACATTTTCCCATTTGGTCCCTCTTTCATAGTTTGAGTTGCATCTTTTCTGCCATCAAAGTATAAACCAGTCACAAATTTGAAATTAAAACTTTCTTTTTGACGAATTTCTTCGCGGCACCTCTCCCTTTCTCTTCTCAATTTACTCGGGTCAATTATAAGCGATTTGTCATTTTCAGTAATCATTCCCATATCTTGCAGTGTACTGGTGGCAATAGCTGCTCCAGCTCTATCAGAAAGCTGATATCTTTCACACATTCTTGCCAAATTGGTCCACCTCTGACGATTTTGCAATGTTAATTGATTTCGGTGGCTATCTTGTGGAGGTGCAAAACTTGAATCCTCAGACAACTGTGATGACTCCGAAATAGAACTCTCTGAATTGCTGTCGGGAATCAAGGAAAATGGTTCTTCAGAACTAGCAGAAGCATATGCAGATGACATAAGTTGCTGGGCATCGCGACTAAACCTTAATTCTGATTGTGTCATTGGAACAACGTCATCTAAACATCGACATTTACGTTCGGTCTTTTGGTCTTCATAAAATGCATAATCTTCTGTAGCCATTCTTAGGCAGTGTCTCATCTCCATTTGTCTTCTTTGCTGCTCATCACTACAGTAAACGTCAAAAAGTTTTTCGACATCTTCCAAAAAAGATGATTCCAATTTCTTGTAAGGCTCCGAGTTCTTTCTGGGATATCGAGTGATTTTACTGAAATTTGCCATGGTTTCTTGTATTTTAGTAGCAATGGTGTAGTGATGCTGTGGGTAGACATTACACCATACCCATCTTTCATGCACTTCTTGGGCGACATTCCTTGCTGCACCAAGAGTTCGATAGTCAGGAAAATTCAGCATTCTCTCAATTACTTGTTTTTTTGTAGGCAATTCTCCCGGTGGAAATAATGTAGCAGCTTCAAAAACTTCTCCACCGTGCATTTTTTTTATGGTGGCACCAGAATGGGCTCTTTTTCTCGTTAGCATAGTTCTTTTCAGCCTTAATTGTATAGTCAAATGCTACTTCAATCAATTAAAAGTACTGTAATATATTTACCTGATAAACAAAATTAATTTACACATTACTTTAAATTTAACACCCAATCACTTTAAACTTTTGAGGTAGTGCTGCAATTAGATCTGACTTTCCACAGTCAATTCTTTCACATTTTTTTATTACTATTGTCACCACTGCATTTTAATTCTCCCAAATATCACAACCACAAATTTACCTTAGGTCGTTGAAACATCTTCTGCGGGCAGATTTGTTTTGTGATGATGTCTTTTCTACTTGGCTGATAGGTGAGCACGATATATTTAAGACCAAGGTAATTTTGTGTTTGTGGTTTTTTAGGATAGTTGCACTTACAAAAATTTCTTTCTAAAAGTGGTCATAATTGCAATCTGAATGCAGATTTGTGATCAGTGCTTTGTATTACACTCCTATTCACTTATTTATGTTAGCTGTAGTAAGTTCTTTGCAGTTTAGGAATGATGTAACACATCCAAAGATGCATGCTAGCAATGCCATTTTCAAGTCATCAATTAATCTCATTTAAAATATGTTTTGTTATCAGCAACAACATAAAATCCTTCAAAAATTTCAAAGAAAGCTTTCATTCCATATGCGGAAATGTATGTTTTTCATGAAAAAAGATGATTTTTGCTTAAAACTTTTTTTGGAAGTAGTTTAGAAAGAAAAGTTCTCTTAGAGTGGATATGAAAGTGGTGTCCCTGCATCTTTTAAGCCCAAAACCAAGTTTCTAGCTTAACCGGTTCTTGAGATATGGCCAAAATAGCTATTTTTGTCGCGTTCGGCAGATGTGCACGGCCACTAGAGGGTGCACTATCCCAAAATTGGTTCCAATGGCTTTTACTCCACATTTGGGGATATATATAAACACCACTTTTTAAAATTCAAAAATTTTGTTTTTTCACCGCACCCTAGTGTTATGGTTCAATTAACATTTGATTTAATTGATTGATGCATCTCGGATCTTTCTCTTTTTGTCACAAGAAAGCGACAATGACACTATCTGGACGAATTCGCATTCATTTAGGATTTGACCATTTTTCAAGTTTTTCAGTTGACATTTCTAACATTAATTTGTTGCTTGTTTTAAGCCAGGAAGCAGAGATAATCATCATCGTAAAGTGCTTTATCTAGGCATGCAGCAACATGACCAGGATTTGTGACTATGGGCCGAACCCAAGTTCATATGATCAGGGTTATTGTAAAAGGTTCCCTCTTGGCCAGACTCCCAATAATTTCAAAAAAATGTTCAAAGATTAACTACTTTTCATAACACTTTAGTTTTTTAATATTTGAGAATTGAGATACATGATTGAATATTGTCTGTACTTGTGGTTATATCATGCTTCTTTATATCTGTACAGTGTACACTTTACCTAAATAAACTTTTTCCAGCTGTTACCTTTTAAGTTATTCTTTATAATGGCCGAGAATTTTGTTCAAAAAATATCTGGGTGATCCAATTTCCGAATATGCACTTACATTCTAATGTAATGTAAAAATATTTTTTTATGCGTTAACTTCATTGTATATTTTTTCAGTATGTTGGCACAGTCAGTGACGTTCCTCTTGATTTTGATCCTGGAAATCGAGTTATGGTTTTGTCTTTACTTGATGAAAAAAAGGTAAA
The DNA here is from genome assembly GCA_963965965.1 of Trididemnum nubilum. Classification (NCBI taxonomy): domain Eukaryota; kingdom Metazoa; phylum Chordata; class Ascidiacea; order Aplousobranchia; family Didemnidae; genus Trididemnum; species Trididemnum nubilum. The sequence goes on from OZ014470.1 coordinate 43,715,105, forward strand.
GATTCATCAATCTAATCCAACAATTTGAACATACTGTAGCGTAAAAAATAAAAATTTGAACAAATTATAATTTGATTAATTATAAGTTAGAGCTTTTGGTTTATGATAGCTGAGGTTGGGTAACAATTATTAACGTGCAACTACAGTACATTGCTAACTGGGTTTTGCATCAAAAAAGCAGTGCATCGGTACTTTTAAAATTTGTGATATCCTACAGCTTGTGTGAAAGACATGAAGCTTTTTTATGCATTACTATAGTTTTGATTTTGATCAAGTAAGGGATGACGTAATTTTATCTTTGTGGTGCTTTACTATATAACCAGCTTTTGATATTTTGTTTTACAGAAACTTGGTTTTATTCCTTATCGACTGACGTGGCGCCATGATGTTGTCATTAGTTTTTGTGTTTACAACGTGAAAATATCCTCGAGAGATGGTAAGTTTTTTGATCTCCACCTATATATTTTTTGTATGTTATTTTTGGTATGTTTTTTTTGTCAAATGTTTAAATTTGGATGTAATTTTCTTGTCGTTTCAAAATTTATTTCTGTCATTTTGACTAAATTAGATAAATTTTTGGTCAATCATGAAAAATTGAGGTAACTAATTGACAAAAAAATGAAAAAAAAATCGAGATCTCCACAACTACTAGTCTCTGCACATAAATATCAGCACTTAACAAAAGCACTGTTGGTTACTTAGGTTAATATATGTTTTTGTTTTTTTTTCATTTGATTTATCTTGTTGGAATAGGTGAACTTACTACCGTTGATTTTTTCCAACATGATGTAGAGGTAAAGCAGCATAGCCACTACTTCTAAGAGCTATGCAGTTCTGATGGTTTTGAATAAGATAATGTCATTTTGTCATTAACCTTTACTGTCTAATGTATATTTAGGCGTAACGTACGATAAAAATATACTGTAGTGCGTAAAACACTATAGAGTCATCCCTGGAGAATTTACAGAATGTGGCATACGTTTGAAATCCTGGAATATAATTGGTCCTAATTAGGGATCAAATCTTAGGCAGCAAAGGTACTGTAAAATCTCCTTACGTTAGCCCAGGCCCATACTTCAGCCCAAATACAAATACGAACTTTGCAATAAAAAAAAAAATGAATTAAAAAACCAAAGAATTCATTTATGTAAAAATGGTGCGTCTTGTTTGAAGCAGCATTTAATGCAGTTACAAAATATAGATAACTTTAGTTCAATGCTTGAATTCTTTTTGGGATAGTTTTACCATAAAGACAGCTAACCAAGTGACGTAAAATTTTTCATAATCAAAATGTGTTGGTTTTCTCGCTCCACAGTGAGCTCACGTTTACTTAAGTTGCAGCAAACAATTGTGTACTTACTGCTAAATATCTTACAACCTTGTTGCTGTTACTAGTAAAAGAACAGATTGCAAGATATTACTGTGACACAAAAGTTGAAATTTTTGAAATGGATCTATTTAAAGGTTATTTACCATTGCTAGCAGTACAAGCTATTTTGGTGCCATACCATATGGTGCTTATAGGGAAGTTCTTTCCACTATAATAACATCGTACTGGTGCAGTTGTAATACTGTGCATACCGGTACCGGGTATATATGTAATATTGGTACTGGTGCATGCAATCATTTTGTGTTGTCTAAATTGAATTTAATACTATTCTTTGTATACTTTTTTGTAGGATGTTGATAGTACCTTATAACTGACGTATAAACTTTTGCAAACTGGCAGTTGTAGCTCAATGAAGCCCAGAAAATGCTAAATAGGTTACCACTGTGTTTAAAGCTATTGCAATTAATCATATATTTTTCAGGAATATCAATTCGTGGAATTTAGTTAGATCTTATCACATACTTTTAATGCTTAGCGATGACTTCATTAGTATTTAGCATCATTTTTTAGCCTGGGCCAATTTTTGAATACCTGTTACATCATTTTTTGAGCCAATCTTTGAATACATGACCATTTATTTCCTTTGGTGTTTGTTTTGCTTTTCAGATGTAGAAAAATTAACTACTGGGCCAAAGTTAGGATTTTTTATCATAAGATTAGCCCATGCATATTTTTGATAAAAAAGTGCAGAAAAGCATTCGTAAAAATAATTCAGGTTGTTGCATTTTAAAGCTTGGTAAAGTAGTAGACGTTTTAATACAACAAAGTTGTCAAATTTGCCAGCAATGTGAATGCTATGTAAAGATAAACTTTAAAAGTGGGTCAAAGTTAGGAGATTTTATGGTAGCTATGGCTGAAGACTCAATGTCACTAGGCTTTTCAGCTGCTATTAGGAACTTTTGTTATAGGCTCGTGAAGATTTTAAAAAACGTATTACGTTAAATGTTTTGCGTATAAAAGCAGTTTTAATTCTTGACCATGCCATTTGAGTTTGTGTGTTTGGGAGGCTTTATTCTTCACATTGGAAGACTTTTTATGTATTAATTATGTATGATGTGAACAAAAGTGACATTGTTAATAGGCGAAGAATTAATACACCGAATTCCTACTCATCAAATTGCAGCTACTGGTTTTGTACAAGATGATAATCAAATTTACTTATTTATTAAATTCGGTAAGTAAACAACTTTTAATTTCCCACGTTCTAAACTTAAAACACAGTGAAAATCTTAATTTCTTTTCGTAGCAAGGTACACTAAATTTTTCGATTTCATGTTTGTGAACTTATTTGACATTTTTGCTCATATTTTGTTTTTCAGTAGCTTTAATTTTGTTTTGAGTGTTAATTTGCAGAAATATCTTGGAGTTGCTGTGTTCCCTCTAGCTTTTTGGCTAACCTAGGGGCACCCAAATTTTCTCAAAGCAATTGTGTTCAAACCTGTAAAAATATATTTAATGTGCCCTAAATTTTATACAAATCTATTATTAAAGTCTTGTGTATGAAAAAGTCTAATTTTGCTAAATTTGAAGGCTTTTTTGAAACAGTGTTTATCATGTTGCCAAATAGTATTTGCCTGTAATCCAACAAATGGCTAATTCGCTGGCAAAAATTGGCTTAATGGGGACACTAAAATCAGATGGAGTGTCTTTGTTCAAATTTGTCTAATATAAAAAAAACTGCAGAAAATTTAAGCGGAATTGTTTTTCTACCCTGAGTTGATGCAGTTTCGACCCTTCTACAATTGAGTTTTGTTGCTGCTATGTCTTAATTGAAATAGCACAATTTCAAAATCATCTGAAAAACCAGCAAAAATGTTACCACATTTGATAATATCAGCAAATGTCTTTCGATCCACCATTTTGTTGTTTCATTAATTTGTTACATAATTCTTAACATAAGTTTCACACCGTAGCATCGGTGTCACTAGTAAGTACATCGCTTGGAAATTGAAGGTGCCAAACTACCCGTATATGGCCACTAGACCGCCTTGCCCCAAAACAAAATAAATTTGGATGTTTAGATTACTAATGCTCAGTTCTTCAGTCCAGGCCAAACTGTTTTCATTTAGTTAGCTATGACGTACATTGCATCAGTTTGCTATTTTAATGGAAGCATTTTGTCGTTATTGATCCACCTAAGCAACGTGGAATTGGAAGCAAAGAAATGAGTTTTTAGTTTGCCTGAACCTTTGCAGGTTGATCGTTGGCGCTGCATATTTTATGCAATTATTGCTTTAGCGGCTAATTGTGTTTCTGGCGTATTTTAGTTGCGTGAAATCCTTGGAGGTTTTCAAGGAGGTGTACAATTAGTCTTCGATACTTACTTTACATGCCGCCATATATATTTTGGTTTGCCTAAAAGTATATATTTAGCCTACTTTTACCAATTCTTTTTTTTTATAAAGTATCCACTTTAAACGATACAGCTAGAGTTCTGTAGAACATGCACGCCTCCTTTAATGCTTCTTCAATCTGCATGATGTCATAATTTATATTTTTTAGCTTCGGAAGTGAATAGTGAAATGTGCAACTTAGCCTTCTTTTCTTGTGAATCAAAGGTAAGGAACTAAACACGAGCAGCAAACCGATAACGGACTTTTTAAAACTGATTTCGTGTTCTAGAACCCCTTTGCATGGTTGTTAAGTTTCGTTTTTTGAATTGTGAACTGGTTGGTCTCTGAGCATTTTTGGTTAGCTTTTGATTTGCGTGTCAACCAAAAACCGGCATATTTATTGAAAGGCTGTGGAAGCGATAATTCGGGAAAATAAGATATTTAATTTGATATTAATGCCACTCTGGTTCAGCAAAAACGCCCTTAGGCTAGTAGATCTATTGTGAGCTACCCAAATCGTTCTTTTTGCTCGTCGGTTTTTCTTGCTCGCTAATATAGAGCTGTTTGTAGAATTTTTGTTTTCATCCCGTGTTGTTCTCATCCACGAAAGTGATGGGATTTTCTTAACTATCTGCGTGCTAAATAACTCTCTTCGACCACTTTGCTCTATTCCAGACATACCGGTAGTCTTCTGCCAACCCTTTAATTACGTTTGCTTTGACCTTGCTTTCCGAACTTAAGGACTGAAAAACAAACATGTTCTTGAGGTCCTCCTATAATTGGCGTCTTTGAACCGAACGAAGGTTACTGACTAGCGACAGCGAGTATGCATCGTCTACGATAAAATCTTTCTGATTCTGAATTAGTGAGAGGTTGCAGACTCGGCGTCCGCGCCAGATACTTCGGTACTGGACATTATGGCCTCTTGCAGCTTCTCAACAGAAACGGATTATATTGTTTGATGCTCTTTTGGTGACAATGCTTTTCATCTGTTTATCGCTTCCTTTCTAACCAAAAATAAACTATCCTACTACTAAACGGTTTCCAAAAAATGAATAATAGTTATATATCATTTCAAAAATGATTTTTTTGCGATTTGTAAACTAGCCGAGACGTTACTGCAGGAGATGTTCTAAATGTACAGTATGCAGTAGGCAACATCAACCCTAACCTTGGAATGCCTATTTAGCGCAGCCCGGTCAGTTGTTCTAAATATACATGGTAGGCATAATGTGGCGTAGTAGGCGCACTACACCACCGCCAGCCCAAAACCTAACCCAAACCTTAACCTACTAGATGCCTGTTTAGAATAACCGTTACTGCAGCTTTTTCATCTTTATTTGAGAGTTAAGACCTTTAGTTTTTGCAAATAGTAATTTGCTTAAATATTTTGCAATTGCACATGCAACTTAATCTGATAAAATGCTTGGTAATTTGCCGATGTGGCACCCGGAGGTATTAGAATTCGAAAGCGTAAAATTATATACCGGTTTATCTTTGTTAATCTGCATTTTTCAAATGCCTCTTAATTTTAGTAACTATATGTGCATTGTACACATATCTGTAATTTCAAGCCTAAACTAAACTTGAACAGATATTTTAACTTGTTTACTGCAAGCTGGTCGAAATTTTGATAATATTCATAATTTCATCTTTGGTTATAAGATTACTTTATTATACTTGTAACATATCAAAAAAATAACTCTGGTAAATCTTTAATTTTAATTCTTAAGTCATGCTTTTGTGGTTTCGGCTCGTTGTTTGATGAAATAACGTGAAGTTGATTTGTCAATGAAATAGTATTTTAATTTTTAACTAAAACCTCAGTTTCCTAACCAGTTCTCTCTCAACATCAAGAAACGATTTTCCTATGTACTGGTAAATTTACATCATGATAGGGAAAATTTTGTAATAATCTTCGGAGGCGAAAATATAGGTTTAGCGTTTAGTTTGATCAAAAATATTGAGCCAAAAATACACCAAACTTATTTGAAATAGAAACGTTTAGGTTTATGCTTAAAGCTATTATAATCTCATTTAAATATGGAATATTTGAATAAGAATAATAATGTTAATAATATTAGAACATGATAATGTTAAAAATATTAGAATATTTGAATGAGATTGATAATAGTTTAAGAATAAACCGAAACGTTTCAATTTTAAATAATATCTTTCATGTATTTTTGGCTCTAACATTTCTGACCAAATTTGTATTAATCGTTTACGTACTTTTTGTCTAAAGGCTACTTGTGCAAAAGCCTAGGAAAGAGGTACCAGAACGGCGACATTGCGGTAAGGTTGTCCTACAGATTCAAACCTGTAGCCATAGGCGTCGATTTTAAAGAGGGCGGCGCCCCCCGGGTCTAACAGTAAAGTGGGCGAAATATGTCTGGCCCCCTCAATTTTCTGGCAAGTAATACCCACTTGGCAACAAGAAATCCAAAATTCCGGACTGAGATGAACCAGAATGCGGCGAAGACCTTTTCTTTGTGGTCTTTAACTGCATTTGGGGGCAAAATTCCGGAGTGAAATAGAATTATTAAGTTTAACCAAACTTCGCAAAAACATTTCGCCCCCTCGTAATTTGCTTAACCAACAAGAAATCGACGCCTATGCCTGTAGCGCGTGCATTACTGTTTAATAGGCTGGTATATATATTACGGTCGAGTTTTGTATTTTCTGTGCTTCATTTTTGCAACTTGATAAGTTCGACATTATTTCATCGATAATGAAAAAAACAAACGAACTTGAAACAGTTGACAGATGGGAATGTCCGCCTGTTTACAATTTCGGTGTCCTCACTCAATTGCAAAATCCCGAATTTGATTTCGAAACACTCGTTTGTCAATCGTCAAACAAATTACTATGTGTTGCTTTCCTGCTGATTTTCGCAGCAGGCGGGAGACTACAGACTTGAACCTTAATGCTTTAACATTAAGATAACTACAATGTTGTTTCAACCGCAAGGTTACATTTCACATCGTGGTTACGGCTTACACTCAGTATCGAATTAACTCTGATTACTTTTTTGCATTGCTGGTTTTACGCAGTCGCCATTCTGGTCGCTTTCCTAGGTTTCCACGCTCGTAGATTTTAAGGTGGCAATCAAACTGGCTTTGCCAATTGAGTTTGTTTTTCGCTCTGAATATGTCCGTGTTTGGAAGTCTTTTTTCAGTCTGTTCAAAAAAATTATGGTCATTTTCACGATTTCACGTGCAAGTTCAGGACTTGTAGGCAAAAATATGCAATTTTTTATTGTCATTTTGACTGAAATGGCTAAGCTTGTTCATTCACCAAAAATTTAGTTCAAAGTCTGTCAGATGATGAAAAAAATAATCTTTGATTCCAGTTGGGTAAATGAAACAAAAGTGGGGACGCTTACGATTTTATACTAAGAGTAGACTCAACAAATTTTACGCGATACTGTAGCTTGATTTTCGATTTTTATTTCAGACCGTGGCCCAGGAGATTTGCTATCTCACTCAGCAGTTATTTCAGCTTGCATATACCAATTCTACTATGGAGTTTTTTGATAAATCGATTCGTGACGGTGCTGTAACCCCCAAACATCATTCGCTTAGTACAGGTATTAATCAATGACTTTTGTAAACTGTATTTAGCGATTTTATGACGCTTGTACTAGTTTCATAGCTTCAGGACTGATTTAAAGGTGTTGCTCTTGTGGACTGGAGTTTCTGGTCTAGTACATGACACTAGCTTAGTGATGAGCAAAAATGGCAGGACGTGAAGCCTAAATGCTGGGTTGTCCCTAACTGTGCAAGTTTCCAGTCTAAGGGTGTAGCCTCACTGCTGGGTCTTTGATGAGTTTCACGCAGAAATATCTCGACATGATTTCACCGCGTTTTCATCCTTCAGAATGGGTCCGGTAATATCAATTTTAGTTTCTAGAAAAATAACACCGATCTTTTGTAGCCGTTTCGGCAATTCTTTTTGCAATGATTTTTTCAGGGTTGTGGTGCTTGTTGACCCTTTGTAGTGATGTATAAAAACAAACAAAAATACCGGTACCATTAATTTTTGATAGATATGCTAAATGTTCACGATATTTCGCCGTATGTAAGCTAACTAAGCTTGGTTGGAATGTGAAAACACACTCCAGATAGTGAACTTGAGTGTAAAAACAAGGGTAGACAATGATTTTAAAGGAAATGTCAACCGAAATAAAAGCTAGCCAAGTTGCACCAGTACCATGCTAAAAACAAAAGCCATTTTTTGCTTTCATTAAGGCATACGAAAGGCAAGCATTCGGTACATGTTTTAAAAGCTTAATTGTTATCAACTGTATGCATCGATAGTTCGGTACATTAATTCCTGAACTCTTGTTCTACCAGCTTTATACAAATATGGTTGAAGCATGTACTTAATTAAATGCGTAGCGCGTTGAATTGCATTACATGATGCACACGTTGATATGAGAAATCAGACTTAATTGCATTTCGATGATTCATAGCCGTCGTTTTATTACATTAAAAATTCGTTAACTGACATTAAATTTGGGCCGCAAATTTTATGAAAATCTAATCATACATTGTTTCAGTTTTTTACTGCCGCATGCATAGAACTCGATGATATCCTGCCAGCGTCGGCACGGCTATTTGACACGCCCTTCACGTACAAACGTATATAGCAATACCAGAGTTGTTCTGTACACGTTACAGCTTATTGTTTGGTGGATAATATGCTTTTGCTCAGGATATTAAATTATTTCAGCTTAAATAAAAAACTGCGTTTTTAGACGGTTCTGCGGAGAAAAAAGAATCTGCCAAAACGCAACATTATCAAGCGTAAGTTGACGATTTTGACATTGGTTAGTATTTGCAGTCATTGTAAGTGCTCTCAAATTGAAAGGGGACTGTGTGAAGCCTCCACCGTGTGTGGTTGAGAAGTGAACATGTGACAGCTTGACTCGAAGACCGCAAGGTCCCTTTGCTGTCCCTGGCCAAGGCTACTCGGTGAAAAGATGGAATTTCGATTACAAAACGAAGCCTTCAGAATAATTTTAACAACATTCATCAAAAGTTCGGTTTTAAGAACTCTGTTGCCAGTTGTGCTTTTGTAAATACGGAAAAGTTTGTGAACCGAATCAAACGTCATTCTGTACAAGCTGTTTTTGAGGAACTTAAGTTTAGATGCTTAATATATCTTCCTATAACCGAATAACAACAACAGAGATTGATTGACCATTGACAAACGTTACCACAATCTGACTGTTATGCGATTTGCTCGTATGACGTCATCAACGGTCCTTTGCTCTGTGTCAATGGTGATGCAACGTTAGCTGAGCGGCGGTTACTAAAAATAGCCACATATACTCTTGTTGTTTGCGCAGCGTAGAACAAATTCCGTATTATTCAGTCATTACTTTCCAGTATATCAAAAGCCACAACTATTAGGTTTGGATTTGTAAGTTCGACAGACTTCCTTTGCTAATATTTAGAAGCGTTTTTCGTGAATTTGTATAGAAAATGTTTTTATTATAATCCAGGGAGCCTTCAAAAGGTTCGGTTTTTAGGCTATCGTTTGTTAACTGGTGTTCATTAAGAAATCAAATGAAAACACGATGTCTCTCCTCGTAGGGGCTCCTCGTAGAATTAATAGTTAATACAGTAGTACAATAGTACAATTTGACAGGCTATTTCATGCTAACTGCTTTTATCTCGCTTTTCTTAATTGAAGCTCGAGCTTGTGTATATTTGCACTTGTATTCAAAATTTTAAATTATTAGTCAACTTGAAGTACGTGCTATTTAATTTAGATCTTCCGCTAGCGACTCGGTGGAAATATCTACTGTAATTTTGAATGGACATCCGGATGTTTTAAGTCCTCCGCGACAAAAATCCTCAACTTTGCCTCTAACATCCTCTTCTCAGCAGTAAGTTAGTTAGAATTGATAATTTTTTGTGCTTATCAGTTCGTTTAGAAACTGGTTTGTTAGTTGGGGAAGTCGAACTATGTTGCTACAGGGATTGTTGTTTAATTGCATCATACTGAACTTTTCAATTCTCTGGAACTTATCAATTCAGCCCATGGTCATCTTTGGCCTAATATATTTGGCCCGGGCCAAGTCAACTGACCGCGAACCAACGGTTTCGTAACGGTGATTTCGTCACAAAGTGAGGGTTTTGGCAAGATGGCTCTGGGGATCGTAAAATATTTTTATGATCGCCCTTCTCAGCCAATCGACGTCGTTTGTTCGCGGTCAGTTTGTCGCGGTCAGTTGTCGTGGACCCATATCTAAGGGCCTAAAATTTTTGCTTGCAATTCCTACTATGTTTGATGGCACCAACCCACACGAAAACTAATCCATAAAAAAGATTAAATTTATCATAGAATTTAATTTTTTCATGCGGAAGCAATAATGTGACATCAACATAAAATAATGGTACGATTTTAAAAGAGGAATACGAGACTTTGTAGTGGATAGTGCGTATTACCTAATCTGCCAGTCATTGTTATCTCGAAAGATACAACGCTTGGCATTTCGAAATAGCTTCTTGATGAAAAGATTTGGCTAACAGCAGCATGTTCCTATTCGTCTGTTTATTTATTGATTTTTATCATCAATCGCTGCAAAGCAAAGCCAATAGCGTCTTTTTTTGTGTGTGCTCACTAAGGAGAAATTTTTCCTGCTAGCTTAATGCAGTCTTATAATGAAAAAATGTGAACAACGTCAGTGGCTTGAACTTGAAATTACAAAAGGTCCGGTTTAAGTATTAGACGCTGAAATTACTGAGATGATGAAATGTTATTCGGTTAAGAGCTATTGATGTTGTCTTGACAAGAATAGAATTGGAAAATACTTTAATTTCGCATGTTACTCGCATCCACCTTCCACTATCCTCTATTTTACCCACGCCCACAATCCACACTCGTTTTGGTTGCTACGTAACGGTTTGAAGTCTGTTTTAGATGTATCGGTATCTTTGTCGTGTGTCGAGTTCTCAAAAGTAAAAACTAAAATCGATGGTCGAAATTAGCGTGACGTATCAGAAAACTTTCCACAAATACGTTTTTTGCTAGTTTCCATAATTCAATTGCAGGCACCCACCGAATCGTGGTCCGGTAACGTCATCTTCTCCTTCAACTCCGATTACGAAACGAAACTCGTGGCGTTCGGAGAGCAACAACAGCTCTACAACTTCAACGAACCCAAACCACCAGCAATTTGAGTTACAAGAATACATTGGGGTGGTAAGTTGGGATTACGCTTAAATGTGAAGGCTAATGCGGGACTGCTTTGAAACTCATCTCATTTCACGATTTAGTACGGACCTTGCGGCATTCTTTGATTGATTTTTTGAATGGTCATTTTGTAAATGACAAGTCCATGTTAACTTTTAGCTCAAGATATTCGAGAAAGTTTCCATTCTAACTTTTTCGGGAAAGTATCATTCTGGCAGTTGTCGATTGCAGGAAAAGTCAGTTTTAAAAGGATCACCTTTTCGGCTGTCTTTGGACCATTTCAGCAGCACTTGAATTTTCCGATACTATTACATAAAATACCATACCTTTCGACTGGAATCAAACCCGTCCCCACAATTAGTAAAATTGAAAGTTCATTTGCTTAACCATTACACTACGACGCTTATACAAATTTTTTTTAGAAAACTTCTGTTTATACTTCTCCATTTTTTCAGTTGCGAGAGCGATTGACCCAAGAAGAGCTACAAAAATTCGCCGAACATCTTCATCATTTTCGCAAAGGCACTTTACCTATCAAGATATTTTGTGAGCGTTTATTGGCAATATACAGCGAACAAAGGAAATCTCTCTTGTTAGGTTCGTGAAAGTTACACGCAAATCTATTTACTATGCAAATAGTCTAAATTTAGCTAGCGTAACTGATTGAATTTTCGTTTACAAATAGTCAAGCTCCAAACGCAGGGTTACGAATTGAAATTAATCCAAACCCTTTCTCAAAGTCACGAGGAAATTTTGGCACTGTGTAGCGTTTTAATCGATTTGCAATCTAGAACTAGAACTTTCTTCTTGAACCAGTAATAGCCATAGTGGTACGCTTATCCGCGAGTTATAGCATAATTTTGTCTACATCTACAAGACATGGTGGACCAGCCGGACAAAAACACTTGCAAACATATCACGAAAGGGTGTTTTCTGTTGATGTGCTTAAACAGATGCACAGAGCTTCGTTCACGCGCGTGAATAAATGAATTGCGTAATAGCCTAGTTTCTATACGTCCATGATAGCTCCCATTTTTCGTAAGTTAAGCTATTTAAATAAAACATGGGGTTTTGGATTGGACCTCGATTCACATCAAAGGAAATCGGTCGCTTTTCTTTCCAACTTTTTGGGCCAAGTGGCAATAGTGCAGTGTTTTAAGTAGTAGCTGGCGGTCAGGTCTTAATAGTCGGGAGGACCGTTGATCTTCTTGTAGTATTAGTATAGCCTTGAACATTGTTAATGCTTTTACCAATGCAAAGACTTTCCTTTTAATTATATTAATTTTAAAGCGATTTCAAAATGTTTTTTCTAGGTATGCGTCATTTTATTCCTGAAAAAAAAGACCGTACTTATTTCGAAAACTTTCTAAAACGTCACAATATTGAAACTGGGTCCGATGACGTCAGATGGTGGGACCGTCCACCTACGTCACGAACTCTGTCCGAGACCGAGGGCAGTTGCGCATCAACCACTATCCACGTTAACGGTATGTAAGAATATAGAGTGAAATAAACCGTTATTTGTTTCGGTAGAGAAATAGGGGTTAATGTATTGTTTGCTATTTTGAGTGGATTCAGCTATTTTTGTGGCACATTTGAAACTATTTTTGTGGCACATTTGTTGACATTGTCGACAGCGTTACGTGTTGTTAATGTTGCCATGGTAACTTTTGCTATAAAGTTGACTAATTTGCAAATGCGTTTTAAAGTTCATTTTCTAAGACTGTGGAAATATTTCCAGTAATCATACTCCATTCCCAAGCTATAGACTTATAGAGGTCGCCGCACCATTTGGAATAAATTAATTGGCCATTTTTGGGCGTGATTTGCTGTTTTGAAATTATGTACAATGTTTAGATACGTTGTAGTTTTTCTCTGCTGAATCTTTCTCTTAAAAGTAGAACAAACATCTATATGAATGATCAAATTGTTATTTAAAATTTAAGGCGGATACGATTTTCCATCCGTAATATTTTGACTAACATGCTGGAATCTGGGAAGAATAAGCATTTGCAAGCTTATAAGGAATAGTCGCAAGCTGGTTGATTCTTCTCTATCTCCCATTCTTACCTTAAAATTATTTAATTTTCTTTTTGTAGAATTGTCGAGCAATTCTGACCACGTGTCTCCCTCCCACACGTCGAACGAGGACAGTGGGGAGTGGAAGCTGGTGGTTGAGAAGATGAAGACCTTGAAAAGTGATGAAGATCTTCCATCTACTCTCAAACGAAAATCGAACGAGGTACCAGTCAGCTACACTTTCTGTAACAAATCTGTTTTTTTTATCGTAGTTATCTATTGGTACAACCCTTTCTCATAGCTGCCTGCAGTATCTTATTATTGATACTTATTATTTATAATTTGAAGTATCCTGTAAATGCAGTGGCTTAAATATCTGTAAGAGAGAGCAGGGAAGGGTGGAGCTCTTGATCACACGGCAGGTTACATTAGAGCACTGCTACACGGTCAGTTCTGTATTGTTTGCCTTGTATTTATCAACAAAAGTTAATTCCTATCGCATAGAACCCAAACTGCTGGAGTAAGTCTGTTTTATTCAGTTATTAATTGAGAAATTTTTTTAAATTTCAAACTTTAACAAACTATGATTTCAAATCAAGTTTTTGAGTTATATCACACCTACTCTTGACTTTATTACGTTTCTAACATAGCGTTATGTTGTTTATAGCAAGAGACAATTAAAACCCTCGTTTCTTCTGCGCAAACTGGTGCTGATGATGCTACGAAGCGTGATGTTGAAACGTCTTCCCGCATACCGAACGTAGTACTGAACCTGTCCGAGTGGGACTCGCCCGTTTTAAGGTCGGGCCAAAATGATGGCGACCAGGAGCCTGTTTTCCCTCATAGAAGAGAGACCAAGCCAATTAAAAAGAAAAAATCAAGAGGTAGGAATATTGTTTTTTGTTTTTTTTCCTTTTGTCATAAAATGAAATTGCTTGTACTCTTTAACAGTTCATAATCGTGGAAAAAGTCAAAAATTTCAATAACAACTTTTTTGTCTTTCTTTAAATGTAGCTCTGCAGCATGGTTGTAGTGGCTAGTGATTATTGAAGCTGGTCAAAGCGACCTCATCTTCACGCCACATTCTACAAACCATTATTACTGTAAATCATATTTTAATCATTAAAGCGACTCACTACGCCAAATGCTCCATCAAAAAACCACCATGGCATACAGAGAAGGAAATGAGCAGTTCTCTATCGGGAGGGGCAGAAAATTCCTCAAATTGGTGCTGTGTTCTGTGAAACCAATTTGAACATCGCAAACTTTACTTTCATGTTGGCATTTTTTAGGAAAATCCCCTTCAGCGGCTGAATTAGGTGCACCTTATCCCTCGTTCATGACTGGGGGGACTGACGACGATTTGGAATCAAACATCGATAAAAAATCAAAGGTACGGTGCCCAAACTACCCTTGTTATTGTGACGAAAGAAATCTACCTCAATGAGTGTCTGAGGGATGCAGAATCGTTGTTTTAGGGACCATGACAGAGGAGTTGTCAATGCTCTCCGATGCTCCTTTGGAGTTACGTTGCATTTAAAACTGCTGTTAGAATTTCTGTCCTGCTCAAGATTTATACGTAATTTGTTATCTGTATGTGCGCAAGTGCTCATACCTTTTTCGCCGATTTGGTCTTGGAATTTTGCTTAATTCTGTGCGACAAGTTTTGCTTCGGTGCGACGAATCTGAATATAATGTTGCGAGACAAAACGTGACAACTGCTTCCAGAATGCTGGAATTTCCACACTAAACACGACATCAAAAAGATGAATTTATTTTAACTAGTGCATGGCTTAATGAAATTTTGATGAATTTATTGCAACCACAAAAGGCTGTTTATCAAGAGGGTACACGTGAACTAAACGCTCAAAGAAGTTCTTATTGGCTTAAAAATGTTCCTTTGCATTTTTTTACAGAAAGCTTTAAAGTACAAACGAAAAGAAAAAATCCGAAACGGTAATGAAAACAAAGACGCGCAGCCCTCCAATGTCAGCGAAGATCGCGATAAAAGAACAAAATCGGTAAGAGCAAAGTGAATAAGCAAGGTCATCTCAAGCTGGAAAAAAGTCATTTCCGATGTCGTTTTTGGAAAACTTATTGAAGGGAACCGAAAGTGAAGTTGGAAAAGCAAAAAAAAAAAAAAATGCAATAAAAACTTGGGGTTTTACGGAAAGTGAACACAAATCAATCAAGAGTGAATTATCTCTCCGCCTTTTTAACTACTAGTAAACTGCGAGCCAGAGGCGCCCGCAGAAATTTTTTCAACGGGGGGGAGGGCAAACGGCGTATCCATTATCTACTGGATCAAATAAAACCTTACAGTTGCAACCAGGATTTTGGTGAGGGGCTTGGAGCCAAAAGTTAAAATAATCCTGCTAAAAAATGTTGCAATTGGGCGGCATGTTGAACAAACTGATGCAATTCAAGTGTATTATTTAAGGGGGTCTGAGGGCAAAGTCCCCAGTCGCTGGGCAATTTTCGCAATATCTTGAAAAAAATAACCATTTTACCGTTATTTGGATCACATTTCGAACGTTCTTAAGCCATTGAAAAGAACAAAATTGCTGAGATTAGGAATCTACTTGAAATTCTTAAATTGCCCAACCCTTTCAGCCCTCTTTATTTGCAGATCAAATTCAAACCACGTTTAAACGCTCGCATAATTATGTGAGTCAAGTTTTCCAAGTGACTTGGATAAGGAAAAGGGGAGGCTTAGCTTTCTCGGTTGCTCCACTGGATTGCCACCTGAATTTTGCTAAGGGGGGTGATGGGGCTTGATTTACCTAAAGATTGGGAGTTTTTGCTTCAAAAATGCCTCAATTTAGTAGCGTGTCTAGCAATCTAGCAAACTGGTGCAACTAAAGCAAAATCGCAAACCAGGGTGTGGGCAATTTTTGTAATATTTCAGAAAAAAAAAGCCATTTTAACGTTATTTGAATCAAATTTCGCATCTTTTTTAGAGCCATTTAAAAAACTAAATAGATACAATTTGAAAGCCATTTAAAAGACTTGAATAGCTCAGCCCCTTCAACCCTCTACTTTATTCACATGCCAACTCATAAACTCGTTGTAATTAAATAAATTAAATGCTGAATGGCCCCCTCCCCCTATACTCTTTTTTTTTTATGAAGCTTACGTTAAGCATTTTGTATTAAGCAATCAATTTTGACTGCTGCCCCCCCCCCTAAAAATAATAATGATAATAAACGTTTTGAAAGTGGCTTTGAACCACTTTCCATATCACTGCAAAACACTGCCTCTGAAGGGCAAAAGCTGTGGTATTTTCCTTATCGTGCAGCTTGGTCTACAGGTCAATGCAAGGGGCAAAGCCCCCCTGACTACGCTATTGATTACAAGTTTGGTTTGGGTTTCATATTGATTACAAGTTTCAAATTGATTACGCTATTGATACGATTCAAATACGCTATTGATTACAAGTTTCAAATGATGCTTTAAATCATTTTGAGTCCGTTCCAATGCAAAAGACTGTCTGAGAAGTGCTAACAACGTGGTGTTTTTCTCATTCTGCATTTTGGTGGACAGGCCGATAGGCTGCGCTACTGCAATCACAGATGCTGAAACGTTCGATATTGATTATTTAATCAAACGATTTAATGCTGAATCCTAGGGTGTTGCTTACGCTCGTTTTTAAGGAAATGCTGTATGATAATTCACGTAAAGTGGGCAATCCTGTTCCTTCTGCCCCCGCCCTCTGCACCTAGGCAAAAATGGTAAAAAAGCTACGCAAAGTGTTGTTTTCTTAGTTTAGATAGATATGTGTAGACAATAGACATTCTTTGCATATACGACGATAAAAAATATTTGACGTCTTAATTTCCAGGGGGGATGGGCAAGTGCCCCTCTTGCCCCCCTGCTGCGAGCCCCATGGGATATTTGCTCAGTGCAGAGGCGGAGGTTCAAGCTGCACGGTATGATTGTTGGGCCACTATATGGTATTCTTGGTGGGCTTGCAGCCCGGATGTTTGGTCAGAGCTATTCGCTAGATGTATGGAAGTTGTGTTCCTTAGATGGCCGTCATTCTTCTGTCCCCGTAAATTGGAATAACGTTATGCTTTATTTGGACTAATTTGCACCCATAACCAATTAACCAATAACCATTTTACCATTGACCAACACCAACGCAGAGAACCCTTTTTGGGTTCTGTTTAAAATTTTGTCAAGCTGGACCACCACAAGGAGTAAACTGCTTGACCTGATTGGGAAATAAGGGTTAATCTTTCCCAAGGACACTACTAATCACCATGATTTAAAGTGTATAGTTTTCCCTAGTAAAATTAGCTGCTTGCTGTCTGCTACGAAGTGGAGATTATTGCAAATTCTATTGCTGTGGAATTGGTAGTTTACAAAGGTTCTCAGTACTTAAAATCACTTCTTTGTTGATACATGGTTTAAATGAGTTCATTTCAGGTGGAAGATTTAACGATTTCCGACACCGAAAAGGGTGGAAATTCTAAGAAAAAGTTTTTCAAAGCTGTTAAAGCAAAAGATAAAAAGGTAACTACAGGTGCATTTTTGTGTGCGTACTTAAACAATGACCAAATTGACCATGTTTTACCGCAATAATGTTTTTATTAAAATATGTTTCCAATTGCAAAACTTTTAAACTACAACATGTATTCTCGAATGCAGCGTAGATTATGCCCGAAGAATTATGGTTGGTATTTCTTGTCGATTGCCGATTGTGTAGTTCAATCAATTCAAACGTTAGTATTTACTTGGTATCGGTGAAAGAGCGTTCATTTCATTATTATTATTTGAATTTCGCCCATTGACAAAAACGTGTATCATTATAATGTTAGTCGTTTCAATTCAGCATTTGGTTAGAATTTAGAAAACATCTGCGCATGGTTAAAATCCTAATCTTGTTTTTGTAAAATGGCTTTAAACATCATCGGATTTTAATGATTGGGGTAGCCTTGGAAAAGGTTATTTGACAAAATTGATTCGTACTATTTTCGTCTTGCGCGTGTCAAGACTCAACACGAGAATAAGTGAGAGTTGAAAAATCCGCCCTTTTAGGTCAATTTGAGACGTTGAAAATTCCACCTAAAAATGAAAAAAGATTAGAAGTGATTTTGATTGGTTGATAGTTAAACTTTTTATGTCCGCCACCTAATGACTAGTTCCTTATGATTGTATACTACAGTGTATAATTTGTGGAGAATAATCGTTTCAATCATCGTATTAATAATCAGTTTTTGTATTAATAATTAACCAGCGGATTTTCAGGAAACCTCCGTTCCATCCACTCCCGATCAGCCGCCGTCGGACACTATCCTGCCTGTCGTGTGGTCCAAACCACCGAGGAAGGAGCATAGAAAAAAGCGAAAGCACAAAAGTCCCGATGAACCACCCACCCCCACTTCAACTGCATTCTAATACATATTTTATCAATTTCATATTTTTTTTATGAAACCGGAGATGCACCTATCGAGGCAAATTAAGTTACATAGTTTGTCGATTTGGACACATGTAATGCATTAGTACTTTGTAGGGTATAATTTCATTCTCTCTCTGCTCCCGGTTGCTCAATTTTTACAAAAATATTTTTAGCTTGCAGTTCCTTGCTATCTTTGCAAGTTTTCAGCTGAAAATACTTTGAATTATAATTTCTTCAAAAAAAGATTCTTATCGGTCTCAATGAAATTTATTGCTGTGTGGACTGTTTAACATCATTTGAATGCAGTTAAATTCTTTTCGATCAATAGAGTGCACTTGCTGTGGCAGTAGAATCTGTATTATTATACTAGATGCCAATTGGTTGTTTCAAAAGTTCCGTCAACCAATTGTCGAATGCAAATCTACAGCTTCGTATTGGGTTACTCTATTTTTACGGTAACCAAATGTTTGCATCGTCACTTTGTGTTTGCAATGCCTCGTAATATTTTTGATACTGGTACTATGAAATTACGATCACAAAATTTTTAATAGTGAAGAACTTGGACTATTATTTAAGCCACCATTCACAGACCTGCGTTTTAAACTTTTGAAACGTTGATCGGAAATATTCTCCATTATTTATTAGTCAATGTTTTACTTTATTGTAACGTATTTCACGTGTTCACTTTTTTCAAAAATGGAAAGGGAACAGAAAAAGCGACTAAGTTGCCTATTGTTCCGTTATCCATATTTACGCCGTCCTATATTATGACGCAGACTGAAATACAGAGTGTCAGATAGTAAAAAAATTGCAAGTGGTTAAAACATTGATTTTTGCAAAATTTAATGTTTGTGTGCTCCCTGGACTTTCACCATAGGTAGTTACTTTGGGAAAGGCTCGCGTTTGAATTTAGTTATGTCATGTTGCCTGACTAGGCACCTGATTTCAAACCGGTTTGTTATGTACTTTCAGAAAATACATGTCTTTTCTTGTCGCTTCTTGTGCTATTTATTGTTGAGGTTTAAAGTATGATCTGTCATTTCGGCTTGCCCTCTTATAAGTTATTCACACACGTGTTTTGGAGAAAAGCGTCGACTAAGTTGGGAAACAAATTTCTTCAAGAGGGATAGAGCTTGTCATAATGTTGCACACCACTATTGATACAAATATTTTGACCGGCATTCGGACTAATAGGTTCATTGATTAAAGTGATTAGAACTTTATTGATTATCCTCCTATCATGATCGAGGAAGCGATTATTTTCCTTTTGAATTGTTAAAGCTTACCTTATTTTTAAATTGATTTCTAGGAATTAGAATTGTGTCAAAACAAAGCTAAGTAAAATAAAATTTAATACTTAGCAAAAACTCCACATTTATTTGGCAAAGGATTGATATGTCGCGGTTTTAAGTCTGATATTCGTCATTTAAAGTTGCTTTTATACCACTACATTTTTACACATTTATGTACTGTACCTATGCTGTACCGAGAATTTCCACAATCCCTCGCTCTGCGGAAATCCCAATTTAAAATTTATTGAAAATTCAGCCCGAATTTCCGATAAGTTTCGAATTGGATTTTCCCGATTAGTGTAACATTTGAAAATTCTTCGTGAAGACTAGGCTTAAAGAGATACTGCTGAAAATCGGTTTTATTAAAGAAATGAGAATTACATGAGGTACTGGTAATAAAGAGGTGCCCAATCCTTTTTCCACGATTCTCCTTGTTAGGCAAAAATACGTTTTAATTCGTTTAACTCCGTACCGTTGGCAACCCTCCATTTCGCAATGTTGTTACATCACAAAAGGCGTACTGTAGATCAGTACTGGTTGCCGTAGTCTACAGGTACCAGTAACAGTAGCCAAATTTTTAGATTTGATTAGGCTACTCCCTGCTACCCGTTGGTAATCGCGTTTTTTAGTCTGCGAGAATTTTTGCCAAATTATGCCTTTCGTGATGCCACAAAATTGCAAAATGCAGAGTTGCCAATGGTACTGGGTCAAACGGATTAAATCGTATTTACACGCATAAAGGGAATTATGGAAAGACTTGGGGCATCTCTATATTACCTCAAAAAGTTCTCATTTCTTCAATAAAACCCATTTCGAGCAGTATCTCTTTTAAAATTGGAAGTCTGGAGTTTATTTTCTAGTAACAACCGAATTTCTAGTTTGCTAGACCAATGCTTTTTAGGTTTAAGCTCCCTCTTGATCAACGACAGTTGTTTTCTTGCGCTCAAAATCCATCAATGATTCCATTTGAAAGATGGGACAAACACAATGGATAAAAAAACATGCAGTAAGAGAGCGGCGGCGTAGCTCGGTTGGTTCGAGCGTCGGGTACTAAATCGAATGGCTGCTGGAGCCCAGTTCGCTACCCGACCAGAGTTCGTTGTGCTCTAGGGAATATGTCGAGCCTTATCATTCGAATCAGGGCGCCCGCTTGCAAAAACTTCAGATAAAAGTCAGTTAGTTTTAAGGAGCTTAAATCGATGTTTATTAGGACTTTTATGAAAAAACACCATTGCGAAAAGCCTTTAATTCACGATGATGTAGTGTTTCAGAATTGATACATCTGCAGTTGTCAATTGTAAAATACTACATTATCGTGAATCAAGGCGTTTTGCAATGGTGTTTGCTCATTAAAGTTGGCTGGCTAGTGGCAGGAGGTTTTTTTTTCTCTTGGGATGGCTGGAAGTGTTGCGAACAAGTACATTTAGCTATAACTACCACATAGAAAATAAATGTTTGCTATATTTTATTAATTCAGCCAAACAACGTCAGAAAAGTGATTGCAAATAAAGCGCTCTAAATCAGAATTGCAGCCAATTCAAAACAGGACTCGAACGTTCCAGCTGTGTAGTCCACTTTGGGAAATGCTTTTCGCCCTTAAAAATTTGGAGTCATTGACGTCACTTATATGGTGCTAAAAGGTAAACGCTAAAATCTTTTTTTTTATCCCAATTCACATTCAGCCACTTTTGGAAGCTCACAAAACATCATATGCGTTAAAGAAGTCTGTCTGGAGTCTACCTTTTTTACATGAGGATTTGCATTGATGTCAATAAAAAAGTCAATACCACTACGTCATTTATCATCAGCACTATTGCAAAACCTATCTCATGTGAAAGGCACTGTGTTACCACTAAAAACAAAAATACTCAGAGGGTGATAAATGAAATTTACCAACTAACTAAGCAGGTACCTTTCGAGTCCTGTTTGGAAATCGCTGCAACTGGGCAGTTTTTGAGAAGCGTTAAATATAAATATACAAATACACGTTAAGGATATGCAACACAACAGCACTACGATATAAGAAATCCATCTAAAAAAGAACAAAAAAAAGAGAACTTGAATCAACTTTAAGCAGCAAACACTCAACCTTTCCGGCAGCAATGCAAATAGTTCAAATATTTCATTCACAACAGAAGGAATCAAATAACCCCAAGGATTCTTTATATCATTGATTGACAACAATTTTGATATCATGCACCCAAGTTTCGACATTTTGCTAATTCTTTGGCGATTTGTTATTCTGAAAAGCCTTCAACCAATAGTACAATAGTCTCTTGGTGACGTCACAATTACGTCACGAGGCAAATTGAAGAGTTGGGTCGTATCATCTCGCGGCCATGCGGCGCCACTGCGAACGCACCACGTTAGTAGATTAACCAATGCGGGTGGTATCTTCACCCCTCTTCAGTGTTTGGCGAAGGAGGGGTAGAGGTTGAGGGGGCACCGGAGGAAGTAGCCTCCTCCACGGGGGAGGGAGGAGTCGCATGCTCCAGTTTATAAAAACGAGCCTTGTCAACGGCATCCAGGAGGTTTTTCGCGTCCATGGCTAAAACCTGGTTGGCAGCCATCAAGCCTAAAAAAAAGATTATTTACCGATCAGGCTAGAAGATCTGCTGCTACAACGGTCAACCCGTGTTCGATTTCTGGTCGAGTTAAAGCCAAAATTAAAAAATTGGTATTCACAGCTTTCCAGCTCGACTTTTATCATCGAAAGGGGCGGTGTAGAGATTCCACCATGCGTGATAGACAGATGGCACGGTGGCAGCTTAAACCGCAAGGTCACTCCTGCAACCTGGTCAAGATAACTTGCAATTACAGATGTACTAGCAATTGGTAATCCATCACAGTTGCACTTGCAGCAGTACGTCAAACTACAAAATACAGGAAAACCTCTGCAATTAAGGTACAAAATTTCTTAATTTGTTTGCCGTTAAGTTGCAAAATGTTCTTTTTTTGGTCAGTAAGAGGCCCCACCGTCATAATTTTGCCTGCATTTCCAAAGAGTGTGGTGGAGATGTAATGTTGAAGTCCACACTGTTAGTCCATATCCAATAGTCACAACGTGTAGTCTCGTAGCGGTACTCGTAAGCGAAAACAAGATGTTCTTACATTTTTTGTAGTCATCGACTTGGGTGGTTGCGAAGAATTTACGAACCAACTTCATTTGGTTGATGATTTGAGATAAATCTTTATTGGTAGTTTTTTGCGCCATGTCGATTTCACGATGAAATTGTTCAGGTAGGACGGTCATCTCTTGTGAAAGGCTCGTGCATAGTTCCTTCAGCGCTTTGCCGATGTTCTAAAAATAAAAAGACACGCATCTACCATGAGATATCCACTGACATAGTTGACTTTATTCTATTTCGCAAGTAGTAGATAGTTACAGCAGCTTTAAATGGTGATCCCATACATGAACGAAACAGACTTGGGTTTTACAGTTTTTGATGTTTTTAATTCTATGGTAAATCTGCTGTGATATTTGCTCTAGGCCTTCGTCATCGAGCACTTTTTTGAAACCGTGATAGCAACCACAGGCATAGTTATTCATTTCGAAATTATCGCAATTGCCTTGAAAGTGTAGACCCTGTACAGCAGCAACCAAACTGCAAATGGATCCAATTATCAGTGACAACAAGGGGTATTTTACTTAAGAAATCGGGTCAATTTCGGAAAACAAAATTCATACCTTAACAAAATTGAATATATCGTCAGGCCCAGCCTCCATCACCCGGTGATTGCTTTGCAGGACTGACTTTACGACACTCATGGTGTCACGGTACACGTTGTCACCTTCTCTATCGAGTTTCATCGTCGGTGTCGGCTTCACCTCTTCGAAGGTGACCTAAATAATGAAACAATCAAATTACGCCTCATATATTCGGGTAAATTGAAATCATTAAACTGTCGCACCACGAGCATGTCCAGCGTTGCGTGTACCGAGGTGTGGAACCCATCTTCGAGAACAGATACAAAAAAATTATTTGGGTCATTTTGACAGTTATTTACTTAAATTTTTAGTTAATAATAATAATAATCGAAAAAGTTTAGTCATTTTGACAGAAAAAATTTATACTGTGATGCGTATAAATTTGCGAACATTCGAAACAATCACATTTCTAATGATGAAAAAAAGCAAAAATAATTTGGAATGATCGAAAAATAATTCCAGCAGCTTTCGACTTTTTCATTGGCTATGAGAAAAGAATTTACATAATTCATAATCAGTTAAAAAATTCAAACAAAATTTTGAAACTTTTGTGTTCAACAAAATTAATGCTGAAATTACTTTAGGTGCGGGGGGAAGTGCTTTCGTCGTCATATGGGGTCGTGAAGGTTTAGGAGGAGGACCAGAGACCGCTGCCCGGGTCTTTTTCATATCGTCGGCAGTATGATAGGGAGGATCAGATTGATTAGCAGGAGCTTCATTTTCATCGGATTTCTACAACAACACGTCATGATAAAGCGACAATCAAAAGCTTATTGATTTCGTAATTATGAGCCAATAAACCTGCTTTGAAATATTTTGGTTGAGAGTTTTAACTTCATCCAACTCTGGATGTATGAACCTTTCACTACGCTTGACATCATTTTGGACTTTAAATATATTATAGGGCATGCGACTTTCGATTTGTTTCGTAAAGTTTAATGTAGTTCTTGGATTCGTATATTTGCGTGCAAGCAAAGAAACAGAAGATGCATTGTGAAATGCGAGCCAAGTCAACTGACCGCGAACCAACGGTTTCGTCACAGTGATTTGGTCACTGATTTCGTCACGAAGTGAGGGTTTGGGAAAGATGGCTCTGGGGATAGTAAAATATGCTTATGATCACTCTTCTCAGCTAATCGGCGTCATTTGGTTCGCGGTCAGTTGTCGTGGACCCGTAAAATGTGCAACTTGTATACTCTGGCGTAGATCAACGCACATATCTAAATCAAAGTTTTATTTTTTATCAATTAAAAGAACTTGAAATAAGAACAGCCGGACTCTTTATAAACATCTCACCATTTCCTGTTTTCTGATCCAGGCATCATCTTCTGCAGCCGCTAGTTTCTGCCTCGACAAGCGTTGCTGCAGCTCGGACTCCTCCATTTGAAGCTTCTGCAAGTTGGCCTGCGCTTCATGATTCATCAGTTCCTACAGCATAAAAAATATTTCTTTTACATGGTGGTTAAAGAATTTTCGAGCCTAAAACGTCCTCTAGTCAAACCACGTTGAGGACATTGAATGTTTGCTGCGTTATCTGCGATACTACACTAGTTTTTGCAATTGATCTCGGCCAACCAAAGGTATCCAATAACCGCACCTCGCTACAAGACCTCCGCTTTGCATTGCTGTTTTTTGTACTCAAATAAATTCTGCATACCGATACAGTTTTTGGTTAGAACTGGTTTCACAATCAGTAAGATTTAATGTTCAACCTGCAACCACCACACCACAATGATGACGAAAACACAATTCGTCTCTGGGCTTAGAAAAGTCGGAGCAGATGTTTACATAAGCGCAGACATATTCCACATTAAGGCCGCAACAGTCCTTCCATGCAAGACAAGCATTAGACTACCGCGCGATGGCCTAGTTTTGATGCATGTGTACTGTGCAGAGAGTGAAAGCACGTGAGCTAATCAAATCAAAGGTTTCAGGAGATTGCGCAACCAAATTGGCCGACACGTAACAGCAGTTTTGGAAAAGCATTATAGGTCCCGACTTTCGACCATATACACTGTACAAACGATTAACGACCCAGACATTGCCGAAAAACTCCTACCTCTGGTGTCATGATTTTAATATTTTTTGGAGGAATTCCTGGTGCTCTGGGGCCAGGAGGGTACATTCCACCAGGAGGAGCGGCAGTGGGTTGGTAGATTGGGGCGCTGGTCTGCGGTGGGTAACCCTTCACGCTGGAAAATCCTGGCCGAGACGGCTGCAAATCAAACGCTAAGAATTAGAAATTAAATAAACATTATGTATATTGAAGACAAAGCAAACTCGAAATTTCGATGCATCAAAATACTTTTTAACTACGTTTGTGAAAAACTTTTTTTCTACGGGAAATTTTGGATGCGATATTTTTGATGCCAATACTCTTGTATTTATAACTGATTTTAAAAACGCTTCAAATTAGTCAGTAACTGCTATTTCTGTCGCATTGTGATGCAACACATGGTATTTTTTGACTTCTTTCCACAAAAAGTTAAGAAAACAATCCTGCACTAAGCGCTGTTTCAACTTCTTAATATCAATTTAATTACCCATTTCTTCATAACTCGTCCTGTTCTGCGTTGAGAGAGTTTTCGTGCGGCAATTAAATCTGGGTATCTATTCGCGGAACCACGATCGGTACGGAAATGATTTTCGTGCCGTGTGATTTCTATCGATTCTTTTTCGACAGAGGTTCGTAAAGACAACGAGACTTTACTCAATAGCTGAAGGGTGTCGTTTAATTTCTGTATTTCGCTGTTGTAACTAGTTGATAAAGCATCGGCTGGCATTTTCATGAAGAAAATTTTACAAAAACCTAATCAGTCTGTTGAAAAATAGTTTTCTTCTAATTTAATTGGAACGTACACTGCAAATTATCACTATCTTATTCTTCTTTATGACCAAATTAAAATGCACCTTTCTGTAAGGCTCTTTTCATAATTTCTTCGCTTTCCAACTGCTTATCAATAATTTAAGGAAGTCGTATTTATGCAGTGCTGTGAAGCTCCCACTCATAAGACCTTTGCAACATTTCATCACTGTATTGGACCATGTGACTGAAAATAGAACTGCACTACCTTATTAAGCATATCACGAAACCAGGAGTACACTTGCAACACTGTCTAGTTTCAGAATTCGAAAAGCAAACGCGAAGACTGTATCCGAGTTCGCAAAGTCTACCAAATTTTTTCGCGCAATAGTTTTGCCAGAAAACTGCACTAGATCTGCCACGTTACTAGGACTACATACTGCAGATTTTTCGAGCTGATCTATGTTGTTATGAGCACTTGGCTATTTCAATTCAAGTATTTCTCGCGGCTTTCGTTCACGCAACTCTGCAGTTGCTCTTAGATCGGATGCGTTTATTTCAGTACTATTCAATTGCGTCTCTCTGACGTAATTTGCACCTTTTCAAAAACGAATATGATTTAAAATTGACCTTTAAATAGAAAATACCGTTGCTGGTCACATATCGAACGGAAACAATACTAGATTAACATAGACAATCAGAATCAATATTGGGTAATAAATAGCAGGTATACTAGGAATGTACCAAATGTATGTCAATAGAATGAAATCAAATAGCCCAAATTTTGACCTAATTTTTGTTTGAAGAATTAAGGAAATAATATCTAATGTTTGCTTCGGCCACTTCTGACCACACAGTTGCTTGAAATTGCCCAAAGGTGAACCGAAACTCCAATCAGTATAAATAGATCGTGTACAGAAATATTCTTTATTCTAACTGGTTCCATTCTAACTGAAATAAAAATCATGGTCTTGGTGCTGTGCTAGGATAGGTAAGCAGGTATTTGATGGACAACTAAACTTAATGGTGGGAAAAGAGAGGGCCTAGTAGCGTTTCGCCGTTGGTCCGGTGACAAACAAACACACAAAAAAACAAATCACTCAACATGTCAATCGTGGTAAAAGTTACTTGCCTAGCGCTATTTGAACACGTATTAAGGCGTTTCTGCGAAAACTATCACATTGTGCATCATACAGTATAATACGAATGACTTAATCATTTCAATTTTACCTAAATCGTGCAGGTAGGTCTAAACCTTAAAAGTATTAAGTGCTTGCAATAAAACTATTTTACATCATGGAGCTCAATTACGTTGAGGGCAACGAGGAATTTCCATTCAATAACTGGCACGTAGTAAAGGCCATCCGTGATAGGGAACCTTACCATATTCGATTCAAACCAGACTAAAAAAAGATATTTGCAAAATAACTATCGATTCCACTTTCTCACCTTCGGAGGGGGTTCCCCTGGAGTCGCACTCATCGTTTCCAGCTTCTCGATTTCCTCTTGTTGTTGTATGACGTCATCAAGAATGTACCTGAAAAATTCAAAAAGCTTAAAAAAAACTCCGGAATTAAACGAATATTCTGCCGCTGTACTTAAATTCCTAACGTAGAATCAACTCAACTCAACATTTATTGCTGATAAACAGCACATTACGTTGCTATCGACACAAATTGGCGCAGAGAAACACAAACTGGATATGGTGGATAATATAATTATGGAACTATTTTATTCAGTTAGTATGAAAAAAATGATATTCAGACATAAGTGGTGAAGTTTTGGAACTGTTGCTGCTTCGTTGTAACCATTGGCGTTGAAGTTAGTGTCGTTTCATGGTAATGGCAATGTTTATGAATCTAAATTTCAAAGTAGTACCCGGCTTGGTCTAGCTTGTTGTTTAGCGATTCTTCGCTCGAGAGAAGGTCGTTTGAACCAGATAGAGATCTCTGAGATGGGGTGGTTGTGGTGGTGGAAGTATCAGTAGGAGGATCGGGAAATTCCGGCTCAGAGCTTCTTTCACTGAGCCGCAGTGAGATATCCAAGGAACAACGACGATGTTCTGGGCTTTTGGACGGAGGTTGCAAGAGATTAGGACTACTGGGAGCTTTGGATTGAAGCCAACGGGTCTTCGTCGAATTTTCCAACGCAGAGGCTTGATGCCTTCTACACAGCACTACAGATGCCGGGGGGTTGGGCGGGTTTTCATTGAAGTGAATATCGGAGGTGTCTGTACTTCGGGATTCGTTATCCCCTGTGCTGTCCAGCCTGCGGTGGGTAGAGTGGGCCGGGTGTGGGGGATTGGTGTAGTAGGGCCGGTTTTGCTGAGCGAGGTTCCCAGTAGAGGGAAAAAAGTTGTTATTGTTACTGTCGTCTTTGTGCGTTAAGACGTTAACACTACCCGTTGCTACGGTAACTTGTACTCGTGGGTCGAACACCGGGTCTGAAATCGATGGTGATTCTGAAGCGACAGAGTCTTTCGATGCAGCGCGAGCTACAATCCGCTTCGTGTCTTTAAGCTTCTTTTTGAACTTGTTCAGAAGTTGGGATGCTTTTGGACGCGGCACAGGAGTGTAACTCTGCGCGTGTGGTCGCTTTTCGTCGTCATTGACAGTCTCGTATCGGCCCGAACTTCTACGTCGATTCAAAGTTGAAGAAATGTAAAATCCGTCTCCGGAACAGTGCTTGGCCAGAAGAGTTGACTCCTTGGTTTCATGGCTAGGAGGAGTTAGGGGCAGTGGCCGGTATTTTTTATGATCTAGGGGCTTTGTTTGGTCTTCCGCTTCGCTGTTTGTGGGGCTGCCACTGTCTTCGAATGCACAGTTGTCGATTAAACTCGATATTTCACTCAGTTGCTCTTGAAAATGTGACGGAGTTTGCCAGTCGATTCCGGGCAGGTTGTCACCCAAGTTGCTCTCGTCGCTGGCACTGAGATGTAAAGGAGTGGTTTGAGGAGACTGGGTCATAGAAGTGGGCTCCTCAGCCCAATTTAAAGGCGGAGGAGGTAAGGGAGGGCTATCAGGGGGCATTGACACCCTCCTTTTCTTAACAACTGCATAGAGAGGCTTCATACTTGGTTCTGTGTTGTTGGAATTTTGCTCGCTACTTGTGGCCACAGCATCCAGATCCGCAAAGTCCGGGTCTTCATCGCTACGCTGGTCAGGGACACAAAGATCTCCAGGCATAAATAACACTGGATTAGAAGGAAAAATTCCACTGAAACGAGAATGGCTGGGCGATTTTTCTTCGCTTTTTTCCGGGTTTACCGAAGAATTTTGAGCTGTAAGTTGGCTTTGAAGAACCACGAAGGACTTGGCCAGTACGAGCATCTGTTCCTCGTGACTTTTTTGAAACGCTTCTAACGTCTTCTCCATATTGCGTAGCTTCGTTTCGTTTTCATGCAGTCGAAGACGGGATTCGCGAACATAGAGAAGCAAAGCGCGGACAACCTGCTTCTCCAACAACACATGCCCTTCGCCGGATTGTTCTTGGTGCAGTTTTGGACCCCGCGAACTTCGCTTCGAAGTTCGACCGGACCTGCTCACTTCTGTCCCGTTACTAGACCGATGCACGTCTGCTGCATGCGTCAAGCCACTGCGTGCATATGGCGACACCTCGCCGTTAAAATCCATGACGCAAAAGCTGTCACAAAATGCCGCACTTAAGTCGTTATCGAGTTCACTGGATGTGCTGGTAGCAGGAGACGGAGGGTTTGAACTCGAACAAGAATTCGGCTTGTAATTGTTGGGGTATCCAAAGTTATTATAAGATGAGCGGTTCATATCCAGAGCATACTTTCGAAGTTGTATTTCCAATTAATAAACAGTGAACGCTTTCGTTTTTCAATAAAAAACAAATTTAGCCTAGATTACAGAACGAACCAAAGCTAATTTTGTATACTTTAAAGCTGAAAGTAACAAAAAGATCGCTTGAGCTTAATGATTAATTTAGGATTGTATTCTTGAACATTGATAATCAAACTTTTTCTACTCTTTTAAATGTGATAGAAGGGGAAAATTTGTCAGTAAACGCGGTAAAATGGTTGCAAATAACGTTGTCTTCATAAAAGCAAATACACGTCATACGAAAATGTGTGTGAACAGCTGTACCGTGGTGACTTTGGGGTAAGATTTTGCGAAGACATCACTCTGAACACGCACGAAAAACAGGTGAATTTAAGATGAGATCTTTTCAACTTAGATTAATTGAGGCTCCTATTTATTAAGTGACATTATGCGGTGATGTTGTGAAATACCAAGGCAAAAAATACTTTTAACAATGAACTTTTAAAAACTAGGCGGCAAAAGGACTTTCAAAGTGACGTTTTAAAGCAACGCTACCAACTTTCACAAAAACTCCGTTAAGATATATCAGTAAACAGTCAGATGGTAACATAATGATGTGAATATTAAGGTGACTGCAACAAACTTTCAGTTGAAAAGGCGGTCAACTATTGTTTAACTGAATTAATTGTCAGCGTTATCGTTATCTTATCTCTCCTAAGCAACTCGCATCAGCGAATTGTCTGCCAGATGTTTACATAACTTTGGCGCATTCATTCTTGAACACGTGAGCTGATAATGAGGCGTCGGAGGAGCCTGAACAACATATGCCACTACCACGTTGTTAGTCCAGACAAATCAGTCGTTTTTAAATGACGTGCGGTAAAAACTCGGAATAAGACGCGACAAAATTTCAACGAACCCAAGTAGCGATTAACTACAACCATACAAAGCGGCAACAAATAGATTAAGTATAAACTCAGCGGGATGGCACCGCAAGCCAACAAAAACACCATATGAAAGCCACAGAAACTCATAACACAGATGCTCTTCAGGTGCTTTTTTTAGACACTGTATTGAGAAATGCAATCCTTTAAAAAACTTAAATATCTGCCGGTATTGGATGGTAAGATAGTCAATAGAAAGTAGCATCAACTGTAACATTATTTTTGCAATGAATGGGGTTCGTCCAACATATGAAACCCCTAGTGCATCCTAACTGGTTCGTGTCATGAACCAGCAGCCTATATACTAAATTCTAATTGGATAAGGATTCATCCATCCGAGGAGCCGTTTTTTGGCGAAACAAGCGCTGTGTTGTTTTTACTTTTAGTGATTTTACAGTGTATTCTGCTCGCATTATTACTGTTATCGAGCACTCGTTTAGGTATCGACGAAAACAAACCTCTTCTCTTAACTTAGTATGATTTTGCAAAGCCTTTTGCTCATTGCAGCAGTAACTATTTCACAGCGACCAATGTAGGTGAAATCGGGTTTTACAGCGTGTCAGAACGATAAGGTGGAAAAGTAACGACAAAAGCATAAATTTTACGGCAACAGTTAAGCTTATAGTAATGGGAAATGCCCTGTCTTTCTTAGACTTCGTAAACATTGATATGGCGACTTCACAACAAACAAAACAAGCTTTGACGTAATAAAATTAAGATGCGAAAACGGCCTTTATATTTCTGCCAATGGACAAAACTGAGAGCATTCTACCACAGTGCAACTTATTCGCGTAAACATAACTCGGCTAACAACTCAGCCTAAAAGTAAATTATTTATAACTTAACATAAGGTCAACCATGATTATTTACCTATGTACTCGAGTAAAAACGAATTTAAACTTAAATTTTTTCACAGCAAAGCACAATTACTGGAGAAAGTCAAGCTTTATATCACATTAACCTGTTTTCGGAAGTACGTTTCACGCTTAGTAAGATATTAGGTCAACTTTAAACGCTTCTGTCATTTTAAGAGTTCATTATAATCAAAACGAATGTAAAAGTAGAATAGCTATCAAAATACGCTTCAATAATTCGATGATTCATCGACGATACCAGAGTAGGCTAGGGTAGAAAGCAGATTGAATGAATTAGAAGTTCATGTATTGAAACGCTTTCATGTGTAATACGACTCGATCGTTCCGAAAAAATCGACCCTTCTTGACAAGTTCGCATGTTTGTTTATGCAGCTTCTTAACACGGATATAAAGAGTAGTTACCGGGAAAAAGGGATATTTCCTATCAAATGTCACACGGCTATCAACTGTTTTGTGATTTTACAGCTGTTGGAATGAATATTTTTAGAATTTCTGTTTTTAAGATTTCGTATTACCTGGAGAGTCGAATTTCTTCCACCGAAAAATGAAAAACTAAGAGGATACGAAATTAAGAGTTATTTTGAAAACACTAAAGTTTTTTGCGGAATACACAATCTACGTCCATATTACCATGTAGCAAGCTATAATAAAAAGAAAAGCAAGCTGACACTTCAAACATTAAACTACTTCTAAGAAGTCACCCAGTAAACAGTCCGTTATTACTCAATTAGGCTTACTGTGAAACATAACCACTTTAGCTATTAGCACCTAAAAACACAATTCGGGCAAGATTTAGCACTTTAAGCTGGCTATTAAGCAATAAAGGAAGAAAAAGGGTCAGTCAAAACTTGCGTTTCAATTCCACTGTCATTTTGAACTAATGAATCCACTTTCAACATTTCTTTTGACTTACTACCGTTGAAGGGACTCGAACCGAAAGCAAGAGCCGCGACAAAACATCGATTCGAAAGTTACAATGGAATAGGTTAGATAGGGTGCCCCATTATGATGCTCACAAATACACAATACCAAAGTATTTATGCGCAAAATTGGATAGAAATACTGTACATACCAATTGTTTTTATATGCATCCCTTCCTTTTCCACGAAAACTACTGCACGAAATTTAATTAAATGCTCAAAAAAAGGTTTATTTCCTCTCTGCTTTCCCTACTTTTTAACAAGACCACAGAAAAACGATGCGAAGCAAAAACACAAGCTTTTTTTTTAATTTTCAGGGCAAAACCTTCAAATCCAAGCGCTATGACAATCCTATTTGAGTCCTTGCAGAATGGAGTGATATCATATGAATTAAACAAGTAAGCTGCCTAATTTTCCTTCGAATTCTATTGGCACTTGATCGCTACCATTCTATTAAATCGTTAACTGGGCGTAACAAGCCAATAGTGTATTTGTGCACTAAAATGAATTTCCAGTAAAATTGAACGACCCGGCCGTAAAAACAACTAGTACAATACAAAGACAAACAATAGAACAAAGAGCTGGAAACCAGGAGTTTACAAAACAAAATTTGGCGCTTAAAACAGCCATGATTTGTCAAAATACACAAGCTTAAGGCGCAAAGCTCCGTGAAACAAACGTTAGAAAATATTAAAATTGTGTAACTTGGTCAACCAATGCCGTAGACACATAATTTATTCTATCCTCAATACCATTATTTATTTTTTAGTGACAAACAAAAGATGACTAAAAGCTAAAGCACGCCAATAAAACTGTAATGAAACTATAAGCTATGAAATCATTGTTTTTGTCTAGATCTCAAATTACGATAACGGTACTGATTTAGTGAAATGCTGGTGTTTTAAGGAATGAACGAGCTATTTTTTTTTCACGCAGTTAGCGTCTTCCATCGGAACCAGTCATGCATTAACTTTAAATCTGATTTCAATTATGTGATTATGACGTCATTAATATGCAACGCAACTTCCGAAATCGATTTGAAAACGCAAACTATTTTTAAACTAACTTGTCGCCAAAACTAATACCCTGAACAACTAACGCCTTGGCATAAGATAGAAGCCAGAAAACATGGTTATATTGAACATGCACTTTTTCATTATTTAGAAACTACTGTAACGTAATTTATTCCTTCAAATAAAAGTTTGAATCTGTCTAAATAGAAATCGTGTTTATTAATGGACAAATACTCGAAAATGGCGTCGCAAAGGCGTCAACAGGTCTCCCTTGACACGAAGGTGGTTTGTTTTTCTAACCACGTTAAATTACTAACACGGTCAACTTTTGAATTTACAAGACCGATTGCGTAGGTGTTTATGCTAACATTTTGCTAACTCCGATTCAAGCCAAGCTATTGTAAAGCACTGCATTACATTACATTACAGTACAAGAAGCGTAAAACAGCACCAACTGGAAATAGGTACCATATCATACGCGTAAGCAATCCCCAGTAATTTGTTCAAATTACGGCATTTACCATTTAAACTGTATTTAAAAAAGACTACCGTATTTCACCGAACTTTTTATTATTTTTGACTCTAACTTTACCCTAACTTAAACCCTTACTCTTAAACTAACCCTAACCCTATAAACCTAAACCCTAATCTTAATCCTTGAAAAGTAAATGAAAAATACGCCGAGGAATACATCTCACTTTCGTTTAATTCTTCTAAACTTAAAAATTTTCGGTGAAGTAGTCACTCTCTATTTTCGTAGGCTACTGTATCTGCAACACTGCAATGATTTACGATGTAACTGCAGCAACTTTTCCTCTTGAACTTCAACATCCTTTTATTTGTTTACAAGCGCAGAAATTTACGCAATGAGGTTAACCGCAAATTAGTTTGAAGCTTCAAAATTCATCTAAAATCCATTTCTAACTGGTATCTACGCTGGTGTCCTTCTTTTCCGGTTAAAACAGTTATCACGACCCTAGAGCGGTGCCAGATCCTACAAAACGACGACTCTTTGAAAACATACGCAGCACTAGATAACTACCATTGTCAGCGTACTGGATTGCGCGTATGCGGAAATGCTAGCCCTGGGTTCAACTAAAAGTCGGGCCAAACTAATCACTCCTCTGCATCACGTTCAGTAATCCAGAATCGGAAGGTATATATAGAGCTCCACCTTACAACTTCCAGTCTCCTGGACATAGTAAATTAATAATGAACTTGGTAATCTAGCCTTCAAGCAATCTATGTTTGATTTACAAACGCAAGATATTACCTTGATAAGTGGGATAAATCCCCACGCGGAACTCAAATTCATTAAGTTTTGCTTAAAAACAAATTTTACGTGAAACAAAATCTAATTGGAACACCTTCTTTCTTTTTCTTAATCAAATAGTATGCTGCTGAAACAATTCCGTTAACGAGTAGTATTTACCACTGCTATTGCTCTACTTATGCTATGCTGCAAGTGCAAGATTAAAAGTAGCAAAAAAATTTCGTTTTTGACTTCGTTGTGCAACGCAACACACTTTTTGCTCATTCAAATTTAAAAACGTCATTTAGTTTGTCGATGGGCACTATCAAGCCTTTTTTGAAACTTTATTGATCTAGGTTTTATCATATTATTATCACACAAGGAAAATGCTTTTCTTTCTTAACCTGACTAAACTGTCCAAACAACATGCTGCCTCTATCAAAGCGTGCTTTGTTATCAGCATAACGTTAACGCTAAATCTATTTGATGTTCTTTCGGCTCGTTTCTGTAGAGAGAAAAAAGAAAAAAGCACAAGCAACGCGAAAACAATGCCCCTTCTTCGCCATCACATTTCAGGACAGTTATAAATCATCGCTAATAAATTGCCTATATTAAAACCGTTAATCATCATCGCGTCATTTGTTAACCGCAGATTAAAAGGAGCTATACCGCAAGTTAAAAAACTACAGTGTGGCGTAACAAGTCAATCGAAGTGGGTAAAGTAACATATTGCTGTATTTTTAAACGAATTTTACGACTCCTAAAAAACAAAAAAACTGAACAACATCAAAGTCTTAAATTCTTCCACAAATTTTCATTAAAACACTCGTTACAAACCCAAGCCACATCTAACAAAATGGGGAGTCTACTGGAGGAAATCTGAGCCCCTCTTTCTCGCTGCATTTCTTGCTGTATGCGTACAAAACAACACTAACAAATAACACAATAGTATCTGAAACTGGCAGCTTTATGGCTTAACTCACACCAATGGATAAAGTTGTTGCATTCACTACTAATTCAGAGCAGAGAGAACATCTAAGTAATCGCATGCACTTTTGAAATCTAGTTGCGAAATAAAGTACTTTGGCACGAAGTGATTTAGCAGCATGCTAAATTCAGCGGAAATTATCGAGAAGAAAGGTTAATTACGTCATTTTTGCGTGTAAAAACTAACCTACTGTAATACATTTTGCATTACTCTCCCGGCTTGGGCAAATTTTTAGTAGCTTTATTTTAAGCGCAAAATCGTTTTATCTTCAAGTATTAATCAGAAAATATAGATATGATGGGGCTTAGTCACGAAGCGAAAAAGGCAAGAGTGTAGAACTTTTGCACTGCACCATAATTTAATTATATTCTATAGAAACATAAATTATCGGGCATCGGCACTTAACACTTGATCTTTGGTATACAGATTTGCATAATATGCACCACGACTTGTGCGGTACGTATAACATTGTTACATATACTTGTTAGGATTTAGGTTAGGCTGTTATATCTGTCCGTACGATTACCAATCAGGGACCCTGTAGGCGATATTGTAGTCTAAAAATTTTAATTTTTGAAATTCGTGCCGACGACATAACTGTTAAACAAAGCTAAAACTAAGTCTGCTTTTCGTAACAAACTGGAATTTCTTATCTGCTCTATCAAAAACGTAAAAAATCGTTTGATTTTTGACAAAGCACCAACTTACAGATTTCCTTATAAACTCTTCAATCAAATCAAATATCAAAATATAACAGTCTTGGCGTCGCATCTTGCGCGGCTAACCAGACAGTGGTTACTTGGTGGGAAGATATTTACGAAAGTTTCCCTAAAAAGATCAACTAAGTAACAAAACCAATGCGGATTTGTCATCATGGCTATGATCAATTTGGCACCTCGAAAGCAAGGCACACTAACTCAGTCTGTAATAGCGAACTTTCAAAATTCTTATTTCAACCAAACCACACGGCTGTCTTGTTCAATGCATTGCGTGTGGCAACGTTTGGCAACCTATTTCACAAAAACAAGTTTGTTTGTTTTTTATTTTGATTTGAAGTTTTTTTTTTAAATAAAAATTTATTCCAATGATGCTGACTATACTGACTGAAGAATTAAATCACTGATAGTCTGTACTAAAGTCAGAATGTTCTTACTTTCAACTTGTCGAAACATCATTATCAATATCCTTAACACTGCGCTAAAAACACACATCAATAAGCTAATTGGGTGAAAAGCGACAAGCTTAACTGGGCTAACAAGTAACTTCTCAACATTGCCGTGCGAAGAGCTACCTAACTACACAACCAATTTCAACCTAATCTTAACAATAGGAAATCCAATGTTTACAGCTAAAACATGAGGGTGTCAGTTTGACAGCTATTATTAGAGACCATATCAAATTTCACTAACTGCTTTACAATTCTCTTTCTCCTTTAACGTGAACAAAAACAGTCTTTTCAATGCGCGAAAAAACACTGTTTTTTATTCACATGATCCTTTTAAATGTTTTGGTTTAATAGCGTCGAGACCAAACTATCTGGCATCATTGTGGAACTTTCGTCCTTACTCTACATTGACAAAATTGAAAATTTTGAGACGGCGTTAAGCATTTTTTCACTAATCATTATTTTTTACGTTAATTGGGATAATACTTTGCTGGTATCTGCTATTTATGGCTTGATGAGTAAAACTAGAGTATTTTGCTCGTTAGTTAAAACGCGGTTAAGGCTTACTTTAAAGGGAAATCTTTCCGGGCTTATCTTTCCGCGCGCAAAAATACTTTGTCACACACAAATCGACTATTTTGGCTTGACAGCAGCCAGAAAAGAAAATTACTTAAACAAAATGGACAACCTCTTGAGAATTTGCCTAAATTGGTATTTTATATCTCTTGCATTTCATAGTCTTAACCTTATATGTATGGAGGTAAAAAGAATTTGAATGTAACTTGAAGATTTTAAACCAAAAAGAGAATAGTAAACTTCGACCTAATCCCCGAATTAGATAAATAATTCAGTAAAAAAAAATGCGGCTAGCAATTATAGATATTCGGATACATTCCCGTACATTTAGAAACTTCTTAATTGAAACTCGATCGAGATGACATCACTGATGACGTCATCATTCTAGTCAGGAAAAGAGAATTTAAAATTCAGCACCCAATGTTTCGAAATTGCCGTTCGTGGAGAAGGAATAAATGTAATGCTAATAAAGGGATATTATCTCGTTCTTAAGTATTTCCTCAACTTAATCGCTCCAAAATTACTAAAGTTAACAATTAATTGATTTTAAACACTTCGTAAACTAAAAATAGAAGCGAGTTTTAAATACCGCTCCAAACATAAACGGGTTTTCTCAAAACTAAAGCCTATATTTTTCCTTCGTTTCAGCGAAATCGATTGCTGCAAACCAAAAAAAATTTCATTGATCGAAACTTAATGACGATGTGTTTTTTCGCAATCTTGATTTTCTTCTAGTTTGAAGAGGAAAGTTATTCTCTTGGAGATTGCACGTTGCGTGAAAAGCTGCATGGGCCCGAAACCAAGAAACAACAGCGCAGTGCCTCTAACAATTTAACACCCGTTTTTCTGGCCAGTTTCTTTTCGTGAGCTGTCGGCCAAGCGGTCTACCCGTAGTGGTGGTGCCGCGTCGACTAAAAAGGCTGCCAAACCAACCAACTAGCAAACATCATAGAATATTCCAGTGAAAGTAATGTACCAGAATAATACAAGTCCAGAGTTTGACAGACAAGTTATCTATCACATGAAGCAAGACCTTTGCAAGCGAGAATAAAAAGTGGGGGGCAGGGTTGATCAAGATTCAGAGTTGAATTTAAGACACGAGTTGAAGTTTCTCCGACGTAAATTTAACTGTCCAAGTTTTGCGCCTAACCGTGGCGCCTTGGAATGACTGAGCTTAACAAACAATTAGGTATCGCTTTTAATAAAGCGCAATATTCAATTATTACACATATTCACAATTTTATTAGGATTATTAATTTCACCAAACTATATTTATCATCTCATCATAATAATGCGATAAGGAACTATTATAGTTTCAAATTTCCTTTATTTAGACCTAAAACATCTGGCTGAACTCAAACGCTGTATAAGATTACATCACATGCAAAATATATCTCAACTACAGCGTGTACTTGAAAAATGCGTTTTCAAGCTTTGACTAATTGGCACCTGATTGAACGGAACCTAGTGGCAGTAACCTAACCTTTACCTTAAAAGGCATGATTTAATTTTCTCATGGCCGGGAAATTCTCCTTAATCAAAACAGTCTAAATTTTGCTCATAATTTTTAGCAATTTTTAAAAGTTAGACAGTCTTAGGTTGATATCTGTCCTATATTTTTGAAATTGTGATAATGTTTATAAAAAAAAGCAGACAAAGTCGCAAAAAA
This sequence comes from Trididemnum nubilum, assembly GCA_963965965.1. Lineage (NCBI taxonomy): Eukaryota > Metazoa > Chordata > Ascidiacea > Aplousobranchia > Didemnidae > Trididemnum > Trididemnum nubilum. Next base: position 43,754,445 of record OZ014470.1, read on the forward strand.
ATTTAATACATGCTGGTTGGGACGAGATCCAAATCTCATCTTCAAATAGCTTGCTTAATGCTAATCGCCTTTGACGATATGCGCTGTAACCGCTTAAATGGTGTCATGAACCTAATTTAATGACTATAAATAAAGCAAAAACTCAGCAAAATTAATTTTTTGCATACTGATGCACTTATATTTTTCCTCGACACAACTTTTTTCTATAATTTTCCACGAAAATTAAACAACGAGCTACGCGCTTGGCCTTTTACAATTTTTCCAGCAAAAAAACAAAATTATCATACAAGCGTACATGACCTGCTTATGTTAGACATGGAGAGACATGCAGGTTAGAAATCAGAAATTAGAAAAAGACTATGGGTGTTTTTTTTTCTTTAGAACAGACACGAAATATTAAAAAAAAAACTTCTTAAAACTCAATTTTTGTGAAAGCCAATCAAAAAGAGACACAGCTTCGACTGATATTATTTCTATGCAGCGAAACTTGTCTGCGAAAAAGTATCAAAAATTTTGCCATTTTCCAAAAACTAGTGTTATTCCAACCAAAGTTGATAACATATTTTGAGCCATTAAAACTAAGGGAAAAATAACTACAGTTTTTTTACAGAGATTAAATAAAGGTATTTAAAATTCAAAATCGTAAGTCCACATTGCGCTTGTGGTGATGACTCACTGCTACCAAAAATGCACAACTAAGTACAAATTGTGGAATTGAGAAACTAAAGCCTATTCTGAATTTTTCCTCATTGGAAAAAAAATACCTTGCTGATGAAGATCAAACACGACATAAGATCAGCTTTTTATGAAGCGTGCCTCAAATTCAAAACGCTGGTTGAAAAAGAAATCTAACAGTTTCTTGATATTGTACTTTCTTTTTGAATAAGGAAAATGTTGGTTATACTACTTCGCTGAAAAACTGGAATTCACCTAATTTAGATGCGCTTTACTAAAAGCAAATAGCATGACCTAATTTCATTTTCAACCCTTACACGAAAAACGGAACAAAGTACCTTGCAAAATTTGCTCGTAAAAAGAATGTCTAAGTAAACAGCAATGACATTTTGATAATATATTAGCTTTAATTAACCGCGAGTCAATATTAAAGTTACTCTAATTTTAATTGTAGGTAAATATTTGAAACCGAATTCAAAAACGTTTGGGCAGGTTAGTTAATAGCAAACTTTCCTTTATTATAAAATAGAAATGTTTTATCACAAAATGAAGTACGTCATCGCAAAATCAATTTTTGTTCTTTCTATAAAAGCGTATAAGTGACGTAAATTTTTTTTAAAACTTGGATATTGAAAGTAGCCCTGGAAAAATTTAGGAATGAAAAAAAGTAACAAAAAAACGCATAAAACTGTAGTAAAAACGATGAAATGATTATTTTTGCTAAAATGTTGACTTGATTGCCATTCTTGCTCTATTTTCGTTGAAGTTCGAGGTCGTAAGAACCATCAGAAAAGCTTGCTTATCACCCCAAAACAGCCGCTCCAGCTCGGGCATCTAAGTTGTACTTAAATTTGTCCTAGTTTACCATGCACAGTTCACAAATGCTACTCAGAAAATGGTTCTGAGTCAGCAGAAATATAATAGTCAATAAGGGCAAAAATTAAATACCTTGAAATCGGAAAACCATTAACTTTTGTATCGCTATGAAATTAAGAAGCATAAAACGCCTCGAGTGGGAATTAAACCCCAAATCTCTGTTTACTAAATAAACACCCGTTAATGCAGCGAATAGACTCCTTGTTATGCTTTTTGGCTATATCTATCTATGGCAGAATGTGCGATACGTATTTATCCTAGCTCAAAAAAGTACATGTGAACCCAAATAACTCCGCAGATATTACAAACTACTGCCAAATTGACGCATGTCAGAAAGTAGAAAAGAATTACAAGCGATAAATTGGAAGAGACTGTACATAATTAAAAATACGCAAAAAATGCGTTTGACTATCACGATATAACTTCGTAATCATAAAAAAATTAGATATCAGAAACAAAACTGTTGCATTTGACAGTCGTAATTAAGTTTTTGCGAAATTTGTAACATGCATCGTTTTTGCCTTTTCATTTGCCTGCAAATTGTCCAGGGATTTTGTCGCTTCAACTGACTCTAGTTTAAACATGCTTTGACAGAAGCAAATTTTCTTATTGATTTTATTGCTAAACCAGCAAGTTTTTGATTAGGCGAATACTTAGGGGGCTATAATTAAAAGTACATGACTTGCTCTCAGTGTACCTCAGCGTGTAATTTTGTAAAACAAAACAGAAATACGCATACAGTACAATGAATGACTCAACGTTTTGAAAAAAATTCTTCGCTTGCAAACAAATGATGTAAAACGCATTCCAATGCAAAACAATCCTTTTAAAAATTTGAATGCAGCAATGTTCTTCGGTTCTATCAACTTAAGCTCCTGCCCAATTGCAATGAACATTTCTTGCAGTTTTCATTTATCAAAAACAACGTTATAATCTTATTCTTTAAAGCAATGAGCTTGTACGGGTACGTGTGAAAGTCACGCGATGGTTAAATGTGTTTTCTGAGCATAAAATCATTTTCAAAGCATGTAATATATACAGGGGTGGCCAAAAGTCACCAGACAGCAATCAAAATTTTATTATCAGGTGACTTTTGGCCACCCCTGTATATCCAAATTTAATGCAGTAACTATTATTTAAATTACAACATATTGACGTAGCAGGAAGTATCAAAAGCAGATCGAGCAAAAAAGTACTTTTAGTTTTGGTTTGATTTCCTAGGCAATGATTAGGAGAAGATAATTCAAGTCATCGAATCAACGTTCAAATGGAAAATGGGGCTAGCTGCTTACAACAGGGTGTATTTCCGATTGAAAACCATTCTGGGAACTCCTCGTTATCTTCTTTTTAACTTAACTTTTCATGCACTCTACAAACAGCGACCATTGCATGAGGATTGCGCTTGAAAACCGGAATCTACATTAAATAGGGCACGCGTGGGACGCGGGACACTGTGATCTAGGTACAAGTTTGAAATGAATTCTCATTAGTAAGAATTAGAGTTAAACTGCAAGTTTTTGCACCAACTTATTGAAAATACAGAAGTTACATAGCAGATTTTCAACATTAATTTTCCATAACTGTGAGGTAGCACTTCTCTCACATACCTGCTTTCCCGTTAGGCTAGTGTTTTATCAGCATCTGAATTCACACATATCGTCAAACCATACACTAGGGCAATTTCCGCACTTGCCATCGTATCCTCTTCAGTGGCGGATTTAGGGGGGGATGCATACCCCCCCACCAACATAAACATAACAAGCATATGAATAATATTACACTTATTTCAAAAAAAGCAATCAGTGAATACTCGATAGGCAGTATGACTTGTCATATAGTTTCGAAAGCTTAGGGGGAATGGGGGGAGGTAGGAAAAGTGTTATTTTTTGAGCAAACTTTTTACAAAACAGAAATTAGTCTTTTATAGGTCCGATTGATTTGAAAGCGCCAAATTAACAAAATTCACAACTTGCACTTTTCAGCGATAAAGGCATAAGAACACAAACGGGAGTTCAATAGCAAGTTTTCGCTCAAACCTCATGCAATACAGTAGTGCGGTTTGGCTCGAAAAATGTGTCGACTTGAGAAAACATCAAATAAAATGTCTTCTGGAATGTAGTTTTGTTACATTGTTAGTTTCAGTATGTTGAATGAACACTTGAACAGAATAGACTTTTGGCAATAGGAATATCAAAGTCCGATGAAGATAGTTTTTACTCATTCTGCGTAGATGCAGATAATTATGTTGGCGAAAGTTTAATAAATGCGATTTTTGAAGCAGGAAAGACGAAAGAGCATTTTATTAATTTGAATTGCATTGATTAAATTAAAAAAATTATTATATATAACGTTTTTTGGATGGGACGAATCAAAAACAGCAGCGTAGCCAGGAGAGGGGGGGCATAGCCCCACCCCATTGGCCCACCGACCATAATGCAGAATTACAAAAATACCACGTTTTTAGAACTTCTGAGACTGTATTTTGCACTGGAATAGACCCAAAAAAAGATTTAAAATTAAAGCACAGTTTGAAATGTTTATATGGGGGGGAGTAATTTGTCAAAAATAAAACTTATAAATCAGAAAAAAAAATTGAAAAATGGTCAAAATTTAGTATTGAATTTTGATCACTTATTGAAAAATGCTGAACAAAGGTTTCATCAAAAAATGTATAAGCTCAGGAATAAGGGATGGGGCTATTCAGTATTAGTTAATTACCAATCACTTATCTCAAAATTCCTTCCATTAGTCCCCCTATTTATATCTTTCTCTACAAAATAAAGACAAAATAGATTACTCCTTGAGAGTTCTGTTAAACTTCCGGGATAGGATTTTACGATTTACCAGCTTGTAAACAACAGGACTGAAATTCTAGAATAAGATACTTTCCACATAGCCCATACATGCCACTAGTATAATCATGTTTTCGCACTGCTTATTTCTATGCACGTTTTAGCAGCATTAATTTTTATCAAAATAGGCCTAAAATTAAGATATTTTTGCCAAAAAAATACAAATTTTTTAGCGATGGGGGATCCTTTTCCAGACCCCCGTGTCTTTGATGGCTTTGCCCCCAGACCTCCAATTGCCTCCGGCGGCTAAGGGCTCCGCCCGCATACCCCGTAACAGCCCCAGCCCCCATTGCAGATTTCTGGCTACACGCCTGATCAAAAAAATTCCACACAAGTTAGTGCGAGGTCAACATTAATCATAAACATCCCAAATTTTGAGATTATACACAATTTGTGCTTATACATTTTATCATTCTCCCTCTTCTCAGATTAATCTGATTAAAGTCTGACAAAGTCACCAAAAAGAGGATTCTTGACCAGTATTACACTGGCATTGCATTTATCACCATGGTGTCCATGCTTAGTGAAGCGCAATGCGGTTGAGCTAAGTGAAGTGCAAGTGTGATACTGATCGAGAATCCTCTTTCTGGTGACCTTGTTGTCAGACTTTGATCAAAGTAATCTGAGAAGAGGGTACGATGGCAAGTGCAGAAATTGCACTCGTGTGTGGTTCGAAGGTTCGGGTGGGCTGCCAGGATAAGGTATGTGAGTGAAGTGCTACCTTGCAGTTGAAGAAAATTTATCGAAAATACTGTCGAATTAAACCTATATCTACCGTAAATTCCGTTGAATTTCTTCAAACAAAGGACGGTAGCAGGGATCGTAGGACCAGCATCTGAAAAATATTTTAGGTCAAAATATCGTTTTTTTGATTTATTAGCATAAAAAAAGCATAAATGCAAAAAAGTAACCTCCAAAAAAAAACATGAGTAAACGCTTTAACTCAAGCCTTTTTATCTTTACTGCATCTTTACTTTGTTTCGTGATTTGGAATTCAACTTTTGCGCACCGCCAAAAAGCAAGTGTACGGGTCTTTCATTCGAAATAGGTCTGTTTTAGCTCCGGGTTCTAAATGCTATGCTCATGACCAGTATGGTATTGGACATCAAGCTATTCCTTGGTTGTACTCCAAAGTAGTGTAGGTTTCATTTTTTGCATTTTTGTCGAGCCGTACAAGTTGAGGTGAAAGGCCACTACGAGCTATAAAATTGCATGTACCTCAACATGAGTTCATAGAGCATTGGAGGGCATGTTGAAGGCATCGGAAGCCTTTCTCCGCTTTCAATCTTTCCAACAACATCGTTGTTCTTCACTCCTTGAAACGGCTTGACTCCTTTCATTAAAATCTCCCAGCTACAGACGCCTGAAATTCCACAAAGTGATTGTCTTTCAACATATCGACATAAACAAATTCTTTGAAGTTTTCAAGCAGTAAAGTGTAATCATTGGACAAGAAAACAGAATGACGTTTGACTCGCAACTCAAACCACAGAAAATCAAAAGCATTAAAAACGGTCCCAAAAAAGTAAGGACTAAGTTGAAATAACTTTAATGCTACATAAATCGTTACCATCTACAATACAAATCTTGTTTTCAGCAACACCTTTCAACGAAGCACATATGCTTTAAAAATCATAAATTTTGTCTGAAACTCCGCCGTTTCTAGCAAAACTGTGATCTAGCATGGGCTCGTGTTAGTTCCGTGTAACGGTGAGAACATGAATAGGTGAAAGAGTGCCAAAAATTGCGTAATTTTTCCCAACAGTTCGGCGATTCAGTTAAAGGCTTTAAGGACAATGACGTTAAAAAGCGTGGTCTGATGACGTCAGAGATACTCACCGTACATCCAAACATCGGTAGCAGTGGTGAAACGACGGAAGTTAATTGATTCCGGAGCCATCCATTTGATAGGAAGCTTACCTTTTGATGCTGAAATTTGCAAAGATGAGTTAAATAATGATGATAAACAGTAAGATACAATCAATGACATGTCGATGCGATGGAAGCAAGATGGCCGTATATTCTTCATTCTTTGAAAAAAACATCTAGAGCGAATTATAATTCTACTCGAAAGATGTGAAGAGAAGGTTTCTTGGCTCGGATCATCACTAAAATGATGGTGCCGAGGGAATTCATTGGTGCTTCGAAGGACAGAGGTGCACAACACATCAGATCATCCACTCATTTGGTGATCTTGAATTAAAAAAAATAAGGCTTACCTGTGTAGTAATTCTGGTCCTCCATGTACCGAGACAGGCCAAAATCTCCCAGTTTTATGCAGTCTGGCTGAGCGACTAAAATATTTCGCGCCGCTACGTCTCTGAAAGTAAAACATCAATTGTTTTCAATACTGTAACAAAAAACTGATGATACAGCATTAAATATCGCTACGAGGCTTTCAGTCCCCGCAGATCAGCAAAACTGGCTGGAAACTGATTCTTGGAAGCTTTTTATGGTCTTATCTTAGAAGTAACGATTCGCTTTATTACTCACAAACGATCTAGGAACTCTAGTTGGTGTGATGACCACTGCAGAGAGTGTTAACATGCAACACAAATAACAAAACAGAGTTTTTCAACTCCAACTGTCCGAATGCCCAATTTATTTTGCTTTTATTGGCCTTATATACGGAATATGCTTGGAGAAATCAAGTCAAAGAACACAGTAAAAAAATTGACTCAGTTACTGCTGTTGGGAAATTGTCATAAATTGACATTGAAGTTTTTTTTTCTGTAGTTCTTCCATTTGAAGCAGTGAATTTTTCTGGATGTTTGAAAAATAGATTTACCTGTGCACAAACTTTTTCATTTCGAGATAGCACAGAGCTTGGCTGAGTTGGTAGCAGTATGTAATCAATAATATGACATCGAGACTGTGTTTATTCGTTTGAAGGTATGAACGCATCTAAAAATTGTTTCGTCACAAATTAAACTTAGAGAACGGTAACCTACGTGATTAAGACCGCAGCGTTTTTAAAAAAGTACAATAATACGGTTTTAAACCATCACTCGAATATAATGAATTGAAATGTTTCATTACGTCCGTGAACACTTAACGTAATAAAAAGGTACATGACCAAAAGTACATTACTGATTCACTAAACAGTTAAAACATCCTGGGCATGACGTTTTGCCCTGCCTATGCCAGTTCGAATAACGGAAGCTACTATGATACCAGGTCACAAATCTGTGACTCTTATTTTTACGGGTATACGCTATTTTGGAGATTATGGGCTTTAAATAATAATGGGCAAATTTTTAAATTACATGTCTTACTAACGGTTACACGTAATGTACCTCTCCGTATTTGCAAAACTCCATAACGATCCACACAGGATGATCCGTGCAAACTCCGATTAATTTCACTATATGAGGATGGTCGAATTGACGCATTGTGTCTGAAAATACAGCTTTGGTTCAGCTAGATTTAGATGTACTTATGCAAGTCATTTAAGTTTTCACTACCTTAGGATGACGAAATGTGGTCACGGCCGTTGAAAGTGGGGGAAGGGAGGTAAAAATACCCAGGCCCAGTAATTAAAGGGGTGCCGAAAGTTAGCCCCTCCCCAAATTACCCCCTAAGTAAATGGGGTAAAAGTACCCACGCCCGGCAATTTTAGGGAGCGCCGAAATTTAGGGGCCCCTAAAATTGCTCCATAAGTAAAGGAGGGTAAAAGTACCTCGGCCTACATTTTTTTTTGGGGGGGGCGAAATTTACGGGCCCGAACGGTTTGAATATTAACCTTAACAAACACCGAACACTCAAAGTCAATACGAATTTTTCTTGGTCAGAAAAACAAGGCCAAAACCGGTAAAGACCTTTTCTTAAAATTCCTGAGAAAATTTGGTCTTCGGCTAAGGAATCTCACTCAATGGAGCTCGTTTATTTTTCTCGCCCTCTGGCCCGAAATTTCTTTCAACGGTCCTAAACATGATTTCAACTATTCCGCTTCGGGGGGTCAAAATGGCTCCAACAAAGCAGTAACCGCGTTTGATTATTAGCTGCGGTATACCAGTTCCTGTGGATGATTTAAAGACGTAGCAATTTTTTTCACTACACAAGTTTGTCTATTCGCAGAGCATATTCTTTTTATTTACTAAATTTTGACAAGATATTTTGTAGCATAATCAGTCCAAAATATTTGCCAACTGAAAAACTACTCTAGAAAACTTTAAAAAAAACTTTAACCGATGCGTACTATCATAGGTAAAATATGTTATAAGTATATGACACTGTACAGTGCATAAGAGCGAAGACTTTGTTTATTTTTCGTGATTTAAAAACGAGCAAGTAAAAAGTGCGCAGCCGAGAAAATTCAAAAGTCACCGTAGTTTTTCCGTGAAATACAGCCAAAGAGGCACTTTACAATTTCCTCGAATCAGGTAAGGGCAAGCTTGTGACAGGCAAGGTATATGCCAATTGTAGAATCACAATTCCGCTTATGGCGCATTTAGACAAGTCAATCGTCTCTTTCGAAAACAGACGACTGGAAAGACAATCAACTTCTCACATCTTTCAATGCAATGCAAATTTGATACTTCCAAGAACTTAACAACTGACAATTTTTTAACACTATGATTGCTGTATTTTCGGACTTCGATTCCTTTAAAAACGAATATCAATTGGTTTTGGTAAAAGGAGCATAAATTTTTTAAAGTTTTTGCTAAAACTTGCTGAAGTGCAGTTCACAAAAATGTGGGGCATATCAACTTCTAGCCAGGTCTACTCTTGAGTACGGTTGAATTGAATTTGAATTTTGAATTTGAATCCGCTCAAGAATTATTGATGAATTTGAATTCGACTTCTGCAAAATCAATCAATTTGAATTTAGTTTTCTCAAAGTCAATGAATTTGAATTTAGTTTTTTCAAAGTCAATGACTGTGAATTTGAATTTAAACATTAAAAGCAAAACGAATGGATCCAACCAGCGCCGTCGCTAAGGGAGGGGGGAAGGGGGGGCGCACCCCCCTAACGGCCGCTTTTGCCCCATTTTGGTTTATTAAAAATACTGCTTTTGTAACATCACGCAACAACAAGACAACAGATAATGATGGAAAAAGAAATAATTACGTTTAAACATAATTCTTCTTCGATGTGTTTTCGATTCTTTGTGAAATTGCTGGCAACCAACTGCTGTACATTCATCTGACGCAATATTCAGTCTTATTGACGCGCCCTTACGGATGTGTCGCGGAAGAGACATGTAAGCTTGCAGAATCGTTACCAGTACTTCGTTAGTGATTATGACCGGCTGTTTTGATTTTTAGAGCACACTCAAGATTTTAAGGTCACAGTCAGTGGCGCAACTAGGGTGAAGGGGCTTAAGCCCCATTTGCAAAGTCACTTCGAAAATTTAATCTCAAAATACATGCGTTTAAACGTATTTTAGACTTGACCAAAAGTAAGGGGAGCTGAAGGTACAAAGCAATTCAATTCTTTGAAATGACTTTTGAATTTCAGTGATTTAGTTATTCATATGGCTTCTAAAAGTGAAAAGTATGATTAAAATGACGTTAAAATCGCTATTTTTTTGCTTCAAAATCGCCCAGCGGCTGGGGAATCCGTCCTCAGGCCCTATCCACGTTCACTTAATATTTAGTATCTATGTCCGTCTGTGACACACTTGAGTTGCATCAGTTTGTTTAGCACGGAGGCTAAATCAGGCAGTTTTTGTGTAAAAAAAAGTTACTTTTGGTTCACCTCTCTTAGCAAAATCCTGGTCGAACGCCTGGTAGCATTCACTGCTGTAGATAGATTTCCAAGCGATTATTGGCCATGGAAAAAACGAGCTAAGAAACGCTGCCGGCCTTAGTTTAAAATTGCACATAATTGTAGCTGTACAAGATCCGAAGATCAGTTTTTATAAGCAAATTTTAGTGCCCCCTCCCCCACTTTTGGCTGGTGCCCCTAACTTCCTTTGCTCTGGCAAGGGCACTGTATCTAATTCTGGATTCAAGCGACTTGAGTTGTTGGTTTACTACGCACCTGTGATGCGCTAATACACATCTGCGACTACGAGACTGCGACTTGCTCGGTGCAAACTGCAAAATCCTCTTTGAATCTTTGATGTGAAAAGTGGGGTTGGATTGAATTTGAATCCGCTCACGAGTTACTGATGAATTTGAATTCGACTTTTGCAAAGTCAATGAATTTGAATTTAGCTTTTTCAGAGTCAATGAATTTGAATTTAGTTTTTTTTAAGGTCAATGAATTTGAATTTAAGAATTACAAAAAAATGAATGGATCTAACCCTGCTCTGGAGTAAAAGTGTGAACATACGAGCGCATCCTTACTTTATTTTACCAACTGGCAATTTCGCAGAAAAGGCAGTACGCTGGGCGTACCGAATTTCTGATTAAAATAAATTAAAAATGCGTTCGTACGCTAACGATTTTACGCACAGTATAGACCGGGACGTAAATTGTGGATCTAAAAAAAGCAAATTAGAACAAAGAGATTAATACCATTTTAACGCATGTTTTTCGATCTTTTGAATTTGCATAAAAAAGGTAACCTACGTAATCAATACAGGTTTACATTAAACGGTTGGCAAAACGAGCCCAATACGAAAAGCGATCTTTTCCACTTCAAAATTGTCATTTTGAGGCGTGGCATGGACAAAAAAATTGACAAATGAAAGTCCATGAAGTAGAAGCACAGCAGAGCTAATGGCAAATAACTGGCAAATCGGTAAATAATAAGTACCGGAAGCGCCTTGTCATTTGACTGTGAGTGCATTTTACACAACGAACCTTTCACCACAACATCAAAACTTTAACGAACCTTTTAAACAAAAATGCTCGGACATTTGAATCAATGTTAACGGCTTTAAAAACAATTACAGCGAAGCGATCTATTAACAATTGTACAGTATTCAACACTAGGGCGTGTAAATTAGGCTGCTCAAGCAAATGCTGCATTGCTGCTATTGTAATGTGAATATTTATGCTTCTGTCACAGGAGAGCGTCAGACGCTAACCATTGGATGATCCGCACACTTTTTATTTCGATAACTACGTGTTCTGGAGAAATCCGTACCTGTACGGAAGCATCCAGTGATCCAATGTTCCTGTGAATTTCTTCGAATTCTTTTTCACTGAATTGGCTGCTTGTTCGAAACCACCAAGCAGAGATAATCACCGTAAAATTTCTTACGTAAAGACGGTCTACGATGATTTTCTCTGCTCGGTGGCTTCGAACAAGCACTAAGTTCGGACAAGAATTCGACGAAGAATGCAACTGAGCAAATAATAAATATGCATATAAAACGCATGCATAATTATCATTTGTTCAGTTACATTGCTACACAGATACATTAATCAATGACACACCGGTACTTACATTTTGCTGAGCAATTTCTTTTTAAAGTTTATAAACAATTGAGTAATCCAGAAGTTACATTGCAGATTATCAACACTAATTTTTCACGACTGTAAGGTAGCACTTCACTCACATATTTGCTTTCCCATTAGGCTGGTGTTTTATCAGCATCTCAATTCACATATACCTTATCCTGGCAGCCCATTCGAATTTTCAAACCACACACGAGCGCAATTTCTGCACTTGCCATCGTACCCTCTTCTCAGATTACTCTGATCAAACTCTGACCACAAGGTCACCAGAAAGAGGATTCTCGACCAATATCACACTGGCAATGCACTTAGTTCAACCGCATCGGGCTAGCATCACTAAGCATGGACACCATATATGACAAAACAAAAGCTCGAAAAAAAATCGAGTAATCCATAAACTTTCAACAATCTCTCAACCACAAACAAGTGTTTTATACCAGCGTTTTTGTTTATCCACACCAAAACTACAGTGTGTCCTCCTTAACTTTTATCTCCTTATTCTAAAACAGATTGAGTTACCACTATATAGATCCAAAAAGAATTTCTTTTATAAACACATATACATTGGGACAATTAAGAAATGAAATGACATTCGCAACGATGCTATACATCGCAGTGAATAAAATTTGTGCCTTGCGTATTGGGCGAAGGCATTTTTTCAGTGCAGTGTACGAATTTGCTCCACACTACCACCTAACGACAAAACCTGCGGGTTGCAGTTTATTCGATTTCCATTGTTAATTCATACCCGAGTCAACTTTTCTTGCAAGTATTTAAAATAGGCTACTATTTATAGCTATCGAAAATTGTCAAAAAAAAGCAAAGGTTGAAACGACGTCACACTAATACACAGAAAACTTACGGGCTTCTTCCAATAAGCGGTCTGCCACGTTCATGCTGTCTTGACCTTGGAATTTGCAGGTTTTGATGGCAACAGTCGTTTCGGAACCATCTCTGGTTCTGCAAAAAATTAGTTTACCTAAGGCTAAAACTGCTGTTAAAAAGAGAATTTAACTATTTATTAATTCGAGAAGTTTCCTAAAGCTTTCTCGAAATTTCGACACCTCAAACAGTAAATTTAAAGAAAACAGTTAAAATTGAATAACCGAAAACGTCAAGCCTTTATATACGACTATCCTTTTCCATTTCTTAGCATTCGACAAACGCAAAAAAAATCCTATAGTTCTCTATCCTCACATAGCTCCTCAAAAAAAGTTTCTCTTTAAAATCTTACTTTTTGTTACCTCCTCCTCCAACCCATCAAGGCCAAGTTAGTCCACTCTCAGTTTTACACATGCATGAAAAGTTAGTGGGAGGAGCTGACACAAAACCTTGGATAAACCGTAAATTACCAACCAACATGCTATGGCAATATTGTGCAACTTTACTACATTACTTAGCACCTACGTGTACATCCCTTTGTGTACGTCACCAAATTGACCTTCGCCAACGGTTGTCACGACAACGATGCGTTCACGAGGTATTTCGTAATCAAAACCTGGTCAAACATATCACAATGTGACACATAAACTTTCGCTAACTGTGCTATTAAACTAATAGTTACTAGGAAGGTCGTAGGGCCAAAAATATCTCGCAAAAATATACACAGAACAGCCGTAAAACTTGATGTCCTTCGACGTCAACTTTTCACACGTCAAAACAACTCGAACATTGTACAGCTCTGAACGGATAAAATGTTACTGGTGTCCAATATTGTCCCCATTTTTAAAGAAAAAAATGTTCAGCTAATTGGAAAACAAAATCAAATTAATAAAATGAGATGCACATTGCACAAGCAACAAATCGCACTGCTTGCAGCAGCTAAATAGCCTACTGTGGAACTTACGTTTCGGCATATTGTAAAGGTCATCTTCTGTTATTTCGGCGTAGTCGTCTGTTTCTGAAAAAGAATTTTCACTTTTACAAACCTTGGGGTCAACAAATTTGGAGCGCTTTTGAACCCTGCTGTAGAGTGGAGCTGCGGTTTGCTCGGCTGGAGTTAAACCATTTGATAGTGATAATGGAATATTGTTCGACTGATAAAATTCGAGGGGATCTCTGAAGTTTGGACTTGATTTTTCAATTATATCAGATACAAAAATCTGTTTTTCTGGAGACTCTTCTAAAGACTCTATCGCGATCGAGCTGAAGGAAGATTCAATATCTTGGTCATTAGAGGTGGTATCAGTTTCAGAAGACGTAGCATCCAAAGAGGTATCAAAATCTTGCAAAAGTACATCCAATTCTTCCAGTTTTTCTTCTTTTGTCCTATTGTCAATTTTCTGAGGACGATAACGACCCAATGTTGCAGCGTGGTATTCCACTTTAGGGGTGCGGGGTAAAGTTGAAGCACTGACAGTTTTCCGAACTTTTTCCACTGGCTTTGAAATTTTCTGCGGCGAGGAGAAAAAACTTGGGTCTATGTTCGGAAATTCGGTTACTAAAGGGCTTAAAGGGGCAGGACTGGGACTTCGACGAATTGACAAGTTGGGTTCAATCGTTTTGAAAGCCCCGACGGAGCCAGCAAGAGCTTCTTCAAACTGGATAGAACCGGTCGAAAACCGGTTTTTGTTAGGACTTGGCAGGGGAGACAAAGACCGACGGAAAAGTTCTGTAGGAGTGCGACTTCGGCGAAATATCACATCCGGGCTCTCACAGGTAGATAGAGCAATTGGACTGGGCGTTCTAGTTTGCAGCGGCGAACACCGCGTACCGCCCAACATAGTGACGTTATCATTTCCACTTGGTATGGCCAACGTGCAAATATGGGGTACTTGATGATCACTTATGCAAGAATAATCATCTTCAAAAACTGCCGCGGAGTTGCTGACAGTTGGAACCGGCGGGAGTGGAGTTGTACGGATACAAGCTCTTTCTATCTTTGGACAGTTTTCTACTTTGCCAACGTTGGGCGATTTTGACTTCAAAATGCCCCCAAATCGCTTCTTTAATGTGGAGGTGTGCGTTTGAGAAGCCGTTTGCTTACTGCCATCATGCGTCGAGTTTGAAATATAAGATTCGTCACTGGACAATGCTCTCACACCACGCGTTTCGATACTAGATTGTTTCACTGCAACTGGTGATTTACCATTTGAATTTTCGAGCACTTCAACATAAAGGTTTTCTTCGTCGTACAACAAAGTATTCGGTGAAATATTGCTTGAAAAACTCGCCGTTGGCGTGTTGGGAAGTTCTTTTGAAATGGCACGTCGCAAATGGCGCCTATCTAAGCTTGAAAATTGCGAAGGAGGTGCTCTCGTTTTACGCTCCAACGCCAAACTGTCATCCCTAGCCCATTCGTGGGTGGGTGTCGAGTCATTTTCAACCGTGCTCGTGCTAAGTGTCTGACTAGTCAAACTCGACTGACTTTTCAGCAAACGGACTGGATCGACGTCCATGGACATGTAGACGGACGAGGAACTAATCTCGCTAGGTGCAGCGTCGCTAAAACAGCCGCTGTCTCTGTAAGTTGAAGTTTTGCCATCAACGGAGCTATCAATACTTATATTCCGTTCAGGTGTTTTGTGGCTGTAACTAACAAAACTTAGATCTGATAAGTCCAACAGCGCACTTTGTATTTCAACGTAGGTGTCTTGGAGATCATCCGTAGATTTCCAAGCTTTTTTGAAACTGGAATTTGGGCTCATTCCGCGTTTGAAATCAGAATTCGAAGCTCCTTCATTAGCACAAACAAAAGAGTCCATTTGGGAGGTTAGAGCAGAATTTGGGTCATCGTTGTCACGAAAAGTATCAAAATCATCAGTGAGAACAGAAGCTAACGCATCGTTTTCCAATATATCGTCCAAAGAACGGCAATTCCGACGTCTGCTTCTGTCGTATGATACCGATTGTTTAGGTCTCACTTGAGCATACAAAGGAAAAGAAGCCTGAGCTTGCATAATGAACTGAACGAATCCTCAACTTATTCAATTGTTCAGGTTCAAAAAACTTTTTGTCCTTATAACAAGTTGAACTAAATACCGTTGCGTAGCATTTACCCTTCAGTTAATGCAAAACAATCAGAATATACAAAAGTCCTAATTTTTTTAACTGGTCCTAACAACAGTATCAAATTTATTAACCATAACGTCAACATGCTTTTAAAATAATTTTGCGGCAGGTGGATTAGCCGTAAAACTGACGCGATTTTGAAGGAAGCCATTCAAAGATTAGTTCAAGAGCTTATTAAGTTGACCTGAGATTCGAACTCATAAACTTTGACAACAAAGGTAAACCCAACAATGCGTGGCTACATCTAGATTTGGCTTCGTTTAAATGGTTGCTGCCTTGCCACC
Source organism: Trididemnum nubilum (assembly GCA_963965965.1). Taxonomy (NCBI): domain Eukaryota; kingdom Metazoa; phylum Chordata; class Ascidiacea; order Aplousobranchia; family Didemnidae; genus Trididemnum; species Trididemnum nubilum. The sequence continues at coordinate 43,770,496 of OZ014470.1, forward strand.
CTCAAGTCTATGACTTTTACGTACTGTGATCCTTACCAATAAAATAGCTACAAAAGCGCAATTCATTTTAAATTGTAAGTAACCCTTTTTTAGTTACTGCATTAAAAAGCATTCTTAAATTTTTATAGTATGCAGAAGGACTGTTAAAAGCAAAATTGAAGGATTCTAACGATAAAGAGAGTATCTACATGATTTTGAATTATTACCGCATTCTCATTTCAAGCTGGCGCTGTGGAATTGTTCTACCAATAAGTTCTGTCATTTTGAAAGTTTTTTATACCGTAGTTTAATTGGTTTTGGCCAATATAAAATTAGAGTAACCTTAGTTACTACTGTTTGATTTAAAACGTCATCAACTTCATTCAAGCAAACTATGCTGCTCTTGCAAGTTGCAACACTAGCCGCTTCAATCCCTAGTTCTTCTGTTCTATGTTACAGCACAATTATATTTTTATCTGCATGATAAAGACTTGCAATCAAATCAACAGCGTCTGCCAAATCAGTTTTTATTTAGACACTGTCTTAAGCTGAGCTTATATCAACTAAATCGTTTCTTATAAATTTAATGTACCAAAAATTGCTGAGAATTTTCTTGTTTTACAAGTATTTAAAGAACTGCCTGTTGGCTGACATTTCATAAAAAAGTGAACAAAATTAGTATGATAACGCTTTAGTTATGGGTCATCGAAGAACTCTGAAGTAGTTGCAACAGTTGAATAATTTCACGACTCGATCTATAAAAAAGCTTTGGATAGGCCGTATAATTAACGTCATTTAGGAGCAGACTGAATGAAACGGAAGCGATCAAACGGACTTTAAAACCGCATCTTAAACCTCAGATAGTTTGAATATACATAAAGCATAGATGACGAGCATTTCCGAAAAAGGTTCCTAACGTGAATCCTTGAGGTACGCCAAAAATGAATGGAATTGAAGCTTCCGCCTACAGTCCAGCCTGCGTCATGGAAACTAACAACTCGATAAAAAGGACAAGTCACGACTAAGGTCAAGATCTACATAGCACGATATGAAGCCGTAATTATATAAAATGTATCCTTTTGACATCAATTACATTTAAAAAAGCGATTCAGCGGCACAGACATCACCAAAAACAGTGTCAAGCAAGAGAATAAAGCTTAATTCTAATTTTCAATCTACTACAAGCACACACAGTCAAACAAATAGAAACTAGTAACTTCTGTAGGCAACTCAACTTCATAACTAAAACTGCAGTTGACTGAAATCGAAATTTTGAAATGAAAGTACAAATGAAAAATATAGCACTAACGAACGGCGTCGCAAGAAAAGATATTAATGGTTAAATATCTTGAAGATGCAAGTATTCTAATACTGTGTATTCATCAGTGCTTTTATGCGTACTTCGATTGGACCACTTGGAATCGCGTAAAAGGTGGGATGCGCCAACTTGTTCTTGCAGAACTGAAGATTATATCGCCGACACATATCAATGTTTACCACTAACTCGGCCCAAAACCTGGGATGAAAGGGCTCAGCCAAATCGAAAGCTAACGCTAGAAGGGCTACACGAACTCTTCTATGAAATAGTTTTGGAAATGAAGACAAAAATTTAAAGACTGGATTAAGAGAAATTTGCGAAAATACTACTTTTTCAGTAGCATTTTTTCAAGCTATTTTTGTTTCAGCTAAGCTTCAAGAAGTTACACTCGCAGAAGGAAAGGAACTGCTAATAAATTAAAATCTTTTATTACTGTAACACTACGCGCAAACGCTGACAAGTGAGAGGTTAAAATTAGCACGAGATCGGCATCTGCTGATTGCTCAAGAAACTTAACCGAGTCGCTAGATGGCAAAATGAGTTCACGAAAATACTTTTTGCATTTTATAAGCAACATGTAACCTGCGGTCAAAGCGTAAAAACAGTGGAGCAGAGTAAATCTAGCCACGAGTGATTTCTAACTTTAGTTGCAGTTCCATCGCCGCAAAGGGTAGCAGGCAAGATTTTCATTCGGATAGTCTGTCGAATAGGGCACTAGCGCTAACCCAAATCAACATATAATATAATCCATTGCAGTACAAAAACTGCTCATTTGTCATCATTTCTGAAAAATCTACTACAAAAACTAGCAAGGTGCCTGCAAACAGATGGGCAAGGGTAAAACAAAAGATAAATACTCATTCAGAGTTGGTTTAGCAGGATTCCATTCACATCGCAACTACAAATCACAATAAAACAAGTTTCTTCAGAATCGGTATTAGAAAAACTTTAACCTTATAGTAAGCATGTACCTGAGTTTATGCCTCTTGACATCTCTCTTCGAGACAAACTACGAACAGGATTCGCCTCCACTGTGGCATGATTACTCTGGTCACCCGTGGCTGGCGTAGGAGGTAACTCGCGTTTGTTGAGCTGGAAATAATAAGACAGCGTTAAAACTAGATATTGATAAGATTATTATTACTCAACGAACTAATCTTGTGTTGCGCCGAGTGTTACGGATTGCCATTTGATCTTTCTGGGCGTTTGTATTAAATACCTGTCCCTGGGTACGAGATAGACAGCAAAAAAACTTCAAACATCTAAAAATTTTACTGTTACAGCAAAAGCTTTGCGGTTTTTTGATTAAAATTATTGGTAAGATGTTAAAAAAACAAAACTACTTTTGTTACTCCGTCAGAATCAAACACATTGCCCAAAATAGAGCGCGTTTCATCGAGCAACGAAAACCTAGCGGTCAAAACTCTAAAAGTTTTGCGGTCCTACGCACTACACAATTCCTTACCTATTTTCAACTTTGCAAAAAGCTTTCGTGCTCCCCCCCCAAAAAAAGAACAGGCCTAAAGACCCCAAGCTCCAGGTCAATGGTAAACTTTGCCATATTTAATTAATTGAAAAAAATCGAAATTAAATTACCTTGACTCAATGAAACAATAAACGTACTGACATTGATCAAGGACGATATGATATCAGCCTTCGTTAAAGATTTTTCAATGCTGTCAGGCCTTTTCCCTCAAAGAGTTTTTCTTGCAGTAAAAGTGTTAATATTGAATAGATTTGGAAAACAAAAATAAAAAATTACCACAGAAACAGTATAAGAAATACTTACAGCTCTTGATATAAGACTCTGTCCACTTCGATTTACTAAAACACAGTAGCCATCTATTAAATCCGCTATGTTTTCGGCAACAAACAGTGAAGTAGTTGTGATTGTTAATGGCTGAAAAAAGTTAAGATGAGAAAAGTCATTTATTATGAAAGAAGTCTTTAAGATAACAAGAAGTCCTTTCAAGGTCACTGCTTTTAGGTTTCTTGATCTTCTAAATCAGGGCTGTCCAAACCCCGTTTTACGGGCCGCATAAGATGATTTTGTGGCCCGCGAGTGGTTTCGAAATAAACTAGTAGAGAAATTTTGCAACAAACCAAATCACTTTGCGTCTGTTTCAAATCAAATTAAACTATGTCGAAGATCTTTTTTTTCCTTCTTTGGTCTTCGCCTGAATTTGCGCCAGTTTTTGCATCAAGTCATCCTAGAAACCGTTTTGTAATTCGAGCCAGCGCTCATTGTGCGGCCCATTCATGAATAACTTGCACACCCCTGTTGTATCCTTGTAGCATAAACTAGTACAATGCCAATTCAGATACTAAGCGGTAACTTCGTCACGTACAAATACGTACAGTGTTGGTATCATCATTGTTTAACAACGCTGCGTAACTATGAAAAATGAAACACCTGTTAAATTTTTTATTTGTGGCAACTAAACTGACACACCATTTTTACAGAACCAATATAGTTTTCTGTAAGATTGAAACAAATGAAAACCTTATAAGTAAACGCTCTTTAGCTAGAAAAACTGTTTACTAATGTTCAAATGCTAATTGAGCAATACCGGTAGGAGGAGTTAAAAATTCTGCAATTTCTAAGTCAGAGTAAATAGTTTCACCATACAAATAGCTGCAACAAAACCCTTTTCACAAAAGTTAGGCCCGGAAATTCTAGCTGTCTTGATGAGAAGTAAAGTCTCGAAACATGCCGTCCGCACTCAAAATTAACTTTAATCAAAAACCTATCTACACTACAGCTGCTTGACACTTTGCAAGGTGGCATACACCAGTGATGCCAGCGAGGGTACATCAAAAAACACCACAAAACACCAAAACCACAAAACCGGGCTTTTTCAGCAAATTTTCAACAGAAACATCCATGTACAGAGGTGAAATTTGGCTTAACATCTTTTTTTGGGGAGATCATCAATTTTTCAATCTTTGCCTCAGAAGAATTTAGCGCAGAACGTTGTTTTTTTCTTTTTGAAGATCACCTCTTTCTCGAAAATATTGAGTGAAGCCCCCCCCTCCTTTTTTTATGTCACCACATTTCTAAAGATGTTTGTCCACTATTTGCGTAGCCAACACCGAATTTTATTAAAAAACATCAGATTTGCTCCTGATTTCCATCAAAAACATCAGACATATCAGATTGCAAGTCAAAACTATCAAAGCTGGCATACACACCACACCAGGGGTAAGTAAAGTTGTTCAAAGAAAGAGCCGCTTGCGGAAAATCATAAACACTAGCGAGCCACAAAATCAGTTTACACAAAATAACATAACAGTAATAAAAACACAATGGTTGTTCATCCATATCAGTGTTGTACTTGACTTGCTAATGTTTTGTATTTGCCAAACTAAAAAATTTATGTCGGCTTCTAACGATGTAGTATAGCCAAGCGAATGCGCTGCTTCAGAAAATCATCAGTGATAGAAGAACTATTCTTGTTTTTCACGTTTAGTCGCGTAGCAATAGCCACGGAGGGATTTGGTGATTAGAACTCTCCCCCACTGAGAACTGGAGAAGCCAATAGAAAGAGTCCATGAGAAAATCGCACCGCAAATTAGCCCGAAATTATGAGCTTTAAGTGCGGGAAAACCTTTTTTTGCTCTTCAACTATATTGACCGGCAAATTTTTGAGACTGAAAGAGCTCCAACAACTTTGCAAACCTCCCGCACTGCAAGTTCCAGGAATAAGTTAAATCGAAACAGCGCCTTTTGTGCTGTAAAACTGTGATCATGTCAAAGTGACAAATTGGGTAAAAATTCGTGCATTTCTTTCGAAATTTGCAAACGTAAATCTTAGTGAAAGGAGCAAGAAATAAAATAAATGGCCCCACACCTTTCCAACAGTAGCCCAAAAACTTGCAAGTCCATCTCAAAAGCAACCCAATTTGTGACTTTTCACCCTAAGTGGCAACTCTGCGTTGTGCTACACGAACTCAAGAAGCCAAAAGCTTCTGGCCAAAGATCATTTGGTACCGAGTAGTACCAACCAACCGATGAGTCAAGCGATCACAAAAAATAAGGACTTGGACCATTATTTTTCACTTGTGGGACCTAAAAACGATTAAAGTCTACCTAGATTGTTGCTACAAAAAAAAACTTTAAAAAATTTTGGGCTCCAGCTCCGAAAATATTTATTAAATGGCCGAAAAACACCTCCCAGAGCAACTCTATTATTTTATGACGGAGGATGGAAGAGGCTGAGAACAAGTCATAAAAATAACAACTTAAGAAAAGCTTCTAAAACAATAATAAGAAGGGCCGGTGCACTGCATTTGCAGGCAATCAGCAGACCTTTCTAGACCTTTTCTGTATTGCCATTGTTGATTTTTTTCGAGACTATTTCTATAATCATTATCTTTTAATTAAGAAACAGCGAATTATTTAAGGACAAATGAGATGAAAATTCGTGAAAGTTTAAGAACAGACAGCCTTAACCCAAAATTTATTGGTTCTTATGAAAAATAGTGTTATTCAAAATACATTTCCGACATCGTTTTGAAATTTGAATCTAATACTGTTAAAACCAACGTTAAGCTACATATTCAAGTTGTACATACCTCTAAAGCGCCTTGGATTTTCAATAATAATATTCCTTTCTTCGTAGGGTCAGTTGAAGAGTCAGTTTTAATTGAATTAACCTAAGACAGTTCAAAAATTTAAGTTCAAAACCCAACTTTTAAGTTTTGACAGTGAAACTAAAAGACTCGATGACCAAGAGGTTTACTTCAGTCTCCCTATTTACATTTAACTATTATTCCTTTCTTTCGAAAACTGCTTAATTTTTCAGTCAATCAATAAACAGGAATGCATGAAAAATGTATTGGATTGGTAGTTGGCACTACCCCCACCCCCTTCAGTAGATTGGTGCTCAGCAAAACTCTTAGGAGTTTCAGAGGATCAAAATCTTCTGAGACTGCAACATAAATTCTGAGCTTAAGCCTGCAATTATCAGTCATCAACATAAAATTCTTTTTACCTTGATTTAGTAATGAGGTAAAGTTTCATTTTCATTTAAATGCTTTGCTATAAAATCAAGAAAACAAAATAAAAATACAGCAGTAAAACAAATTTGAGTAAAATAAACTATGATTGCAAATGCAAAACCATTTGAAAAAGTTTGAGTCAATCTGTAAATAAAGCGTAGAAAACGAAAGTTTAAATCCAGATTCAAGAATTTGCATACGGACATCATTGTATAATTGATACAGCAAACAAATTGGCTCCACTAACACTTTAGCTCATCTTACCTGATGAAATTCAGCTAATACTGTTGGCGTGGCCCCTTTGTCTGTCCAGTAACTGATTCCAACATCAGGGCCAATAACTAATTCCACCGAAACACTCCAACTCGTCTACAAAAAAAAGCAATGTTGATATATTTATAGCCAACATTGTTATTTTATTTACCACCAATTATATCGAAAAAGAATAAAACATGTATCAACACTTACAGTATACTGTAATCTTTTTAAAAAAATATCCTACCACAAATTGGTAGCTGGGAGGCAGCGAAGTGATACTTGGATCTTCGAGTCTGCTGCCACCCAGAGAGTGTTTTACATATTAAGTTATTTTTGGATGGAAGTGCGGTAAGAGAGCTTTCAGAAATGCACTAGAAATAGCTAAGGGAATAAAATATTTTATGACAAACTGGTTTTAAGTTACGAATAGCTCACTTAAAAGAAACAAACTTATTGGGCGAATGTATTTTCTTGGGTGAAAAACCCACTCAAGAAAGTTTGCGCTAACTTCCCAACTTATACAGAAGTACATCACCGTTTTGACATCACCAAATCAGGCTTTTATAGTCAAAAGTGCAACAGCTCATAAAAAAATGGAACGACTGCAAAAGCAGATTTATGCAATGCGCGTTTCTCGATGCAATGCAAGGTTTAAACCAGTAATGCTCACGCAAAAGCTCAAAACCGCTGTTAGTGGCTATACTGCAATTCAACATATTTGTAACCACATGGAAACTTTACTTTAATATGAGTAACAAAAATATTTCTTCTTACTCCAAGAGCGCATCGAAATATTTCTTGTTCAAATCTTGTAATTTTTCTTAAAATTTCAAAGAAACGAAAGACGCATTGTTCGGCGTCCAGGTTTCCAATCGCCTTGAATTCCCGGCCGATTGTTTTTCGAAGGTCGCGAGTTTTAATAGATTCGATGACAGTTTGAGGCAAAAACTTTCGTAACCCGACATCTTGCCTGCAAAGAGCAAAAGAAATTTAAATGCAAGGAAAAAATAATCATTCATCAAATTCCACTGCGCTCTCCTCCCTGAATTCTCCAGTGAATCCCTGGGGGTCTGTATGGGGTAACATTCCGATGCACCATGCTCTAGTCCACAAAAAAGAGCCATGTTGTCCCAGAAAAGGCAACTAAAATCCATTACATAAACTGCAGAAGATATAATACGGAGATAGATACTTGCAGGAAACTGGGAGCAATATGGTCAAACAAAGCTCCTAACTTGTTTTTGCCCTAATGAAGTGAGTTTTTCGATTTCCTATAATTAAAGCAAAGCGAATGCTAACTTTCTGGCTTATAACATCCCTACTTTATCAGCTAAGCTCAGCGAAAGTCCAAATTTTTGAATTCCACAATGCCAAAATAATGGTTTTTCGAACATTTGAGTCATTTACTTAAAGCCAAAACTTACTGTTATGGACTTAACTGACAGAGACACAACTAAGTAAAATAATCACAGTGTTATAGGGCGAGAGATGAACTTACTCGAGTAATTCAAAATTAGATTTCTTTTCGAAAACATTAGCTTTCATGTCTTTGTATTGACGTCGAATTTCTAAGACGCCAAGTTTAATCGCCGTTTCGTGTTCGACTTTTTCCGCAATGGCGTCGAGGTAGTCAGAGTAGACCTGAGAAATAAAAACATTGAAATCGGAGACTTCACATTCATTTGCATCCAGAATCAACCGGAAGGAAAAAAACTGATTTTTGAGTCGGCTGTTCATTTTGAATTTTGCAATGGCTTTCAATAGCCCACTCAATGATGCTGAAATACTCCAATAAAGCACCACAGTATTAAAATATTAAAAATCTCAAAACCCCTCAGTCTGTTTTACCCGTAAATGGGATCATCAGGGGTAAATCTTATTCAAATCTATTTACACCTGATGATCCCATTTATGGATGAAACAGACTGTTGGGTTTTATAGATTTTTAATTTTAATGTTTTAATACTGCGGTACATCTACAGTGTGGTATTTGCTCTTAACTCTTCGTTACCGAGTACTTTGAAACCTTCATATCAACCACAGACTGTAAGTATAAAGAATGTTAACAAACAAACTTAGAAACCCTAAGAGAGATTAAATGGTATGTTTAGAATACAAAAACCGCCTGTCTCATGTAACTCTTCTTGAACCAAAACAAAACAGTCTAATACAGTATAATAAGGATACCAATAATTCATGTTGTACCTGGGAATAATAATACATAAACGTGGTTTTATCTTTGTCGTAGAGTTCTTGTGGTTTGACGGGAATGTAGCGAACCCGTAATTCGAATCTGAAAAAACGTCGTTTTTGCTATCTTTTCAATGAAGTTTCCTTCGCTCCTTTTTTACAAAAACACGAGGCACTTTTTTGCTCCAAATTAAAGACCAAATAAGAACTCTGCCACCCTCCGCATGAAAAAAAGTCAAGCACATTGGCGAAATAAATGCGTAATTCAGCAATCACAATCAATTGCAAAAGACGACGTTTAATAAAGTAAGAATAAATTTGCGCCACCTTATTTTTTTATCAATTCAATAATAAATGAGGCTCAAAACTCTTGAAAATTTAATTACCACCCTCAACCCAGAATTTACTGGTTCTTCTATAAAAATGAGTGCAGCGTGATAACTTTAACTAACAACATAGTAAAATTCATTCATATCATTAACATACTAAGATTCATCATCTTGGACATAATACCATCTTTCGTCATTTTATATTCAATAATCCATATCAACTTAACTTCGGCATCAGATCTTGGCTGGTTATTTCAATATTATTTTGTGTTTCATGCTGTTATACTTTGATATTGGATTGGTTTTATTATAATAAAGCAATTCAGATTATACCTGCATTCTTCAAAGGGATGTAGGACTGTATATCTTTCTTTAATTTCAAGAAGGGTTAAATTCCGATGCAACCAGTTCACGTCGCCACTGTCTGGATGGACTAGACGCATAGCGAAGGAATCCACACACGTGGCGCCCTCTGGTGGCAAGCGGTTGCATACGGCTTGGATAATACTCTGGAATAAAAGCAACGCCATTAGAACTCAGAGTAGCCCTAATATTACAAATAAAAATCGCACAAATTGCCGCATCATCAGCCGTGTATTTTAAATATATCAAATGATGCAGTATTACTTAAATGAAAAACCTATTTATAATGGTCAAATTCGTATTTTTAAAAGCGAAGTTAGAGCTTTAGATAAAGCTATTCTGAAAAAAGCGCAGATAAAAAACTAGAAAGGCAGAGGGTTTGGAAAACAAAATACGCTTTTATTCCCATCAAGAACAAAGATAAACACTTTACATAGTAAACATCAACCAAGTAAATAATAACTGAAATTCTAAACCAAGTCAACTGATTGTTGCAAATTGGCTGCGAACCAACTGGACGCCAACTTCAGCTTAGTTGGTGGTCACAGTTGGTTCGCGGCCAGTTAGCGGCGGTCAGTCGACGAGGACTCGTGAAATCCATCTATGAAAATCACCTTTATATCTGTTGAATCAGTGCATCTTACAGTTGTAGGGTTCGCATTTACTTGGTAGATTTTGAGTAAGGTCTTCTCGGTGGCAGTGGTAGCTTGTCTGTCAAGTAAATCGATTTAATCAGTCAGGACATACAAGCTTTCTTTGTTGTTAAAGAGTTGTTTAAAAAAGAAACAGTTTGGTCGACTCGAAAGAGCCGCAAAGTCGACCATGTTAGGCGAGGTACCCAATTTATTTTACGTATGGTACGATCCAGGCTCACCAGGGTGCATCCATTAGTTAACTGCCGAGTACAATGTTTTTGCTGCCATGAACTAGGATAAAAGGCCTTCAGAGAAAATGATAAACATATAAACTATGGATAAAAAAAACACGACAAAGAAAGTCGCCGAAAACGATACGAAGCCAAAAAATCTCTTGAAAAAAGATGCTCCTGAGTGGAGTCTTCAGAGCTTGGTACTTTTTCACCGACACACGAAAAACTGCAGTAAATTTATCTACAATAGTCCCAATGCATAGTATAGACTAAGTAGATCTCAGAGCATTTCAAATTTATTTCAAAAAACATAAAAAGAAAAACTTCCAACGCTATTTCCGCCTTTTTGTTTCACCTCAACCGTGGCTTTCACAATCGAGTTAGGACAAGACTTGCGCAACTACGACAATATTTCGAAAAAAGTATCTACGTACTTATTCCTCATTGGAAGAGGTGGATTAGGCTGTGACATACTGTCCCCAGATTTGACGTCCCAGTTGTCGCTGTCTTCGGCAAAACCTGAAAACAACAAACAGCAAAGTAGCTTTGTGAAAACTGTCAAAATAAACTAGAAAGACAGCAGCAAGAGAACTACAAAAAGAGTTAAAGAAATTACAAACTTTCTGCCTTGTAAGTTTATTAGTGCATGCATTATAAGCAATCTAATTTACGCAACACAATGCTTATGCGAAATAAGTCCTAAGAAGCCCATTGGGCTACATGGGTAGAACCTAAATCGAAACCCATAAGACAACTAGTTAAGAGTTACAGTATAATTTGGTTTCAGTATTTTTTGTGTAGCGTTGCCGGCGTTGATTTAGCGACCAGTGCACCACAATCTAGCCGTAGTTCTATATTCTCGGATGATTCGTGATGCCATTTTCGAAAAATTATCTTTTTTACATTTCATTTCTACTTCATCTCTTTACTGTGGCATTTTTTGACGATCTTGTTTGATTTATCCGCTCTAATGTCAAGACTGCAAGAGACTTTTTCAATGCATCTTCACAGCGTTTTTCTCAAAAATATGTCCAAATGCTGGCATTTTCTGTTCCTTAAAATCTCAGAGCACATGATACCATGATCGAAATGCTGATGACAAATAGCAACCAACATAATGATGTTGGTTTGTTGTACATACGGATTTCGCGGAACTGACCAGCAATCAAAACATAAAAAGATATGGTAACTACACTTTTTTTAAATTATTACTGATAGTTTTAGTGCAGTAGCAACCCTAAGCAATTTTAAGTTAATCCCAGCATTGGCCATTAGAGCATTAAGTGCCGCAAACAGCGAAAAATCGTCACATGCAAACAGATACGCCTCCAACTTTCTAGTAGGTAGAAACAAGTTAAACCAAGTTGCCTGTATTAGAGCATGCTGGCTTTGAGTTTTATCACTATTTTCGGTCCTTCTGCAATGCGCGAAGAGCGGGGAAGCCGTTCGAGTTACAAATAGAATACACAAACAACACGATTAAAGTACACTCTAGTAACAAGGTACCGGTAACTTACAATTTTACAAGAAGCCATATTTGTTAAGCATATCCCTTAGACAAACATCGTAATTTTAACGGCTCTAAAAACACATTTTACAAATTTACAATAATTTGTTACGCGACAAGATTTCTAATCTTAGCAATAAACTAAAACAGACTAGCAACAAACGGATATCACATTTACAACTTCCCTGCTGAAGGATATATGACATTGGATAAGACAGATGTCTCTTTTTACAGTAGCTATTGCTTCTATTACGGCATAATTAACAATTGCTCGCATCAGCCAGATTTGTTGGTATATACTGCCTTCATTTGAATTGGATAAAATAATTTCGGTGAAATGAAGTTGCAATCTTTGAACTCGGATTAATGGTGTCCATCTTGAGCTCCAATGTTGTCTGCTGTCTCAACCTGCGCACTATTGACTCGAACTGCCAGTAACTAGGTGGACAAGAAACAGCCTACACCTACGTCAGACTACGAGACGACGTTTAACATCATTTTTACCTTTTACAAAGTAATCAAGTCCATATTTTCTGCTACTGAAAAAAAGGAAAATAATTCTACAGAGCGAGACAAGTAGAAGAGGACTCAACATCTGTCAATAAGTGATCAACAACGTGTAACTACTGCCCTTAAAGGTTCCGGTCACCAAGCAAAACAATAACATAACCTTACTGAAAGCGCAAACGAAGTTTTCAAAACGAACTTTATAGAACTGACAAGAACTAGCTCGTGCAACTTTCAAGATTTCTGTACATTTATTAACTTAGAAACTTCGAGTTTGCTTGCATTCAACAATTTACATACTGCTACTCGTAGTGCTAAAATCGTCGTTTCTATCAAAGAAACCACTTGGTTTAGCAGCGCTTACGGCCTAAAACACAATCGAGTATCAAAAAAGGTTGAAAATCTAGTAAATCACGACTTCTACCATAATAGTGACGCACACACATAATATTATGTCATAATACGACGCGCTAAACACTACGCTAGAATATTAAGCTATGAAAACGCACTTTTAGTGACAAGTAGAATATTAATCACTCAAGCAATAAAGTTGTTTAATTTGAAGAAACGATAAAAATCGATACTGCCAAGAACTTCACTATAATTATGTATTGGTATAGAAGCGCCGAGTTTTTCTAATTGAAATAAAGTCCAGATTTTACTTCAGACCAAAACACTCGATATAGATCATCCCATGCACCCCAACAAAACTGACCGAACTGTAACTTCGCCGAACGATCTTCTAAGATCAGTACCAGCCAAAACCGTGCCTTATGTACTGTAGTTGCCAGGGGCATGTGTGCAAATTTCAGTCGCAATGTATCCTGATATCACGATGGTTGTTGTTGCAGTGCATATTTATCTTCGTGTGACCGGGCAAGTCTTGGATGATACGTACACTTTTAATCGCGATAACTACTATGTGTTTGGAGGAATCCGCACCTACTACGGGAGTTTCTAGTCATCTACCACTTTTGTGGCTTTCTTGGAATTCCTGTCCACTGAAATTGCTGCTCGTTCGAACCCATCAAGCAGAGATAAATCATCGTAAGGCGTCTTATCCAAGGATGCAACAATGTGACCAGGGTGCGGGTTAAACCCAGATCATTCAATCGAGGTCGTCGTGAAAACGACGCCTTTAACCTCTCGGCCACGCTGCCGATGGTTCCATTGGATTAGAAACAGGTCATCAATAACTTTTGGCCGGTAAAGTAAATCCAAGTGTTATAACCTGATAAAAGTACTAGATCCATTCAAAAGAATGAATCGACACTAACCAAATTCAATTCATCATTACATATCATGCTAAACTTTCGGACTATTTCGTTGTAAAGTTGGAAACACCCAAACCTTCTAGGATGGTTTCTCAAGATTAACAAGCCTTCACTTCACCCACCCATGCCGTGTGGCAAGGCAATAAAGCATCTACTACATGAAAAGTTGAGCAAAAAAAATATGCAATTGTAATTACATTTTATTCACCAGTTGCCTTGGCCAGGAGACAGCGAAGGGACTTTTCGGTCTTGGAGTCAAGCTGGTACCTGCCCACCTGTCTACGACACACGGCGGAGGCTTCACACTGTTCCTTTAATTGCTGAACGTCAAGCAGGGAAGCTGTGAATACCAACTTTTATAGTCTTTGGTTTGACCAAACCGGGAATCAAACACGAGTCTACAGCTTCAGTAGCAGACGCTCCACTAGGCCATTGCTCGGTTGAATGCACTACCTCATTATGATTCACCGCATTTCTACCATGATAGCCTCGCCACAAAATTACAGCTCTTTCGTGGAATATCGCTTCTCATCGTTAGGCTAGCTAGGATCGAGATTGACACTCACTGATGCCTGCTACATCACAGCAACTAATACAAATCATTGGAGCCATTGCAAGCCCACCAAATTAACACCATAACAAAAAAAAAAATGGCGAATAAAGGTTTTATCGGTCCTTCTCTCTGGAACGCATTGCATTGATATATTGCGATTAGCCGACTTTTTTACAAACGAGGACATAATAAACAGTATGATTCACTATTTCAAAAATCTAAATCTTTGAGCCACTTTTTTAAGGCAAGAATGAAACTGCAACATAAGATGAAAAATGACAAACCAAGCATGAAATACTAACGAGTAACGACAACGAATACGTCAAATTACACGGAAGCTGAAATGCTAAGAAATTAGTGTTAACAATTTTGTTATCATCATCTATTACTAAAGTGTAATTTGTTGCAAATTTGGGGTATCAAGTAACCACGAAAGCACCAAGATCTATCCAAGACTAACCCTACGACAACATAGTAGTATTTAATTCGTCAAACGCAGACATTTTCGTCATTTTCATCCACTTTAAATCATACTTGCGGTTGATTTTGAGCTTAGCTTTTCTTTGGGAATGGGGACCAGTTTACTTCATACAGTCCACGACAACTGACCCGCCGTGGACTGACCGCGAACCACAGACTGCAAATTAACCCTAATGTTGGCAGCAAGTTGGTTTGCGGCCTGTTGACTTGGTTCGATCTTTATACCTTCTGAAAATCCAGATATAGACAATTGATACTTTGCTGTAAAATCTATCCTTTAAAATCTTACAAAACCCATTTATTCGGGCTTCGCTGGCCTCACCCATACCCTCAAAATCTGATCGCTGACCAATTCAAATGCCTATTTTTGTAGATATAATTTGCCATAAAAGCGTTCTGTTAGATTCTCGAAGTGTAGGAAAGTCAAACGAAGGTGCTTGCAGAGAAAAAGCGTACTAAAACTTAACCAATTGGAAACAACAATACCTCAAAAATAGACATATCTAATGTCTTTGTTTGGAGTTTCGCTTCATCTCCATACCTTAATAACTTTAGAAGTGTAGAAACTCTTAAAGCAGATTATCCACCTCGGTAAACCTTCAATTCCTCATCCTAAAGCAGCGTACAACTTGCATATCGACGTATACGCGAAAACTGATAACTTTTTTACTTGTTGGTACACAATCGAGTTATATTCTGTCAGTTTGATTCTCACTCATTTACCATTCCGAGTCTGGCAGAGGTTCAATACTACCAATCATTCTGCTAGCATGGATATACACTTACAAATAAACTGGAATGTTTAAGCATGGAATATTCATTTAGAATAACAAAAAAAACCTACTTCAAAAACAACCGAAAAACAGAAATCACTTGCGTACTTTTTACTAATGTAAGTTAACTCTTATCTTCGATTCGAGTTCTGCATGGCTACTGCATTAAGCAATTTTATTTTTAGTTTGACAGCTTATATGCAATTGCAAATGAATGACATGCTAAACTACTAACAACATTTCAACTGTCACATAAATACGCCAACGATTTCAGGAAGTCGACTTTTCATTGAAAAAGTAACATCAAATAATGAACCACTCAACTCAAACACTAGAACACTTGTACGTATAACATATTAATTTGTTGGGGCTCGAGTTAGCAGATATAGTGGCAGCGGCGTGGCTAAGTTGACAGGGTATCGGGTTAGTGACCAAAAAGCTGCCAGTCACCGGTTCGATTCCCTGACCAGGTGATGCATCGCTGTATCCTTAGAAAAGACACTTAACCCTGACTTGTTATGGTGGCTCAACTTGACAAAGACTAGCAAACAGAACCGAGAGATAGCACACTGTAATAGTTAGACTGACGCACATAACCTCGTCCACAAGCACGAACGAATCAGATTTAGCGTGGCACTATAGTGCATTTCAAGATAACTCAAGTTCTACTTAAAAAGTAAAGTTGGAGAAGTCGAATATTGCAAAAGTCGGCTGAAGCCAAGGAATAAGTAGTTACCTAATAGCAATGTTCTGCTACAAAAAATCTAGATCAAGTAAGAACATTTAAGCTAACAATGAGGTTAGAAAGAGGTTTCTCCAGTACAGCTCACGTTGTCACACAACAGTTACACGCTTCAATCTAAATAAACGGTACAGGATAGATGATTGGAGCTTCCCGACTTTTTCCTGTGGATGGTGTAATGGAAATGTCACACCACAAAACCAAAGCTGGGTTGCAAAACCCGATAGAGAACAGTGGGCATTTCCAAACCGATCAAAGTGTGGGCAGTTGGGCACCCCCATCAGCCCATCATGGAACAAGCGGCTACTGCTGATCGATACGCATTCGTCGCCTTTTACCGAACCAAACGGCATATAAAAAAAGGGTCAGCGTGCCCCTCATAACAACACCTGAAACCTATTCACTCAAAGGAGGCATGCAGTTTACCCGTTGTGGCGTCACAACCGTTTGCAAACACCACATAGCTAAAGTACCAGTAGTTGAAGTACAGTAATTACGAGAAACGATGAAAGCACATGGACAGAAAATCACATCTTACCGTCGAATACGAGATCAATGCTTTCCAATCGGAGATCGCTAACGCTTTTCGATTGCCTTCGATCCAAGGTAATAACAAAGGCATCCTCAGAAAAGACAGAAATATCATCTTGAATAAGGTATGGTGATGTCTTTTCGCTGTGGCTCCTGTGATTTCGACTTATCGACTTTTTTACAGGAGCTGACGTATAGCTTCTTTTTACAGTCCCCATAAAAACAAAATCTTGTCTACCATCCATTTTCCTGGCTTTTCTATCATTCCTTGCACTTGCAAGCTTCAAAGCTGATTGTAGTAAATATCTCGAAACTGTTTTGATATTAACTGCACTACTCTCGCTTTAAAATATGCTCGTACTAATATGATGACTTGATAATAATTCGGGATACATAGCGAATGCAAAGTTTATGACATGCGTCATGCATCATACGCTAAGAATAAAAACTACCTAACAAGCGAATTATACTTATAAGCCAACAGTTTAACTTTTATGTTTCTTTGAAATTTGTAATTTTTTAATGTAGTAAGCGAATGTTATACGGTGAAAATTAGATCAAGGAGAAATCATCTTTTCCTCTTCTTTGTACGAAAGCATAGCATTGTATTACACTTCGACTTCATACTACGATTATTTGACTGCTAAAGCGACGCAAATAACTTCTATTCTTTGACATACAAACTCAAAATTCATGAACACTTTCAACGACTAAAAATGCATTTAGTGAAATACCTGCGTGTGTGTGACCATGGTTATATTTTAAAATTAATTTTTTACGTCAGAAAAATTTTACCCACGACCAAGACAATAGTAATTCACTGTTGTGTGCATTTGCTCAAAATTTCAACGAAAATAAGCAGAAGTATCTGCAATTTACGCAACCATGCATCTGCAATTCACTCAAGCTGTTAGGCAGTAACGTATACCTGTTATTGCCCTAATATAGATGGGCAATCTTGAAACATGTTTAGGGCTTAACGGTTCACAAGTATTGCGAAGCATACAAGTGTGTATTAACTGTTAAGTGGTATGGACCATATAAGCTTAATGGTATTACCTCCCCATAACGACTTCGGCTGCATCTTTCGTTTGCTTTGAACAATTCTTCTGGAGTATCTTTGACGATTCAGTTCTTGAGTCAGTGTCAACATGGTACACCTTTCAACTATAGATGTGGAATAACTTTTCCTTTAAATTGAACTTTAACAGTTCATACTATTAGACCAATATAAGACTTTAATAATCCAAACCCTAGTTCTTAGCTGCAAAAGCAGACTGTAATCCACGTTATGGAGACCTAATCATAGCATCTAACACTATATACCGGTAAGTCACATATCTACTCTAACTTGCTTCACTAACTTTACACACCAATGCAAAATTAAACACTTTACACAATTGCAATGAGAATCGAGCTTCGAAAATAATTAAATCGCTGTAGTTTGTGCGTAGATTAATTGCTACGCTAAAGCGGCTTGTTTAAATGAAAAAATCTTAGTTATTGTACCATGGTCTAGGCTGTACGTTTGGTAGTTGGTTACCGAAATCAACCAGCAGACAAGGAGCAGTGTGACGTTAACTATTAACGGAGAAACTACCGAAAATTTATAATCAGCTTTATGGTGGAAGAAAAATTGCTCACTTGGAGGTTGGAGCTACAGTACAAACGCTTGCCATATTTTCCACACCACATAAAAATTGCAAACCACTGTGCTAGGCACCTATCAGTAACTCTAGTGCGACAAATAAGATTTTAAAACTGGAAGGCACGGAAGTAAAAAATATCAACAATTCAAAAACCTTTCTAGAACATTTTTGAGACTACGGTACGAGGACTGGACAACATCTATAGTAACTTCTGAAGGCCATGCCCATGTGAGTCTGGGCTATGCCCCCATTAAACTAAAAAATTCGGGTAAATTTGATGCCGAAATTAGTAGTTTTAATCAAGATTTTCATGATAAATCGCTCAGAATGAAAATCTTTTTAAAGTATGTTATGACTAAATGAAGGCTAAATATGACTTTAGTCTTTAATTTTTTACAAACGAAAGAAACAGGATTGGGGCATGGGTCTAGATTCTGAGCAGCCCCGAAGAAAACTCCTGGCTGCATTGTTCTGCAAGCAGCGATCTGAATTGTTTAAAAAAGCGCTTTGGTTTGCAATAAAAAATGAAAGACGTCGTAACCCGTGCGCTGCGTTGCAAAATGACACCCCTGGTTAAGAGGAGTGTGGGCGGATCGCAGTTCGGGGCCCCACCGAAACCAGGAAACCGAACATTTTTATCATTTACTGATCAACTGTCTTGACTTGAGCTACAAATTACGGCCTAAGTTGTTGAAGATCTTTTTTGATATTTGACTGTGATCTTGCCAGACTTTTGCGCAGTCTCTTCTATCGGTGTTATGTGCACCTTGATCAGGGGTCCGAGGGCAACTGCCCTATTGCCCCAACCCCTTTAATATCACCCTGCCTGGATTATGACATCCTAACAACAATTAGCGCAGGTACATGCAATCGATTCAAAGTTTGTAACGATTTATCTTTTT
This sequence comes from Trididemnum nubilum, assembly GCA_963965965.1. Classification (NCBI taxonomy): domain Eukaryota; kingdom Metazoa; phylum Chordata; class Ascidiacea; order Aplousobranchia; family Didemnidae; genus Trididemnum; species Trididemnum nubilum. Next base: position 43,789,720 of record OZ014470.1, read on the forward strand.
GTTTCTTTATTTAGCGATACTTTTTTTCGCTCTTTTTCGCTGTAATAAAGAAACAAAGGATAAAATCGATATAACTTTTGAATCGATTGCATGTAACTGCGCTAAATGATAATGAGAAAATAAGAAAAAATGACAAGCAAGCTTTCAAACTCCAATAGCAACGCCTTTTCTCAACAATATTAAAAATGCAGGCATTCTGAGCAAAAGTCTCGCTTTCGGAAACTGCCTTTATAAAAAATGCAACTCTGTTGAAATTGATACGTTATGCTGATTACAACTGCCTTTTGCAATGACACAGGGCGGTAAAAGTTAAAGGGCTAAACACAAAGGTAGTTGAAATTTTAATCACCTAGTGTATTAACCAAGCCAACTTGAAATGGTAAGTATCAAACGCTATCGTAAACAGGATAAAGGTGACATTTTAGAACAAGAAATAATAGCATAAAAAGTAGGAGGAGGTTGATACTGGCAAAATTTGATTTGAAAAATCTGCTTAAAATTAAGACACTTTTCTTTTCAAAATTAATTTGTGAATCACGTTGATAGAAAATTTCTTTGGTTTATCTTTTTTCTATCGACACAGGAGTTTCATAAAGTCACTAGTAAAGCCGTTTTACCAAAAAAGCGACTTGACGGACCTATCTAACCAAACTGTTTGGTGTTTATACGGGTGGCGAAAGACGGTATGACGTCACTAAAGGTCACAAAATTGCCGTGATCAATTTGCTTCTTCGCAATTTTTGAGAAAAAAGTTTAGGTGACTTTTATAATTCGATCTGTTCAACAATATGAGGCCTTGATCGTTTCTATCAAGTTACAATAATATTTTCAGCTCTACAAGGCATTCAACAAGCAGTTAATTTGTAGGACAGGAAATGGTAGATACGCCATGCTTCTCTCTTCTAAGCGCTAGCTATCTACGAGTATGCATTAGCTTATTGAATATATAATTACTCAATGTGCTATTTTTGGTAAAAACATGATTAAACTAAAAATCATCTTTCAAGTTGTATACCTATGAGAGAAATTAAGCAAACGCAAATGAGTTTCAAGTCAAACGAGTCTTTGATGAAAACCAAACAATCTTTAACAAAATCAAAGACATTACTTGACATGCGTCATAATCAGAATCTGTCCAAGGTGCTAAAAAAAGGCTACGGATGGGGTTTGAACCCATGCCCGTAACAACCAGAGACATCTCCTTTTGAAGTTGTGGCAATTTTTTAAAGCGGAACAGCTTAAACTTTAATCCTACAAGAGCTTTATAAAATTGTAGTCTGAACAAACTTTAGAATTGCATTTTGAGCGTTGTTGCAAAATATCATTCGCTTCCGGCCCTAAGATTCAGCGTAATTTCAGATTATTCTACGGCTGATTGAGCGCCGAATGCTTCGACAAAGACGCTGGAAGGAGTATCAAGATTTTTTCCTGCAAATTACGTCATTCAGAAAAAAAAAGTTTTTGCCCCAAAATAGCCTGTTTCATTTCATTAGTAAATGCTGTCTTGGTGTGTCCCAAAGCGCAGCTCAACTATAAGATTGGAACTAATTTAAGACACCCATCAATGGAGAAGTAACTCTGTTCAATCATGAGCGTTCTTATTTCAGTTGCACTCGCATTGCACTTAGAATAGCTCGCATTGAAGTGGAAAAGCTTTACTTAACCTAAAAATCAAATCCAGTTTTTTTCATAATTTTTATTTCAACCAATATAGAGGAAAATGTACCAGCAAAGATTTCTCCTTCGCTTCTTCCATCTTCAAAATACGTTTTCAGAGAAATAACAACTCTGTTAAAAGTTAAAACTTTCTACTCTACCCATGAAATAACAGGGCTCTCATCTGATTCATTAAAAATTCTTGCTCTCGTCATTGAAATATCGCAACTGATGTAAGCAAAAACGACAGACCTAGCATCTATGTTTTCCACAGTAATAAACATGAAAAAAATGTGTAAAATGCTACTAAGCACACATAATCCCATGTACTACAGCAAAACTGCAAACAGAACCTCAAACTATATTACTGCAACCTACAGAAGCTCTCTTACACAAATGATTAACTAATTCAACTATTCATCAAAAAAAATGCCAGCTTGGATTTTATATGAAGCACCGCTTTATAAACTACGGTTTGAAAAAAGTTTTATTGATCGCTAAGGGCGAGATTTTATATATTAAACACGAAGGGAGTCAAAGTGCATTGATTTTTCCAGAATAATTACAGTGTTTTAACAGACTATTTTGCATAAATTTTTAATAATGCACTCCAAAATCGATTGATTTATAACCGCATTTACATTCTGACAACTGGGTTTGTAGTCTTCAAACCACAGCGCTGCAGCATTCAGAAGTTTTTCCTGCTTTTTACAAAATTCTCTTCAAATCAAATAGCACCAGATGCGTTATGTTTCAAAATAATTTCTCGCCAATTCCATATAACTTACACTAAAATTAACGCCTAATAAATATACCAGGCATCACTAAACTAAACTTTCGAAGTCTGTAAAAACTTTACCTGAGGTCAAATCTATTTAAACATTGAACAGACAATGAAAAAATCCAGGCCAACATTAATGCCACCACCAGACCCAAGTTTAAGCAGTTGTTGGTGTTATATAGAGCCTAAAAGTACTACTTTACTCGTCAAAAACAGCTAGATGAAAGACGAGACTTGTAGCAACGTTGAAAGAAACTTTAGAATCAAAAAATCAAAGATCTAATACTATTTCTCGAGTGCACTTTGCTTCAACCTCATTTTCGAAAAAATTGGTGGATTGTGTCGCGGATTTAGCACGCAAGTGCACATCAGCACCGGTCGGAAAAATAATAAAATTACATTATCCGCAAGAGGGAAAGCAAGAGGTTAATCGGGACTTAACATTTATCTAATTTTCACTTTCCTTATTAGGGTAAAAGGTTAGTTAGCATAATTTGCCATACATGTGCTAGTAATGCAGGCTTATTGACATATCTCGCACTGACTAAAACGCCAATTATCACCAAAGCTACTCTAGACAAACGGCAACTAAACAATAAAACAACAGCATAGAAAACACTTAACTTCTCAGTAGTTGCTTTTTGAAGAGCATAGGTTGACCCTAAGGTAAGCCAAGCCGTTTGTGTCTTTATGGACATGAGTTTTATCTGTTACAGTAGGAAGCAGAATTGACCAAAACCAAACATAGGGAAACAAAACTCCCTTAAGTAGCCCAAACTGTAAAAGCAAATGCCATATTTGGTACTTTACCTAAGAATCGTGTTATGTAATAACGGCAAAACAAAATTTGATCCGTTCACGTTTTCGTAACAACCGGTGCAAACTGACTTTATCAGAAGTTAAAAAATAAATGAACCACCCTATGAGATACACTCAATGTCTTTCACGACAGCCTACCACAAAATGCAGCAGCCTAGTTTGCTGCTGTTTTAGGGAATAACACCTCTCGTCAGGTAGGCTAGTTAGGTAGGCCTAACAATCCTCAAACTTTGAAAAATAATTTGATAAGAGAGAGGATTTAAATACACTCACGTCGTTTTGTTTTTTCTTTTTTTCTCCGCAGTGGTTTTTCGGGACGGTTATACAGCACGTCTATATGAACAAAGTTGCCTGGAGGGGTAGTAGCTTTTCGGAGCATTTCCGCTTCTTGGCTGTTAAGCCTGTCGCTTTGTATGCGACGAATGGAGTCCTTGAGAAAAAGGATAAAGAGCAAGGTCAAGTTGTGTTTCGATTGGCAAAACTGAACCGAAAAATTTGCAAAATGACGTACTAGTTTTGTTCTGACTTGAGGTTTGCTTGTAGGAGGTTGCTTCGCGCTATGGAACCGCTGGATCTTAGTATCCTTGGATTGATCTCCTTAAAACCGGCATCAAAATGAGCTTAAAATCGTCAAAAAACAGAAGGAGAAATCATCTTCCCAGATTGCCAAAGCCACAAATCAAGCAAATCAAAGCAAAACTTAAAAGTTTCATTTTTACATGCAACTCTTCAAAGATTAACCAACACTCATGCAGGTTTTCAATCACGTTATATTGAGAGCTTATCAACTTGTCTGATTGAAAACAACTCAAAAAAGTAACTCAAAATCACTGAATCGAAGACAAAACTTCTGAGAAAAATAATCATCAACTCAAACGGACGCTGGAAAGGACAAAACATCACAAAATTATCTTGACCAGTGTAGCACAAAAAGTGTTTGAGATTTGAAGGAGCCCTACAGCAGCAGTCTCTTTAATAAATTTTATCTAAACTCGACAAGAAATAGTAAATGATGAAAACATAAAAATAACTATCAAGGCTTCCGAGTGAATATTGCAATCAATATCTGTCTGCGCTGTACCAAATCAAGCTAAATTCCAATTTACTGACTGATATACATAGCATGCAGATAATCAAACAGTTCAAGATCTTCAGGGACTAATTTCTACAGTGTAAGTAACTTTCTTTAAAACTTCATCGCAAAAAATAAAACAGCAATCAATTTTCAGCAAATGAAGCTGACTGACGATTCGCAAAACAACTTGAAAAAGAATAGAAAATAAAAGCCAAAGCGTTGAACGGAACGCTACAAATTCAACGAAAAGACACAGAAACTTAGCTCAATATTATAATTGGCATCAGTCTTAAGCTGATAAAACTTCATAGCTTGCAAGTGAAATAGGTTGAGCTTTCGTGGCCGGTGTTTGTGAAGTATAGTCTCTGCATTCGAGCTTCAGAGTAACCTGACATTCTACCCGTTACAATTTTGATTTTAATAAAACGATTAAATCGACTTTTTCGTTTTTAGTTAGTCGGAGTCGAAAGTATGGGTCAGGGACCTAGGATGAAAGTGAGCATGAAGTTTGATTCGATCGATTTTTCAATCGAAACACGGCTCCTCAAACAACTTTTGTGGTTCATTCTAGTAAGCTTTTTTAAATCAGGCAAATTTAAAGTGTACAGGGTGGCCTAAACAGTAGGTTTACAGCTTTCACGTAGACTATGTACTTGAAAATCAAGAATATCGAAAATTTCGTTAAACCGGTTAGGAATATTTTTACATTGGCTGTATTCAGCAAGCAACTTAACGCATATTAATAATAATTTAAAAATAAATGTTAAATCATTTTACTTGGAAAGGCTATGCTACGTGCAGGACTACAACATTATTGCACAATGCATGCCTTTCACTTGTAACAGTATTTGTATTTCAATGAATGCAAGTTAAACGTTTCGGTCAAATCTCAATGCAAGTATAAAGCATCCGCATATTGGAAAAGTACAATATCAAGGTTAGCAGCACTTCGTTTTCACGTTGCGTAGGATATACGTACATTTATCCAATCACGTTTTACGTCGTACAGATATAGCAAATCAATTTGCCATGCAATGACTATTTGGTTTTTGAGTGTAAAAGGTAGTTGCCTTTACTTAGCAAACTGAATGTTGATATTATGCTAAAATTAGCTGAATATATTTTGAGTTGTAATTGATTTAACACTTTTCCGTCTTTAACTAGTGCAATAAAAACAATAACGCTAGACTGACATCCTAAACGTTAAATGGCTGAGTTACAATGAAATGTTCTCAGAAAACTCTTAACCGTTGCGCTAAAGTGTTAACAGTTCTAGAACAAAGGTAGGTTAAGCACAAAAATATAATGATTTTCATCCGCTTTGAAACAAAATTCAATTTTGCATTCAGGATTAGCAACAAGTTTCAAAACTAAAAAAGACCTGGCTGTAGTAGGATTAGTAATATTACACATCAATTAAAACCCAATTCAATAAAATTTGATAGGCAAACTCGAAAAACAACAAAAACTCGTGCAATTTATAGTTCGAACATACCTTTTTTGTGTTTATCGTGATGTCCACCTATCTTAAATCGTCGGCCTGGTCCTCCTCGTTTCTTTTCTTGGGCTTGAGCCAACTTAGCTGCCTCTTCAGCGTCCTTTTGAGACTGCAGTTTCGTCTGAAAACAATTCACAGGTCTCGATTACAAATACACGATCTACATCTCAATTCACCAAGATGCCTAGACCAGGAGATAGCGAAGAGAACGTTCGGGCTTCTAGTCAAGCTGCTACCTGTATACCATACTCGGTGAGAAATTTACACTGTCACTCCCAATGTTGAACGTGAAAAGAAAGCAAAAGGCTCGGTTCCGAAACAATTACACGTGAGCACAGGTTCTAAGAGGATACTGATCTTACCTACTATTATTTTGGGGCCGTCCGGTGTTCAAATCCCTCTTAGGGAACTCGGTTTCACGTCGCTATGATTGGTAAAGGGTGAGAGTTAACAATAAAACAAACAAACACAAAAATATAGCGTCGAAAAATTTGTCATCAACTCGTGGTCTTTGACTTATACAGTGAACGATATGCCCAGAATAAAGCCCAATATCCAAACTATTCATGTTCAGAGACTACAATTGCTAAACAATTCTACAGTTGCTTGATGTTAGGCAATTTTGTCGTCCACTCTGCACTTATATAAAGAGATAAAAACATCTTTTCATGCCCCTCATAAAAATGACATCTGTAGGTATAAAAAATTTTAAAAAGCAAAATAAAGCTACTACGAGTCTTTATTGAAATGTGAAACTGCATGCTACGCCAGGATGTAATACTACTTCCTAATATACACCACGAAGCTTATTTCACAAATCAAAACTAACCGATCTTGTACGGTAAAATTCAACTTACTGGAGGTTTAACTGAAATTTGGCAACTCGCGATATCTTTAATATCTAACGAATTTGAAATACTGCACAGTATTTCCAAGACAGTACCGTAACTACTTGGTCACTAGGGCACACCAAAATTCCACTTTTTTTTCCAAACATGGACATCAGTATTGCAATCCGTGAGGATGTCCGAAAAAACGCTTTTGTGAAAAAATCAGGGAGTTTCGTCAAGTATTCGCGCTGCAACAGCACTTTTAAGTTTTAGGGGGGTATTTTCTTGAAATTTGGGGGTGCCAATATTTAAAAAGTGCTATATTTTTATTTTTACGTAAAAAAATCGTTTTTACACGTGATTATATGTACGTGCCAAGGTTGACCTATCGATCTAAGCATGATTTGCCGATACTGCTGCTTAACAAGGACCTCTTTGGGGTAATTTTTCTCATTGTAGAGCAATTTTTGAGCATGAATGTACTGAACATGTTAATACTACACTTTGTGAGAATGGTGTTTTTGGGCAAACTTCTTTTTAAAGCCTGAACACCACGTCAAGGTGTTGCCCGTCGTTCAGGTTCCTCTGTTTTTTATCCCGGTGAGGGCCCTTTTCCTGCATGTCATAAAGGGAACGATCACGGTTGGGAATGATAAGTTCCGTGTGTTTCGGCCAAAGTGGATTTACGAAAATCTAGGTAGAGCTTTCGTGTGTCTTCTACACAGTGTAGTAGCATCCTCCTTTGTTCCTTATCATCCGTCAAAACGTCCTTGAACTCCTCCATCAGTCTCACTCCTCTTTCCGCCACATCATTCACAACTTTGAGGTCATTAATCAGCATTTTAAATTTCTTATACTCATCGAAATCGCACCATTTATCCCGTGAATACGTTAGAAAGCGAATGTCTTGCAAGGTGAGGTTCAGTCGCTGGAAAATGATCACCGATCGCTCGCCCACAAGGTCAGAGACACAAGTGTTTAAGGATAAGTTGGAAAATTGAGGCTTCTCCGAGATTAGAGGGGCAGTTGGATTTTGGACACAAGATACATGTTTTTGATAGTTTTTATAAATGCTAAAAGCTAACTTTTCATGTTCGATGTCGGGCAGTTGCTGAGAGCACAATGCCAGTGGTATTAACTCAGCTGTTAAATACCACCTATGTCTCAAAAAGGCATGTCTGGCAGCTTCAGCAACTTCTTCATCAACGCTAGAGTAGTTCATCATGGCCCGATGGAACTCCAAGTCGTTCACAGCTGCTTCCGAAGCTGAAGGGCACTGCAACCAATATGGAGCATAGAAGGTGGATACAAAGTTACAGAACCGCCGCAATCCATTGACAAGAGTAGCATCTACATCCAGTTCACTGCGGAGAAGATACATCTTAAATGCATAAATTGGTGTCGACATCCACCGCGCACGATGTTGTGTTCCTGGGCTCCGAAACGCAAAGTTACTAACACTTTGCTGTTCGAGGTAAAATAAAACTCAGCTTCAGTAATTCAGCAAAGTCATCTCTGTGTAAGTAGGTGCTTTCGTCAGAGCACAGATGTTGAAGACTTTCTTGTGCCTTAAGTTTGATACTGTCCAGTGGTCCTAAATTGGTAAGGTCAGACTGGTCAATTGAAGATAAATTTAGTGTTGGCCATTTTGATTTCAAAATGTCAAAAAATTCTACTTTGGGGCTACTGGAAGGACCGAATATTACTTTGAAGACATCTCCCAGAATGACTTCCGGCATATGGTGACGGCATGATGTCCACAGTAATGGGTGGCCTATAAGAACTTCCAATAGAATACATGCTCCAGCGACTATCCCGGTGTTGGATGCAGTTGTGTCGAAACACATTGCAACACATCGCTGCTCAATGCTCCATTCTTCCAGCATATTTTTGACTGCCTTCGCTTGATTTAAGCCAGTTCCGCTATCAAAATCTGTAATGCCCAATAACTTCACCAGTTTCCCGTTTGTAGAACAGGCCAAAACAGCTAGATGCTCCTTGTGAGTATAGGCTTTTCCGCATTTTAATAACTTTTCGTCCCAGTGAATTGTGAAGTAATGATCATCCAACCCGACCAAAAAATTTTCCTTTACTGACTCGAACTTCAAGGAACGGAGCTTCTTACGTCCTCCTAAAGTACTCATTTGGCTAAGCACAAAATCTTCTACGCATCCTTGACTCTCTCTGATTGATGCGATGATGTCATTCAGAGCATTACTCGAAATCTTATGTCGGTCTGCAGTCATCACCACCTGCGACGTTGATGCAATATTCCGTGGCACGTGCAGCAGAATCCGGTCCGGATTCTTCCGTTGCTTAGAAGGAGGCTCACAAAAATCTTCACCCGTTTGTTCCTCAACCGACCCATCGCTTTCTTTACCCCCCAAAACCATTGTAAGTATCTCTTTCTCCTCTTTTGCCTGGTCCAGCCGTCTCTTGTGGTTTTCTTCGCGTATCTTCTTTCGCTCCAAACGAGCCAATAATTTGGTGTCCCAGTTACCAAACGTCGACTTTCGTTCCATTCTTTGGTCCTGCACAAATTTCCAATCGTCTTCACACAGTCTAAACTCAATATCCGGCTTAGCAATATGAAAAAGAGATTTTAACTTTTCCTTAAAATTTTTGGAAGCCTTAGATTGTCTTTCAGAACTCCTTTTTCCCCAAGCTTGCGTTGTCTTGTATTCTTCCCAAAGCGTATTGATTCTGGTCTTGATAGAATTTACACTTGGGTAGCACGTGTATCCAGGAGTAGAACCCTCTGCAACTTTTTGCCACAAAAGAACTACTTCGTCTCAAGTCCGATTGATTGATTTCTGTTTGCTTAATTTGTCAGATTTTAAACGATACAAACATCTCTGCATCACCTCCAAATTCGTGGGTAGTTTCATAGAGGAGAGTCTATCTATTGGCTTGCCAATAAGAGGAAATGCTACGTCTGCAGATCTTGTTGAGACCATCTTTTTGTTCCCCAGCTTAAACGAACTTAATACTAATGCTTTGCAACTGCACTGATGCTTTAATGAAAATGCTTTGCAACACTACACGTGATATATGGCAACGTCATAATTCAATATTGTGATCCAAAAGCCTTAATTGTTTTTTAGAGTAATTAAGATAAAGGAAGGGTAGAATTATTTTTTCGTCACACAGCTAGATATCTGGTCTCACTGTCAATATATTGAGGTTAAATCTATTCACATTTGGTCCAAACTATTAACTGAACATCATAAGTTATTCTCACTATTCACCTCAAAGTTGTGAATGATGTGGCGGAAAGAGGAGTGAGACTGATGGAGGAGTTCAAGGACGTTTTGACGGATGATAAGGAACAAAGGAGGATGCTACTACACTGTGTAGAAGACACACGAAAGCTCTACCTAGATTTTCGTAAATCCACTTTGGCCAAAACACACGGAACTTATCATTCCCAACCGTGATCGTTCCCTTTATGACATGCAGGAAAAGGGCCCTCACCGGGATAAAAAACAGAGGAACCTGAACGACGGGCAACACCTTGACGTGGTGTTCAGGCTTTAAAAAGAAGTTTGCCCAAAAACACCATTCTCACAAAGTGTAGTATTAACATGTTCAGTACATTCATGCTCAAAAATTGCTCTACAATGAGAAAAATTACCTCAAAGAGGTCCTTGTTAAGCAGCAGTATCGGCAAATCATGCTTAGATCGATAGGTCAACCTTGGCACGTACATATAATCACGTGTAAAAACGATTTTTTTACGTAAAAATAAAAATATAGCACTTTTTAAATATTGGCACCCCCAAATTTCAAGAAAATACCCCCCTAAAACTTAAAAGTGCTGTTGCAGCGCGAATACTTGACGAAACTCCCTGATTTTTTCACAAAAGCGTTTTTTCGGACATCCTCACGGATTGCAATACTGATGTCCATGTTTGGAAAAAAAGTGGAATTTTGGTGTGCCCTATTGGTCACAGCACACTTAAGTTATTCAAAGAGATACTGCTCGAAATCGAATTTATTGAAGAAATGAGAACTACTTGAGGTAATAAGGAGATGCCTTAAACCTTTTTCCACAATTCCCCTTATTCGTGAAAATACGATTTAATCCGTTTGACACCGTACAAATGGCAATCCCGCATTTCGCAATTTTGTGACATCACAAAATGCTGATTTTACAAAATTTTTCGCAAACTTTAGGCTATGCCTACAATAGCAGCCTGGCCTACCAGTCCCATTCTTGCCAGCTCTTTTTCACTAAGATAAGTTAATGTACAAAAAGCAATAAAATAATAGAATATGCTGTAGTGTATACTATATACTAATCTCAGATCTGTAATCTGAAACTAGCGCTATGATACAGTACTGTTGGCATAATCTAATACCCATAACTTACCAACTAGTATAACAGTAAGTAGCCTCACCAAATCAAAAAACTTGGCTACTGCTGCTGGTACTTGTAGACCTAGGCCACCAGTTACTGATCTACAGTAGGTCTTCTGTGATGTCACAAAATTGCGAAATGCAGGATTGCCAATGGTACGAAGTCACACGGATAAAATCCAATTTTGGCAATTACGGGGAATCGTGGAAAAAGATTTGGGGCATCTCTGTATTCCCTCAAGTAGTTCCCATTTCTTCCATAAAACCGATTTCGAGTAGTATATCTTTTTAGTACAGTATGAAAAGTTACAGTATCAAAAGTACTGAAACGAAACATTAACCTAAAAGCATTCCAAAGCTAGACTGAAGTAACAGCTAGATCACAGCTAACAGCCGGAGATTTTTCAGCGCACATTACGCAAGGTACTTTAACTAACCAGAAGGTATTGCAAACAGCCTTTACACACACAGTGTAGCAGTTATCACTTCAGATTATCGAATTTAAAGAGAGAATGTTAAAATTTAACCACGGGCTCTATTGATACTACTACATTGTTCATTGTATGCAGCCGGCGCCTGGTTAAACAAAAATAAATTCCTTTTAGAAAACTTGTTTCATAATAGGGTGAGGTTTAGAATCGATGTCATTTGGAAGCCAGTAAGCATAGCATTGAAGTTCATTCACAAATGCCGGGCTATCAATGTCCCACATAGTACGCAGATGACTAAACCTTTTAACGTTAGTAGGGCATATTTTTACAATAAAACCGCTTGCTCTATCAGCGCTTCAAATATAAACGTTTAGCCATACACATGGAAATTTGGAAACGGGAAAAATGGTCAATTTCAAATCATATCTTTCATTATACTCGCTGTATTACGCCGAAGCATGTAACGACTTGGCGGGGCCCATCTCAGGGTCAATTTGATTATTCAAAAACGATGCCAGCAGCCATTTTGCCTGCCAAGGATTCCCAAGACCGTCATCTAGATTCAAACAAGTCAATTCTTACACCTGAAAAAAGGCACTCTTTCATTTATGAACTAAACATTTGGTAGCCAAATTAATATTTCTTGAAAATGAGTAGCAAACTAAACAATGAATGACTTCGAACTAGAATTTGCATGCAAATTTGCATAAAATGTAGGCGCTTAGCAAGCAAATATGCTTATAAAGTAGATTCAAAATCCAAATAGAGCTAATTTAGATTATCCTACCTCTTCAAATGTCTTTAAAAATTTTTCGTGCAGTTCTTCAATATTAGAATCAGTTGTTCCGTGTGCGTTTAGACGATCTATTTCATCCAAAGTAGGACTAAAAAGAAAATCATAATACTGTGACATCTGCAAATTGAGCAAATAAGAGTTCATGTTTAGACTATAATGTTACCTTACAGTTTTCTACATCTCGCGTCTTTGATAGCCAATTATAATTAAGATTTTCATGCTCTTAAACCACTCAAATAACGATAAGCAATATCGGACTGATGGCCCTACAAAGCAGGAATTTTTGATCCTGACGCGTGACCAATGATTCCAACCGTTCCAGACATCAATTTTGGCATTGGAGGACTCGCGCAAAATTGGTAAAAAAGAATCCATATTCCATAAGCATTTGCATTGCGCATTTAACGTTGCCGGCAACCGTAAAAACATTTTTCAAACGTGGTTAATTAATATAGTTACCTTATAGGTCTGAATCCTTTTTCGGGAGCTTCAAACGGAAGTTGATATTCGTCTTCAGGACCTCCGATCTCAAACAAAGCTAAGCCGGATTTCGGTCGATCTGCGCATAAGATAAAAATGTTAGATACGCTAGTGACCACTAAGCAAAAACTACAACTAACAATTGCATCTTCGATCTCCTTTCGTGCTTCATTAGTAACTGAGACTAAAATATGAACCGCAAAAAGTCAATTTACAAAAACCGTAACAAAAACCTCCATGTCATTAAACAAATCCAGTATTTACTTTACAGCACGTAAGATAAGATCTTAACGATTAGTGGTCCAGGGGTTAATGCGTCTGCTACTGGAACCGCAGACTCGAGTTTGATTCCCGATCGGGTTAAAAAGACTATAAAAATTCGTATTCACAGCTTCCCTGCTTGACGTTTAACAATCAAATTGACAGTGTGAAGCCTCTACCGGGTGCGGTAGACAGATGGCAGCTTGACTCGAAGACCGAAAGGTCTTTCGCTGTCGTCTGGCCAAGACAACTTGGTGAATAAACTGTATATACAACTACAATAAGACAAAACTTAGCAGCAGTTTTAATTGCTAACTTTCGGCTTTGAGAGTCGAGTCGGCAGGAACACTTTTTGAACGGTCTCTCGAATCTTCTATGTACTGAACTTCCTGACATGCGTCATCAGGAAGAGAATAGAGACCGTCTTCGTCGGGAGTCGAACCTTCGCCCGTTGAACTAAAACTTGAAGAAGACGTGCGTTGCTCTACACGAGGATAAGCAGCACGAAACTGGACGTTTTCATACGGTCGTCGACCCTGAAAACAAAAACTCAATTTTAAAAGAAAGAATTAGCACATACGTTGAACTGGCGTTTATCAGTCACCGAGCTAGTCGTTACGACAGTACCTTACATCGAAGGATAAATACAAAAAAAAAACGCCTTCTGCGATACTAGAGTCAACCCCAGCCACTTTTTGCAATTCAGTCAACGTCGATGACGAAAGAAACAAAATCAACTGTAAGGAGAGATTTTCCTGCCGTGCTAGTGGACACTCTCTACAAGATTTTGTCATCTCCTCAAGTGTACTACTTATGAACCTCTACGTAGACAATTTTCAGCTCTTTCCTCTGTTTCTTTAACCTCCGGTCCACACCGTGAAGTGTGGACCGATCCACATCCTATGGAAGGCGTTGGGTAGGACCACCACCAGAAGAACAAAAAGCCACAAGGAAATGGTAGCATTCTCAACTCCAGCGTTGTAGCTGTAGTTTGACGACTGTCATACGACGACATGCGATGCGATTTTTTCAAGATACGACGACTGTCATACGACGACATACGATGCGATTTTTTCAAGTAGTTTGACGACTGTCATACGACGGCATGCGATGCGATTTTTTCAAGATACGACGACTGTCATACGACGACATGCGATTTTTTCAAGATACGACGACTGTCATACGACGACATGCGGTGCGATTTTTTCAAGATACGTTTTTTCTCACTTTAGCATACGCGTGGGTCTAGCAAACTTCTGGCAGAAAAACAGTCCTTGTGAGAGAATTGAAATCTGCTAGGCTTGTTACGAATTAGAGGACACATAATTATAGATTACACTACAGAACTCATAATATTCAATACTCTAATTTTAGTAATAGAAAATATTTTGTACTGGACCCCATTTCAACCTCCAATAACACTCATTTACCTGTGATCGTTTTCAAACTAATCTGTACAGACAAGTACTCAACTGATTAATATAATGTGTCTTGTATTACGTATAGCGTCGCTTAACAAAGTTATCCCGAGAAAACATGAAATTCGATAACCCCTGATAGTCGTGAGCCCTGAGTTCAGATTTATTAATGCTAAGCGACGAAAAAATCGGCGGCGATTACTGGCAATGCGCTTTAAACTACCTTCAGTAAGACAACGGGTTTAGATATCATACCGAAAACGCGGAAAAGTAGCTTTAATCTTCAAAACTACACAAAATTTTCCGCAGTAGTCAACAATTAACGTCAGTAAAAGCACTCAGTAAAAATGGAGTGACTCAAATACAATCAACCGTCCTTTGCAAATTGCCTACGTTTTGTAACAAATAGGTGGCATTAGAAATACAAGGGTAACTTTCAATGATAAAAATCTAACCAACAAAGCAATTCTCTCACTATGCTCTCTTTAGCCTTCTGTTTGACTACTTTAGGTTAAAAATAGCAAAACGGATGAAAACTTCAGACTTTTAGTTTATGGTTGTCTTACCTACCACTGAAAGTTCTTTAATTTTGATCAACAGGCTGAAGTCTAAACCGAACTAAATCTGTGCTTGTTTATACGGATATAGATTTATATCAAAGTGTTGTTTATACGTCATTTCAAGCTCGTACGCTCGAAACCGACAATATAGGTGGCAATGCTGAGTTCTTTTTAACTACCAAGCCATTCATTACGGGGCTTAGTTGCACATAGCGGGGCGGAATTTTCATTCGAACCAAAACAAAACGAAACATTTGTAGAAATAGTAACCTTAGTAAAAAAAATGCCTATGGCAGAGGTTTTCAAACTTTTTTGGGTTGCGGCACACTTAGAAATGTTTGATTCGACCGCGGCACACCTAGAACTGCTGCATCAAACCTATAGCTCTGCGTTTACCTTGCTTATTAAAAAACTTTCTTTAAAATATTGCTACTTTGAACGAAGCATGCAACACAGAAAAATTCAGAAGTCGTTTTAATGTCAATGTAAAGCAAATTGTCACTGTAAAGTAAATTGCTCATTATTGTTTCAAAACCCACAAGTAAAATGCATGGACGTTTTGTATAAGTATACATTTTAAAACCCTACGGTAGACAGCACAAAAAGGCAGAAAAGTAGGAAAAGGCGAAAATCGTACTAAAAGGCGGTTAAGGTTATGGTAAACTTTAACCCTAACCTAACCCAAACCCGCCTTTTAGCACGATTTCCACGATACTAAAACGCGAAAAGTAGGAAAAGGCCGAAATTGTCTAACAGGCGGGTTAGGATTAGGGTTAGAGTAAACCCTAACTGCCTTTTAGCACGATTTTCGCCTTTTCCTACTTTTAGTATTGTCCCCCCGCAGCACAAATGTAGCCCTCTCACGGCAAACCAGTGTGCCGCGGCACACTGTTTGAGCAGGGGCGCCCGCAAGGGGGGGCAGGGGGGGGCAAGTGCCCCCCCCTGGAAATTAAGATGTCAAGTACTTTTTGTGTTTAAATTTGCAAAATAAGTCTAAATATATCTATCTAAAGTAAGAAAACAACCTCTTGGAGAGTTTTTTTTTAACTCGGTGCAGAGGGCGGGGGCAGCAGTGACGTTGCTAGGGGGGCGGCCCACTTCGGGTGTCATCATTTTGGGGTGACACCATTTTATGATACCAATCGAACAAAAAAGAAAACAACAATGTGTTTGATATCATCGAGAATGCTTAGCACACTGAAATGGATTAAAAACGATTTAAAGCGTCTTTTAAAACATTTATTTAGAGGGCTGGGCGCTATTTTGTCAAACGTATTACTCACAAATCATTAAAAATTTTGATAATTGGCCAAAACTAAGCAATCAAATTTGATCGCTTCTTGAAACATGCTGAATATAGGTTTCATAAAAAAAATATAAGCTCAGGAATAGGGAGGGGTGGATGTTCAGTATCAGTTAAATACCAGTCACTTCGACTCACATATCTTTCCATGAGCCCCCCCCCCCCAATCATTTTTCTCTATTTGATTAATCGACGTTTGTAGTTTAATAGACGAAATGCATCACTTGTTGTGAGTTTTATTGAACTACAAAATTTTTTGATGTATAGGACCAGCTTGTAAATAAAGAGCACTGAAATTTCACGATTAGCTACCTCCCACATAGCCATAGCCCATTTATGTAACCAGTTTAATCATGCTTTGCACTGCCAATTTCTATGCCATATTTCAAAAGCATTAATTTCAATAAAAATTGGCCTCAAATTATTTTTCAAAAATAAAATAAAATTTTTCGAGTGCTGATGGCTCCACCCCCAGAACCCCAATGGCCTCCGGTGGATGGGATACGGAGCTTTCAGATCCCCAAAACAACCCTTCTCCCACTGCAGATTTCTAATTACACGCCTGATACTAAACGCGCGCTGCTTATACTTCCAAGTTTTAAAATCTTACAATGAGAAGTTTTTAAGATAGTCAAATAACAATCGCGCCATCTACAGTAATGGCGTAGTACTGCTTTTTTTAAAATATAACCTTTTGCAGCCTTCTATACATTATGAAAGGTGACACCATAAATTTCGCCACGGGTGTTACCATCCTCAGCGACGCCCCTGGAGGGCAGGAGGAACAGGATTGGTTATTTCACGTAAAATATCATACATCATTTTCTTAAAAGCGAGCGTAAGCAATATCCTAGGATTAAGCATTAAACTGTTTGATTAAATAATCAATATCAAACGTTTCAGCAGCTGTCATTAAGCCCTTATCAGGATCTAAATACAATATGCAGCGTTTAATATTTCAAGTTTACGCTGTGATTATATAAACCCTAAAATAATAATTACTCCGCCATTAAATTATCTTTGCTCAGAAACCGAAATCAAAACCAAACTTGTAGTCAATAGTGTAGCCAAGGGGGTTGTGCCTCCGGCATTGGGAGTGCACGATAAGAAAAATGCCACAATTTTTGCCCTTCTGAGGCAGTCTTTTGCAGTTACATGGCCTCTAAAGTGGTTTAAAGCCACTTTTGAAACATTTGTATTGTTTTTTTTAGACGGAGTATTAACTTACTTGTCAAAATACAGCTTACAAATTAATCGATAAAAACTTGAAAACATGGCTAAAAATGAGCTGTCAAAACTAATCGCATAATGCAAAATCCTCAACGTAAGTTTTGTAAAAAAAGGGGATGGGGGGCTACTCATCAATTACTTTATTCAATTACAACAAGTTTTGGACTCGACCTGTGACTAACATGAGGGTTTGAAGGGACTGAGTTATTTAATTCTTTCAAATGGCTCTCAAATTGTAGGCTATCAATTTAGGTTTTTAAATGGCTCTAAAAAGATGCGAAATTTGATTCGAATTGCGTTAAAATGGCTATTTTTCTGAAATATTGGAAAAATTGCCAGCAGTTAGGGATTTGTACCGAGACCCCGGTATGTGATATGCTTTAGTTGCATCAGTTTTCTCGGCGCGTTGCCCAATTCAGGAACGTAGCAAAGGGGGGGGGCTATAGCCCCCCCATTGGCCTATCAACCAAAACGCAAAATAAGAAAAATACTACATTTTTAGTTCTACTGAGACTGTTTTTTTTTTGCGCTGGAATGGACTAAAAAGTAATTTAAAGCAACTTTTGAAACATATATTCAAGGGGGGTTAATTTGCCAAAAATTAAAGTCACAAATCAATGAGAACTTTAAAAAATGCCCAAAAATAAACAATGAAATTTGATCGCTAGTGTAAAAATGCCAAACATAGGTTTTATCAACAATTATATTATAAACTCAGGAATAAGGGGGAGGAAGCTATTTAGTGTTAGTTAATTACCAGTCACTTCTTTCAAATATCTTTCCATTAGCCCCCACCACCAATTATTTTTCCTTATGAAATATAGATGAAATAGACTACTCTGAGTGAGTTTTATTGAATAGTAGGATTTTATGATTTACCAGCATGTAAACTAGAAAACTACAGTTTTATCGTTAACCATCTCCCATATAGTCCATTAACGCAACCAGTTGAATCATGTTGCTCTGCCAATTTCTATGCCACGTTTAAAAAGCATTAATTTTTACTAAAATAGCCCTAAAATTAAGTTATTTTTGCAAAAAAAATGCAAAAATTTTGAGCGCTGGGGGCTCCGCCCCCACACCCCCGTGCCTACAGCGGATAGGGGCTTTTCCCCCAACCCCCCAAATAGCTCCCCCCCATCGCCAATCTCTGGCTACGCCCCTGTCCCAATTGCAGAATTTTTCAAGGAAAAACTTTAATTTTTTGGGTTAATGAACCCCCTCCCTATCAAAATTCAGGTTGCAGTCAGTGGCGCAACCAAGTGGGCTAAGGGAGCTTGGCCTCCCCTTTTTCTTCTCTAAGTCACTTGGAAAACCTAAGTCACATATGCGTGCGTTTAAACGTGGTTTGAATTTCATCTGCAATTAAAGAGGGCTGAAAGAGCTGAGCAATTTAAGATTTTCAAGTAGATTTTTAATCTCAACAATTTTGTTCTTTCCAATGGCCTTGAAAACGTTCGAAATGAGATCCAAATGACGTTAAAATGGTTATTTTTTTCAAGAAGTTGCGAAAATTGTCCAGTGAGAGGGGGCTTCGCCCCCAGACCCCCTTCCATAATATACTTAAATTGGATTAATTTGCTCAACATGCCGTCCAATTGCAACATTTTTTGAACAGGATCATTTCAACTTTTGGTTCAAGCCCCTTAGCAAATCTTGGTTGCAGCAGTAAAGTTTTATTCAATCCAGTAGATAATAGATACATCGCTTGCCCCCCCCCCTGAAAAAATTTCTGCGGGCGCCTCTGTGTTTGAGAAACCCTGGCCTATGGGACCATCACGGAGAGATGGCTGAGAAAAATGCTTCTGCAACTTTTTTGGTACCATTCCTCTTATTATCAAGTTCCTCATTTCATTCACGCCAAAACAAAACCGACAACAGATTTTCCACATATTTTTATAGATATTTTTAATTGCCACGTATCAGCGACATTAGTACGATTTTTTTAAGGGAGCAGTATCATAGAACCAAAGATCAATCACAAGATGAGGGGTTTGTGTTTTTTTTTTAATGGAAGCAGATCAACTGTTGAACAGATTTCAGCTTAAATTTCGTTTCCTAGCACAATGGCTTCCTAATAACCTAAGCTTCTACGTATCAGCATGGTTTTCTTCCTAGTTTGGTTTGATCCTAAAGCACCCCTTTCTGAGAGTGCACCCTACCAAAAATTGTATTCCATTCACCAATTCAAAGACGCTGCCCTAGACACATCATGTGGAGTTCAGCCTTCCGTTACTTCCCCCCAACAAAGCAAATTACCAATAATATTCAGTAGGCCTGTACAAACCGCGCAGCAAAAGCTTTAAGGCAACCAAGTATTTTTCTTTCATGACATGAAAAACGCACGTACAAGAAAGTACAGTCAATTGATCAGCTTTTTCAAGTATTGAATAAAAAATTGATAGCAATTTTTCAGAAATGCAACGTAAACAAAATAAGGGTGAGCAGCGTATCTGCCATCCTTTACTTAATGTATTGCTGGTAATCACACATCACACAATAATGTTTGCTAGTAAAAGGGCGGAGGCCTTGCATCTACGCTTCCTTTACGGAAACCCGGAGGAGGGAATGACAAGTTTGATAGCCTGTGTTGAACTATGAGATACCGAAGTGTATCCGGTATACATATGAATGCAAAAATAGCTATTCCATTAAAAACATCGATTTCTATTATGCTTCTTCCAAGAATAGCTATTTCGGTAAGAAAACCTATGATCAAAAATCAACTGTTTATTGAAACCTATTTATACTTATAGACTAAAAAACGTATCAATAATTGAACATCCAACGTGAAACAGATCTTACCTCTTTTTTACTGACTCCAGATGAACGCCCAAGCACTAAAAAAAAATATATCCTGTGAAATCTTAAGTAGCAACGACAGTTTTTTTCAGGAATTTAATTTGTAGGCAGAAGTAATACATCTAGCTTGCCACAACCGTAGGGTGCAGCGTACCATTATCATTCGTAGCATTAAAAACAAGTAAAATCTCGTCACCGCCTTAATTTCAAACTTCACCTGTATAATATTTGCAACGTTTTACGAATTGTATGCCACGGTGAACTACAATTGCAAAGATTTTTAGCGGTTCAACGTGACCATCAAAGCTACAAGATGCATATATGACCGTAACTGCTTGAACAATTAAACTTATAGAGAGTCCATAACAAAATAATGCACATTGTCAAACATGACTGAACTTTGGACTGTATGATAAAAGCAAAAACTTTTAAGGGTAATAAAAATTTATATCAGTTTTGTACGAATTTAGGGTATCGCAGTTGAATTTAAGAACTAAAGCTAAATAAAAACAAGATTTGAATGAAACCAACTCCTTAAAATTTTCATTGAAAATTGATTTTTTGTGATCTGCGCTCTATTAGTGCAAGTCCATGAGCATGATCATCTTACCAGGTGATCCTCCTTTTGGTTTTTCTGAATGAGTTCTCCTAAGGTTGCTGAAATAGGCAGGGTCACCTTTAGCGTGCAATGCAGGATTTGCAAAGCCACTTACTTGACTTCTGCAAAAGGAAAACGAGCCATCAGGACAGCACGGCAATTTTGTTCACCGTGACTGAAAACATTAAAACCTCAGTCAAAGCACCAAGATGTTAAACATTTCGGACCTAACCAAATCAATCATCATTAGATACTAATTTTCATTAAATACAGATGATGCACTTGGTTAAGTCCGAAACGTTTCAAAATATCAGTGTTTTAACTAAGCTTTACTGTTTTAATCAAAGTGAAAACACAGTAACCTTCTATAATATGCATATCAGTAAGATACAAAGGCCAAGGAATCTCAAAAGAATTCCTTAAGCTACAATAACAATTTTTAACCAGTTCCAAATATTTGTATATAGCTAGCAATCTCTGCATTACAAAAAAACAGTAGAAACACCAGTGTTAATTTGACTTGGAGGTTAGAGCTCATAAAAAACATTGCTTCAGCATTTCGGCTGAGCAATGTCAAAGTAGCATACTGATAGATCCTTTTGTTTAAATAATGGACACATGTAATCACTGGCACTATCGAACCACGTTGAAAGTAGGCTACAATGTTTAAATGATACTAAGGTATCACACTTAAAAACATCTCTCTTGCAAAATTTCAACCTGAAGAATTTGTTTACTCTTCCTTGGGCAAAAATTTACGATACTTGTAGTACGCAGTATATGACGAGATAAATACGTTAATTCGCTTGTCAAAAAAGCTGCAGCAACTACTTTGACATAACCAAACAATACAAAAACGTAATTCACAGTAGAGAAATGCAATTAAATGGCAATCGATGTTATAGAAAACTGTACTGTGAACTTTAACATTAGCATTTCTGATAATACGTGACGTCAGTAACCATAGCGAAACAAGGCTTTTACCTCCAATGTAATGTTTGTTTGTGGTCAAAAAACAAAATAATTTTTGCAATTAAACAAACGTAAATTACCACCAATAAATTATAGAAAGCATGCAGAAAACTACCAATTTACGTTTCCAACTCCTATGCACAGTGGACACACCAACACCAAAATGAAATCCAATTAAAAACAACAGCACAAAAAGGCATGCCTTAAAAGGTAACACCAGCCAAGGAAAGAATAAGCAAAGGTAGACGAAAGGTACGGTGAGGACGTTTCTTCACTTTTTTTGTGAGAACATCCTTATGAGTCTGAACAATGTTTTTGTTCAGACTCAAAAATATGAGCTTTAGAATCTAGATTTCAACCAAACACAATCACACATTTACTGTTTTAATTATACATTAATGTAATACCAACAAATACTAAACTTCAATGCATTATATTATAAGGATAGAGCTAATTAGGAGGAATGATAGATTTAAAGATGTGAAATGAGTTTTGATTTTAGTGGTGCATAGTGAGTAAATCAATCGATAAATCACAAGTACAATATTTTCTATACTATTGTTTACATTAAGTTTAGGGGCTCAAACCAACGGAAGTTGACTTTTTGTTAATACACTTACCCTCCTTGAAAAAAAGATAGTGATCTTGCTACTTCTTTATTATCTAAGTCTGGAGCGTTTCCAAAATGGGACGGCGCAACTGATAAGGGGACGTCCCTGTAGTAGGTTCTTTCAGCGTTTGAAACCGTTCTTCGGTGGGAAGGAGAAGGTGATAGGATTTTCGAACCCGATGGCTTGCCTCGAATTAGTGGAAGTTGTAAATTCGAGGCCTTGGGCTCTGGTCTAGAACGTTTTATAAGGTTTTTCAAAGGGTTGCGACTGGCAGGTTTGGGTTTACGATTTGGTGATATAGTGCTGGATGCATGGAATGAATCATGCACATCACAGTTATCATTTACAATTACTTCAACTTCAGGTGATGAGAAATCAGATCGAGTGTGTTTGGGACTCAATGAACGTCGTGTTTTGAGTTTTTGCCGAGCTTCCAAAAACTCTTTCTGAGCTCTGAATTAGTGAAGTTGTTAAGACGGCATGCAGAAAAGTGATGAAACATGAAAAAGAAAAGAAATTGTTAGCATGCAAATAACAACAGCATTCACAATCACTATTATGTTGTCATACATGATCGGTAGAAAATCGCGCACTTGACAAATGCATTTTACTAACAACCAAAAGCCAATAAAAAAGGAATATGGCGCTGTAGTTAATAAGCAAGAGTACTCCTAACAAAAGTAGAGAAGTTAGGACCACATTAAAATATTTTCCACCTTCAAGCATCAATATTGCAAGATCCCGAAATTTGCAAAAAGCATTTATTTAGTACATATAGTCGGTTACAGCAAGGTAAGATTAATAATTGATTATCATATCATTCACATTTATTTCTGAGAAATTTGTCGATTTATCAGATTACTGAAACAATTAACTGCGATTGGAAAACCAACCAGAAAACGAGTTTAGCAAAGTAGCTTTTTTAGTAAATAACTTTGCAAGCTTTGCAATGATAGGCTTTAAAAACCTATTTGAAACCAGTATAACCTAAAAACATTGCATGCGGTAGTGATTTCAAAGTTTATGCTAGTATACAGAGTACCACTAGCAAAATTATAACTTGTCCCAATTTAATTGAAATGCATATTATGCATTAAAGCATGCTTGAAATTATTATAATTGCATATTACCGAACATTTAACTAAACGTATTAATCTGTTTTAATCAAAATTTCACAATAAACAAGCTTTTTAGAACGTTGTAGCAAGCAGAGTCAGAGGCGGCCACTGTCAACTAGGGATGGGGACTACAGAATTTCAAATCTTTTGAATCCTAGAACTGAGATATTCTAATCCAAACTCATGACTTTTTTCGAACATCTGTAACCTAAAAATCACGAAAGCTAGATGTCGTGAAGTAGCCTCCAAGTTCTGCTTTACAAGCTCCCAGATTGACTGGCAAAAATCTTGAAATACAGGGTGTCCATAAAGTCCTGCACACATTTAAAATTTTAATATCTCAAAACCCCCATATGGTAGAAACTTTAGATTTTCGACAGTGAATTATACCACCATAAAGTTTTTTTGTTATTTTTCACAGATTATTTTATTGTTAAAATAAGTCATTTTTAATAAAGGAGTAAGTTTGCAACAAATTATGAAAAATGTTGACCATTCAACAAAAAGCACAATGTGTTCTTAGGTACAATGAATTGAAATCACCAACTGCAGTACAACGTAAATTTAGAAATGAGTTTGGACAAGACCCTCCACACACTAACAGCATTAAGAGACGGTTTAAAAATTTTATGGAAACCGGCAGCATTTTGGATCGCAAACGATCAGGTAGGCCAAGCATTGATGAAGAGACTGTTGATGCTGTCCGTGTAGCATTTTATCGCAGCCCAAGGAAATCAATTCGTGTTGCATCAAATGAACTTGCTATTCCTCGAAGCACAGTTCACAAAGTTTTACATAAACAACTTCGGCTCCATGCTTACAAGTTAAAAATTGTTCAAGCTTTTAAGCCGGATGATCGCCCTCGCCGAGCAGCTTTCGCTGAAGAAATTCTTCAGCGCATTGATGATGACAATGGCTACCTTAACAGTGTGTGTTTTTCCGACGAAGCAACTTTTCATGTATCCGGGAAAGTCAATAAGCATAACATTCGAATATGGGGTTCACAAAATCCTTGCGAGGTTTTAGAAAGAGAAAGAGACAGTCCCAAAATCAATGTTTAGTGTGGTTTAATGCACAACCAGATTATTGGTCGTTCATTTTTGCTGAATCCACCATTACAGCAAACATTTATCTGGATATGCTAAAACATTACGTTGTTCCTCAATTAGAAAAGTTCCAGCCGAGGGTTGTGTTTCAGCAAGACGGTGCCCCTCCACACTGGGGTTTGATAGTTCGTGACTTTTTAAATGAAACTTTTCCAAACCGATGGATTGGAAGAAATGGCCCAACACCATGGCCGCCAAGATCTCCAGATATCACCCCTTTAGACTTTTTCTTGTGGGGTTATGTAAAAGACAGAGTTTACAGAACGCCAGTACGTGACGTCGAAACATTGCAGTCACGAATAATTGAGGTTCTCGCCACAGTAAACGAAGAAATGCTGGAGAACACTTGGCGCGAAATTGAGTATCGCCTTGACATATTGAGAGCAACAAATGGAGCACATGTTGAAGTCTATGAATAGCATGGAAAATTAAATTCTTGAAATATGGCTATTACTTAAACTGCTAGAAATTTTTATATGTAAAACTTTAATAAACAAACTTTACTTTGCAAAAAACTGTATGATTTTATCTGCTTTAGTTATTTAGCAATACAATTTTGAAAAGTGTTCAAGACTTTATGGACACCCTGTATGTATTGTTGCATTGCAACAAAAGCATTCTTGGACTTTAATATTTAACATCTTTCGTTTTCTGGTTTTGTGCGATTCATTCTACAACAAAATATGCATAGAAAATAGTAGTAGTTAAAAAAAGGAAGGTTAAGTCACCACTATTTCACAACAAGATTTGAAATTCGAAAAAAATTATTCTAAAATACTTCTTTATTCTACTAAATAAACCTGTTTCTAAAATATCCAAGAACATAATTCCAAATTATTAAAATAAATGAAACAGCAAAATGACGGGATCGGTGAATAGTTCTCAGTAAAAAGCACAGAGCAAAGTTTAAAATTTATTTCTTTTTGTTCAAGTTTTTTTGCCTACTCATAGATCAGCTTTGATGAATAAGGTAAATTTTTAATTCATGAATAAGGTAAATAGTCGATACGTAACTAATAAACAGAATATTTTCAGTA
Organism: Trididemnum nubilum; assembly: GCA_963965965.1. Classification (NCBI taxonomy): domain Eukaryota; kingdom Metazoa; phylum Chordata; class Ascidiacea; order Aplousobranchia; family Didemnidae; genus Trididemnum; species Trididemnum nubilum. Next base: position 43,815,461 of record OZ014470.1, read on the forward strand.
GTATTGGCACTGTGCTTTTTACTAGAAATGAAATAGTAATCATATTAATTTGCCAATATTTGGCTGTAAAGAAATTGTTTTAGTTTGTTAAAATCTCTTGACCTTTCTCAAATGAAAATATGCTAGAATGACCATTGATACTACGCTGAGATCATTAAACATAATTGTGATGACTGATATCTAGAGCAAAAATAACATTGATAAACACTAGTAGATGAAGGTGATTAATAGCATGCAAGTTATATTGAACACCACCATACGAATTCAAGCATACAACACTTCAATGATTTCAGCATAAAACATCAACACCACACTTTAAATTAAAACTAAGTTTGCACAACACCACAAACAATTGCACTTTGAAAAATATGCTTTAAGAGCTCTTACGATACGGCACTTGCAGGTGATGATTCTCTCCTGGATATATTAGGTATCGAATCGCAATAGGAATGACGATATTGAACTAGAAAAGCAAAGTCTAACTTTATCATTATGAATATAATCTATGCAAATAGTTTATTCATATCCTCAGAAAATGTAATATCAGTAGCTATTTATCTTTAAAATCCAGGTGTTATTATGAAATTATTCAACTGAATAGCCATTAAATATTTCATAGTCTGGTGAGATAGGAATTTTTAAAAGTTTTTGTCAATACTCTAAAATTCATAAGTGGAAAATAAAGAATCCTTGTGTTTAATTTAAAAATTTGGTTAATAGCTTAGCCAAAAAAGTGTTATATTTGTAAAATGCGCAACCAGAGGTGAGCAAGGTACTTTCTAAAAATACCAGGGTACCAGTACTCGGTACAGTACTTTTTGATGATTCAACTTAATTGTCTTAGAATCTTTGACAAAAGTTTGTTTTAAAAAATTTGTAATTTTTAGCAAAAAACAGCACAATTAACCAAGATTATGTGCGCAACCATTTACTTTGAGAAAAATCAGCATCTCAAAATGATCGACAATTTGTCACTTTACCCAATTCAGTCTTCACGGTTTTAAACCTATTTTAAACAGGGGCATTTTTACCCTCCTCTTGTTGTTTTTTGTGGTAAATTTCATCAGACAAAAGTTTGTTTTTTTTTAAATCAACTGGCTATGAGTCAAAATTTCATCACAAAATAACTCCTAAAAATTGCAAGTTGCTAAGGTAAAGGGAAATTTTCCAATTTTGAGGTTTATCAATGTCACTTTCCGAAATCTGAGCATTCTTTGGCCAATATTTAACTTGAATGACGTCATAAAACGTTTTGGACATTTTATTATTCAGTATCGCAAAACAAACCTATATATAAATTTTGAACCGCTTGTGACGTTATTTTTCAAAAATATGGCCGCGACGTCACCATCATGACGTCATGAACTTCAGAACCAGTTTTTTTTTTTAATTTTGAACACCAACCCACATACCAAACTTGGTGTTCCTGTGACTTTTAGTTTAAGAGTTAGACAGGAGAGCATTTTTGTCCCCCCATGTAAAAAAATACCGTTGGTCAAATACTCTAAGTAAAATATGGTTAGTATGTCTTTCCATACAGAGAACAGTCATTCGTTCGACCGCTGTACTTGAAGGTAGTGCAGTATTAGAACTCTTGGAACTAGCAGAAACTCTATCGATTATTCCCTAATGGCGCAAAATATTTGGTGGCTGCAGGCAGGTGTAACACATCCTAGCTGTTTCACCTGACATGCGTTGCAGATACTGCGCAATTGATGACAATCAGATCTCACTTCGAAGATGTTAATCAGCAAATTTTCAAAGGTCAAATTAGTAAAAATTAAAAAAACCAGTAAAGGTAAAGTCGGTACTACAGTATAAATTACTCTCCAAAGCCTTTCATACCAGATGTGAATCATGGAAACTGGTTAAATGCAACTTTACATGTAAAAAGAATTTAAAGGGAAAATGATTGTGTACGTTTTAAAGGGTCTGGTATTTTGGTAACTCAAGGTAGTCTAAACACCTGGTTTAGCTGGCCAGCTAAGCACAATCAAAGTACAACATTACTATCATGATTTTACGCTTTACCCCGTCCACCAGGTGATTACCTTGCAGTGTTACTGATTATCGCAATACTTAAAGACTTATTTTGCAATAACACATAGACTTGTTTTGCAAATTTTGTCGAGAATTTGTGTGCTTTCATTTATTAAAATGTTTGTTTTGATATAAAATCTTAAAAAAGTCTCAAGAAATAGCTATAACTCAGTCCAAATTTTGTTAGGTCAATAAAGCCAATTTTTTTTTTTAATTTTCAGGTCAATAGAAACTAAACTTGCCTTAGTGAAAACAAAAAACTGAAAACATTGAATATTTTTTTAAAAAAGCACCACGGTACCGGAATCATTTTTGAAAAAGTACCATCGGTACCGGTACTAAAAAAGTACCCCAGTACTTTTGTACTCAGTACTGCCCACCACTATGCACACCATAAATTGTAGTATCTCACCATTACCTGATGGAGGGTCCAAAGGCTCTTCTTCTAGTTCAGATGGCAATTCTTGGCTAATAAGATTCTTGATTTTGCAGCGACGAGCATCTTAAGGAAAACAGTTTTGGGCAAAGACAAATTTTATAAACGTAATGATAAATTAAAATCAACAGTCTGATCTTTTGTAAGCAAGTGTACCTTGGTTACCGCTTAGTGGTGATCTAGACTCATTTTGAATAGCAACTTATTATCATGTATGGTGAAGTCTATATCTAATCCAAAACGCAATTTGTTTTCTGATCATAACTGAATTTCAAAATAGCTTTTAATAGTATCAAAGCTATCATTTCCACTCTATGAGAAATGGGTAACCATGAGAAAGGCTATTTTAGATTGAACGTTTTCATCCAGCTCTCTTTAAGAATCTACGCTGGAATGAAGAAAAACTAAAATGCAGTGGAATATATAGAGGTTGACTACATTGAAATGACAATGGGTTGCTATTATGACGCAAGATGCTGCCAAAATCACTTAAAATAGTATGAAGTTAACGCAATAGAGAAAATTTCTCGTTCTAGTTTGATTGATCAAAATTTCTCATTTTGATTGGTGAAAAAATATTGTTTCGTTTCAGTCAGAAATGTGCATAAAAAATTAATATAAAATTTGGAGTGAATAAACAAATTCTTTTTGACGGCAAAGAATAGGCTGTAAGGAGCTTCAACAACAACAGGTACAAGCAAACTGATGGCGTGGCGAAGGTTAGTCGACTAAGTGTTGCTTTAGCAAATATATTTCTTGGATACCATGAAAGCAAGCTTTTTGAGTCTACAAACAAGCCATTCTTTTATCACCAATACATATGGATGACACTTTTGCCATTTTTGGACCAGAGGAAGAATGCACTTCTTTTCTTGATGCCCTGAATTCAATGCATTTGGCATTAAAGTTCACTTTTAAAAAAGAAGAGAATGATCAGCTCTCATTTTTAGATGTTTTGGTTGAGAAAAGTAATGAGGGATTTTTAACTTCTGTTTTCAGGAAACCCACTTTTCCTGGACAGTGCTTTTGTTGAGATTCGTTTGGACCTACAAAATGTAACATCGATTTGATTGAACCAATGTTCCCTCTAACTTTTTGATAATCGGCGAGTGCTTAGTTTTTTCAAAAAAATTGTGCCCAAAGCTGTAAAAATACATTTATGCGCCCTAAATTTTGCGCCAATCCATTATTTGAGTAAACTAAAAGTCATATTTCCACAAATTTTCTACTTTTCTAAAGATAGGTTTATCATATTGCTAAACATTATTTACCCTTGATCCAACAAAACTCTCGATTTGCTGAAAAAATTAGCTTAGTGGAATGCTGGATAGAACACTTGTGTATTAAGCATTGATGATTTGTTCAAAAAGTAAACTGCAGCATGAACTGGATAACATTAGCTCCATTCTACAGAATAATGGATACCCAGAATGCATTATTTAAACCACTAATCCACCATGTCTAAGAAAATTGCACTTTTCAATCACAAACCAAAAGAAGGACTGCAAAAGTATCCAGTTTACTTGTAAAAGCACCCTTGGATTGGCTAAATTTATTTGAATTTTGAAAATCAAACCAAGACTAACTATCAAATGATGCTACCAAGCTGTTGAACCTCGAATTATTTTTACGAGAAAAATTTTGCCTGCAATTCATAAAGATGTTCTACTCTCCCTTCAACAAAGTATGGTTGCATATCAAGACATGTACCACTGTGACTTTCGCTACGTGGGTCAAACTTCCCAAAGATTGCAGGACAGAACTAATCAACACATTTCAAGATGCATAAGAAGTGACAAAAAACCAACTAAAAATCTGCCCAATCGAGAATGCAAAATCATTAGCATTCCTTGCGTCTACTGTGATTCTGCAATCAGACAGCATTTACTAGAGAATGAAGAACACGCCAAACATTAAAAAGATGCACAATTTTCCATTTAGCTAAACCAAGATCTTTGTTCCATTTATCAGTTTTGAGAGCAACCTACATCAATTCCTTACAGCCTATTCTTTGCCGTCAAAAAGAATTTGTTTATTTACTCCAAATTTCAAATTATTTCTTATGCACATTTCTGACTGAAACAAAACAATATTTTTCCACCAATCAAATCGTCAAAATGACAAATTTTGACCAATCAAACTAGAGCAAGAAATTTTCTATATTGCATTAACTTATACCATTTTAGGTGATTTTTGCAGCATCTTACATCATTGTCATTTCAATATAGTCAACCTATTTATATATACCACTGCATTTTAGTTTTTCTTCAATCCAGCATAGATTCATGAAGAGAGCTAGACAAAAACGTTCAATCTAAAACAGCCTTTCTCAAGGCTACCCATTTCTCAAAGAGTGAAAATGATAGCTTCGACACTATTAGAAGCTATTTTGAAATTCTGTACCAATAACAAGCTTTTTACATAACTGAATTGTTTCTACAACCTCATGTTGCCATTAGTTGACCGAAGAGATACAGCATATTGAACAATCATAAAAACACAGGTAATATCATGGCATAAAAATATTTAAAGTGATCAATGTCAATAGCTGACAATAGACCACACAGAAGTTCATATTAAACTAAGCCTATTTAAATCTGCAATACAGACTACACAACAAATTTTGCACTGCAGCCTATCACAGTATCACACTGCACAAAGCACAGCAATGCTATGGTTCATCACAAGTCCATGGGTTTTTCTTGTGCACATCTGACATGATAAGTTGTGAGTGACACAGTGGCATCACATTTACATTTCACAGTGTTAAAACTGAAAGACTCCAGCATGCTGTTCATCTTAGAAGATATTCTATCTTCTCTGAACAACCCTATACGAAATAAACAAAACCACTTGATCTTTACCTGTAGCATTTGCTGCGTCACGGCGAATCTCAGAAAACCATTTGAAAAGAGCATCAACAGTTAACAAAACTTGCTCTGAAAAAACATCAGACATTACTTAGAAATATCAGTACAAACATAAATAATGATGAAATTGACCTTAATTGTTACTTTAGTGTTGTAAATGAAAAATTACAAAAAAAGTTAGATTTTTGAGTTGAAGTGAGGATAAAAATTTTTCATTTGCATATTTTCAAAATGACTAACAAATATTATAAACCTTGGACAATCTGCAATTCACCAAAAGTTTGGAAGAAAAAATTGGCTGCCTAAAAACAGATTCTCATCATCTTAATCTGTCAATTACACTATACAGTAATAGTAAAACATGACTAATTCAGAAATTTTTGAAACGGAGGATCAGTTAAAATCGTGGTTAAAATACAATTACGATTGAGGTAGGCGATAACAACATAAACGAAAGTACAAACTAAAGTAAAATTAAAAGCCAACAGGCTGATATGGCTTTTAATTCTAATAAAACAAGACTAAAGCAAATATCAATACAGTATTACGATAAATTTTGTGACTGCAGTTAGCAGGTTAAACAAGCCTACAGTCACAGCATTTGAGTGACAGCAATATTACAGGCAGACTGGGAAGATGATGCTACTGTATAATGTATTGAACATATCCTTTACTAGGCTAGCTTCACTTCACACTTAAGCTAATACTGGTATTAGTAATAATCGTAGGCCTACATTAACTGTTAAGCTGAGTGTAGAACCAGCACTGAGAACTTAACCTGATAGAAAGAGACTACCTACTGGTACTGTATTTCATGAAAAAATTTTATTCGCGTTTTTATTGTCATTCCCATTGTTTTCTCTAAACTTTTTGGCTAACTGACAGGCGTCCAAATTTTCTTAAAACAATTGTGCCCAATTAAATAAACAAAGATTCCAATAACATCACTCATTTTTAAAATTTTAATTTTGTTTTATCATAGTTATACGTTTGGGTTAGAGTTAGGTTTTATTTCAAAGTGTCTAAGTGCACAAAATGTGCACCAAGCCTTTTCTGTAAAACTATGTTTACTTTTTTATGGGCCATAGTCGCCAGTGATTTTGTCACAAAACACAGTGATTACATGACAGAATGCATTCTGAAGACAGAATTAGCCTATCTGATAACTGTATTGTACTACCGGTATTGCATTATTTGTTATTAATATTAAAAAATTAAAAACATTTGACTGAAAACAGCAGTCATTAATTTAACTACCGGTACCCAGTACCATTCTACTATTCGCAGAGCTGTCTTGCCCTAACCCTTCCTTTGCAGCAAAATCACTGATAACGTGTACCCCAAATCTAAAATTTCGTACTTATCCAGTAGGCTATTAATAAACATTTGGTAAAGTTCCAGTAGGCTATCATACCATATTAAATTTAAAAACTAACATTTTCACAAATTTGTCAACTTTTCTAATGCTATGCTCATAATACTGCTAAAAACTTTTGGAAGGCTTTATTTCACTGGAAATTTTTATCTAGTTTTTTATTAATTCTGACTCAAATCTAACACAAACTCCAATGCTTACTCTAAAACTATTCCCAAATCGAACCCTAATCCAAACCCTAACCTAAACCCTAATCTTAACCCCTAAAAAAGCAAATGAAAAAAGCGCGGATGAATATTTCTCATTCTCGTTTTATTCTCTTTAAGTTGAAAATTTTCGGTGAAATAGTCACTACCAAAACTTTTTACACTTGAGCCAACAAATCGCTGATTTGCTTGACAAAAATTGACTCACTGTCTGCTGTAGTCAAGTGGAAACGCTGGTCACTCCCATGCTGCAAAGTGCCAGGTTATGGCTAGTTTCTATTTTATTTCTAACCTTAAGCTACAGAACAACTGTACAGTATTTCAACCACAACGGGCTAGCTTGAACTATCAATTACCACTACCAATGGTTTACAAAACGTAACGGACGTAGATTTATCATAAAGAGGCTATGTTATCCAAACTCTGCTGAAGGCTAGCCTTCGGACTAGACCGTAAATTCCTGTTGCAATACTTGCTACTTCTCCCTCTTTTTGCACTGGATGCAGTGATCCTTGACATTGACCGATTTCTATATACGGAATACCAAAATTTTTTCATTTTTGAAAAGGGTTGGCGGTTTGCACCGACGTTAAGTCGTTCATCCGACAGCGCAACTGAGTTCGCCAGTTTAGTTTTGTTCAACCATGGTTCTACACTCAACGTCAAAATTTTCAAATCAATGATCAGTGGTTATTAAAAAGAATTTAGAGTTTTGCTGTCTGAGCTTCTTGAGAAGTTATACCAGGGGGTCCTACCGGCCCACACACGAAGTAAATTCACCATAACCTGCAGAAGTAGGGTTACCATATTTTTCAGAAAGAGAACCGAGACAGTCATAGTTTTGCGTGAGTTTCAAGGTGTTCTCTAAAAAGAAAAAAAAAAAGAAAAAAAGGTCTTCACTCCAGCGACTGTGTTTTTGCGAATTTTCGCGTGGTCTTCACAAACAAACAAAAAACCGGGACATTTCCACCAAACGGCCGGGACTTCGGGACATGGCCTTAAAACCGGGACGTATGGTAAGTCTATGCAGAAGCATTAATTTCTTTAAAATATTTACCTCCGCCAATAAATGCTTTGCAAGGGATTGGTGTGCTATTTTCCGATAGGGCTGCTCCATTTGAGTATCTTTGTAAAGATGCTTTTTTAGAATCACTTTTTGTAGATCTTCTTCGCTTTATCGTGTCTGTTTCACTGATTGCCCCATCCGAAACATGACCATCGTCCGCACTCGAATCGGTTTCCTGCGCGCCTGCGTTATCTCCGAAATGCCCATCTTGAGTATCAATGGAAGACGTTGAATCTTGACTCGGAGAATGGATGAGTTTTCTTCCTTTTTTATCTTTTTTTGCTGTAAACTTTAGCATTTTTGTTCACATTGAATAAGCAAAAGCATAGCAATTTTTACTACAAAAACAACAATTTTTCGATAAAACATAAGCTGGAAAACAAAAAATAGAAACCAAATTTTAATGGAGGGGCTTATTTAAGGTCTTTAAATTATTTTTTCACTTTTTTAACGATACCGTATTGCAACTTTGAATACTGTAAATAGTAACGATTACGTATTATAAACAGCCTGTTCATCTCTTAACTAAAAAAAATACAGCGGTCTCAGATCCAACATTTGCATTACGGCCACAAAAAATCGCGGTTATATGGAGATAAGGTAGGCTAAAACTAGTGCCAGACCCCGCGCCACGGGGGGCATACCGGGGCCGTGCCCCCCCCAACTGACTGCTTGCGCCCCCCAAACAAAAATTGTGCCCCCCCAAGGAGGACTGTGCCCCGAAGAAATTGACAGGCTCAGGGCTTCTGGAGCGCAAATCGAGGCCCAAATTGGTGTTTGTTGTGGACTAAGACCGGATTTCGTTACGTTTTTGGGATGAACACCTTTTTTTTTTTTTGGAGATCACCTGCATTCGGCCAGAAAAACCACTTGAATGAGCGATTTCGGCCGGAAAATCCCTTGAAATTTCAGTGAAAACCTTTTTTTTGGAGATCACCAGTTTTCGGCCGGAAAAACCGCTTGAATTTCCGATTTCGGCCGGAAAATTCTTTTGAATCTTTGTTCCTCACCTTGTTCATTTGATCCACACTGGGATAAATTTCTCGTGCCCCCGTGCCCCTCTCCAATTCACACAAAATAAACTTCTTGTGCTCCCCAAAATTTATTTCTGCCCACCCCACCCCCTCCCCCCAGTCACGCTATCCTGGCGCCGGGCCTGACTAGTGCAGTAAATTTTCATCAACAATCTTGCGAAAAATCTGTTTTTCAAAGAGCAGCAGCTTTGTTGAGCAAATTAAAATTAAATCTACCAGGCACATAGCATTTTGCATAAAAATTACAGCAAAAATAGCAGTAAGATTTTGAGCGAAGGTTTTAAAGGCAAACAAAAATTAACATCCGCATTTAGTTCACACTTTTACGAGAATGTTTATTTTTCCTTTTTAGTGTATTTTTCTTTTGTGAGTTGCCTAATGCTTCATAATCTAATTTATGGTAGCGATATTGTAATAGTTTAGAAGAAAAAGAGCTCAGTAAGTATAACATGGTCTTCATGATTATAATAGGACTGTCAGTGGTTATCAACCGCTTTGTAAAATTTAAGTGCATAAACTCACTCAACTTTATTACAATTAAATTTATGTTTCAGGTCAAAGTTATATTTGATTTTAAATGACAATTTAAAAGCAACATTTTCGACCGCTGATACGTTGGCCAACATAGTTTTGTTTTGTCGTTGATAAAAGAAGACTATCGCCTAGGCGAGTCTGCTTTAGGTTAGAATTGATGAGAAATCACAGAGGCGCAACAAGAAGGTGACCAAGAGAGCTGAAGCCCCCCCATCCCTTTTTTTCTTTCACGAAGTCACTTGAAGATTTTAATTCAAATATGCAAGCTTTTAAGCCTAAACGTGTTTCGGACTTGAACAGTATAATAAGGCTGAGTTTTTAGTTCCTCCAGATGGCTTCCGAATACAGCAATTTAGTTCTATCAAATGGTTCTAAAAATGTGCGAAATGTATTACAAATGGTTAATTTCAAAAATCACAAAAATTGCCCAATGGTAGGGGGCTTCGCTCCTAGACCCCGTTTGTGATGCACTAGAGATGAGGCAGTTTACTTAACACGCTAAACGCTGGTTAGATACACATTTTGAACAAAAACATTAGTATTGGGTTGAAGCTCCGCCCTAAAAGTGAATTTACACCAGGGGTGTACAACCTTTTTGCCTTTGCCGGCCGCATTACATTTAGTTCTACTAAGCACCGCGCCAGCAGGATATCAATCAAAATTTTACTAAAGGAAGCCTTGATCCCAAAGCTAAAATTTGTCTGCGGCACGTAGAAAAGGATTTGGAGGCGGAGCCTCCCAGCTGCAAGACGATTTTCGAGATTTTTTCGAAAAAATTGCCATTTTAACACCGTTTGAAAAACATTTCGCTTGTTTTAGAATTACTCGAAAAAACTAATAGCTAAGGATAGGAAACCCTTGGCAGGGTTAAATAACTCAACCTCTTAAGCTCCTTCACATTCTGGATAGGTCCAAAATTAATTTTAAAGCATTAAGCGCGCAACAAAGATTTTGTTAACGGGAGCTTGAACGAAAAGTCAAAATATTTCGAAAAACGCCTCATTTTTGGGCGTGATGTGCTAACTTATACATACAGCTCAAGCATATCACAGACGGGAATTCGGCCGTCAGAGCCCATGGGGTCTTGGGGCAAAATTTTTGTAGTTTTTGAGGTAAAATAGCCATTTCAGATGTTTGAGAATCATATTTTGCACGTTTTTTGAGCCATTTGAAACAACTATATGACTAAAATTTGAAAACCAGTCTCAAAATTAAGTTTTCCAGCCTCTTCAACCCCCCTTTACGTACAGCTCAATGCTAAAACTTGTTTAAACGCTTGTATTTCGGGATTCAATGTTGTGATTACAAGTGACTTGAATAAGTGAAGGGCTGAAGCCATTTTAGTACCCCTGGTTACGCCATTGAAATGCATGCACATTTGGATTAAATTTTCAAGGAGACTTGGCTGAGGGGATGAGAAGTTCATTCCTCTAAGGCCAGGGGTCGGAAACCTTTTGAACTAGTGGGCAACATCCAGTCTTAACAAGGTTCCAGCGGGCGCCACCATTCCAGCGAACCAAAAAAGAAAGTTTTTCATCAGAAATTCACGAGTTTTTTTTGTCCGAATTGATGGCGAAGACCAAAAAAAAAGGTATTCGCCAGAGATTCAGGCCTTTTTTATGGCAAAGACCAAGCATGAAAAGATCTTTGTCAGAAGATGAGGATCATTTCGGCGGTTTATTGATGCATATCTATCATTGAAAAAGAAAAGAGGTTGCGGGCTGGATGACAATGAAAGGTCGCGGGCCGGTAAAATGCCTTGGCGGGCCGGATCCAGCCAGAGGGCCGTAGGTTGCCGACACTTGTCTTAGGCCCTCCCCTCGAGTCCTATGGTTACGCTGCCGGTAGCTAACAACGAATTTGAATTTAACATCAACTGCAATCTATCGTTGTACCAGAACTCTGCAACATATTAATCCACACGCCTATTCAACCTTTACTAAAAACATATCAAGTAATAAAGGTTAAACAACTCTTTCCACATCACTTTGTGACATGTACCTTCCATTGCTGTACAATGTACATTGTGTCTATTGATTTTAATTATTTAATCTACAGTATTTTGATTTATACAGTATCCGTTTTTCGTCCGCTTTTGTGCGTTTTTTCTTCCAAATGAAAAATTATGTTCTTTTTTGTCCGCATTTTTACTTATCCATGTCCGCACTAACCAGGCTGTCACATAGTTCGCTAAAGTTTTTCGAAAAAAATTTTTGTAAAGGGTTACAGTCCTATTTTGAAATATTGCTCTCATCGTTCATACGCAAAACTTTTATCAATATGTAACAATTTACCTAGTACGATAAATTTACCAAGTAGGATAGGAACTAATAAAAATGCGGACGAAAAAGCGCATAGTTTTTCCTGGAGAAGCAAAAACGTATAAAAACGAATGAAAAACGGATAATGTATAAATTCACCTTCGGCACATTCCTGGTTGCACCCAGGGGCGTATTTAGGGGGGGCATTGTGCCATTCCCCCCCTTTGGGTCACCAGTAAAGTATTTTTTTATCTATTTTTTTATTTTTCAAAGCAATGTCATAGATTACAGCGATGACAAGCTAATACATATAGCGATAGCAGCAGCTCTTTTTTGTTTTAGCGCAACTTACCTGTGCTCATCATAAAATTATGTCTGTTTTAGCGCAACTTTTTGTGGATAATTTATGCCCCCCCCCCCTTTCGAAAATTCTGCTTACGCTACTGGTTGCGCTCCTGCGAGAAACCAAAGCTTGCCACCAGCCAGTAACAAAAACAGATTAGAGTAAGCGATCGGCGCGGGAAACGCGCTCAAATGACTGCTTCTTTTTGGTCAAATCGCAATTGGGGGTTGGTGCGAGCCAGTTTTCCTCGAAAAAGATTAGATGAAAAACTAACAAGATATCCATCCATTTTAACTAGATGCCCCAGATTGTAGGCTTTTTTGTAGCAAATCAATGCAGTATCTATTATTATGCCGGCTAATGTTTGCGAGGGGTCAAAGCCGCCAACCCACAAGTAAACCTGCGGAACTCTCAAGAGCCCACACCCATTCCCTTCAGCAACTTAACCTTGTGAAATTATATTCGCAATATTACATCACAATTCTTTCATACAATTTCTCGTTTGCAAGGAAATTACAGTAAAATGCAATATTTTGTTGATTTTTGCACTTTTTTGTCGGCAGACAGCACAAACCTACCTACAAACAATAGTCTCTTTTGAGCGGAAACTAAAGTAAAACGCAATATTTTGTTGCTTTTGTTTCTTGCCAGCAAAGACAGCACAAATCCACCTACAGCTTGTCAGCTACAAACAATCGTTTCTTTTTTGTGAGGAAATTACAGTACAGCAAAACGTAATTTTTTGTTAATTTTTGTATTTTTTTATGGCAAAGACAATATGTACAAAAACCCATCTACAAACAATTGTTCTTATTAAGCGACCCGTTATCGAAACCATCCTTTCCAACACGGCAACGCAAGCCATCATCAATCGTTAATACGAAGCAGTGATTAAACCTTTAAAGCTACATGCATTAAAAAACACATTTTAACCTATAAGCTGGCTAGAGCCGACAGTTCGTTTGAGCAGCAAGCGACATTAATGACGTCATATCACGTTTGAAAGTGTTTAGCCATTGATAGCTCGACACTAGCAAAATAGGTTTAGCCAAAACTGCTGGTACGTATTGCAATATGATCTCAAAAATGCATCAAAATGTGTATGCGATTCTTGCTTTATTCAAATTTGTGGATGCGTCTGAGCCATGCTCTCTGCGTTGGTCTAGAGACGTTAACGAAGAGCACCGGTTTTTTTGTTTGTTTTGCTGACAAGCCTTTCGTCAGGCTGGGTAACCTCAAAGGATGGACTGCTTAACCTCAATAAAAATATGCAGCAAATGACTTTTCCAAGGATACAACAATGCATTACCAGAGCGGGAATCGAACCACCAGTCAGCAACCCATCGAGTACTATCCCTACATTCTACCAACTGAACTATCGCCGCCGCTCGGCAAAAATCCAGGACGATAAAAATTGATTGTCATTCATTTGAAACCCAACGATTACAGATACGCGATTTCTGAATTACAGTATTACTATTATCGCACTGAGTTCTGGTGTTTATTGGTTTGTATGTCACATGGTGAGGAGCTACGGGTACTCCGTTCAAGCTATTACTCCAAATACCACTGCATCCGCCTTAACTAACAGTATGTACGCACAGTTAGTTTGGACTAGAAAATGCTCGGAATAATTCACAAAGATTTTTTAGCTGGTGCTTGTACGAGCTAGTTGGTGCAAATCGGCGGAATCCAAAAATCATCTGGTGCTGAAGCCAAACTTAACATGTATAAAAAATTAAAAAGCTAGAAAGCTTCTAGATATTTGGGATTATTTATTTTAAGCTATCATTATTTTCGGATGTTCGGGAAAAGCGAAGAGCAAAATTTCTTTTTGAGCGTTTTTTTGTATGAAAAAATCTTTCAACCACAAAATTATCGAATTCTTCTGCATAGACCTAGTGAAATTCTTTTCATTTAATCATTTAACAGCTCAGAGTTGTAAGTAGGGCCGGGCTTTTCGAGTCAGGTTCGGGCCTGTACTTGTCGGTCCGTTTACATCATTGCAACAGCTCTACCTCTTTTTTGCCACAAGCGGTTAAAGCAGCCTCATGGTAAATTTCTTAAAAATTGTATTTAGTTTTCATAATATTGACTATTTGTATGAAAATTTTGAACATAAGCATTTAGGAGTCAAATGATTAACCTCCTCGGTTTAGAAAACAAGAGGTTTGGGGTTCAATCCTAAACCGAAAAAACGGACATACAAATTAAATAAAAAAAATACTCAATACGAAAGCAAACTTTGAAGCTTGAACAGTAGAATAAAAATAAAAATCAAGATCTATTTCTGCACAACGAAATAAACTTAAAAATCTAATGAGCAACGATTATTTAACTTATTATACTATACACAAGGCAGGCCGGTTGGTCGAGCGGTAACGCGTTCGTCTCAGTGCGAGAGGTCTGAGGTTCAAATCTTGGGTCAGTCAAATCGGACACTGCGTTGCCAAAGGCTCGCCATTGCTGCAACATTTCTTCGAAAGGAGCTATTTTGCTGGGTGTAATGACGCGGATGTGGACCCCGTAAACTCGCTACACGCTTCGGTGTAATACAGCGAATATAATGAAAAACCAGATTTGATGTCATACCAAAATAAGGTAAGAAACACTGTGTTCTGATATGCAGAAAAGCCGATCTATACTTGGTGCAAAATCATAAGCGTACGCTCGAACCCCGCCTTGTCCCCGTATAACAACGGCCTTGGTCGGGTGGTACACTGGCACGCCAAGCCAATCAAATTTCTGTACAAAAAAATCTTACGTTCTGTAAGTTTCACGAGTATGCATACGATTTGCATTAAAATCGGGTTTGACGAAGCAAGTTTGACAAGTATGATTAGAATTTTAACCTTCAACGCACGTTAGACTTGGGTAGGTATTAGTTCTCGTCATACGGAGATGCAGGGCCGTAGCCAGAGGGTGGCCAAGCAGGGCCTAGTCCCGCTTAGAAAATTTTCGCTTCGCTTTACTATGGCTAAAAATGGGAATCACGGATATTTGGGCACCGCTTCTGGCAACGGTCACTGGCGTAACTGACGGGTTCAAGGCGTCAAAACCTAGACACGCTCCCTCCAGGAGCAAAGACTGTCCAAAAAAATCTAGACCTAAAGACCGAATGCTTGAATCGACGAAAATAACCTTCGAATTCGGAATGAAACCCAGTTTATTTTTTGATCTTAACCTAAACTTTGTCGAATAGTGGCTCCCTTAGAAGCTTGCCCCTTCCCCTGGTTCTAGTTACGTTACTGGCTACGGCTATGCGGACGTTGCAGAGATTTAGCGATTAGGTTACAAAGCTTCTTACGAAAAGATTCCGGGTCGGTAACAAGCTATTGAAAAACTATATCCAATTAGACAGGTGGGATATTTGTACCCAGATCCCCGTATTCACAGGACAAAGCGTTAAACATCACATCAACATGATCAATGGTACGGTAACAATCTTTCTCTAATACATAGTAAATGTTGAGACTAATTAAATTTGAGCAATGCATGAGAAGTTTTGAGATGAGACAACTTGCAACATTTTATTGCACCTGCTAATACAACTAACTGTGCCAAGAAAAGCCTCAGCTAAGTTTCAACCGGAAGCAGCCAATGCTTTGTGTGAATGTGATAGAATAAGCCGACTTATTTCGTCATGCACAGCAGAAGCACGTTGCACCATTACATAACCAAAATATACAACATAGCAGAAAACGCAATCCTAAACTCTGAAACGGCCAAGCATTGCCAAAACTTTGTGCAACTACAGTACTAATTACTGCTTTGCGAAATTTCAAAGCAATCAAAAACCCTCCCAGTTTAGTAAAAATTTCACCAACTTTCAACAAATTGATACTACACTAATCTAGAAACGCAAAACCAAAATTCGTCAACTGGGATATAACATACTCATTTATGCCAAAAACTGCCACTGCATTTAGAGATTTTTGCAATTTTTTTAAATTACCGGAAGTAATTAAGTAATTTTAACTTGTGATTGGCAACCAAACTGCGAATCTGCCTATAATTCAGCTTAACTAGTTAGCATTTTGATGAACTACAGTAGTTTGGTTTGTGCTACCGTGCTCAACTTTTTCGTGTGGCTGAGATTGCGATACCACTGACCATAGCCCAACGATGTGCTCGAGCAAGCGCGTAGCCAAGTTTTTTTTAAGGGGATCGAGGGAGGCTTGAACTCAATGCTAAAATTTGTCTGTGTTTCGCACTTGGAAGTCTGAGAACGCCAAATTCCGAGCTACTTCGCGATTTTTGTGATTTTTCAGAAAAATAGCGATTTTAACGCCATTTGGATGACATTTCGCACGTTTTTAGAGCTATTTGAAAGAACTAAATCGCTAAAATTTCTTAGCTCCTTTAGTTTTTTAAGATTCCTTCAGCCTCCTTGCTCGAGAACTCAAACAAAGGAGTAACAGTAACAGGACCATCATTCAATGAGTAAAGACCAACCACCACGAGGAAGGAAACTGTTGGCATTTATAAGTCTGCCGCATACTACTTATCGTGACCTTCAGCCATCAGCTACGTAGGCAACTTCACTGTTCTTCCCCGGTAAAAGAAAAGGGAAAACTGAAGTTGTTGCACATCATTTCAAATTCGTATTAATGCAAAATGTAACCGTAGTTACTTCAAATCCTGTCGTTAACGCAGTGCAAACATAATTCAAAATACTATAACTAAAATACTATAGTTCAAAATATAGACACGTTAAAACTAATGCGCTAAAAGAGAATTGCCTTCGATTCAAGAACGTAATTTGGTCACGGGGTCAACAATTTTTAGCAAAGTATTACTAGCAAACGCTACGTTTTTTCGAGCGGTAATGTGTTCGTCTCTGGAGCGGGAGGTGTGATGTTCAAATCTCAGGCCGGTCAAATCATAGTGGTCAAATCGGAGACAGAGTTGCCAATGACTCTCCACACCGCTGCGACATTTCTTCGAAAAGAGCTGTGTTGCCCAGGCGCAATGACGCGGAGATGAGCCCCGCAAACTCGTTACACGCTTCGGCGTAATAAAACGAGTATAGTGAAACATTTGTTTAGGCAGGAATTTTGCCCCCATCTCGAAACTTTGCCCTCTAGAACTCGAAAGAAACAACCAATCATATTATGGCGTAATCGATGATCGTAGTAGCATGGTAAAGATAAAGTTCTTGCTAAGGAATGATTGATAATATCATTATAGAAGTTGACTCCTTCAATTAAAAAATCCGGGTTACGTGTATGTTACCAAATAGAATTTTGACTCTACAAAGAATTTTACACAGAACAAGAAAGTGCATTTGGTTTTGAGTATTCTACAAAACTGTTTTTTTCTTTTTTACAAAATATTAAAGCCAAATATTAGTTGAGGTCAGTATACCATATCAGGCATAGTAATTACAACATTCTTTTCATTGGTCTTAGTTTGGTAGCAACAGTAACGCAAGGGTGAAATATTTTGGAAATAGTCAAGCAAGTTTTGAAATCTCGGGTACGTTGCCATTAAAATGTATTTTTTAAAACACAGTTTATCATACAACGTTTGATACCAATACTTAGTTAAGCTAGTTATTGTAGCGATGCACGTGCAAATCAAAAATTCTAGCAAACTTCATGCTTTGTACAGTATTTGGTGTTCAATTTTACCGGATTATTCGCAATATCGGCTAGTAATGGCATTCGAATTAAACGATTTATTACATTGCAACAACAATTTTTAATAGCTTTCAACAATACAGCTTGCTGTAGTTTAAATTTAATAACCGACAGTTTGTAAAATTAGTATAGGCTTAGAATGAAGTCGTTGTATATATTGAAAAAAGTAACCATTGATCGTTTTCACACCTTATTACGTCATTTTCTAAATTGGTCTATACTGTGTGTTTCGTTGCAGGAATAAAAAAGGAAGTGCGACCTCAAACCATGTGAATAGTTTATAAAGAACTAAATTTCGAAAGGCGATGTCTGGTTGTAGCCAATTTATCCAAATTAGTAACTTGGTGCTATTGCTGTATAAACCTAACGATAGCTAACGACAAAACAATTTCTATGTACAGGAGCGATCCTGACCGAAACAGAATTTTCACAGATGCATCAATTTATGTTATTCAACTACCTCATTGTAACCGACCAAACTATAAATACTTATTAAGTTTGCGTGTTACGTAGCTCAAAAATTCAGCAAGCACCCCCTGCAGTATTACCTTTATGGCACTAATCTTGGTCGGCAGCGTGGCCGAAAGGGTAAAGACGTCCTTTTACGACGACCCTAGTCGCACGCTCTCGGTTCAACGCGCACCCTGGTCACTTGGTTTTGTCCTTGGATAACACACTTTACGATGATTATTATTTCTGTTTTGAGCCGCTTCGAACAAGCACCAAATTCAGTGGACAAGAATTCGAAGAATTTCACAGGAACATTGGAACACTGGAAACACCGAAGCAGGTGCGGATTTCTCCAAGCACAAAGTAGTCATTGCAATGAAAAGTGTGCGGATCCAGTAGCGTAGCCAGGGGTGGAGGGGGGCAGGAGGCTATAGCTCCCCCACTGGCATGCAGAGTATGCAAAACACCCTGTATTTAGTACTTTTAAGACCGATTTTTGCACTAAAAGCGAAAATACCCCCACTAGCATTGGCAACAATAATGAAGAATGTGACTGATTGAACTCTGGACTTGAAGAAAATTTGGTCGCAAAACTCGATCCCAACCCGGGCGAAGACCTTTTTCTTTTTTGGTCTTCACGTAATTTCGAGCACAAAACTGTTCCAATTCCAAGTGTGAAATGTTTCAGTTTGGTATCACACAGGGGCGTATTTAGGGGGTGGGGCATTCTGCCATGCCCCTTTGGAATTTGGGCATAAAAACGGACTGAATCTGAGTGAAGACCTTTTTTTTTTTTTGGTTTTCACCTAAATCTGGGCAGAAAAAGTGCTGAATCTGAGTGAAGACCTTTTTTTGTTTTGGTCTTCACCTAAATCTGGGCAGAAAAAGGGCTGAATCTGAGTGAAGACCTTTTTTTTTTGGTCTTCATTATTCTCATCTGCTTTTTATCACCCTTTCCAAATTTCCTGGCTCCCTCCCTTTCGAAAATCTTGCGTACGCCATTGGTATCACACCTCCGAAACAGTCCCCTCCAATTGCAAATTTCTGGCCACGCGCCTGTGCGGATCATCCAACAGTTAGCGTCAGACACTGACTGGAGACAAGTGAATAAATACGCACTACTGTACAACACTGATTACATTCATGATTATTGAGTCTTATATCAGAAAAGCCTACTGTACAACAAAATTATTGAGCCTTATACCAGAAAAAAAAAAATTAATGTGCTTTAAATGACAATTGAAAATCAAAATCGACCGGACAATTGGTCAAGCGGCACGGGTTCGTCTCTGGAGTGGGAGATGTGAGGTTTCCAACGTTGGGCGGGTAAAATCAAACAAATTAAAAACAGCTAGCCATGGCTGCGACATTTCTTCGAAAGGAGTAGAGTTTTCGGGGGCAATTAAGGGAAATTTGAGCTTCGCAAACTCGTTACATGCTTCGTCGTTACACAGCGAGTATAACGAAGATTTGCTTTATATCGAAACAGCGTGGAATTCCAATTAGTCACTCAATTTGCGTTCTTTCTTAACTGGTAACGTCCAAAACAAGAAAACTGCCCCGCCCTGGTCGCACAATCTGATTTCAACTTCAACTCACCTATTATAACTCACACACCGTTTAGCCAGCCCAAAAGGAGCAGTAAGAAACCGACCAGTGGTGGAGTAGATAGAACGTCTGCTACTGAAACGGTCGACTCGGGTTTGATTCCCGGTCGGGTCAAACCAAGCACCAGAGAAATTGGTAGTCACAGCTACTCTGTTTAACATTTAGCAATAAAAGGGAGAAGGTAAAAACTCTACCGTATTAGAAGACAGCAGGAAGGCAGCATGACTCCAAACACTGATAGGTACCTTCGCTGTTTCCTAGCCAAGGCAGTTAAGTGATTAAAAATGTTATTCCAATTATAAAAACAGAAATCTGCTCATGTAAAATCTAAGAAGCAAAAAGTTTGGAACAGACAACCGCACGGTTATGCGCTGCTTTCTATCAACGACCAAGATCGATTTTGGTAAAAATACACTTGACTAAATGAAATTACTCCAAACTTAAAGCAGCTATAGGAAAAAAATAAAACCTCCACCATAACTCGAGTTTGTTTAAGCAATTCCAAAAACCAAGTTAAAATCATTCCCACATTACCTCCACGTTCAGCAGAAGTACAGTCGCTTTCCAGCAAAATACAGCACAAATCGATTGCTCAACCAGTGGCGTCGCTAAGGGGAGGGGGACCCGCCCCGGGTGTCACCATTTTGGGGTGACACCATTTTATGATACCAAGCAAAAAAGAAAACCAGAATATCGTTAATATCACTGGAAACGTTTAGCACACCGGAGTGAATAAAAGAATGATTTTAAGCAGCTTTTGAAACATTTATTTAGAGGGGGAGGGGGGTGCTAATTTGCCAAAAACATAACTTACGAATTCGTAAAAACCTTGAAAAATGCCAAAACCAAGCAACCAATTTTGATTGCTTGTTGAAACATGCTGAATATAGGTTTTATCAAAAAAAAAAAAAAAATGAGCTCAGGAAACGGGGGGGGGAGGGGAGGGCTATTTAATATTAGTTAACTACCAATCCCTTCGACTTAAATATCGTTTCATTAGCCCTCCCCCCCTTTCCCAAATTATCTTTCTCTATTAAATATAGACGAAATGGATCACTCCTTGCGAGTTTCATTGAGCAATAAGATTTTATGATTTAACAGCTTGTAAACAAGAGAACTGAAATTTTACCATTAGCCACCTCCCACATAGCCATTGCTCGTTTATGCAACCCAGTTTAATCATGTTTTTACACAGCTGATTTCTATACCACGTTTCAAAAGGATTAATTTTTGTCAAAATATAGACCTAAAATTCCGTTATTTTTGCGAAAAAAATACAAAATTTTTGAGCGCTGGGGTCTCCGCCACCAGACACCCCTGCCTACGACAGCTGGAGGCGTTGTTCTCCAACCTCCAGTCTTCGGCAAATAGGGGATGTGACCGAGATCCCCAAAGCACCCCCCATTGTTACATTTCTGGTTGCGCGTCTGAATCTAATCATGTTTTTGCACTTCTAATTTCTATGCCATGTTTTGAAAGCATTAATTTTTATCAAAATAAACTTAAAATTAACTTATTTTTGCAAAACAATACAGATTTTTTAAGTGCTGGAAGTTCCGCCCCCAGACCCCCGAAACGACCCTTTCCCTATTGTAGATTTTTGGTTTCGCGTCTGTTACGAGACGTATGCTGCTCATACTTCCAAGTTTTAGAATCTTACAACGAGAAGTGTTTGAGCTACTCAAATAACAACCGCTATCTACAGTAATGAAGTAGTCCCGCTGTCTTTCAAATATAACCTTTTGCAGATTACTATATATTATGAAGGATGACAACACAAAATTCCGCCCCGGGTGTCACCATCCTTAGCGACGCCACTGTGCTCAATAAATCACTGATTTAACCTGCCATCAATCAATTAATTATTATGAAGTTCTACTGAGGTAAAGTCATCCTTTTCATTATTGAAAATCATTTAACGCTTGAACCACTTCCTAACGAAACTGTAACCGCAACCCGCATTAAATCATCAACTCGACACACAATGCCAATTTTTTTCTTGTGAAATGACCTCAACTCAAAAAGTAGACCGCAAGAAAAGCTCTGAAAAAGTACATCTTGATTAGGCCTATTCTCAATCACAAACTTTCCCAAAAACATCACAATTCAACCTATTTCAGAAGGCATAATATACAGAAAACGTTCAAATGCCGCTAACTCTTCAATTCTTGGCACAATGTTGACAAGCATAAATAATTAACTGCCCAATCAGAACATTTTTCATACATCTTAAAAGAGACTTCATTTGCCACGGTTGCAACCTGAATCCTTGACTTTCTCCTACTGGCAAATCATCTTCTTCCAAAATTTTCCCATCGGGTAGCCTTTGCAATGGGAATTCAACGTTACTTTTGCTGAACTGCTCTTTAGCCTAGCTAATTGCTGTCTAACACCGTGCGTATTGGCGCGCTAAAATCGCGGCGGAAATTACATGCGCGCTTCCTGGGGTGGGCGTGAATTAATATTGCACGCGAGCTTTTACCTTCACGCACAATAACAAAAGCGAGGGTCAAGTTGAAAATAAATTACAGTTCAACTTTGATTTGCTGGAAATTCGTAACAACAAATGCTAAATCTTCAGACTAACTATGTCACTACAATCCAACCAAAATCCCCTTTAATTTCAACTGAAAATGATTGTTTGTTCAGTTACAAAACTAAAAAGCGGTGGTAAATTTTAGTCTTCGGTGCAAAAAGCAGGAAAAACAAGTTCCATAAAACATCGTATTCTAAAGTCATACCATTGGAATTTTTTTCGTCGAAAATTTGCTACTTTCCATAATATGGACTCAACGTTTTGAAAAAAGCTCAGTCGTCAGTCGAATTGTACAAGGTTGTTTATTTCATCTGGTGCCGTTTTGGTAAACGTTTGGCTTGAGCGACTAAAGTCGTAAAGGGAATATCAAGAAATAATGTTGTCGAAGGGAATAATTTGCTTCAGTTTAGGCATTATAAACCATGAAAAAATAAGCCATCGAAGACCACTGTTTGTTTTCAGCATTAACTGGTAGTGTAGTTCTTCTTTCATCATTGCTTGGACAATGGACACGCCATAGAAAATATAGCAGAATGACGTATTACGTCCGGGCTGGCCTAGTTCGGTTTTTGCGTGATATTTTGATTCTTGATTATTTGACACGACTATACATCACGAAAATATTTTGCTCTATACTGACACCTGCCGACGAGATAAAATTTGACTATGATTGTAAAAGGAATTTTTTGCTGTATTTTTACTTTGAGCTGCGAAACCATTGACAAGTTTCCGGACCCCATTCGTCCTACTATTCTATCACAGCTCCACACTACGCGATATTGCAACGGAGTTAAGCAACTGCAATAAAATCTAATCTGAAAGCTACTATAAGACTATGGGATTATCTAGAGCTGATCTACTTTTTCTCTGAAATACAATAAATTTTTAAAATAATTTTTTTAACTGTTCGTGGTAAAATTTAGCCCGATATAACTTTGGCATTAAAAATTTTTTCAACCCAAGCTACTAAAAACGTAGTCTCTTCATAAGATCAATGATAAGCTATACCTAACATAACTAACAAGATCCATTATTGAATTGAGAGGAAATTCTTCATGGTGAATAATTTTTGTAATTGTAATTATTAAGATACTTAAAGAATAGACCTTAAAGATACTGTAATGGTGACTGATTGATTTTTCTGAATATAACACATGCACAAACACACCTAATGCGGGTTGTTCTATTCTATTTTACGGAAGATAATGGCGACACCGGAGAAAGCTACATACAGTAAATCCAACAATAAGTTAACATCAAAGCATCGGTATTTAACTATTTACAATAAAGAAACAAGCATAATATAGAGATAACACAAAATTTGCTTCATAACAGTACAGACATTTCTGAGAGATGAAGCAGGACTACCAACCAGCCTGAAACATCACTACCCGCACTCTGACTTTGGCCAGTTAAAATTCTTTGAAGTATAACAGTTCTACCCCATTGCGAGATTACCAATCTGTGACAATGTTATTCTAGAAAGTTGCCCTTTTCACTGTAAATTTGAAAAAAAATGCACACATTGACCTGCAGATTCGTAAAAGCTACCTTAGGACGAATATGAATAAAACACAACTCCCTCATTACTTTATAACACCAATGAATAATCACAAATGTTGGAAGTCGGGAGCAGCTGCAAGACCACGATAACGCACATTGACTTTGTATGATTTAAAAATTATGTAACAGCATTAATCAGCCAACTTAAAAGTACATCTGTGGCGCAAAGCAGGTTGCAAACCCAGAACAAAACGATTACGAAGGAGCTGATTGGATCGATTAATCAAGATTGAATATCTATCACTTCAAGTATATACTGTACGCATGAAATAGCAACTGTGTTGGAAAATGTTTTCAAAGCTTTTATACGAAAACAAATATGAGAGCACTAAGAGACGCGGCTTGCGATGAAGTGCTTTTTTTTTGAAGACCGTTAGTGCTGGGAGCAATTTTTTTTATTTTGCATTAAAAAGATTATTATGTACAACGTACTTGTTTTTTCTACCAGTATAGAGTGTAGCTAACTCGCCTACTATCTTGCGAAACCGTAATAACGATATACAATTTCAAAAAATTAGTGAATACATTTGGAAATAAACAAAACAATAAAAAAAAAGAACCACACGATATTCATCGTTAAGTTCGTTAATCCGACAAAATTCGTCGTTAAGTTCCTCTTTTTTTTAAGAAGCTAACACGAACCCATCCTCAAAATCTCGTACCTAGCAAATCGCAAGTACGTGGGTTCAAATGTTGCGGCAACATTGCAACCTAAATCAGTCAAGTTGAGAATCGAACCGATATCTCAAGTACTGAGTGGAGAAAGTTGCCATCATATTAGCACAAAGGCAAAAATATCACGTACAGCTCAAATGCATACATAGTGACATACACAAGACTTAACAGGATATTGTTGGAAATAAGAAATCTAAAATATTTTTTTAAGACAACACCTATATTTTCTGTTTCGTCTATTAAAAACTTATTAAGACTTCTTATTTCATACAATAACCTACAAGTGCTAAACATAGATTATTTCCGTTCAAGCTGTTGCTAGATGCACATTATAACACAGAAAAGCTTGTTGTCTTTTTCCATGCAACGTTTTGCCAGCGGTCCAGACACCCAAAGCGACTAAAAATTAGCGGATTTTCTGTGGCCTTACGGGGTGGAAAAGTCACCGGCCCAGCGGGTCGTAAGCGGTGAACGACAAGTACCGATCAGCATTGGTTGCAAGAGCGTACTCTTATCAGGGGTATGAGAATCACCACTTTTGTTGAGCTACGTTTTTGTGCAAGGGGCAATCACAACCAAAATTAGCGTTTATCCTTGTGCATTACAACATTTCGGGTCCTAGGCGGTGAATCATCCAGCCAATTCCGGTGGTTTACAATAACTAAAATAGAACTATAATTTTTGATATTTTTTGTTTTTATTTTTGGGGCTGCGGTTGCTACGATATTCAACAAATACAAAAAGATATCCCCCCGAAAAATGTTTTTGGAAACTCTTGAGTTTTGTTCTTCCCGCCTAAACCACAATTCTCTAAACTGGGGTTTTGGCGGGAAGAACAAAACTCAGAGGTTCTAAAAACTTTTTGGGAGGGATATCTTTTTGGATTTGTTGAATATTTTTGCAACCGCAGCCTCAAAAATAAAACAAAAAATATCAAAAATTATAGTTTAATTTTAGCTATTACAAACCATCGTAATTGGCTGGACGATTCACCGCCTTTAAATCATAAAAATCGACATTATATGCACGAAAATTTCTAAAACCGCCATTTTAAGTTCGCTAATAGTATAAACAAAAAGGAAGTCAGAAAACAATCTGTATTTGCTTTTGTACTAAGCTGGCTCGGGACTGAAGAATCAAAAATAAACATCCAATTGCGCTCAAAACTGTTTTGATTATCATTTTGGACCCTTAGTGGATAAAACTCATGTCTAGAATTGAAATCTTAACATTTAGACGGTAAAAATCAATTTACTAAAGAATCGTCTCAGCTATACCTTTAACCACCACAAAATTGAAAAGGTATTTGCTCCATTACCTAAAAATGCCGTCCATATACTGCAAAAAACTGTACATGAGAGTGCATCAGTGCATACCAATGGTGCACATAACGGCAACACAGTAATAAATACAGTACATATTAATCTATGTATAATATTACACTCAAAAGCGAAACTATGCACATAAACATACAAATAGCTAAATTTCAGTAAGTCCTAGAGCTTAAGAAAACAGTACTGAAACAGCATCATCACTTAAGCTGAAAATTGCTTCAAATATTGACGTCACAAACGGGGCGATAAAAATTTCGGAGGTTACTCTACCGCAAATTTTTGATCAAGTAAAACACATCCATCCGCAATTTTTTGTTTTAGATGAATAGGTTACATTCTGATTCTAAGTTGAATTTTTTTTTTCCGTTAAAATATTTTTTCTACTTTTTTCAGGGCTATCAAAGTGCACTAAAAGAGGGGTGAGGAAACAAAATCAGCCCGACTAAGTATTTCTTAGCTTCGATGCTTTCAAGCACAGCAACAAGTAAAAGACTGCCATCAGCTTGCGTAAAAACATAAAATCCAGAGCCGATTTTAAGAACTATCGTATAATAGTCAATAACAACAATGATAATGTTTTAGTCTATTTTAACTTGAGCATAAATTTTACGAATAAACATGAAAGAGGCCCAGAAGCCGATCGTTCCTGTTAATATCCAGAAAGTAAAAACAATGATAAAGGTGTAGCCAAAATACAAAATGGTTGGGATGACCGCTGTGATTTCAAGCTGAAAAAATAACAACAAATATTAGTCGTGCTCATAACGGCACTGGTTTGTAGCGTCAGAACTTTCTGCAACAACGCTATGACTGAGTTAGTGTATTTCGCTAACATAATTTTTATTGACTTTCTAGAAGTTTCAAAACCGCCGAGCCAAGCGGATTAGTCGTAAAAGGAAGCAATGGGGGCTCATCAGCAATGGTCTCCAGTGTGAATGTGTTAGTGATGGGGCACCCACAGCCCAGTCTTTGACTGGTGCAAGAATGGACACCTTTCTCCGGGTTCCTCAGTGCATTGTTGGAGTTATTTAGTGGACATTCCGCTACACCACGCTCTTACTGACAAAACAAAACAAAAACTTTGCAGTTCCGACCAAACAAGGTGCTGAGAATGCATAACACATAAGCCCGGGCAGCCACTGGGAGCCGTTAAGAATCGCAGCGAATTGCATTGAGAGGCATATGGAAATGGACTGGGAATTCGAAAAAAAAAATCGGCAGTTCGTTAAAGTGAAGATCCCTTCAATTTCATCTACAGCGTTTTGTCAAAGATTTTTACGGTCTATTTGATTTGATACGGCTGAGAAAAGAACGCATTGTCAAGGCTTGCAAAATAAAAATCTCTAACGTGTAACCATTAAGGCACAAAAATGGTAAAAATCGTAGCAACGAACTTGTCCGATGTAGTTTACTTATAGATCTGCTTTGCAGCCTTAGGCGCCTTCAACCAAGTATTCTGCATACCAGTTACACGTGCTATTTAATTGCTTGAACTTTGGCTTTTTTTTTAATTTACTTTGAAAGCAACTGTGTATGCAATATAGCATGAGGAATAATTGGGACTTCGCGTGAGCGCGTAAATCCTTTGTTTTTGTTCGCGAATTTTGGCACATGAGGATTGATTTGCTCATAACTAGCAAACGGTAAAACGTAGAAAGTTCGAACTTGGACTCAACATGGGAATTAGGGAATGCGTGATGTGTACCAATTTTGGGGATCCTAGGTTACGTGATCGTGAATTGAGACACAAAAAAAAACATAAAAAATGGGAGAAAGCGGACGATTTTATCTCTGTAAATACCGATTTCGATGGAAAATGATCTGTGATTTTTGAGCACGCTACCAACCGCCTTTCTTTTGGTCATGTTCGTTTGCCCCAACCTGAATACTATTTTACTTCTTTTTTGTCTTTTTTCTTACTTTTTTTTTCTTTTTCTTTTCCGGCTATCTACTTTTAAACCGCTAAACGCACTGTATTCAAAGTTTGAGCGATTGAAGATATTAGGGAGAACTAGTGTTGAATGAAATTGGGGGTGCCAGGTTGGGGGGATCCCCTCAATCGGGACCTCCAAACTTTTAAACCGTTAAAGTTAGATAGGTCAAATTTTCGGAAGAGGTAGATGTTAAAAATAAACTAAACGTAACAAAAATTGGGGTACGACGATGAGGGTTTCCCCCCTCCCCAAACGGGCCCTCCAAAATTCAAACTTTTTAACCTTCTAAGCCAGGCTCACGAAATTTTTAACGTAAGTAAACATAAAGGGAACATAAAATTTGACAAAATTTGGGGGTACCAAAATGGGAGTCTCCCCAAAACGGGTCCGCCAAAATTGTAACTTTTTAACCACTCTCGTTAGACACATGAAATTTTCAGAGTAGGCAAACATGACGAAAAAATAAAATCTGACAAAATTTGGGGATACCAAAATTGAGGATTTCCCTGAAATGTGGCTGCCAAAATTTTGAACTTTTAGATCGTTAGAGCTAGATGGATCAAATTTTCGGAATAGGTAAATACTAAACATAAACTAAACTCAACAAAAATTGGGGGTTCCAAAATGGGGGTTCTCCCCAAACGAGGCCCTCCGAAATTCGAACTTTTTAATCTTTTAAGCTGGACACTTAACTAAACATACAGGAAAGATAAAATTTGACAAAATTCGTTGGTACCAAAATGGGGGATTTTCATCAAACGAGGCCACCAAAATTTTAAACTTTTAAACCCTTGGAGCTAGAAGGATCAAATTTTTGAAATAGGTAGATATGAAAAGTAAACGAAATCTAACAAAAATTGGGAGTTCCAAAATGGGGGTACCCCCAAACGGGGCCCTTCAACATTCAAACCTTTTAACCTGTACACACGAAATTTCTAAGGTACAGTAAATAAACATAAAGATAAAATTTGACCAAATTTTGGGGTACCAAAATGGGAGGTCCCCCCAAACGAGGCCACCAAAATTCAAAACTTTTTAACCATGCACGTTAGACACATGAAATTGTCAGGGTTGACGATTATAAAGATAAGATAATATAGGACAAAATTTGGGGGTACCAAAATAAGGGGATCTCCCTAAAACAGGGCTGCCAAAATTCAAACTTTTTAACCATTCACGCTAGACAGATGAAATTTTCAGAATTAGATAAATATAAAGGTAAAATATGACAAAATTTGGGGATATCAAAATAAGGGCGTCCCTCTCAAACAGTGCCACCATAATTCAAACATTTTAACCATTCAAGCTAGACGCATGAAATTTTCAGGATAAGCAAGTACAAAGAAAAGATAAAATTTGACAAAATTCGGGGGTACCAAAATGAAGAGATCCCCCTCAAACAAGAACGCTAAAATTCAGCTTTTGACCACTTACACTAAACTGATGAAATTTTCAGAATAGCAAATACGAAAAGATAAAATTTGACAAAATTCGGGGCTACCACAATGGGGGGTCCCCCTCAAGCGAAGATGCCAAAATTTAAACTTTTTAATTGTTTAAGCTAGACAAATCAAATTTTCAGGATGGGCAAACATCAAGGAAAGATAAAATTCGACAAAATTTGAGGCACCAAAATCGGGGGTCCCTCAGTTGGGTCCTTCGAAATTCAAACTTTTTAACCATTCTAGCAAGACACATGAAACTTTCAGAATAGGTAAATATAAAAGAAAAATAAAATCAGAATAGGTAAATAAAATATGACAAGGCGCACAATTAGACAGTCCTCTTCCAACGGGTCCTTCAAAAATTTTAACCACTTAAGCTAGACAAATATAATTTTCAAGATAGGTAAAAATACAATATGAAAAAATATTGAGGATCTCATACTATAGGGGTCCTCCAATTATGCTGACACCTCCCCTCATTAGCTACAAAATCTAAACGAATTAAATCTATTGGATAGGTTAATATAAATCAAAGATAGATAACAAAGTTTGGTGGGCCACATTGAGGAGACCATGCAAATCAGCCTCTTAAAATTTTTAAATCTTAAATACGAAATACTCCAGCTACACTTACCAAATTTTAAAAGTACCGGTAAGCTAATATCAGAAACAGATAAAACATGCCAAACTTGGTAATGCCATGCTGCACAATAATTAGCCTTAAAGATAGTGTCGAAAGTTTACCAAGTTATTCTCATCAACCTGTGACAACTTGTGAGAGAAGCATTAACTAGGAAAAATAAATTTTGATTCCCCTTCCATTTTTTGCAATTTGTCAAATCATACCATTCGAGAATGAAGTCTATGTGGCAAAAACACAAACGATTTAACAAAAAACCTAAATAAATACCTGTTTTAAATTTTTATAATTTTAGTACATTTTTATTTTAGTTTATGCTGTTGAGGAGGGAGCTTTAATTTCGAAACAACCGGTATACCAATACTACAATATGTTGAATTGCGATGCGAAAGAACGTTTTCAGAATCATACATTGCTGTAAGTTCCGTTGATGTAACGAAATTTGCTTGTGAGTCGCTGGAATTTTAAAGACCGCTTTATGTTATTTCAAATGGAATGAAAAACTGTTTAAGAACTCGTAAAAAGGGCTGAGATTTCCCGTAGTATTGTAAATGTTAATTGCTATGCGAGCTTTTTGAATGATGTTACTCGATTATTTTTGATAACTTCGAGAGATTTAAATTTTGAATTTGAATAACCACCAAGTGATTTAAGCTAGTGAAACAAAATTCGAAAGGGGAGCATTTAAATTATTGATCTGACTATAAACGACTACATTTTTTACAAATTCATTCAAAACAATCAAATCACTATTTTAAAGCTTAATAAAGTTCAGTAAAAGTTGGATAATACCGCGAAGTCCCCAGATATCGCTTGCGATGCCACGTTCTAGTTTGACTTAAGTAGAACATTCTACTTTGACATATTTCTTAAAATGTACTAGCATAGTTAGCTGTAACAGTTCTAATAAACTACAAACTAATTGGGGTATCGAAAGTTTTCAGCTTCTCCAACCTAAAAAAAAGTGTTTGGGGTTTGAAGTCGTGGCAGTTCTTTAACGTACTACAGGCGTTACAGTTTAGACCAGTACAAAGCAACTTACACGACCGGTAAGATCGATCGAACTCTTACTTTCACAAAATTTACGCACCTGGGTGTGAAAATAGAACAAGGAATAAAGGAACACGTAAACCGCCGAGCCGCCAGATACTATGAACGCTTTCCACCACCAGTGATAATCCTAAGAGCAAAGACTAATGTCAGTTTTGATGACTAAACCCACCTCAACATTCTTCTAATGTATTATTATTACCATGAATGCCACTGTCATCGATAAGGGCTTGGTACTGTATTGTAAGTAATATGCTTTATTGAATCCGTAAATCATAGGCATTCCTAAGCACGTTTTCTAGCTGTATAGGAAGTAACTTTTGTGTCAAGAAGCCAGAAACAACACTAATTTCAACGAATTTTCATTGCCATGTGAAACTCATCTTCTTCTTTCATTTGAGGAGTGATGTTGGTGTTGAAATCTTATCAGGGCAATCTTCGTGTAGCCATTAGGTAGTGTTTACATTTACTGATATCAGTCTATCTACTATTTGCACTTTGCAGCGGTCAATGATCGAGTGGA
This sequence comes from Trididemnum nubilum, assembly GCA_963965965.1. Classification (NCBI taxonomy): domain Eukaryota; kingdom Metazoa; phylum Chordata; class Ascidiacea; order Aplousobranchia; family Didemnidae; genus Trididemnum; species Trididemnum nubilum. Next base: position 43,847,026 of record OZ014470.1, read on the forward strand.
TAGAGCGTCTGCTTCTGAAACGTAAACTCGGAGTTCGAATCCTGGCTGGGTCAAATCAGAGTATAGAAACTGGCAGTTATACAGTAGCTTCCCTGCTTGACGTTCAGCATTAAAAGGGACAGTGTGAAGCCTGCACCGTGCGTGATAAAATGATGGCAGCTCGTCTCGAAGGTCCCTTTATTCGTTGTCTCCTGACCAAGGGAACTTGGTGAATAAACTTATAATTACAATCGCAAACAAAGCAGAGGCAAACAAAGCGGTTTTGAGCCTGTTCTGTGCCTTATTCGGAATCTACAGCAGTTATCACTTCGAAATAATTTCTATTGAAAGCTACGTAGATAAGATACCTCGGCACATAATTGGAAATAAACCATCACAATAGCGATCTGACTGCACGCGATGACAAGAATGACAAAAACAATGAACAGGAAACCGAACAGGTAATAAAACTGGTTCTCCCAGATTGCCTGCAAAAAAAAAAATGAAAACCTAACAGTGGAGATACAATATACACTAAGTAATGATAGCTGTTTTTTGCTATGCCTAACGATTTTGTCAAAATTTTTGGTGTGATATTTGATGACTGACTGAACCTTGAAAAGCACATCAATGGAGTGGTTAGTACTTGTTGAGCCAATTTAGGAAACTTAGGCAGAATTGCATCTAAGCAAGAACTCTAAAAGTTCAGCTAGTTCATTCTTTGATAATGTTCCATATTGATTATTGCAATGCCTTGTTTTACAACTTACCCGAATATTTATTGCACAAGATGACAAAAGTTTTATATGCTGCAGTGAGATTTATTTTCGGACTTCGTGGTTCTGCTTTGCGTATGCATATGCTACCATATTCGAAAAGCCTTTATTTTTTTTCCAGTTAAATTTCGTATTTAATTTAAAATTGCTTTGCTCACGCAAAATGCCAGCATGGTTATGCTACTACACGTTTGAAAAATTTAATCAACTTTCGTTCTGTTTCGGCAAGATTTAGCTTGCGTATTAATGATGACAGTTGGTTGCTTCAAACGGTAACTAACTCAAACTTTGCTGGATCCCAATCTATGTTTTCGTATGCATCATCCAAAGTATGGAATTCATTGCCACTGCCTGGGTGAAATTGAAACTTTGTCTCTTTTCAAGAAACGTTTACAAGCAGTTTATTTTAATTTAGCCTTTGAGGATGTGACCACTGTTTGATGGCAGTATTTTGCTGCTTATTACAGCAGAATAACATCTCTGTAATGTACTCAGTTCATTTCTGTAAAGCTATTTTATTTGAATGTTACCATGGCCCTTCAGTCAGGAGCATCGGCACTTGTTGGTGTTATCTCAAGGGGGATTAAATTTCAATTACTGTTATTATTATTAGATGCAGCAATTTCTTGACCAGGAACATGCATCTGGTATTTAACAAATACGCGCGGGTTCTGTTCCCAATCAAGTCAAATTAAAGACAAAAAAATAGACATTCAAGATTTCTGGCTTCACCTTTCAACATTGAAATGAGTGTGAAGTAACCACCTTGAGCCAAGAAAAGGCGGTAACTTGACTCGAAGGAGATTTCACCAACATTTTGACCCGTCCCGAATTCGGGAAAAAGAACCACACACCACATTCAGGCGGAGGGACAACAAATTAAAGACTCGAATACCACACCACCAGCAAAGGTGTATTCTTGGCAAGTGGCAAAGGGACTTGTTAAATGATACAGTAATAGCAGACATGATCATGAATTTGAAATCGTCGAAAAGATCCTTAACCTTCTTGTCCATACTGCTAAAGACTAATTCTATTTAATCGAGGAAGCACAATTCAACATGTCACTCAATAAAGTGAGCGAATCTATTGAAAAAGTAACCAGCAAGTCTTAGCTATCTACTGCAGCACTACATCATATTCATAAAGGGTATACTTACAGTAAAGATGAAAAAGAGTTCAATAAAAACAGCACCAAACGGTAAAATTCCAGCCATCAAGACGCTGCAAAGATAACATAAAATTTCCAAGTATAGTTTATACATGATATCAACTGTGCAATTAATTCGACAGCATCGGTATTCGGTACTTTACCAGATACAGGAAGAAAAAACAGCATAGATTGTAAACTAATCTTTGCTAAGACATGGTTTACTAAATTTACGCTTTTCTAATATGGTATAAAGTATACTTACACCAACCAAGCAAAGCACGTCAAAATCCCTATACCAAATCAAAATAGCAAATTACACCTCCAAAAAACTAATATTTTAAAAACTATTCCGCGCTTTACATTTACAATAAAAAAATTCTCAAATATGACGTACCTCACAAACGGATTCATGTACCACATTTGTTGGGGGATTTGCCTAGGAATTTGGTTGGTTCGGACTGGGTTTTCGTACGGGTGTTTTCGATAGCCGAAATAAAAACCACAAACAACCAAAGGTAGCGATATACCAAACCACATCGCCAGCACTGCGATCATGGTCGAAAATGGAACCTAAAAATTCAGAAGTGCTTTTATTCCTGAGAGCAACAACTGCAACAAGTAAAATACTTAAAGATTAAATGGAGTTTTCCCAACGTGGTAGAGTAGGTTGATGGATTGAACCAAATTTCGGTACCGATTCAAGCCTGTCTACCAGAAAAATCTTTTAAAGCAAAAAAAGAAGAAAGAGTTTGTTTCGTTAAAGGTAAAAACTTTTGCAGTTGCAAATTTGGTGTTAGTTTGGTGTTTTTGGATTTTGACTACTAGGTGATACGGATTGTTTTCCCAAGTTGAGCAGGTCTAAAAAATTAAAAATTTTATTTCAAAAGTAAATCTACGAAAGTGAAAGTTTAGCTCACTGCAGCCTTTGGAAACAATAGCTTCAATTGCTGTCGCAACTACAAAAAATTTGGGTGAAAAATTTTCAAATAACAACATCTGGAAAAAAAGTTAAATACTTAAATAGCTTACACTATGGTTCTTAAAAAGTATTCCATCATAATACTTACAGCGCCTGAAGAATGTTTTCCCCAAATGAAGAAGTTGAGCAGAAAAGCGACTGCCAAGCAAACACCAGGATAGAGCAATGCAGTTTGAAATGCCGCACGCTTCCATAACTGGCCTTTCAAGCTTTTGTATAATCGTCCGGCAAAATAACCACCGAAAGCTCTAAAACCAAACAAACAAAATTTTACTTCTCCTGATCTCAAGAGTAATGAGAAATACTTCTATCACTAAGAAATTAAATAGTAGCTTAAAGCAAATTAATGCGTGTTTAACTCATCTTGAAAATGCCACAAATTATTTATAAACCAGTTATTGCTTTAGAGACACAACACACAATAGCTTATTAGGCGGAAGCTGTATTATTGCCAGTAGATGTTTGATCAAACAGATCATCGCTAAATAGAATTAGTCAAGCACCTTTACAATTTTACACGTGGTATCTGGTATATCAAGATCTGAAATCTGATATTTACATTTAACTGAATAGTGAAGGATTTATTAAAAAAGGCAAAATACTACATAAGAATTTGAATTTCTGAGGAAGGTGTTGTTATTCATTTATTCAACACACATTTTCTCCGACGGCTCATCTCACAAAATAACCTACTGTACCAGAGAAGGGCAATTCCAATAAAAGATTTACACCAGCGATGTATCCAAATTTCAAACAACCAAAAGTAAACCAAACTGCATACCCCATGAGAATGAAGAAGACGAATGAAGCAGTAAGAAGAGCTCCTCTACTGGCAGGCGATAGCATTCCCAACATAGCGATGACAATTGTAATCATTGCCATGCCGAACAACTGAACACCAGCTCCAACAAGGGACACTAGCAGCATAATCTAAACAAAAAGTTTTGCATAGCTATTGCATATCAAATTCAGCATGGCTTGGAAGCAGAAAAGCAATAAAATTTGGCTTCAATGCAAGATCTCTAATGCAAGGAAGGGAGCTAAGGCCCGGGCGACACTGTGCAAAAAATCGTGAGCGTAAGAGTGTATCTTTAAGTTTGTTGTGAACAGAAATTCTGTACCGCCTTACCAGTGTACAAGCTGCCAGTTGGTTAAAATAAACAAAGGGAACGTTCGTACGCTCACAATTTTACGCTCAGTGAAGACTAGGTGATAAATGTGGATTGTAGAAAAGATATGAAAACAAACAAATAAAAGATAAAACCAATACAATACGATGCAGCCGTTCTGGCTTTACTTCATAATGAACAGCTTGCGCAAATGCCAGTGTAAGAATGCTACTTTTGCAATGATCTTAACCTGCGATCGAAATACAAAAAAGGTGCAACCACTCTGCTATATTATCAACAATGTTTGGAAAACCTCTTTCACATTTAGGGGAATGTAAAGTTGAGCCTGAACAAACCAAGTCAACTGACCGCTGTAAACTAACTGATCACCAACATTAGCGTTAGTAGGCGGTCAGTTTGTTCACGGTCAGTTGTCATGGACCAGAGTTGAGTGTGTTAGCAAAGTTAAGATTGGCAAGTGCGCAATGACTAAATTTGCCATTTTATCAAAAATTTAATCCAGAGACAGACATTGAAACAATGTTGTGAATTCTCGAAAATCTAGGCAATCCGTGTGACATTAAAGAGGAACACGTCTCTTACTCGTTTTGGGGGACGAAAGACATCTCCATGAACCAGCTTCCATCCTGTCTCCTCCAGCGCATCTTCCAAGTCATCTTCTTCCTTATTGTACTGGGCGATGTCACGACGAAGCGTTCGGATTATAATCATCGCCAACACACCTGAACGAAAAAAGTAGGAAACATTGGAAATCCACAAAAATTGCTTACGTGACAGAAAACGATAACAGCAAGGCTAAGTAAGGCATGGTATAACGAGAATTGCTTTAATTCAATACAAACTCTTCACTGCTATGAGTCTTATAGCAAAGAAAACTCTTGCAAAGATTCAACATCAAATCTGAAGGATGGAAGATAGCTAAAAGAGATTATTTTGACACGTAAAATTATGCCACCTCTACCACAATCTTCGGTACTGATTGTACGGCAGTTTTATTTAACTAACTAAAAGTTTAATTTAAAACAGTAAAACTTAAATAAGGTGTTAACGCTGAGAATAAAAGTTCTCCCTGGCGCTACCACATCTAATTGACAGCTGTTACTGTGTCCATCCTTTCACTCTTCAGGTTCACACACCTAATAACCACGGCAGTTATTTGAACAAAAATATTTGTTTTTACCTGCTAAAAAGAGGACCACCACGATTGAGTTAATGATAGAAAACCAGTGGATTTGTCCGTCGCCCATGGCAAGATAACTGTCCCATCGTGAAGCCCATCGAATGTTGCTGAACTAAACAAAAAACACAAAATCTTATTGGTGGTAGATACTAAAGACACAAACAAAAACAATAACTACAGTTGAACCGACCAGTGGTCGAGTGGATACAGCGTCTGCTACTGAAACGGTAGACTCGGGTTCGATTCCCGGTCAAAAATTGGTATTCACAACTTCCCTGCTTGACATTCAGCAATTAAAGGGACAGTGTGAAGCCTCCGCCGTGTGTGGTAGACTGGTGGGCAGGTGGCAGCTTGACTCGAAGACCAAAAGGTCCCTTCGCTGTCTTATGGCCAAGGCAACTTAGTGAATAAAATGTAATTACAATTAGAATACGGTAAGTCAATTGAGAAACTTACATAGTTTCAATAATGGAATAAAAAGTACTGCCCTAGTTGTAGGCCAACTGGTAGCGTCAATAATAGTTTGAACCAAGTCAACTGACTGCAAACCACGTGACCACCAGCAGTGGAGTTCAGGTTAGTTGGCGGTCAGTTGCCGTGGACCTAGTTAGTTTATATCCGAGGTCATTAACACTTTTCATGTAATAACAACAAAAATATATTCTGCTATTTCAAATTCCGTGCTCCAATAGAGTTCACATGAACGGTAAAATCCAACTACACTACGATGGCATATTAATGATTGATAATAGTCCGCATATTCAGAACAAGCAAGTAAAGAGCAACTTTTTGCACAGTTTGTTAACCAACCTCCCAATCAACGTCGTAAGAAAACTTGATTTCCTTAGTGTCCGCAGTAATGGCTTGCTGGGCAACTTTACCGAGGTCAGCCTTGCATAGCTCGCCATCGTTTTCAGGAATTTCAGAAAATGCAACACTTTGTGGATTTACTTCAAATCCAACGATACGATAGCTATCTTCATCAGGCAACTTATTGTATCTAAAAAGCATTAAAAGCTAAAAGGTTGGTTCAAAATGCACGGATGCTTTACGATGATAAAGTTTCCAGAAAGGAGACTGAAAAAAACAGACTACAAGGTAAAAAGAAAGGCATTGAAATAGGAAACTCGTTTAATGCTATTTTTGCAACCTTACCCATCACACCTTTTGATTTCAAAACTGCTTCCAACATTACTCAGTAGCATTTCTGTTTTTGAATATTTTTAATAACAGCCTTAATCGCCAAAAAATGCATGTCAGAATAAACATTGTACATTTTGATATTGAGACTATTTAAGACCAGTGTACCATCTGTGAACCAGTTTGTCGTAATTGCACCTCAAACGGAGATTAGGTACAGCTATGTCTAAATGCAAACCATATATTGTCAGAAGACTTCTTTGAAACAAATGGAACAAGATATACCCCGGATGATCTCATTTACGGGTGAAACAGACTGTTAAGTTTTATGAGATTTTCATTTTTTAATGTTTCAGAGCTAAAGTAATCTGCCGCGACATTTGACAAATAGGATTATTTACCAAAACTCATGTTCTTATTACTTGAGCCAGAGTATGTCCAAATCTCGCTTACAACCAGTATCAAGAGGCTTTGAAGCACTTTAAACTTTGAATGCCATACATGCTTTCAGCAGGATTCAAACCCAATTTCATGAATAAGTACTCTTGTTTAGTTTCAAAGTCCAGTTATAATAGCTAGAGCATACCTAAGTGTGATAGAGAGATGGTTGTTGAGAAAAACACCTTTGTCTGAGCTCATTCCAAGTTTATAACCATGCTCCATTTGGTCCAGTTCATCTTCATCAAATGACCAACGAGTGGCAGCAGGAAGGTTGTCAGCCAGCCTGAAAGTATTTATAATCTAGATTAATTTTTTTAAGTCACTGATCTAAATTTTTAGTGAATGACTAAAAATAGTTTAGCCCAGGGGTGCCCAAAGTGTGGCTGACACAACGATTTTGTGCGACTTGCTCGTGGTCTTAGGGATTTAAGTTGATTTAGAACAGAGTGGATTAGAGACAATTTAGGACAAAAATCACATGTAAATCTTTGTTTGGTCTTTAACAAACATTCCAGCAAAAAAACGACATCTGCGGTCGCTCCTCTGCGAAATTAAGCCAATGCAGCCAGTTCTTCAAAAAGTTTGGGCACCCCTGATATAACAAAAAAAAAAAGAAAATTGAAAAATTGTTGCATACTTTTGCATACAAGCCCTACAATTGTTCATGCAATGCCGAAAAAATATTCCAAAGTTCAACATTTGATTGCGAGTTAAAAATGAAAAAATTAACGTAGTTTGGAATGTAACAATAAACAAACTCCTATGAAATCATTAAAATAATGCCCCCAACAGGCTGTTTCGCCGTTATGCTCCTCAATGCTGTGGTGGCAATTCATATTCCATTTTAATAAGATTTGCCACCACGCCCTGAGGAGCCTAACGGCTAAACAGCCTGTTGGGGGTATTATTTTAATGACTTTATACGGGTTTTATTATTGATAATAGGCTCTGACCTAGCGTCATCAAGCTCTTTGTTTGGTTTGCAACAAAAAACACATATTAGTTTAGAATTATTCATGTTGCTTGCATTCTGCATAAGTTTGTTTAAGAAATGCCCGAAAAGTCATTGTGAGCTTGCATTGTCAATTGAACTTCAAATTAAAAAAAAAAGAACAATTAATTTTCATTTTGCGAACTATAATGCAGCACCATTATTAAATTGTGCTCAAAGACAAAGTAGGGCAAAAAATAAACAATCGACATAACACCATTACCATTGAAATTAATGCTTAAAAACTCACAGATGCACTGAGTAATCATCTTTAATTCTTTGGATGAGCAAGTCGACGGAATCTTTATCCAACGGCGTTTTGCACAAGACAGTGCAAGACTTTTTCTCATTCATTTTTACTTTGTATGGAGTGTTTACAATTCGGTCTCCTCTCAGAACTTCTCCTGCAATGTTCAAGTGGATATTCATTAATACAGAATCACAAATATCCGATGAAAAAACAGATCATTTGGTTGGATTAAGCAGGGCAACCAGAAACAAAAAATTGCTGCTTTTTTCCATCATTAAAAAAGTTGAATAGATAGTCTGCAACACTCATAAATTACCATTTTTTATAGACTAGATAAAGCTGTAGTTATTTAAATTAAGTTATGCCGGACATTAATAAAACTCTGTCAATTATAACTTGAGTGCACTAACTTTGAAGTTCTGTTATTCATAAAATTTAGTCATTAAAAAAGAACGTGGTGAACTAGTGACGACAAAATACACAATAAAATTATGAACAAATTAAAGTATATAAATGGTTTCCACCATCCACCTTATCTTACCTAAATTTTCTGTCTTGTATTGTTTTGTAGTAGGAGCACAAAAAGGCAGTGAATAGTATTCATATGGAAGCTGGGTCTTTGAGCTAGTCAACTTTACAGCCTGTATAAAAACATAAATGGTAAATTTCATGCTTACCATAAAATTTCACCGAAAATTAACAAAAGTTAGGAAAACTTAACCAAAGTACTGGTAATGGAAAATTTTGTGTTCCAAAGTTTACCTCAAAAAATTGGAAAACTTTCGTACTTTTTACTAATCTTGACAATTTTTGAACTTTCTCAAAAGTACAGCTCCTAAACTTTTGCATTGAATAAGTAAAAATATGATCGAGAAACAAGCATCACTTAGTGCTTCCAAATGTACACGAAATTAAACAGCCAATCAAAGTTAAATGTTAAATGAGGTAAAGCATCCAGCTAGGATTATGTGCAAACGATAAAGAAACATCTAAAACACATCTTCAAGATATATAAACATTTAAAATCAGCTGTGAAGATTAAGTCCAACAAACCGAAAAACTTTTAATTGACTACAAGTCACTGAGCTTGTGATTGGATTCCAAATCTGTCTGCATGCAACTGATGACCTCCAGCAGAGTGAAACAGTAACGTCTTGCATTCACTAAATGACTAAAACATATCTTTACTTTATTTCAGCTTTCTACGACCGTGAAAATATGTTTCAGTCATTTAGTCAATGCAAGACGAAACTGTTTCATTACATATTTAATTTCAACAGAGTTGCCAGCTAAAATCTAACTGTCAAGGAATTGCGATATCCTACCTAACTGTAAAAGTATTCTTGTTGCAACACTAATTCATGCTGAAACCAGAGGCGTTGCTAAGGATGGTGGTACCCGGGGCAGGATTTCGTGGTGTCACCCATTATCATGTGACACCCCTAATAAAAATTATGTCTAAAAGTATGTGAAGACCAAAAAAAAAAGGTAGTCACCGAAAATTGAGTGGGTTTTCGGTTCAAAAGTGAAGACCAAAAAAAGGTCTTTGCCAGAAATTGAGTGTGTTTTCGGTCCAAATAAATGATGGGGACCAAATAAAGTAACCAAATGGTGTCACCCCAAAATGGTGACACCCGGGGCGGGCCGCCCCCCCTAACAACGCCACTGGCTGAAACTTTGTATTCAGGAGCTTGCAAATAATATAAGTTTTAACTGGCGACACTGTTGGAAAAATCTCTTAAACTTTGAAATGAAATATCTCAGAAACAATAATGATACGTTGTAGAAACTCAAAATTTGATGAAAATACACTTGAGATCATTCTTTATCTTTTGGACATTATTTTAGCTGAATGCTTCACACCCTTTAAAATATTGGTCTGTAGCACCAGTACGTTTCTATTGATAATACCAGTAGAGCAAACCCAAAAAAACAATACTGGTACTAATATATGCTTTTTTGTAAGTGGAAACCACACTGAAAACTGCGATAAAAATTAAGCTTACTTTTATTTCTACTTCATCTCCCTCCGTATATTCCATCGGTGCAACTCCGGGTATATAAAATGATGAACATGGCAAGAAAAGAAATACAGAAACATAAGTTACTATTACAATTAAATTTTCCATTTTTATTGTCAAAAAGTACTAGTCACAAGCACCTATCTATCTAAAGGTAGATAACAAAGCACAACAGTTAAAGGTAGATAACAAAGCACAACAGTTAAAGGTAGATACTGGTAGTAATTAGCTGACAACATGTTACTCACTGAAGGACTAATCCAGAAAGCTAGGAGCCATACTGTCAATAGCAACAATCATAGGCGTCAGTTTTTTGTTGACTCAGCAAATTCCAAGGGGGCAGAACTTTTTTGCGAAGTTTGGTTAAACTTAATAATTCTATTTCAGTCAGAAATTGCAAAATTTTGCCCGCAAATTCAGATGAAGACCAAAAAAAGGTCTTCGCCGCATTCTGGTTCTATCTCAGTCCTAATTTTTAAATTGCACATTTACCTCAAGTGCCAAGTGGGCATTACTTGCCAAAAAACCGAGAGGCCAAACATATTTTCCCCCTTCAGCATCAGACCCGAGGGGGTACTGCCCCTCGCCTCCCCGCAAATGATGCCAATGGCAACAAGTGATAAAGCCAGGTAATTTAACATATTCCATTCAGGTGCTTAATTGCCTCTGAGATATATAACATACACTCATGCAGCTGGCAAGTTAGTCGAGCAATAACATGTTCCTTGCTGGAGTGGGATGTCTGAGGTTCAAATTTCGAGCCAATCAAACTGGACACAGTATTGCCATGGCTCGCCACTGCTGCAACATTTCTTTGAAAGTAGTTGTGTTTCCAGCAGGTACAATGACTTGAAGATGAGACTTGCCAACTCAATACGTGCTTCAGTGTAATATGTTAAACAAAGACTAAAGACAAAATCAATTGGGTTATTTAAAGTCAGGCAAATCGAATTACACTAAATTGGCGTGGACTCCATATTTTTTGACCGACCTGTTCCAAAGACGTTCAACTTCAAATGTGACTTAGGGGCCTCTAAGGTTGTAATTTTTATTGACAACCCTGACATTTATAGCCTAAGCATCGCTGGTGACGCTATGTAGCCATCCCAGTTCTACCTAAAGCTACATCGCTCTTTGGCTACTGCATTGAGTAATTCTGCAACCCACTAATCAGTTTGATCTTGTCAGCACAACAGATCCGAGCTGGTAAAAAGAGTAGACTGTTTGCTAGCCTAGCAATCTCAGCAAAAATCAAGCTGTCAAATACATTTCAGTTTAAATCATAGCCTAGCTTAGCAATAAGTTTTTATTACTAAGCTACGTAGTACAAACTCATGCCTGATAATAAGACTACTACAACCTGAGTAGACCTATTGTACTTGCTTACAGTATTTTGTGACCCTAGAATAAACTTTTCCTACTAAATTGCAAACAATGCCCTATTACTCTACCAACCTTGCCTTTGCTTGTTTTTAGACATTTGTTACCTAGGCTACCAAACATTCTACTCTTTTTTCAAGCTCAGATCTGTTCTGCTGACAAGATCAAATTGATTAGTGCATAGCGAAACAACTCAATGCAAAAGCCTAATAGCAGCGTTGCTTTAGATTGGAACTGGGATGGCATCACTTATGATGCTAAGGCTAGCAACGTCAGGGTTATCGATAAAAATCATAACATTAGAGGCCCCAACATTGTGTTTGAAGAAGAATATCTCTGAAACAGCTGGCTCAAGACGCATGGAGTCAACGGCAATCTAGTCTTATGCGATCGGCACATTGATTTTGTGTTTAGTTCTTGTTTAACTATGATGAAAGATTAGATTAGATTTTACCAGCGACAGGCAAATCAATTACAACACACAATACTAGTCACCAATTTCAGATAAACTTAAAAGTTACAACTGTATATAACCATACTATAATGGTACAAAACTTCTTAGTCTTATCAAGGAAAATGCCTACTGCCACTAGTAAAAGCACCATTGGAAAGTTTGCATCACAGACTTACATAAGCAGAAAATGCAAATACAGCTTTAGTGCATCGCAAAATCTCTTCCTCAGTGTAAATTACAGTCTAGACTCTAGATGATGAGAATTTTCCCAAGATTGGCAGCAGCACTTAAACTGTAAAATCTTGGGTAGGGAATGCTTCCACAAACATAACCGAATGCATCCTGGAATGAAAATGTTTCAGGGTGGAAAACGAAAATATTGAAACTCATAAAAGGTAAACAAGGGTCTTCATGGTCGAATTGGCCATTTTTTTTCGTCCTAACACTTGGCAGAGACTTGAAAAAGATGTCTGCTTCCCAAATCAAACAGGCACCAGTCCTTCTGCAGGAAGACGGTAAATTTCGATGAGGGGATGCAAATTCTAAATAGGCGGATGCTGTGTTCGTCTTACAATTTAAGTACTGTTACTGATTGGCAGTTACAAGAGACTGGAGTCTTTATTCAGAGGACAAGTCACAAAACAGGGGTCGAAATTAACTTTTTCAACAACTGGCTTTTAAGGAAAGTGACATGAAATGTTTACTGGCCCAAGGAAATTTCAACTTGCACGAAACAAAATAGGCACAATGAGTTTTGAGGTTTGTTTAATGTGGAAAAAAACACAAAATTTGCATAATACCCAACTACCTGTATCTTATTTCAAGAAAACAAAACAATTGTGTGATCTTAACATAATACATAACTTTTTTCAATCTTAAGGGTTCCCACGCATTTGTCAGTAAAAAATTTCCTACTTTTTCCATACCAAAATTTGCTCAAAACAAACTAAGCTCTAGTCATGTGGAATACACAAAATTGCAGTTATTTCAACACAATCCAAAAACTAACTCAGCAGAACTCAATTGCTACATGGATGAAGACGACTAAATAGCCTAAAGTAATGGACATTTCTCAATTGTAAGTGATTGTTCAAGGTGTTTGGATTCATACAAGATGGAGGCAATGCGGCATAGTGTTTAGACCACAGGCTCAATGGTCGTATCCAAGCGGCTGCTATATTCTCTACTACAGGACTAGAATTCTTGATTTGGCATAATTCAGGTCAAGAAGTTTACTTGTTGTGGTTGAAAGGAAGTACGAGATATAGGCTACTTAGCACTACATGGATAGAAGGGGTGCATGTTGCACTTGATTGAACACAAAAAAGACTTTGTATACAATGAATGGACTATTCTGAAATGCTCATAATTCTGCAGTTTACAAAATAACAAGTACCAACACATTGGAGCTGGAAGAGTGGCAGGGGGGTGCAACCACTGCCTTACTTCTTATTTCCACCAATCTTGGGAAAAGGGGGGCAAGTCTTTGCCCATCTAAATTGCCACTACATCTACAATACAAATACAAAAAAATCAGACGTGAACTTCTAACGATAAATTTTGAAATTCAAAAAGTGCCCTTTTAACATCTCAACTTCACCTTTTTTAAATTTTACAACTCTAACAACAACAACAAAAAACAACTTCCGGCGACCAGATACCTATGTAACAGCAGTAAGCTCAAAAATATTTTGCCACAACTTTCACCAACAAGTATGTCAGCTTACGTTATAAAGAACAGAAATTAATAATCAGTAGAATCATCAATTTGTCTGTCTATCATCACATCTAACAACTTAAGAAGAGTATCCGCTATTCATTTTGTATCCAGAGTGACTATTTTTCACGAAAATCTCTAATAAAAGAGAAAAATAGAGAACTGCAGCTCACCGTATCTTGTGCTGATTTGTTGACTGTAAATTTTCTGTGAAATAAGCGCTTGCTTTTGTATATCTGCAATCATCTCACATTCGATACTGCTCTCAACCATACATAGGACTTGTAAACTCTGCAGCCCTATATTGAGAACTAACAATTGATTAATTTTGTCGAATTATATGCTTAATTCTCAAACAATATTCTTAATCTGTGTTTTGCAGTTAACTCAAGAGCTACCTCTCTCTCATTTTTCTGCAGGTTATGTTAAACTGTTTATGTAAAAAATATGTAACAAAATGAAGTACATCACACTATTTCAATTATTTGTACTAATTCATGAAGCATTCAATTATGTACAATAAAACTTGCTAATATTTTCTGAATAGTAATACAATCATGCTAAAAAGTCTGTGTAACTTCGCAATCTTTACTCATAGCGCATATTTTATTAGCACGTAGGCTAGTAAATCTCTCAACTTAACTTCAAGCCCAAACATGGCCTAGGCAGACAACCTAGTGGAGGCTATCACTGCATTATTAACGCGTAGTAGGTTACTAATCTCTGAACTTTATTCAGATGCAGCAGCTGTTGAATTAGCCTTCTTCTGTTTTCTGCTAACCTTTTGCCTGCTTTCTGCTTATATTACACTATTCTCCTTTAGTGCTAGTAGGCTACCAGTGTCACTTGCATTCTTCTGTTGGCTTAATTGCCTTTGATGTAATAATACTCTTTAACTACAGCATAATAATGCTCTAAATTTAAGTTTTGTTGAACCTGTATTGTGACGAAATAACACAGCCAAGTGTGTTATTACTATGTTTATGCACTTAATAGAAGTATTAGAAAGACAAACGGGATATTTAATATTCATCTGCTCCAATCGCGTTAGTTGCTACATGGTGCAGTGCGCTATTTTTGCCAAACTGTCTTCCATACTTATTCAATATTAGCATGCACTTTTCCCAATCCTGGGAACCCTAAATCTTACTATATACAAAAATTTATTTTTTGATTGTAATCATTTCAATTGTTACTGCAGCAAAAGCATTCAATGACAATATTTAACATAGCCTTTTCGCTGCAAAAGCATTTTCAATCTATTTAACTGATTATAATTAATTTTAACTGATCAGTAGTCAAGTGGACACTGGATAGAGCATCTGCTACTGAAATGATAGGACTTCGGTTCGATTCCTGGTCAGGTCAAACCAACGACTTTAAAAAGTGGTGTTCACAGCTTCCCTGCTAGACGTTCAGCAACTAAAGGGACAGTGTAAAGCCTCCACCATGTGTGGAAAACAGGTGGGCAAGTGGCAGCTTGACTCGAAGACCGAAAGATCCCTTAGCTGTCTCCTGGCCATGGGAACTTGGTGAATTAAAATGTAATCACAATTACAATCGCTAACATTTTGGAAGCTACACCAGTTAGAAAGCTGAATTTTTTTGGAAAAGATAGAGAAGCTAAAGATCTTTTAAAATAATAACAATAATGATAATAACTTGCAAAATTTTTGTTATTGTCATTTTGCAGCACAAGGGGGCACATCTGAAACAGCGATTGATGTGGTAAGCATGGGAAAACTTTTTCAGAAAAACAACATAACATTTGGCCCTAAAAAAAGTTGCAAGGCTCATCTGAGTATCAAACGAATCTGCAAGCGATAAAAAATTGTTAATTGCAATTAATGATGTGCATTGTGCGAACACTTAAACTAAGTGTTAATTGCAATGATTGCACTAAAAGAATAGAAGCAACAGCTTTCTTTGCTTGCATGTTATTTTACAGTAACAAAAGCAAGAATCTGCATCTCTAAATTACCTTGTTTGATGCTGTTTACTTCATCTGCTGTATTTTGCCAACTTACCCATCGGGCAAGTGGAACCAGAAACTAACTTGCTTCAGGCAATTTCAGCTTTGCTTTGGGCAAGCTTTAATTTCAAGGCAATTTTAGCTTGCTAGGAGCAAGCATTAATTTTGAACCCTGCAGAACAAAGATAAACAGAGAAGTTTGGTAGCAAACTTCATCTGTCTTAATTGGCATATGCCATCCACTTTTCTTGGCTAAGCGCAGAAAATAATTAAGTGCTTGGTTGGTGCATAAATCTGGTACTACGTATTTGAACTTTCCAATCTGGGGTGAGAGCAGATATAGATTTACAACAGTAAACTACTTCTTTGTAGGAATTTATTCCATAGACTGGACTATTGAGTATTGATACAAGTATTAAGTAGGCCTACCTGAGCACTGAGTAAGAAACCTACAATATTAAGCTAAGAAAATATGTCCAAACATAATCATCAATCAAAAACCTACAAAAACAGCATCACTCTCTGTTACAATGAATCAGTGATATTAACATTCAAAATTAACAAAAACTTTCTCGACAAAAAATGCAATAAATTTAGTTACTGGTATATCATAGGCTAGCGTACTGCATGTATGTATGTGGTAGTCGATTCTTCCAGTGGTAAGATGTTTGCCGCAGCTCCACACACTATCTGGCTCTCTCATTGAATTAGCCGAGATCAGCAATGGAACGTTTGTCAAGTACAGAGCATCTTAACTGATGTTGGATAGTGTGATCTTCTCCACACTCGCAGATTATGCTTGTGGATGGGTCAGTGAAGTCCCGCTTTTTCAGTTTTGCTTTTTTTCTTGTCATGCCAGAGCAAAGGCAGTTATGGCAGCACCACACTTTTCACTCTAATTGTGATCCAGGGGGCAGATTTTTATTGGGTTTGATATTTCAATGATTGCTTGATGGCAACTCCACCAATTTTCTTTCCCATGCTTCCTCTCTTAAGTTGTAATCTTCCCTTTTAGAGGATCTACACTGTGCAGAAAGCTTTATCTTGATTTTAACCTTGGTGGGGCAGGCTTGTAATTAAACAACATGTGAAGAGGATTACATACTTGTCTTGAGCATTCTTGCTTGCTAGCAGCTTCTCTGCATATCTCTGAGGGGGGATAGACTGTGACTTTTAGGAATGGATGTTTAGGTGCGGAACGTTTATTTGCTGCTCATTATGCGCCGGGACTTCTATATGGCTGGGGCGAAAAAATTTTGCCATAATTTTTGTTTAATTTTTTTTTCAAAAAAATTTCCTTTTTTGAAGAAGTATTTTTTCCAAAAAAAATGAATTTTTCCGAAACAATTTTTTTTTCTTTCGAAAAACAGGTTTTCTTATTAATTTTTTTTTTTCAAAAACATGATTATTTTTTCAAAAACATTTTTTTTCAAATAAAAGCTTTTTCAAAAAATAAAAACAATTTTAAAAAAAAAAAGTTTTACTTGGATAAAATGCTATTATCTTCAAAGCTTTTCATCTGACACTTGTCAAAAAGAATCGTCTGAATAGAGAGCGTAGGAAAAGGAGCGACTATAGGAAAAAAGCTGAGCAGTGATTGGCTGGAAAAGGATCAATGAGAGAGCATCATTAGTGTACAATCTTTAAGTTGTACATGATTTCTTTTCGTTGGCAGAGAGCAGAGTTAGAAGTTTTGATCAAAATGACTTCAAAAGCAGATAGATGGAAGGAAAGCAGAAAAAGTTTTGCAAAAAAATTGATTTCTTATTGCATTTTTTTCAGTAATTGAAATTGTTTTCCACTACATGTTTGCAAAGTTTTCTTATCAAATCCAGATGCATGCAACCTCCAGCTCGCGTCCTCAAATTCTGGGGCGCACAAGCTTGAGTTGCTTGTGTAGTGTTGGTACACTCAGCAAGCCGTGTGACGTTTCATGATTATTTTGAGTCAACCTCTACCAAACAATACAAATACACTACAAAGTTTTTCAGAAGATAAGGATTCATCTATTGGCAGATTTCTATCTATGATCATTACACCGTGTTGTAAATAAAGTAAAAACAATGTTTAAATGGATTGGATATCTTTAAGTTTAATCTTTACACCTTATTGTAAATACACTTACAGCAAAACCAATGTTAAATTCTAGCAGTTAACTTCTTCAGAATTGCATCAAGAACTTTTAAAGTTAAACAGGATTGTATGCTACTCTAAATTATTGTTTTACTTTTGAATTATTTTTGTGGTGTGAGTTGAATTAGAAGTGGCTGCAGACATTACAACCATTTTCGACAATTTATTATGTAAAATTTTGCATACAAGTGCTATATGGTTTAAATTTATCACACTCACTGCATTCCCTTGAATATTAAATAAAAACATAGACGAAAGACAAATCAAGAAGAGCTCTCTCAATACTGCACACAGTGCTGTCATTAAGAATCGCCCTACGACCTGTCATTTCACCTAATTATTGAGCTATTTCACAGTTACTACTTCTTTTGTCTATCTTTGTTACCTTTTATTGCTGTTTGTTTTTTTTTGGAAAAAGCTTTTATTTAAAAAAACCTTTTTTTTAAACAAACTGTTATTTGAAACAAAAATCTGTTGAAAAAAAACAAACTTTTTTTTGGATAAAAAACTTCAAAAAAATTTTTTTCCAAAAGTTTTTCTTTTTTTTTTTGAAAAAAATGTTTTCCAATTTTTTTTTACATTGGGCACCTAAAAGTCCCAGTGCATAAACAACCGCGCCTAAAAGTTGTAGACTGGGGGGGGGGAATACCAGCAAACAGATGGAGATTGCTAGTGTTGGCTAGTTTCAGACAGACAGTAATGAAGCGGTAGCTTTCATGTAAGACTGCACCCAGGTGACTTGCATTGGCTGCACGCTCCCAGACAGGACAACCATACTCAGCCACTGAGAAAGACAATGCCATGGCAGTAGTGCGCAGTACATGTGGAAATGCACCTCATTTTGATTTTGTTAGCTTTCTCAAGATGCTATTACATGTTGACACTTTAGCAGTGGTTTTGGTGACATGCTCTTAAATGTCAAGCTGCGACCAAGTGTAACACCAAAATACACTGAATTATCGCAGTGTTGGAGCTGGTGTCCATCCCAAATGATGTTAAGCTTCTTGTTAGCATACCAATTTTTAACGTGAAACGCACAAACCTGGGTTTTTGATAAATTGGCTCTCAGGTTATGATCTTATAGTACTTTTTCAACTGGTTGAGTGTATTGCTTAAAGTCTCCTCTTACAAGGTTAAAACGAGTGTCTTGGCAAGTAATGCATAACTCATCAGCATAGATAAACCGTTTGGTCTGCAAGTCTAGCGGTTGATCATTCATGTACATGTTACAAAAAAGACAGGCAAGCAGAGTAGCACACTTCCTTGTGGTAAACCATGTTTCTGTAATTGAACATGACTTTTCTTATTGTTAAATTCAACAATTAAAATTTTTTTAGTTTTTAAGCACATATAACATTTAAAAACTTGGTGAGCAGAGGGTCTTTTGTCATTTGTAGGATCTCAGTAAGGAGATGGTGGTGGTTGACAGTGCCATAGGTGGCTGTTAAACCTACCAAGACTGCTCTGGTGATGTTTTTTTTTCTGAACCAATTCTCGATATATTGAGTTAGATTTAAAAGCTGACCTGTAGTTGATTGGCAGGAAGAAATCAAGCTTGCTGGTCGATGAGATGCTCTCCAACCAATGGAGAGACACGATTAGGGTTGTACAAAGTAGAATTTCGAATCCTTGAGATTTGAATCGCCAGAGAAACGAATCTCAAAACGCATTTTTTATCGGATAATTGGATTCGAAAAAACTCTTTGAAAGGGCTGCCAAAGCGTAAAGAGAGGTACCGTACACATTACGCAATTTGAAGCAACCTAACTGTCTAGTCGCATTTCATTGACAGTGCATTGCACTCAAACAAGCGGGCACGCACTCAAGAAGTGACAGTTGTCTAACTTAAGTCAGGATTGTGTTTTTTTAATTTTTGCAATAAAACTGTGTTGTCACAATGTATTGTCACAGTTTGCCATGAGTTATGCTAGAATAGTATTCGAAATTCTAGATTCGAATTGTCTATTCTAGAATTATTCTAGAATACTGTATTATTCTACTTTGTACAACCCTAGACACGATTTAGTTGAAGCCTTTTCATCAGTTTGAATGAGTGGATCGCAAGTGATATTGGGCAATAACTCTCTGCAAGTGCAAGGTCTTTGCTGGGCTTCAGTAAGGCAATTACTCTCCATCTCAACCATATTTTAAGTATCCTCATCAGAGCCATAGTTATTCAAAAGCTGAAGCAACCAATTAAAGGCTTTGGGACCAAAATATTTCAATTCTTCTGTTAGTATATTATTCAACCCAGTTGCTTTCCTGCTCTTGAGAATAATGATGCAACATTTCATTTCCTGAAGAAAAAAGCTCGATAAAGTGAGGATCGAAGTTATTGCTTTTAGATTAGGCTTCAGCTGTTTCACAGATTGCAATGTTTTGCCATTCAAAATCAACTGGTGTGCAATTTTGTGGGCAGTAATAATGCAATGTTAATGAGTCGACTTTGTGGTAACGTTATTCAGCTTTCCAATAAGATTGTATGCTTTATGAATGTTTCTAGCCATATCCATGCTTTCTACAGTGGTTTGCCAAGTGAACTGACAATGTTTTGATATGCATTAATAACCTCTTTTTCTGCAGCAATTCTGAATTGTTTTAGAACCAAAAGGATCACTTTCGTACAAATGCTTGTACATGGAAAACATTTGATAAGCAGTTGGCCTTAGGCGTGGAATGTAATTTGTGTAGCATAGCCTACTTAAGAATTTTTCTGACGATTTCCAAGAACTGATCATAGTTGTCCGGTATTGACAGATTAGTTCAAGCTCTTGCAAAATATGTTCAAGTTCAAGCGAGAATCCTTCCCAGTTAGCTTTCTTAAGATTAAAGCGACGACAATTCAATACTGTTGCAGTGGAGACAGTAGAAGTTACCGTGATTCCAGTAGGGCAATGTTGGCTAAGCTCAGTTGGAATAGGTTCGAGAGCCAGATTTTTACTGAGTGAAGCAATGCTGTAACTCACAAAAGCAATACCGGGATTATATCCCCATTTTTAATTTTCCCTGTTGAGAGATTTTGGGAGCTTTGCATTGTGCATAAGACTGAGCTGGCTAGCTGACTAATACATCTAGAATACAAATTAAGTAAGAGAAATGGCCAGCTTATTGGCACCAGTGTTCCTTCTGACTTTTCGGCAAATCAACCACTGCCTATATTTTCTTAAAACTGTGCCCAAAGCACTAAAAGAATATTTGTGTGCTTTAAATATTGTACCATTTCAGAATTCAAGAATACCAAATGTCACATTTCTACAAATTTGTTGAATTTTCTAAAACTATATTTATTATATTGCCAAACATTATTCAAAGTGACTTGGCGAATGGAACATTCGCAGTATTTTTTTTTTCCTCGCGAATGGATACATTGCCTTTTTCATACATTTGGTTTAAATACGACATTTTGTCGTTAAGTTGGTGCAAGCTGCGTAGTGTAATGGTTACAGAGCCTAGCTACTAACCATCGCACCCGGTTTCGACTCACGCCGGAGGTGCAAATGCGTAGAATGGAAGAATATGCAGAGTACACGGATAAGGGGAGAATATATGTGTTTCATTCATTTTTTTGCTTAAAAACTTTGCATTAAAATTAGGGTTAGGGCAGTGATGCCAGTCTGAGGGATAGCAATTCCCTGCAGCAGCTATTCATAGCGCCTGATCCATTCGTGAGGAAAAATAAATACTGCGAGTGTTCCATTCGCCAAGTCACTTCCAACATTATTTGCCCTTGTCCTGTTGTTTCAACAAATCGCTGGTTTGCTAAATAAAACGGCTTGGTTTGTACACTGATTGGCACCATTATCAATAGAATGGAAAACTTTTACTGCTTAGCATCATGCAGCATATCTACTAATTTGAACTAAGGATTGTTGCAGTATACAGTTACTGAGAAGCTTACTCTCACATACAAGAAAATGCATAGAGCCTATACAGTAGAAGCAACTTTTGCACATGATGTAACTTGTTTTTTTTTTAATTTGATGCAAAAATTTATGGTTAGATGATGACTAATTATGGTGCTGAACAAGTACCATCAGCTTATCACAATCCATTTCTGATTTCAAGAGTTTAAACACACAAGAAAGTAGGCTACAAAGTCAGAAGTGTCATATGACAAAAAGCAAACTTTGTTGAACAACAGTAGTCTCAGCCATCTGGCCATGTGATGTGCCATTAGAGCATTAGACTACTGAGTGACGGTACCACTAATTGATAGCCCAACTCTCAGACCTAGAATCACACCTTGAAGTAAGCTAAGATAGTAGGACCCATATCCTAATAAATTAAAGCATTGACTAGTTTACCTAAAGAGGACTTTTTTGTTTTGATCTCAGATCTAATAATAACCAGATTGCACTTGCAGTGTTCTCAATCTTTGTTCTCATGGCTCAGATCTTAGATTTGCCAGTAACAATTGTACTGCTACAGTAACACTAACAGCGCTACTCTGCACTCCCCACTAAATACCAAATTAGTCTCTAGAGGCTGGTCTATTGGTTGCCAGTGATTTCGTCACAAAGTGATTTTGTCACAGTGATTTTGTTGCAAAGTCTGAAGTGATTACGTGACAGATGGCATTCTGAAGGCAGAAAAGGCCTACCTGTCAACAGTATTCGATATTGTGCTATTGCATTATTAAAATTGTAGCATTGGCTGAGAAAAGCAGTCATTAATTAAACTATTCTACTAGCAGCTGTCTTGCCCTAAACCTCACTTTGTGGCGAAATCACTATGATGAAATCACTTTGTGACAAGATCACTGGTAATGAGGCTATTAGGCTAGTAACTGCCAAATTTGTGTAGAGCTATAAGTGAGGAGTCATTATATACCTGTTATGATGAAAGTAGATCCTGAGATTGCAACAAAAACTGGCAAATTAAGCTTGGTCCTATTCTGCAGGCTATTTGACTTGTAACCAATTTCTGATTTATTAGGGATCTGGGATGTGCTGATTAATTGGCATAGGCAAGTATCAGCAATTTTTTGGGAATCGGTTTTGGTAAAATTAAATCATATCTACCAATAATTCAAACATGACAACCTTGTTAATTTTTTCTGATCAGATTGCTTTGTATTTCCTTTTTTTCCAGCCAGAAACAATTTTCTGTTTATGAAAGCGTCGACACATGATGACATAAGTGGAGAGAAAAAATACAAAGCGTCAAAGAAACAAAGTAAGTTCTACCTATGTAATCATTATCTGAATACGCTGATTTTTATCAGCAAATCAGTGTTTTTACTAGGCAAAGTACGGTACTTTGTACTGATTTTTGAATTTTTCGATGTTTATTACAGTAGCCTACAAGAAACCGCCAATTTTTCGGGCGCATGCTGACTCACTAAAACCGTAGAGGAAATATTGGGTTTTACTACGTTGTGAGTGCATTGCTTGTTGCTTTGCTTACAAGCATTGCACAACACACTGAGGTAGCCTATAGTTTTAGCTTGATTGTGATTTCAGTCAGTCAGTGTTGATTTCAGTCAGTCAGTCAGTCAGTCAGTCAGTGTTGATTTCAGTCAGTTCAGTCAGTCAGTGTTCAGTCAGTCAAAACACCAGCTTGTTGTTTGCGAAGTGTCGCTTCTAATCAAAATGATCTGCTGAAAATAACTTTGTCCAGCATAGAACTTAAATCAAAGCATCAGCTTTGGCAAAAATTTTGAAATTGGTACGGTACCTACCGGGACATTCCTACACTGTACAATTTATTGCATGCTGTACTGGTAGCCTAACCATTATGCTACTGAAGAATACGCGATGCTAATAATGATTGCTGACACAATAGGCCACACAGCACAAAACAACCAGACAATTGCAATGTAGTGTACACTGAACTGGGACAGTAAGCTAACCTTTCAGATCTGTCAGACTGTATCCTTGTGCTTTATCTAATACAGTTGCCAACCGAAGAGATATAGTGTTACTCCTACAATGCTTAGCTAGGCCTCTAACACAGAACCACTTCTCTGAACTCGTTAAGCTGTGTCCTAACGGCTGAAGCCTGACTGCTAACGCGACCCAGGCACCCAGAGCCTCACCGATTTTATCAAAGAGTAAAATTGACGTAAATGTTAAAACGTCTAACGCCAGCACATTTTTTATTACATCACAATACAGTAAAATCGCGTTTTCAGATAGTTTTGAAGAAAAAGGTGCATAATTTCAGATTATTAGTCCGTGCTTGCTAACCATTAATTGAGCAAACCAAAAATCCTTTATTCATTTACAATGCAGCAACAGGATTTGGCCTCTTTTTCCAGAGAAAGATTTATTTCACCATTTCAAAATTGACATAAAAAACAAACAAAAAAAAAAGCAAAAATAAATACATTGAAGCAAACACAATAAAACCATATAGACTCTTTATTAGTAGACTGGAAATCGACATTTTTTTTCTTTTGTTTCTGGTCATCATGGTTCATTTGTTCTAAACTATGTAGATCAGAGGTGGAGTCCTTGAGGACGTCCTTGGCCTTGAGGGCGTCCTCAAAGACATATTTTAAAGTGCTTGGCCTTGGCCTCAACGGTCAAGTCCTTGGCCTCAAAGCCTCAAGTCCTGGAAAATTGCCCTGTTCTCGGCTCGAAGACAGCACAATTTTTTGAATTATTAAAATTTAGAAGATCGCCTGAAAAATTCTTTTGAACACCTTTTTTTTTAATTTGCCAGAAAAATTTGTTTAAAGACCTTTTTTTTTATTGGGAGATCACCTGAAACATTTCTTTGAAGACTTTTTTTTTTCTTGCGTCTTTGCGTCTGTCCTTGGCCTTGGCCTTGAACCATTTGCGTCTGTGTCCTCGGTCTTTGCATCTTTGCGTAGACTTTGCGTCTTTGTCCTCGGTCATTGGCCTTGGCCTTGAACATTTCTGTCCTTGGCCTCGAGAGGGTCTGTCCTAGAAAAGACTGTTCTTGGCCTTGGCTTCGGAATTTTTTTTGTACCCTAGGCTTTGGCCTCGAGCTTTATGTCCTCGACTCCATCTCTGATGTTGATTCGTCCAAGCAGCGTGACTTTTTTTACAGTTCTTTCGTTCTATGAAAATATCCAAACAAATCAGTCGAATACGCGTGACCGCAAAATACCTTTGAACATGAGTAAACTTTTTTTCCTCAAAGCTCCTCTCTTTTTCTCTGCGCGTCAGTTTCTAGCCTATGACAAAGTGATCGGACAGGAGCACCGAAGAACCGCTTCATTGGTTATCGAGTCAAGGTGCTCCTGGTCTTTCAGCAGCAAATTAATGCTTGTACATTAATAAGCCATTATCAGATATTTCTTAGAACGAGAGAGTGAAGATTTTAGATTCAGTTACGTTTAACTATTTTTTTTTTCGTTTTAAACGCATAGCCTACACTTTAAAGGTTTTAAATTTTTTGTTAATACCAGCCCATAATTTGGCACTTCAAAATGCGAATAAATTTTGGCTAAATTTTTTCATTGACTTGGGGTAAAAACAATCACGTGATTGTTTTTGCCTAATGTTGAGTGAGTGAATAACATCAAGTTTTGGTAAATGATTTAGTAAAATTTTTGGGCGATTGTTGATGTTGAAGCTCATGCATAAACTTAGCTAATTCTTATTCATGAATATTAATAAGGTTCAATAAATCAAGAGCACAATATAATTCATATTCAGAAGTGCAAATATCACTAGACCATAATTATTATCCTTATACTTTTATTTCAACTTCTGAAAAAGACCAGATAATTTTGACGTTTGTAAAATTTGGTGATTGCTATGTGTTGACCTGTTCAAGATATCATCATCACCAATATAAGTTTCCAAATAATTCACAGTTAATACCCGTTTAACTTGCTAATTATTAACATATGTACTAAAATCAAATTCGATCTGTGTTGCAGGGTCTGTTTTCATGATCATAAATCTTGTTTTAGAATAGTCCAAGGATAATTTATTTTTACGTAACCAAACATCAATGCTTAGAATTTGTTCATTAACTTTTTTTTCTAATTCTTTAAAATTTTTGTCCGATAGCATCAGTAGAGTATTAGTTACAAACAAGGTAGCATTAAAATTAGAAGCCAAAGGTAGATCAGTGACATATAGCAGAAACAATTGCGAGCCTAAGCAAGATCCTTTAGGTACCCTGCGTACCATTTTAATTATACTTGATTTAGAATTCGAAATTTTTGTGCATTGATATCGATTATTTAAACAGCTTTTGGTCTAACTGTAAGTTACACCACGAACATCAAAAAAGTTCTACTGTTTATGAATAGCTAGAGTGATTAGCGGTGTCAAATGCTTTGGATAAATCTAAAAACACACAACATGTATACAAGTCATTGGCAATGTTTTTAATAATTGCATCATAAATGCTGCTAACTGCTAAAGTCATTGAAGAATGTTGATGAAAACCAAGTTGACGGTTACTCAACAGTTTGTGTTTATTTTAAGTGATTTAAGAACTGTTTGTAAATTAATTTTTCAAGCAGTTTGTCAAACTGCTAATAGTGAAATAGGTTGATAGTTTGTCACTTTTGTGATATCTCCTGTTTTGAATATTGGTAGCCTAGCATTTTAGCAATGTTAAGATAATTTGTGAAAACTCCCTGTATGAAGCAGTTGTTAAAAAGAGTGCACAAAACTGGAGCGATGTTCTTTCTACTAGTCTTAATAAACTTTTCGTTGATGTCTAAAGTTCTAGATGCCTTTTTATTTTCAAGAGCATCAATTGCACTAACAATTTCAATTTGGGTACAAGCAATTAAGAAAAATGCATTTTGAATACTACGCGTAGTTTTTATCTGGAACTGCTTACAAACCCGGCTTTTGAATACTACTTTTGAATTTTGAATACTACGTTTACTGGTGAGAAAATGAAGATACCCTTGCTAATCCAATTGCTAATGTAGTAAATAATGTATTGTTTCATTATTTGTGACGTCATTATGTAGTTTCACTTTGGCTTTTGTGGTTAGCATTTGCGAGATTCAGTAGAAAAGTGGTTGGTTATAGAACGGCAGTAAATTGATTGAAAGTAAAGAGTTGGTTTGATGAATAATGTGGCAGATAAAAAGAGAAAACGCTACAAATGGCGAGCACGCCAGGACACTTGGTAAGAGAGTGACAGTATCCACGATGTCACCTTCACCATCTGAAGTCAACAAGATAGGCCTAATGGGCCAGCAGACTAGGCTACGCGAGCTTAGTAAACCTACCGGATTCAATTCCAAGTCGGAAGTCAAGCTAGAAACCTTTTTTCCTGGAAAATCGGTAGAGACGTGGGACCAGTATAGAAAGCATTTTGAAAATGTTGCTGAAGTAAATGGGTGGGACACTTGCACTCGAGGTATGCAGTTGGCCGCCAGACTTCGAGGTGAGGCAATTAAAGTACAGACCAATTTGCCCTTGGAAGAACAGTTTGATTATGCGTCGTTGGTGGAAGCTTTGAATAGGCGTTATAAACGCGAAAATTCTTTGCAAGCACGAAATCTGTTTCATGCGGCTAAGAAAACCCGGCCCGAATCCGACTTTGAGTTTTCCTATCGATTACGAAGGCTTGCTCGTGAAGCTTATCCTAAGCTGCCCACCGAATACCTCGAAGATCTGTTGGTGCAACGGTTTGTCGAAGGCTTGGATGACATTTCTGTACAAAGACATTTAGTGATGAGTACTCCACAAACAATGCAAGAAGCTGTAGACGTAGCTGAAAAGTTGCGTTCTTGCGACGCCCTCGAAGATCGCGGCAAACCAAAGCCGGTTTTTGAGGAACCTGGCTCATCACGTATTTCTAACGAAGAAGTTCTACGGGCAATCAAATACCTTCGCTTAGAACTTAAATCTGGAGAAAAACCGGATCGATATACGTCTTCATTCCCGATGCCGATTAGGCGTGGTGCGTGCTATCGTTGCGGAGAAAATGGACATATTTCACGGGAGTGCACTTCCCGAAGTTTTGGAATAAATAAATCTCGTGAAGAACAGTCAAACTAGTTCCGACTGGTGCCAATTCGGCCTACGCATCAGTCGGAGAATTACATCAGGACTTGGAGGCCAATGGTTTTGACGAACGATGGTATGTCAGTTGTAAAGTGTACGATAACGATGTTAATTTGTTATTGGATAGTGGAGCTAGTGTATGCTTTCTTGATTATGATGTATATTTAGCTATTGCCAGTGTTAAGCGACCTAAACTTGACGAAACTTTTTGTGATGTTAGCATGGTAAATGGGGAAAAAATTCGATGTGCAGGTCGATGTGAGATGCGGTTCAATTTTAATGGGGTTGAGGTATCACATAATGTTTTGGTGGGCCACTTGGCGGGGTGTGAAGGCCTTTTAGGTATTGACTTTCTAAGCAGGTACGGATGCAACTTGGACTGTTCACGCGGTTTTCTCGAGATAAAACAAAAGTTGGTGACTCTTTCTCATCGACCATTGTTCGAAGAAGTTGCAGTTCGAAACCCTGAGATGCTGCCCGAACATTTACAGATTTTACTAGACGATATGAAGGACTTGACGGAGGAGCAGCAACAACAGGTACGTGGTGTTTTGCTTGAGTATGCTGACGTGTTTGTTGGTGATGATGGTGTGCTAGGCCGAACGTCAATGGCTCGTCATAGTATTGATACTGGAGACACTCTTCCTGTCAAGCAATCTCCGCGTCGTATGCCTCCTGCAAAGCGGCTAATTGCGGCTGACGAAGTGGATAAAATGTTAAGACAGGGAATCATCGAACCTAGTAATAGTCCCTGGTCTTCGCCTATTGTTTTAGTGGACAAAAAAGATGGTACATACAGATTCTGCGTTGATTTTCGCAAATTAAATGAAGCTACTAGGAAAGATGCTTATCCTCTTCCTAGGACGGATGACTTGCTAGACGAACTCGGGGGAAATAAGTGGTTTTCCACACTG
The DNA here is from genome assembly GCA_963965965.1 of Trididemnum nubilum. Classification (NCBI taxonomy): domain Eukaryota; kingdom Metazoa; phylum Chordata; class Ascidiacea; order Aplousobranchia; family Didemnidae; genus Trididemnum; species Trididemnum nubilum. The sequence continues at coordinate 43,875,592 of OZ014470.1, forward strand.
GATTTAGCGAGTGGTTATTGGCAAGTAGAAATGGATCCGATTGATAAAGAGAAGACTGCGTTCACATTGCAAGGAAAAGGATTGTTTCACTTTAACGTAATGTGCTTCGGCTTGACAAATGCACCTGCAACTTTTGAGCGTCTCATGGAAAAAGTGTTACTGGGCCTTTTGTGGAAAGTTTGTGTAGTGTATCTTGACGACATTATTTGCTATGGCAACAGCTTTGATTCAGCGTTAATTAATCTTAAGGCAATCTTTCAACGATTGCGTGAGGCTGGTCTTCGACTAAAACCCAAAAAGTGCAAACTTTTACACCAATCTGTCAGATTTCTTGGGCATGTCGTTTCTGCACAGGGTGTGACCCCTGACCCCGACAAGATACAAGCTGTTCGAGATTGGTCTGTTCCTCAAACAGTGAAAGAAGTTCGTGGCTTCGTGGGGTTTACGTCATACTACAGGAAGTTCATAAACAACTTTGCCCTAATAATGCACCCGATTACTGAACTCACTGGAAAAAAGAAGAAGTTTGTTTGGACCTCCGAGCGCCAGCTCGCATTCGAAAAGATTAAGTTCCTACTAACTTCACCTCCTCTGTTAGTATATCCTCAGGATGATTCCTGTTTCATCCTTGATACAGACGCAAGTTCACATGGATTGGGTGGAGTTCTTTCACAGGTCCAGGGCGGAGAGGAGCGAGTAATTGCTTACGCTAGCAGAGTGCTTTCTAAGGCCCAAAGCCGGTATTGCACCACATATCGGGAGTTGTTGGCATTAGTAGTTTTCTTCAAGCATTTCCGGCAGTATCTATGGGGTAGACATTTCAAAGTGAGGACTGACCATGCTGCTCTCAAATGGCTTTTAACTTTCCATGAACCGGAAGGAATGTTGGCTAGATGGCTGTCCGTGATCGCAACGTACGACTTTGAAGTGGAACATAGAAAAGGTGTGAATCATTCTAATGCTGATGGACTGTCAAGACTGCGTTGCAAAAGTTTCAATTGCCCAAGTTGCGATGAATTTAGTGGTATAGACAATAAGGATGATGTGTGTCAAGACAAACCTGAAAAAGTAACTCAAGTGAATGCATTGACTGGTTGTCCTAGCAATACCGATAATGGACCGACTAACTGGATGGATACTTGGGGTCCAGACCAATTGAGACGTTGGTAGAACGAAGATCCCGCTATTTGCACACTGCTACAAATGAAAGCATTCAGCCAATACAAACCAGCCGATTTGAGTCGGTACAATGTAAATGCGACCTGCCAAAGGTTAATCAACGATTGGGATTTATTGGATATCGATGATGGAATACTATACCGACAATGGGTTGTTGAAGACGAGCATTCTCCTTTATGGCTGATTGTTGCCCCAGAAGCATTACGTAGAACCCTGTTTTATCATTTGCATGAAGCCAGAATTGCCGGTCACTTGGGTACCACCCGAACACTTAAAGAAATGCGCCGACGCTTTTATTGGCCTGGTCTCGAAAGAGACGTGAGAAATTGGTGCAGATGGTGCCTTACTTGTGCCAAGCGCAAACCACCTCATGGTAAAAAGAAGGGGTACTTGAAACAAACGTTTGCTAATGCCCCAATGGAACGAGTGGCAATGGATATTGTGGGTCCACTTCCTCGCACAGCCAATGGAAATGAATACATATTAGTCGTTTGTGATTATTTTACCAAATGGGTAGAGTGCTATGCTCTTCCGGACCATCAAGCTCAGACGCTTGCAGATGCTGTGGTAAGCAATTTTGTTTCTCGGTTTGGGGTACCCTCCGTAATCCATTCGGACCAGGGTCGCGAGTTTGAGTCACGTTTATTTGAAGAAGTGTGCCAACTGTTGGGAATCGAGAAAACTAGAACAACGCCATACCATCCTCAGTCTGACGGTTTGGTTGAGCGATTCAATCGCACTCTCCAGCAGATGTTAAGCGCTTTTGTTAATAAAGAAAGAGATGACTGGGATGAACACTTGCCTTATGTGACGATGGCTTACAGAGCAACTGTTCATGAGTCGACAAAGTTTAGCCCCAATCGTTTGATGCTGGGTCGCGAGACAAATTTGCCCTTAGACTTAATGGTTGGTCCACCCCCAAATTCTAAAAAGAATGCTTGCTATGGAGAGTATGTGGAGTGGCTTAAAAAGACGATGGAAAATTCTTGCTTGGAAGCACAAAATTTCATGAAACGAGCAGCGTTACGTCAGAAAAGAAATTATGACAAAACGGTCGTTCCGTATAACTTTCAAAGAGGAGACTGGGTGTGGTATTTCTATCCTCCTAAAGCAAAACAAAAATTAGGTCAAGGATGGACGGGGTCGTTTTTGGTTGTTGGAAGTCTCAATAACCTTCTATATCGGATACAACGGACTTCAAGTGAAGGGGTGAAAGTAGTACATGTGGACAATTTGAGAAAATTTGAAGCAAAAACTATGCCTTCCAGCTGGTTAGAAACGTCGTCGTCCCTTCCGCCGTCAACGGATGGAGATCAACACAGCGACCACTTTGCAACGAGCAAAGAAGTCGACAGTAGAGGTAAGTCGGAGGAGGGGGGCTTGTTTATCCCAGGGCAGCAAAATATTTCGACTTTTGGTAGGGTACGACATCGACCTGCGTATCTTAATGATTATTGCTCATAATTTGATCTGTTTTGTGGCTAATCTTGTTATTTGGGGGGGGGAGTGGTGTAGTAAATAATGTATTGTTTCATTATTTGTGACGTCATTATGTAGTTTCACTTTGGCTTTTGTGGTTAGCATTTGCGAGATTCAGTAGAAAAGTGGTTGGTTATAGAACGGCAGTAAATTGATTGAAAGTAAAGAGTTGGTTTGATGAATAATGTGGCAGATAAAAAGAGAAAACGCTACACTAACAACAGTTGGCGCAGGCCCGACGCCACTGGGGGCATTTATGAGCCGTGCCCCCGAAATCACTGCTTGTGCCCCCCAAACGAGAAATGTGCCCCTCCAAGCGAGAGTTGTGCTCCAAAGAAAGTAACAGGCTCGGGGCCCATGTAGTGCAGTGTACTAGTTATCAACCCAGTATTCGCAGGCAAGAACCGTTTTTTCGCAGATTTCGGGATGAAAATCTTTTTCTTTTCTTTTTTTCTTTATCTTCATCCCAGAATTCGTGGAATATTGCGCAAATTTCTAGGTGAAGATTTTTTTATGGTCTTCACTCTCAAATTTGAGGGAAAAAAGTTTTTGTGCATCCCCAAAAATTGTTTATGCCCCCCAGTCACGATACTCTGGCGCCGGGCCTGATTTGGCAATGGTTCACATGAGTGTGTAATCTGCGCTGCCTCCATTCGCCTCTCCAAAGGTGCCGCAAGCACACTATTGGTGAAGCTACCAGTAGGGCTGGTCAGTGGCTTAGCCAGGGGCTGGCCATAGCCCCTAATTGGTCTACCAACCAAAATCCATAAAAAGGATGTACTACGTTTTTCGCACTTCTCAGGCAGTCTTTTGCAGTGATATGGACTCACGCAGAAGTGGTTTAAAGCTACTTTAAAAACATTTGCTTAATAAGAGTGGAGACTAGTATTTTGTCAAAACTAAAGCTTGCAAATCAGTAAAAACTTTGAAAAATTACTGTACAGTAATGGCTAAAAATGATCTGATGCAAAATGTAAGTTAGGCTTCATTAAAACTTTTTAAAAAAATATAGGAATAGTGGGGAGCTATTCCGTATTTAATTGAGCTAATTAGTATTTACCATTGTAATCACTTCTCTCAAATCTAGTTCTATTCGGCTTCGCCCTTTCACCCGAAAAAAAAAATTTTTTTTCTGTAAAATGCCGACAAATTAAGATGAAACTCGGGAGTTTTTATTGCCATGTTTTATGATTAACTGGCTTTATATTTGAAAAACTGATATAGCCCGCCCACAAAGCCCATTCAGGCCATTACGCAGTCAATTAAATCCTGTTTTTTGCACTGTTGATTTCCGTGCCATTTATTTAATAGCGTTAATTTTTCCAAAATAGACGTAAAATTAAATTAATTTTGCAAAAAAAAATTGTAAAATCTGCGAGCTCCTTGCTTCCGCGGCGGCTTTGGGCGTTACCCCCAGACCCCTCATTGCCGATTTGTAACTACGTGCCTGACTAGTGGAGATGTCGCTTATTTTTCAAACGAGCCCCTTTGCCCAAAAAGCAAACGCCGTAAGGACTAGGGGTTTCGCTGAATGACAACCTGGGAGTCCCTAAGCGCTTTCCTGCCGGCCAGGCCTTCTTTAGCAATATAACTGGGGTGGGGGCTTTTTCCCCCATAGGTGAACTTTTTTGCCTCCCAGTAACGTGTTTTTTAATTCTAAAAAATGAACATCGAACGTATTTGCTTAAATTTTTGGCAAAAATTACATCAAAATACGGTGAATACTTTTGTGGTCCTCACCACTGGCGCATCCAGGAGGGGGAGAGCTAAGGTGGCTTCGGCCCTCCTTAGCCAAGTCACTTAGAAAATTTAGCCTAAAATACAAGCGTTTAAGCGTGTTTTGGACTTGACCAGAAAGTAACAAATGGCTGAGCAATTGAATTCTTTTAAATTGCTTTCGAATTTCAGCAATATTATTTAGTTTTTTCAAATGACTCTAAAAACGTACGAAATGTGACCAAAATAGCGTTAAAATGGCTATTTTTTCTGAAAAATCACAAAAATTGCAGATCTCCATTTGCGATGAATTTGAATAGCGCCAGTTTGTTCAGCACGCCGCCTGTATAAAAGATTTTTTCTAACAAAAGTATTTTAACATTTGGTTCAAGCCCCCCTCAGTAAAATTTTGGTTGGGCGCCTGGTCCTCACCTAAATTTCAGCCAGTTTTAGCATCAAAGCTAACCAGAAACCGTTTTTTAGTTTGCTGCCGGGCTTTTCTCAAAAAGTCACGTGAATGCGGTCCGTTCCTCTAAAATGTGGGTACCCCTGATTTAGCGGAATCTTGTTGATTGCTACTTTACCACGACGAAATTGCCCTTTCCACTATAAAAATTTCTTTAACAATGGTCTGCATCCCGACGAGGTTCCACTTGTAAAGATGGAACCATTAACGTCGTTCACGTAATTTTCAATACGGGTAGGGTCCTTGACTCACCATGATTTTTTGCAGTTTAATCTAACTGTGGAAAGGTTTTATATCAAAGTTGGCTGTCTGGGTTATACCGTTACAGCTGATGGGCACAACCAACCCGGGTTTAAAGTTTCCATCTTTTTTGATTAAACAATATATTTCCTCTGGCCCTACAATTAGACCTTTTTAGCATGAAACCCTATTAAGAGAAACCCTATTAGGTTAAGGAGACACGCGAAGTTTTCATCGTGTTAAGGTGATAGTTTATGGAAAGGTAAGCTTATGAATGTAAATTATAATTGGAACGACAGACGCTCGCGTAGCGTGTTCCTTTGTTTTTACTCGGCTATTTTCCAACTAATGAGTGCAAAATTTCAGACTTTTGCTTATAACTCGAGAACGGTTGGGTCTAACTACATCAAATTTTGACAGTACTTCGAGATTAATAAGTTGTATGTTTGTACCAAATTTCGAGGCAATTGGTCACGTGACTTGGGTTTTAGAACCCGAAAACCGGGCCGCAAGTTTGGCGTAAAAAGTGGTCTCAGTCAAAAACGGCTTAAGTAGGGCAAAAAATATTTCGTATGGTTGTATGTCTAAAGATACCCTTTCATCCCAACCAACCAACTTTTGGCCGCGATGAGGTAGATTTCTTTTTTTTTTCGTTTTTTTCCGTTTGTTTCTTCCTAATTTTTGTACGCTCTTCTTCTCCTAAACCACAGAACATCGAAATTTAATTTTTGTGTAAAGTTATTGAGCTGCAAACGCAATTTTTTCTCCCGAAATTTTTTTGGGCAACTCCACCGGGAACCCCCCAAAAGTCCATTTTTTGATTGGCTCAAGCTAGAGTTCTAGTTCTTTTTGATATCAGTAGATATTCAACAGACAAATATTTTGACATAGTTTGGGAGTGCCACCCCCCCGGAGACCCCCCAAAAATTCATTTTTTGAATGGCTCAACTTAGGGGCCCAGCTTGTTTTGATATCAAGAAATATTTAACAGACAAATATTTTGACATAGTTTGGGAGTGCCACACCCCCGGAGACCCCCCACATGGGCCCCCCAAAAATCCATTTTTTGAACAGCTCAACTTAGGGTGCCAGTCTGTTATGATATCAGTAGATATTTAACAGACAAATATTTTGACATAGTTTGGGGGTGCCACCCCCCCCCCGGGGACCCCCCCAAATAGACCCCCCAAAAAATAAAATGTTTGAATGGCTCAACGTAGGGTGCCAATTAGTTTTGGTATCAAGAAATATTTAACAGACAAATATTTTGACATAGTTTGGGGGTGCACATCCCCTGAGGACCCCCCAAAAATCAATTTTTGAACGGCTCAGGCTAGGGTGCCAGTGTTTTATGATATCAGTCGATATTTAACAAACAAATATTTTGACGTAGTTTGGGAATGCCATCCCCCCGGGGACCCCCGCCAAAAATTAATTTTTTCTACGGCTCAACTTAGGGTGCCAGTTAGTTTTGATATAAGCAAATATTTAACTAAAAAATATTTTGACATAGTTTGGGGACTCCCCAAAATCAATTTTTTCTATGGCTCAACTTAGGGTGCCAGTCTGTAATGATATCAGGGGGTAATTAACTGACAAATATTTTGAATCTACTTTTCTTAAGGTTCCATAATCAGATATGTTTGAATAATTGCTGATTTTACAGTAGACAAAAAGTACTTTTGAGCGTCACAGCATTAGCTTTGCGTCGGTCGTTCACTGGGTTTGCTGGCAAACTCCCATCAAGTGCTTTAATGACATTGTCGATTTATTTCGAAGTTGCGTTGATCGTTAACCACACCAATGAATTTAAAAAAGAAAAGTTTTATTGATTTAAAGCAACTGTACACGAAAGTGACACTCAAAAAAATTACCAATACTTATTTTTTTGACTAGAAACAAAGCTGTCGATTACATATAGCATTTTTGTAATTATTAAAAGCATAGGTGAGCACAAGTCCGTTAATCGTTAATAACTATTAACGGTTATTAACGTTAATAGCTAACTTTTTCATTAACTCGTTAATCCGTTAAAAAGTTTTTTCATGTTAACAGACTAAATTAACTTCCGTTAAGTTCTGTTATCGGACTAAAGTAACTTCCGTTAAGTTCTGTTAACTTCCGTTAACGTTTTTATCGTTAATATCTTGCACCATTCATTCATCGGACCGGTACAAACCGGTTTGCACTGGTAACACTTGTTGCGTATTAGCACGAGTTTCATAGAAGAAAGCAAAGAAAGGAGTTTTTTTTTGAGGCAAATAATAGCTTGCAGCCTCATAGGTCTATTACTTATCGTTGTTCACAATTTCCAAAGAGTTTCCGATTGCAGCTTCGTTGTGCATTTGAACTTATTTTTATCTTTGCACAAAAAGACCACCATAGCGATAAGCATTTCCTTACAATCAGCTCAACAGCGTCAATACGTGTCCTAGAAGCGAGTAAATAAAAAGAAATGTAAATTAAACGCAAAATGTTAACGGATTAACGGACTTTATTAACTTCCGTTAATTAAAGCTGCAAATAACGGATTAACGTTAACGAATGTGTGAAATTTGTTAACGGACTAGTGGTTAACGAAGCTAAAGTTTTGCATTAACTTGCCCACCTATGATTAAAAGTATACAAAAGGGCTCCAAAACCAAATGCTTTTGTGAATCCGCTTGAATACAAAAACTTGGCATGATTGAATACAGCATCTGAAAAGAAATTTCATTCCCAAAAATTGATCCATTTTAAGTTTCAAGAGAGGAATATAGTGGCTTGAAGCTGCTCATTAACCAACAATCTTATTTTCAAGACAAATGAAAATAATGTCACTTCTTGGATGATTCTTACAAAAAAAGATCAAAAATACAGGCCATCGTACCATGATTTTAAACACACAGTAAATTTGACCTAATTTATGATTGCTTTTTTCGTCTCATATGCAACGAAATTAAAAACTCTAAAACAAACATTAGTAATACTTACAATGCATATTTCAAACAAGTTACAATAAAAACGTGGTAAAAAAGCATAGATTTACCAAAATTCTTACAATAATAACGAGTCAGGAGACATGTAAAATGTTACATATGAGTCAAACTTTTTGGCAACAGTTGTAAGTATCAGAGGGTCTAAAAAGGCAGATGTCTGAAGACTAACCCCTAAGAAATGTTGCATAAGCATCAGGGGAAAGGAATTATTTTAAAATTTAATCAGTAGGTTTCAGCAATACAGTTATACCACACCTAACGCTACGCCATACTTACTGCAACAATTGTATAGATTTTTTTACTTTCCGAAAAAATTTCAAGACTAACGTTAATCGCAAATAAGTTCTGTAAAACTTAAAAGGCACAACAACACACTCATTATACGTAAAAGGATCAACAAAGTATCAATGCACGCGAAAATACTCACCACTTCGAAATAATAAAAATGTAGTAATAGCATCAAATGGTATAGCAGCAATAGGGAACGCACAAAACACACTAATACTTATATTTTTTTCTAAAATTTTGCAAATTTATTTAGAGGCACAATAATCTGCAATAAAAATTCATGTAACGATAAAAAGCAACGCTTCTCCCACTGAACTCTACGCGGCAATAAGTCTTGCTATGACTGTCTCAGAAACTGCTTTAGTCTCGGCAGTTTCAACGGGAACTGCAGTTAGATTCTGACTGACGTCATAAAGATCTTCGTCAAACAACCGATAAGGTTACTTTATAAGTAACGTCATTGTCCGAGGACTCTGACGTAATATCGATGACGAAAGTATCTTCATTGCTGTAGTGGCGTACTATGTTGTCATCGAGGTTCACCAATATTCTACAAGATAAAAAAAATTAATTTAAACGCGTTACTGTACACTGTCCTTATCCACAAAATTATATCCAAAGAATACTTTTAACATATTCTATCTTATTGAGAGACGTTTCGGTATCAATCCACTAAATAATGAAAAACAAAGGCAACAGCTAGGAGTTTAAGGATACGCAAGCAGTGAATATCAGAAACAAAAATTAGCAGTAAACGTAAGAAACAAAATTAACACCTAAATTGTTTCTTATACTCACAGCTTGCATATCGTTAAACTTCTAACTGTTGCCGTATCTATCCATTATTTTGCGGATTGATAATGGTTAGAGATACTAGCCGAAACGTTTCTCAATAAAACAGAATATATTGAAAATATTTTTGGCGGTAAGTTTTTGTGCAGTGTCCATTTTTCCTTTTTTGTTACAAAGATTCTATGCTGCTAATTGCACCTATTCGAATAGCCTATACAAGTATACATATCGGACTTAACAATAGTTTTCCAATCGTCTTTGAAACAAAAATTAAGAGATTTTTTTACGGTTACAGAATGTCCAATCACTTAATCACACTTTGCTACATAACTTTTTATGATTTGAGTATTGAGCAGCTTTCCTTTATCAAATTCCGGACTCCCTTCTTAGCTAAGAAATACACTAAGAAATACTGTACACAAGTTTGAAATCTGAGAAGAAATATGTTTGGAGTAACTTTAAACAAAGCGATCCACACAACTCACCCTTTTTTGGATTTCTTTAAAAGTTTAGTCATTTTTTCGGCAGGAAGATTATATTTTTCTTGCAACTACAAAGTAAAAACATTGATTTTAGAGTTGAGCTCCTTTTTTGTGGTCTACGTGTCGCAAGTTACAAACTTTGACAACATAAAAATAAGCTAGATTCATAGATCCAATCGCAGTCAAATGAAATTTGTAAAAAATGCAAGAAGTTGTTAATTTGCTTTAAACCAATCCCATATTATGCGGAAAATCTGTATCGCTATTCGTTCCTAAACTTCTTTGTAGCAGCAGTTCAGAATTTGTAAAGTTATTGATGCTCTTCGATCCTGACTAGTATCATCTATGCTTGAAACACGAAAAAAAGCAGCAAAAACGAGGACAACTTACAGCTTCTTTTAAGCCTTGTAACGTTGGTTCTTTCAACATGACACCGTCAAAAACTTCGTCCTGCTCTTTTCGAATGTAAAGCAACACCTTCTTGCTAATTTCTGGCTCCCAAAGTCGCGGCAACTACATAATAACAACAAAAATATAAAAATTGTAAATACTGTTGTAAGAGTGATGCCATCTCAAGTCAATCGATTCACACTAGCTCTTCTACAGCGATTAACAAACTAAAGAAAGATACAGCAGCTGAACTTGTTTTTTTTTTTCCTTAATAAAAGCAAAAGATTTAAGTCCGAGAATCTCGATAAAATATGTTTGTTATTAATCTAACCGGAATGCGATGCGCTTCAGCGCATAGTTATTTTACAACATTTCGTAAAAAGATAAATTCGAAAACTTTTGTATGGGTATGCAATAAGCGTTGACGCTTACCTCAAAACTATCAATAATTTGAAATGAGGTAAAAAAAAACAACCCAGACTAAGGTTAGCAATGAAACTCTTCTCCATAGCCAAAACGTTGATATTTCATATTGTACGCGTTATAAAAACCATAAAAAGCGTGTACCTTTGTAGAGGGGAAGTCTCCGTCTTCGGAACTCATCAAGGATTGAGATCGTTTACTGGGCGAACGCAAGGACTCGAAACAGTCGACCTTAACATTAGCGAAAGATGATTCACTAAAGTTTGTTTATACATTCTGTTCAACAAGTATATGTAATGGTAAAGCACAAAACAGCTTAATGCGCATTACATTTTCACATACACACACACAAACACATTTCAAAGAAATTATGTAGAATGGATTGGATAATTACCAGCAGAAACAATGGTAAATTCTACCGACACAAAAATACTTTCATTTACAAATGTTACTACAGTAGGATTTCAAAACGGCAGTGTTCCTTACCTGACCAGAAAGGATTTGTTCTACTTCTGCGCCACTAGTTGGCGTTAGGACACTGCCGAGGGCTCCCCCATCTACTTGCAGACGAGCACTGGGAGAGGATGACGTATGACTTCGAGAGGAACCTAAAAATAAAAGATTTAGTCAGCTTGTCTGCTTCGCAGTAATAACTACGCAAAGATTGGCTAAGTCTTTTTCACTGATCACGCGTGTTTTTACGCGTAAATACAGATTTTAAAAACTGGAAAACTTTTAGTGGTGATCCGAACATTCTATTATATTAACCGATTTATGGTCGAGTGGATAGAGCGTCTGCTACTGAAGCGGTAGACTCGGGTTCAATTCCCGGTCGGGTCAAATCAAAGACCGAAAGATCTCTTCGCTGTTTCCTGGCCAAGGCAACTTAGCGAATAAAATATAATTACAATATTTTGAAACAATTAGAGGTATCGAAATACCGGCAACGTCCACGCAGTTTTTAAAAACTTACATAACAACGGAAGACTTCGGAATAAAAATATATGGGATATTATTGAATACAAAATAAGACTTTTTCAAAACGCATTTAAAAATTTCAGAGCAGAAAATAAATTATAAGTTTAGCACTTAATTTGATGAGAAATATTAGAGCCAAAAAAATATTTGGTTTTAAAGGAGCCGTACGCAGGTCTACATTCTACGCCTAATAGGGTTTTTTTTTAACAAGCCCCATTTTTAGGCACAGTTTTTGATTCCGGTGCTATTTAGTACTAACTCGTGCTAAAAAAAAGTGCAAATTTAGGAAACCAACCGCGTAAATTAACAAATTTACAATTGAACAAAAGAATATCGCTAACATATAAACTCTTCGATTGACAAAGTTCATTTGTAGTTTGGTACTTTTTTGCACGGCTCAGTAATGAGCAGGCACCGGACCCAAGAAGTTGGCTTGAAAAGAGGCCATGTAAAAACGACCTTTTGATTTACAGTTAGTTCTCACCATAAATATCTGGAATGAAGTAAACAGCAGGCCTGCGGTCGGACACGGATAGAAACTGGACAATGTCCATTTTCTTCTGGGCCGCGACGTTTTGACCCCCCACATTGGTTGCGGATTGGGGAGGAGGGGACGGATTTGGGGAACGCATTGAAGGTTTGACATCAACAGGAGAAAGGGGAATTTGAGACTGAGAACCAAGAGTACCTGAAAAATCATTTCTTTTGAATATTCTTTTGACTTTAAAAATTTGAAAAGAACTTTGGTTGCTTATTGAAACTTGGTGAATGGTTGTACACACTACCCACATCGAAATTTAAAACCTACTAAGAGCTTGAAGTTTACTGGATTTTTGTAGAAAATAATAAATTTTTTATAGGTTCTGTTTTTTGGGTTACTCTGCATCTCTTCATATAGTTACCTTTAAGTGCTGTTGCAATCTTCTTTCATAGCAATTTAATATCTCTACTTGTAACAGAAGATTAGACTGGAACTAACAATGTCCTCGGATTCAAATATCAAGAAAATGGATGAAATGAATTCGTTGATGGGTACAAAAAATCCTACTTAATTGCACTTACTTTTTGGTCTATTTTTCTGCTTTTTCCTCAAGGCTTTTCGTTCTTCGTCTCGAATTTTGCGTTCGGCACCCTAAAAGATAAGGGATGCACTTAATGTAAAACTAAGAGCGAAAAAAATCTATAAAAGTCTGATTCATATTTGTAGCTTGAAACATAAAAATATGAGAAACTTTTCTTACCTTGTCGCAAAACACCTTTAACTGGCAAACACCTCTATGAACGGGAGAGCCAGTTCTTCGATTGTCAGTATATGTGTCGATTTGAAGATGTAGCGGCAAACCCTAGGAAATAATAAACGATATACATAATTATTATATATACCCTGAAAGACTCTATCGGTAATTGATTGGTAAATTTAAAGATCTATTTAAAATTAAAACCATCTGCGGGTGAAACTAGCTTTAAAAATGTCGGTTGGGCGTTATTTATAATTACAAAATACCGTTCTGATTGTCCAGCAAACTACTACCAAACAGTGGATATCTCGAAGCAATCAAAATATATGAGAATATTCCATGTACGCAGATAGTGCGAGTAATAGTGGTTGATTCTGGTCAGCTAAACTTATAATTTTTTTTACAAAAGTGTGGTAGTATACTATAATTTTTGAGAAATAGGGGACAGTAAAAACTAATAATAAGCAGGTAATTTTTACTGGAAAGAAACATAGAGACTTGGATTTAAAATAAAAAATTGGCCTATTTAGTTTACAGCGTGACGGAGATTTTGCTGATTTGTCCCTATTCAAAGCGAGACGATTACGCGCGGAGCTGTTATGCACTGCGAATTAGACGTTTGGATGGTTAAGTGAAAAGGCTCGACTTAGCGATATACTGTAAATGAAGTTAAAATTTAAGTTTCGAAAAGGGGTAAGATTGCACTTCAAATTTTACTCAGCAGCAAACTACAAAAACGGCAAAATGAAGGCGCACAATCGTGTTTCGTATTGATCTCTGAACCCACCTTAATTCCTTTTTGAGCGCTGAAATCTGTGCTCAAGCAGTTGCAACTGATGAAGATTTTAGCTACGTCAGCAATGTCCCAGGTAAACGCGATGGCATTGTGGGCGAATTCGTCGATATCACTGATCATACAGCTCTCCTTGTAATCAGCTGAAAAAAAAAACAATAACTTACTCATCAAATCTGTTTTTGGATACATGGAAAAGGAAAGGTCTTGCTGCGTTTCAGCAAAGGAAGTGACTATTTCATCGGAATAGTTGAAGCTAAAGAAAGTGAAATAAAAAATAGCAATATTCATCTGCGCATTTTTCATTTGCTGTTTTAGGAATTAAAATTAAGGTTTGGGTTAGATTTGGAGGTAGTCTTTCAGTAAGGATTTGAGTTTAGATTAGATTTGGGTCAGAATTAATAAAAAACTACATTGAAATTTTTGATAAATTAAAATTCTTCCAAAAATAAACTAAACCAACAGAGAACAGTAAAGTTGGTGCAAGAGGTTGTACCAAAATCAATTAAATAGTCATTATACTGCAGAGAAAAAACAAAAACCCAAAAAAAATTTGGGTTGTCAACTTACCGATATCAATAATTCGTTGCTTCGCTGTATGCTGCCTGGCATGCCAGTACCGCCAGTGACGTAATTGCTCTTCTTCTGGTTTCGAATCGCCAAATACAACTTGTACGACACTCTGGAATGAAAAATACCACTAGAATTATTTATAATTTTAAAAAACGATGATACACAAAGTATCTACAAGACGAAGTAATTTTTTTCGTTATTTTCAAGAGAAATTACTAATTAGTTTCTACTTACAAAAAACTACGAAGCTAATCACTTGTATTAAAATTTATCCAAATTAAAATAATATGACTAAATGTTGTACTGTTTTCATCTAACAATAAACACTCCCAAAAAGTAACAAAACAAGTGCAATTTATAATTTAACTGAGCTCGCAATGCCCACCAAATTATACGGTTATCTATTAAAATAAAATAATTTTTTTTACTTACGGTTACTCGGTTGCTACGTGGACATAATTGTTGTTGATTGAAGCATTCTCGGAGCGATATGCAATAAAATTGACCTGAATGAATATAAAAAATAGTTTATTGCTTAACATTTTAATGATTATTACAAATTTTGCTTTAAAAAATAAGGAAAAAATACAGAGAAAAGCTATACCTTACATAATTAAAGTATAAAATTAAAACTATGATTAAAATTAATTGCTTTTAAATTGAATTTTTAAATGCGTAATTTTTAATAACATACTCCATCAGGCCCGCACAATTCGCTGCAGTACAAGGGCCGTAACAACGCAGACCTACTCGTCGCGGGCCGTACGCTTTCACTGTTTAGCTACCACCGACACAGCAAAATGTCTTGTGATCGGGGAAAAGTTAAAACAACCGCTACCTATTTACAAATTTTACATGTATGCTAAAACATCTAATTCTTGTTTTTTTGATACTTTTTGGCAAGAAAAACATCAAATTTTCTTGTTTTGAGTCAGTGCGTTATGCTACACAACAAACTGCTTGCTGACAAATAAATTGAAAGTGAAAATGCTGGTCAAAAAAGCACGCGTCGTAGATTCCAGTTTTACGCACATACACACAATTGCATTACACACCACGTCACAATGCGACAAATATTTCGAGAGCCCCAATGCGGCCCGCGGGCCGTATGTTGCGCAGGCCTGACATAATTAATGAACATTAAAATAATAACAAAATGGCAAGTTACCTTTGTTTATATATGACATTGTTGGTTCACCTTCTTTCTGCTTCAGTGATTTAGGGGCTTCCATTGTGTACTCAAAAGTCTCCCTGAAAAAAATAAATTAAATACAACGAAATAATACTTTTAGGCATTTTAATGCTAAAATAATTTTACTTAAGTAGCAGTTCAGTGGACAATACCACATAGAATTGTAAAAAAGTTTTTTAAGGAAAAAAAAAATTGCCACAGCTAATATGCGTACTTCAAAAGCTTGTGGCTCTAATCACGTCATGTAAATTATTTGCACAAATTTTTAATTTTATACGCACAACGCTGCAAAACCATTTACATTGCCGGCGTTCAATTGCTTACAAATTTAGACTGCAAACTGCATTTTGCACAAATTTTAAGGTTTTGAGTAGCCGTGTAATTTTTGTCTACAAATCTTAATTTGGCAGAGATAAAGTGATTTTTCACCGCGAATTTCTCAGAACTGACTATAGTTTAAACTCGCAACTTGAAAGTATAGCTAGATTATCTGTATGGATGATAAATGTTGAAAAAACAAGAAAGCCCGCTTACATAACGTAAAAAACCTGTTAGACAAGCTAAGGTCGCATTAAATATAGTCCATTGTTTATGAGATAAATAACCTCAGACAATACGATATGTTTCTCTTCCTTTTTTTTTGCAAAATGTGGAGATGTTGGTGTAAAATTCTTTAACGTTCTTGAGAAACACGTTTATTGAGAAATTTTTTTTCACAAAATAATTTTTTTCTTTTGTGAAGAGAAAAAATTTTCGTAACTCGCGAACCATTTTGATTCATTTTGCATTTCACAGCTTAAAGGTACCTTCGAAGTCCTTCATTTTGTGCAAAACTTTTTTGAAAAACGACATTGCTATCAAAGAATTATTTCATGATCTGTGCTTTAACTACATGTAAAAATAAAGATACAGAAATATAAATTATTTATATTTTATTTGCTCAATTATAATAAAAATTCAGAAATAGTTGATACAAATCCAGTACAAAACTAGCATTAAAATTCATTAAAAGATTAAAGTGACAAAAAATAGAATTTTACGGTGCTTATTTTGCCTTAATAACATACCAGTATAATAAGTCAAGAGCGAAGTAAAAGTAATTTAATCTTTAATGTATCAAATATAAAACAATACTTTTATCAAATTATGATTAAATACCAATCATGTGAAAAACCAAAAAATTAAATAAATTTTTTGTCATCGATTTGATACAAAATTTTGAAATCGAAAATTATAAGTGAAGTAAATGCGTTTGAAAATTGAGTTGTTATGATGTCATTTTCTTTCACATGATACGACTTATCAAACCAATTCTAAGCATTCAAATATAAACAATAATTGAAGAGATACGACTCCAAATTGGTTATCTTGAAGAAATGAGAACTACTTTTGGTAATAAAGAGATGTCTCAAATCTTGTTCCACTATTTGCCTTATCCGCGAAAATAGATTTAATCTGGATGAGTCAGTAACATTGGCAACCCTGATTTTCCAGATTTTTTGACATGAGACATGGATCACTTTGTATAATTTCTTGCAGAATAAGCAAAGTGACATTCGATATTTTGCAAGAAATTTTGCAAAGTCAATTTTTTCTGATGTCACGAAATTCCGAATCGCAGGGTTGCCAATTGTACGGAGTCAAACGGAATAAATCTATCTTCAAAGATAAAGGAAAAAGTAGAACAAGGTTTAGGGCGCCTCTTTAATACCTCAATTAGTTCTCATTTCTTCATTAAAACCGATCTATAGCAGTATATCTTTAAGCTTTAATTTAGTTAAAATGAAACAAAATGTTGCACAAAAAAAAGTTTTTGAGACAAATGCAACAATGGCAAGGCACAAGCAAATCACAACAATATTACATTTAGAGGCACAATCAAACCTTTGATTAACAACTAACATACTATTTCGAAATCGATTTTCGTCTTTTATTCCTTGTCAGTATGGCTAGGACTACAGGTATGAACAAGAGCGTTTTATTTTTCATTGAAAAATACTAAGCAATCACAATATTACAAGAGATACACTATAGTACGAAATTATTTCTTACTAGTATATCTCTTGTAATATTGTGATTACCTAATATTTTTCAATAAAAAACAAAGAAACTTTTTGTGCTCTGTTATCAAATCAAATCTTTTATTATACTCGCTGTAGTACGCCGAAGCCTGTAATGAGTTTGCGGGGCCCATTTCCGCGTTATTGCGCCTGGGTAACACAGCTTCTTTCAGACCTCCCGCTCCAGAGACGAACGCGTAACCGCTCGATCAACTGGCCGGTTTTCGCTCGATATTCTATTATGATCTGATTAATTTGAAATTCCTTACCTTTCTACGCTCATGTTCATACCTGTAGCCATAGCCATACTAACGAGGAATAAAAGACTAGAGTTGATTCCAAAACAGTATGTCTTAAGATGATAATAAAAGGTTTGATTGTGCTTCTAAGGCTCTGGATACTGTCTCTAGCTTATCATTAATTCATCAGTACACTGTTTTAAATAAATATTGCACTTTTTTTTATAAAAACAATTCGTAAGAACAGAAGGCTCATTTTGCTCAAAGTTTAAGAACAAATTAAGAACTCGAGCCAATTTACCCAACAAAAAAACCTGTTTATGTTTAGCAGTACCGTACCGTAACAAAATAAGCCAGACTAGCAAGTAGACTGTACTGATTTATTCTTGCAACTTTGGAAATCGACAAGGAAGCTATGTTTCATTTTCCAGTTTTAGAAAAACGCACTTTCTCAGAATTATTTAAAAACAAACGAGGCTGAAAATTCGCGAAAATTCAAGAGCAGCCTGCTTCAACTCAAAATTTACAGCAACCTTAATAAAAAAAAAGTGTATTTTGCGTTAAGTACATGCTGTCTTACAGGGTTCTCCATGTTAGGTTTTACTTATACCTTTCTTGCCTAGAACTACACTTCCACCAAAATCTTACCCGCTGAATTCTTGTGTAATTTGATCATTTCTAGACGAAAAAAACGACGGTAAATTTATAGTTGAGGTAGATAGAAGTTGGGGATGAAGGGTGTGGGCAGAGGGAAGCTGTATATTTAGCTCTTCATCGTCAATCAGATTGCTTCTATTCAATGTAGTCTGACGTTTTCGGTGGTGACTTGATGAGTTACTGTACATGCAGTCCCCATAAGAAAGCACCTAAAAAGTACAAAAAATATTATAGCGAATTTAAAAAAGGATAGCAGAAAAATCAATGGAGGTTTCTAAAATTATAGCAATACTCTTGGATAGTATATCTTCACGCATTGCTAATTATTGCCATGGCACTAACGGTAATTAGAGTCAATGCTGCCAGCAAATTTGTGAATCCTACGCAAAGTATGAGAGACGACGACAGTAATAGAAGAAAAATATCTCTGAAACAAATGTCGAAAAATGGAGTTAACTCAAACAAGTAATGCAATAATATTAGAAATCCTATTGATTTTGCCCGTAGTCCTCCTTTAGACCTTTAACAGCTTGAGAAATAAAATATTGGCACTGATTGGGATTGTGTAAGAACTTTAAAAATATTAGCGGTTGCTGCTTGCATTTGCTTTTCTGGGTGATGCAAACAAAACAGTCTGCATACCCCCCCCTCCCACAAAAAAACAACTCAGTAGTATAATGCAGTCCTAGTCGCATGAAACTAGCTCCAAAGCAGATATAAAGGAGGTCGCGACTGCTTCTAACTGTATTTATTGATTACGACAAAAGATGATGGGCAAATGAATAACTTTTAAAAAATGACTCAAATTTACCTGGAAAGGAGAATGAGTAACATCTGAAAAAGCGTTGTCGAGAGATGGCAAAGTTCGCTTCACTTCTGAATCAAAACTGCTTTTGCCAACTTGAAGGTAATCAGAAGACGCCTGAACAAATTACGGTTTGTGTAGTTTAGTGGATGTCGCAGAGCTCCTTTTCTAGTCCAATAACAATGTTTGAAGTAAAAAACAAGAGTTATTTGGCTTGTAAATAGCCTCTACACACTTTCACCATTAGTTTCAAATTTGAAAATTTTCACTAAAAACTTGAATTCGAAAACATCAATAGAACTGTTCTAATTTTTGTTTGAGTTAATGTTAAAATAGGGGCTATCATTAAACAAGGAAAATAATTGTGGAAAGGACGTTTATGTGCAGTGGGAACCGCTCCAAAAAAACTTTAAATTTTTTTTGATACGGCCTATTGCTTTGATTTTTATGAACGAATTTCACAGTATCTATAATATTATTTTCCTCTTCAAAACCAAAAATTTTTTAAATTGCGACTCCAAAATTAAGAATCTACAGGAGGAGTCAATTTTGAGAGAAACAAAAAGAACATTTCGTCCTAAATCCTATTACTATAGGTCGCGGGTGCAAACAAAGCCACAAAAACTACGATCGCATTAACAAACGCCCATCGTCGGTGCCAAGTTGCTCCAACTTTGCAGCTTCGGTTGATGTAAACAAGTTTTCGGTTTGAACTAGTAAATCCTAAACAAGATTTAAGCAGCTGATATAGCAAGCATAAACACAAGATGACGTGTCTCTATGCCTTTACCTCTGCAGCCAGTTGAGAGTCGGCATGGCCAAGAGACAGCGAGTCACTTCCTATTGACACGACATCGGGAATAGTTGAGTCTGAAAACAGTTTACATTAATTAATGAGATCTAATGACGCATTGCATGGCCAATACATTTAATTACAGACGTACACGACCAGGGTTCGATTTCCAAGGAAGTCAATACGAATCGAGGACAGGTATCTAGTTCTAGTCACTACTATCACAATGACCTGTTTTGGGTGAGGAATCGAGCAGTTGAAACGGTCATGATATATGCACAGGGCAGTGGGCAGAGGTAATGACACAAATAGATTTTACTTTGGAATAAACTATGCTTCTGTTGTTTCATCACAGCTTGGTTGGTTACTCCATGAGTATGTGCTATATCATAATTTTTCATACAAAGATGTTTTACAGAGAGTACTATGTAAAAAAAGCAGAGCGTTCTTTAAACAATAATTGGGATAGAACATCTAACAGTATTGCCAATTAAAGTCACCATTGACTGATTTTTTTCCATTACCCGAAGTCTTTTTTGATTTCGTCCCATTCCGTGGTTAGCAATTAATCTTTATGATCTTGTTATTAGCTCGTTTTAAAACGTGTAAATATGTTGAAAATTTAAAAACAACATATTAACCTTGGTCGATCGATGATGAACCCGAATGACCCCGCGACCGTTGACCCGGCTCGCCGGTAAGAAGGTCATTCGCTGCAACGACATCCAATGAGTTTTCTTGATGCCTGCAAAAAAATTGTAATTTTTAATTGCATATTGTTGTGTCTTATTGCAATACTTTTTTCAAAATTGCTTAAGGGTCATATATACCAACGTGGATTAAACTTGATCGCAGGATTAACAAAATTTTGGGGAAAAAGCGTAGATAAATGGTTGGGCCAATTACAAAATTTTAACGTAATTCAAGGATAGCACCTTTGAACTTGCAAATACGGTTTATTTTAATTAAATAAGTTGATCGCTATAGTAGATAATTGATGATCCGCGGACCAAAGTTTATCTACGTTGGCGCTCAAAATCCTATGATTATTAAAATTTTTGTTGGAATAAAAACAAGCAATATAAATTTTTAAGCAGTTCGGTCAGAAATATTGTGATGTTTTAAAGCTTCCCGCGTAGAGATTCCGATAACTAAAACTAAACTATACGATTTTTTTCCATTGGAGCCAAGAAGACTATCCGTTGTTGTGGCCCAGCCTGACGGAAGACTTGCAAACAGAACCCAAAAAAGGGGGCTCTGCGTCAGAGTTGTTAGGCCATATTAGACAGACGCAGAATGCTTCCTTCATGCGTGTGAATGAATTGATACTTTTTCATCATTGGACAACTCATTTTGTAAAAACAACATAAAACAAAATAGTGTTTCTACTTGTTTTAAAAATATAATACAAAAAATTCCAGTATACTGTAAAATATGTGTAAATACAAGTTTCAAAAAAAATCTTTGATGCATTGCCACTTGACAACGCAAGAAATTCAATCTTGCCAGGCAATAAGCCGATTCGTAACGCGCTTTGGAACGAAAGGTTTGGGGTTCACCTTCGTGTCAATGGAACTGGACGGAGCTTTAGCCTGTAGGCCCTATGACGCAGAAATGGAATTAGCAAACTCGTTACACGCTTCGGCGTATCTCAGAGAGTATAATAAAAAGAGAAATATTGGTGATATAAATCAAAAGAAACATAGCCAAATTGAAACCCAGACAAAAAATCGAAATCTAATAGCATTGTGAAATGCAATGCGTAACATTTTCTTATCAGTACTAAATGTTAAAATGACTTTCAAGCATTCAAGCTTTAATGTACATGGTTATCAGTTATTTGGATTTGCTTGATTAAAATCAAATCCTCTTAGTACGTGTCAATGACGTGTTCTGGGTTCACTTCCTCGTCGGCACACCTAAATCTCCCAAATCTACTTATCTCTAGTGTAATCTTTACCAACATGAATTCCGAAAACTTTCTGGCAAAAATAAATCACAGAAGTTATTTGTGAATTGATCAGCTAATGCCGTCATTTACTGCGGATTATTATCAACAAGGCTTGAATTGGCAATTGAAGATGGCATACTTTATTGGGGCTCATGCGTTCAGCTTAATTTATACTAAAATGGAATGTTACAATTCAATTAATACTTCAGTTAATTAATTAAATTATTGAAATTTAATTGACTAGTCACTAAACAGCAAAAGAGTTGCTACATTTTTTGGTGCTTTTCTTTTCACTGAAAAATAGATTTTGCAGCAAAGTTATCTTCAATCATATGCCACAGATAGCAAAGCGACTGATCTCTTTAATAAATAAATACAACTGTGAATTTAAAGAGATTAATCGATTTAACTTCTAAAATTTACAGTTGTTAATGCATATTTGCAATTAACGAAATCCTACAATATTGACTACCGTTAAATTTATTGATAAATACGTGACAAAATTACATAACATCCTTTTGAAAAACGTGGCAAAGCATTTGTTAATCACTCAGATTAAATAAGCATTTGTTTGAAAACCTAGTTTCAGTAAGTTTAATTTTTGAATAGATGAAAATTAATAATACATAACGCACAGAAATATGAGTTTACATGTTGAGGCAGTTACGTACTGTTACTATTTACATAGCTAATACGATTTTGCTTATATTGAATTTGATGTCTTTTGTTTTGCCACAATCAGATTTATCTCGGCAGCCTGAAAACTTGTTTTTTCCACAAACGAAAAAAAATGCATTAGCGTTGTTTTTTTCATTCCGATACAAGGCATGGAGAAAATCCATCACAAAAATTCTAAACACAACATTCGTCCCTCCAATCCTTTTGCAATAGCTCAAATTGGGGTTGGAAAATAGTGAAAGCACCAGTAAACGAATGCCACGTAGCAAGATTTTGAAAAATAGTTCGTGTAAATTATATATAGTGCTTTAAAAAAATTGTGAAAGCGATTACAGGTCATGTGTTCATTGTTTCTTTTTACCTCATCACCACTAAAACGCAAAACCTCTAAGAATGCAGTTAATTAACCAAGCAGGCTGAACTTGTTTGTCTGCACAATGCACACTTTTCCTACACTTCCAGCAAAAATAGGCAATTATCAACACATTTTTGAAGGGACAGAATGTTAGGGAGGTAGTCGAGAAAGGGGTAAAAATGATGAGTACAGTGAGCAATTTTTTAAAAGAAATAGGCGGTTAATTTTGATTATCGTATTGCTCGTGCAGAATGAAAGTTGCAACGAAGTGCTCGGAGAGTTTTGACAACGTCTATTTGTCTTAATAGTTTGCCTAAAAATACAATGATTAATTCGTGTAATGGTCGGCAAAAGTGGCTACAAAAAGAAAAGTTTTCAAGTTCATCAAAGTTGAGTATATCTTTGTTGTAATTACGCATGGATCTTGTGTTGTGTTTATTTTCACAAAAAATACTTTACTACGTGGAGATGACAAAACTGGCCAAAAAATGAGCAAAAAAAAAAGCGATTTTTTATCTCAACTAATAGGTCTTTAGCGCTTGCAAATATTGCTATTTCACATAAAGTTATTTTGTGAGTATTTGATCTTTTTTTACCATTTAACCAAACAAAAAATTATCATCAAGCAATCGGGAAAGTTGGCCAAAAAAAAAAATGGTTAAAAAAAGTAATTTCCTAAATATTTTATGCTGCGTGAGCATATACTAATAACAGTTACGTGCCGACAACCAGACAGATTTGTTTTGCGAGTCTGATGGATTAAAAATCTTAATCTTTTTTGTTAAAAAAACAAAACATGCGTAATCAACGTGATCAGCTAAGGTGGCTAAAAAAATTGCGAAACGAAAAGTGATTTTTCAAATTTATCTGTAATGCTGTGCTTGCGTAATGCGTACGTCACTTGCTGAAAAAATATCAAGCGTCAAAAATGCTCGTAATGCGCAAAAGCGGTCAAAAAAAGTAAGCAAAAAAATTGATAAGCAAACCCCGTCTTAACAATGTAAAAATATTTTTTGGGCACTTTTGCCGATTGTTTGATAATAGTAAGAGGATTTTGAACCTTAGCAGAAGATAACTAGAAAGTAACTTCATCTTCGGTTTAAGGACTATTAAGATTGGTTGAGAAGGTTCAAGAAGGGATGCAAGTAACGAAAGAAAAGAAAATATCACTTTTTTGAACGAATTGGCAGCTTATACTCATCGCACTGTACGTACAGATGGGTGTCGCATTTACGTGGATAGCTTGATTATTTTAATAGTAGTCAATTTACTTTAATCTTTTTAGCCTAAAAAGATACAATGATGTAATTCGTGCAATGATGGAACTAAAAATCATGAGAGTAAAAGATTTTCAAATGCAGTTGAAGTTTATTGCAACTGCGCTAATAGATGGTGTAACAGCGTGCGCCATTACAACTTTTTTGAGTACCAAAAACATGCATAATCTCGTAAAGATCGGCAAAAGTGGCCAAAAAATGATGAAAGGAAAAGTACTTTTTCAAGCCACCCACAACTGCACGTGCAGACATAACTTTTTATGTGCGACTTAATTAGCTGGCTATTGTCTGTTTTAATGTCTTTCCATCATAGAAAAAAGTGCTAGAGTTTGAAATATTTGATTTGCAGCTGCGTAAAGTGGCCAAAAAAAGGCTCAAAAAATTTTTTTTTGCTTTGTCTGTGCTACACGTGCTGATACCCGAACGGAAGTTACGTATGCAACTTGACAGACCTGTTTTTCAACTATCTGTCAATTTTTTTGCTGACACCATGCGTAATCCACGTGACAAATGGCAAAGGTGGCCAAAAAAATGATGAAAAAAATGTTCTTTTCAAATTTGCCCGTATTGCTGCGCGTGCACGTCTTGCTATTACGCAGGCCGCTTGCTCAAAATTATCAAGCGCCCAGTTCTTGTTAAAAACAAAAAAACACTAAAACTGATGAAATTTTATTAGTTTGGAAACAATTAGTCGGCACAACAAATACAAAAAATATAACTCTACCTCTGATTAGGATCGGTAGATTCGACTTGGCAGGATAGAATCCGCTTTTCTCTAGGCACCTGAAAGCAATAAAAAAAACTATCAGGTTACCCACTACTGTAGATTGCGCATATAGTGGAGCAGCAAACTGAATGATTGAGAATCTTCGAAACCTAAAAATTACAATACGACCAAGTTCTTAGTTGCTATTTCTAGAGGGGTAGAGCGACTCTTAAAAACAGCAATTCGCACAAATCCACAAAAGCAGAAACGCGCTCGATCATCTTCCAAAAAAAAACTGAACACCAAAGCGTTTTTTGTCTCCAAAATGTACAAGTTTTTCACAAACAAATCAAATGTTTACGATGAAGGATAACCAAATTCTGAGGGAGATTTTACGATAGAAATCACGTTAGTTGATTGGTGCTACAAACCCTTTGAGAGGATGGGGACAAGGAAAAAAGTCGCTTCGCCCTACATTTATTGTATCACGATAAGCGGGGTCTTAAATATTTGCATTTGTGCTATACTACCGCTGACAGCAAAAAAAGGTTATTACGTACTGCTATAAAGAGATGTGCTGTTATTAGGACTAATTTCTTTTTAGTCCAAGTGTACAACCTTCTAGCTTATCATCTTTAAACAATTAACAATGGACAAAATCTACAAAAAAGGCTTTAGAAACAATTTTCCGGCTGTAATTGTGAGATATCTACATGCACGAACATACATAATTATGAAAAGACGTACAATCGTACATGTGGGAATTTGTAGCAATGGACAACTAAAACCACTAACTGTCAAAAAATAAGCAAATAAAATTTCAAAACGATCATAATTTCTCTCAAAACGGCTCGAAAATGGGCTTAGTAAAGCCGGCTATGCCAGACCTTTCAAACCGATTTACGATAAAAACTACGATAGCGTCGATAGACCATGACACATACAAATGGTATCAATAATTTTGACCTATATTACGTTAAGCAACAAAATAAAAGTCCAAAAGTCGCACGTAAATGACCTTTTATAATTATTGTGTTTATTTTTGGGCTTCAAATGAGAATGAAAAGTTAAAAAGCTTTCGCAGTCGATTACTATCTGCCTCAAAACCATTACAAAATAAGCAGCCATTACGAAATAATTGCCAAATTTGTAAAAAATCATTATTCGCCTTTGAAAAAGGAGTCACGGTGAGAGTTTGAAAACCGCTGCACCATCGTTTTATGGCATCCGGATGTTGGAGCAAAACAGAAAAAAATGCGTATAGTTTATTGACTTTTTACAAATACTTAAATGATTAGCAGGCAATTTATATCATCTTAAAGTTTGTTCTCCCTTACAGAAACCATCAGAAGAGAATTTCTTAATCAAATAAAGAATTCTTTATGATTAAAATTTTCCTAAGATTTCTAAGCGTGCCTAAATTTGACAGTTAAATGATAAAATTCGCTCTGATCTTTGATCATCAAGCTCCTTCAGCTGGAGAATCCAGAACAAACGGAAACCCATCACACTGATCTCAGTCCAAAACTCTTTGGAGCTCATCAGTACCATCAACTTACTTTGTAATAATCATATAAAAGCCCAAGCGCTGCAGCCGAATCTTCATCACCATGTATGGACATCATCGCTGACGTAGCAGCGGTGAGGGGATTCTCTAGGTAGGATCTCCACGCTTCATCTTCAGTCGTAAAGCGGCCGCCCAACTGCCCTGAGAGCCCAGGTCCTCGATTTGCATCACCGATGCTGCAATATAATTTTAATTTTGAGAGAGTGCTGGCATAAACAAAATGACAATGATAGAAACTTCCTGTCCTGATGCTTTTTTGGCCTCACAGCAGAGACTCTGACTTGAGGGATGTAACAGAGGAAGCGCTTGCATGGCTTCGGTATTGGATGAAAAATTATCCTCCCAATTTTAAAAGGAAGAGAACATTTCAATGGAAATTTTGATCTACTTTTTTTTATTAATTTTGAACTAAATCTAACCCGAACTCAAATCCTTGCTTTACAAGTAACCTCAACCCAAACCCTAACTCAAACACTAATCTTCACTCTTAAAAAAAGTTAATGAAAATAGCGCGGATGGATATAGCTCATTTTCGTTTCATTCTCTTTAACTTAAAAGTTTTCGATGAAATAGTCACTCCCTTCTTAAAATGCCAGTTTATGATTAGAAGATTAATTTGGAAAAAGGTTTGTTTGTTGCATAGCAGATTATCAATGAGACTTAAAATGGTAAAAATTAAAACTGATTAACTGTCCCTCCTCGCGTAAAATTTTGATAATTATCAGTTGACAATTTTTGCTGTTTCCCCATTAAGAAAACAGCAAAAATTTCTGTGGAAAATGACTTAAAGCAATGTTTAGCCAAAATCAAGGCTTTACATAGAACAAGAAAACAATTTGTGCGTCGAATAATAATTGTTAACTGGATATGCAAAACCGTAAGAATTGTATATCTTTATTCACCAAGTTTCCTTGGCCGGGAGGCAGCGAATGGACTTTTCGGTCTTCGAACAAGCGGCCACCTGTCCACCTTGAAATTGTGAATATTAATTTTTATAGCCTTTGGTTCGACCCAACCAGGAAACCAAACCACGCCTACCGTTCCAATAGCAGACGTTCTCCCAATTTCACCGCTGGTCAGTCTGTAATTGAAAGCTTTCAATCACAGATTTCACGAAAAAGGGGATGAGTTTCTGCTCAAATAAGCAGTCTAAAAGCAGTCTAAAAGCAAAAAAAAAAGGTTCGCATTGGGCTTCTAAGCTTTTCAAAAGCGAAATTTTCATCAACAAATTTTTAGCTGTTTATTTGTTGTAAGAAGCATAGGTTACAGTACTAATTGCCTATTGATTTATATAATGTAATCATCACAGTTCCCAGAATCGAGCACCGAGCGGCAATAAAAAAATCAACTGGAAAAGGTAGTTGAAAGTTTACATACAAACACAAATTCAGTTATTTGTAACAAAAAAAGGTTAATGCTGCACGTAGCAATAGACCACACTAACGATTTTATCAGCTAGTAAAAATAAGCAACGTCTGTTCCACAAGCCCTTATCAGAAGAAACTGTGGTTTGAATTCAAGATTTAAAAACGTCAAAAAAAGAACAAAGAATATTCTCTTTGACAACAACACGCCATTATCATGCTATTTTCGAACGTACTGTGAGATTAACCACAATATCGTGGTCCTAAACGATAATAAATCATTGCGCTTCATGCTAGTAATCAAATAGTAAAGAAAAATTAGCAAATTCTGCTAAAAGCGAATTTACACGGTATCCCGTTTTTCGTCCCCTTTTTTATGCTTTTGCTTCTCCGTAAAAAAGTACGCGCTTTTTTGTAAGTATTTTTATAATCCGCACAAAGTAAACTATTACCAGTGGTGGGCACGTTACTTTAAAAAGTAACTTATTCACAGTTACTTGGGAAAAAAAAATAAGTAAGTTACCGTAGCATTGCAGTTTTGAAAAGTACCTAGTTACCGTTACAGTTACTTTCGATAAACAAAATTTTGACCTTAATAAATAAAGTTTTCTGTGCAGATTATCACCTCCTCACATCGTGCTCACTGCTCAGGACTGTCATTTTTTGTTTATCGATGTTTGTGCATTGTGGCTTGCAGGTTCTGCAACGCTTGATTGAGCGTGGTGGTGTAGTGGTAAGAGCGTCCGCCTGGCAGTTGGTAGGTCTGGGTTCATTCCCTTTTCAAGTCAAACCAAAAGAGTTTAAAGATTGGTATTCACAGTCAGGGGTGCCGATCTTTGTTGAGCATTGGGGGGGATAATTTGCAATTTTACCCTAATTTTGCCCTATTTTCAACATTGGGGGGATGAACCTCGACCACGATTTTTTTCAGGTGAGCAAATCAAGTGAAGACCAAAAAAAAGGTCTTCGCCAAAAATGGAACACTTTTTTTCCCCAAATTCAGGTGAAGACTAAAAAAGTCTTCACCAAAACTGGAGCACTTTTTTTCCCGAATTCTAGTGGATACCTGCGCTCAAATGCACACCCAGGCGCGTAGCCAAAGATTTGCAATGGGGGGCTGTCTTGGGGGTCTGGAAGCGGAGCCTCCAGCGCTCGAAAATTTTGCATTTTTTTGCAAAAATAAATTAATTTTAGAGCTATTTTAATAAAAAATACTGCTTTTAGAACGTGGCATAGAAATTGGCAGCGCAACATGATTTAACTGGTTGCATTAATGGGCTATATGGGAAGTGGCTAGTGATAACATTGCAGTTCTCTTGTTTACATGCTGGTAAACCATAAAATCCTATTACCGTATTCAATAAAACTCACACGGAGTAATCTATTTCGTCTATATTTTATCAAGAAAAATAATTGGGGGGGCTAATAGAAAGATATTTGAGAGAAGTGATTGGCAATTAACTAACACTGAACAGCCCCCCCCCCCCCCCCCCCTTACCTCTCCTTATTCCTGAGTTTATAATATATTTGTAGAT
Source organism: Trididemnum nubilum (assembly GCA_963965965.1). Lineage (NCBI taxonomy): Eukaryota > Metazoa > Chordata > Ascidiacea > Aplousobranchia > Didemnidae > Trididemnum > Trididemnum nubilum. The sequence goes on from OZ014470.1 coordinate 43,904,786, forward strand.
AAAACCTATGTTTGGCGTTTTTACACTACCGATCAAATTTGATTGTCTGTTTTTGGGCATTTTAAAAAGTTTTTATTGATTTTTGACTTTAATTTTTGACAATTAGCCCCCCCCCCCTTCTGAATATATGCTTCAAAAGATGCTTAAAATCACTTTTTAGTCAATTCCAGCTCAAACAACAGTCTCAAAAGAGCTAAAAACGTGGTATTTTTCTTATTCTGCATTTTGGTTGACAAGCCAATGGGGGGAGCTATAGCCCCCCCCCTTCCTGGCTACGCTACTGTGCACACCAGATTCAAAGTATAGGGTGGGCCGCAGATGTAAACCATACTCAAATTATTGGGGGGGATACAGTTAAATTATTGGGGGGATATATCCCCCCCGGGTTTTGGCACCCCTATTCACAGTTTCCTTGCTTGATGTTCAGCATCAAAGGGACAGAGTACAGATTTAACTTTGGTGTGGTAGACATAGGTGGCAGGCGGCAGCGATTCGAAGACGATATGGTCATTTCGCTGTCTCCTGGCCAAGGGAACTTGGCGAATAAATCAGAGAAACTGAAACTGATGTAATCGCCTGATGATGACCGGATGTGTGTGTGCGTCAAGCAATCGGCTTGCGCAGCGCATGCAGTTAATATAATTACCAAACGTAATCCGGCATGCGTGTGCTGCCCCCCAAAAAAAGTAACTGTAACTTGTAAGTTTTACAGGTCTAAATTTGTAACTAGTAACCGATTTTGTTACAGTTACTCAAAAAGTAACTAGTTACTGCCCACTTCTGACTATTACGTATCGATAAAAATTTGGTTAAAAAATTTTGTGTTTAAACGATGAAAGCGGTATTTCAAAATAGAGCTATGCTCCTTTACAAACAAATTGCTCAGAAAACTTTTGTCAAGTATGTGACAGTCTGGATAGTGCGGATATATAAAAAACGGAAGAAAAAGCACATACTACTTCATGAACAAAAAAAAACAAAAACGGACAGAAGCAAACGAAAAACGGATACTGTGTATCCGCCCTTACCACAAGTTTTCAAAAATCGATTTTCCTAACTCATTCGGACTGAAAATTCAAGGCGATCAAAATCAGCGCTGCAATGCTTTTGCAGAAATGCATGCAGCTCAGTAGCAGATTTAACATCGAAGAATATGTTTAATTTCAGCCTACGTCAGGGGTATTTTACGGACTTTTTCAGGATAAATTTCCGACCCGTTAAGTATCAGAGCTTAAAGAGACTGATATTTTCCTTTTGCACACATTACGGTAGTGGTAATTTTCACCCATATTTTTTGTAAACATTCACTGATAAAAACTTTGGGTTGTTTCTATTTTGAGTAAAAAATTGTTCGAAAATTAACGGGTACTCCGGGCAAGTTTTGTGGATCATACGTCACAGCGACAACAATGCTGCATTGCTGCTATTTGCAAAATGCATAAAAAATCCAAAAATAGGCAATAAATTTGAGTTCCAGTGGGAGGTTCTAATGTTTTTCTAATTTCTAATATATTTCGTCTAATTTCTAACAATAAAGAAACGAAAAACAATAAACAAAATTTCATGGACCCACATAAATGCAAATAAATAGAACAGCAAGCTTGACTCGATGACCGAGAGGTCCTTCGCAGCTTCCTGTTCTATTTATTTGTATTTATGTGTGTCCATGAGAGTTTATTGTTTTTTTATTATTTTGAATGGAACGAAAAAATAGAAATAAATAAATAAATAAATATGTCTAATTTACATAGACTTTCAAACAGCACAAGAAGTTTTTTCCAGGATAAGCCGCAACTAATTAATGAGCTTTTTGGCATGAAACATAATAAGACTAGCTTTGTATCGTATCATAATCCTCTAAGTACACCAAAACATAAACATTTTGGGGTTACATGATGGTATGATGCGGTTGCAACTAGACGACAGACGTATACGAGCAAAGAGATATGAAAAAATTTGATACGTCTAAACTTGTGGTTTGCAATTTGAAGCAACCAAAACTTAAAACAAAAACAACAAAATATATAAGGTGTTCCGAAATAATGTACAAAAAAACAAAAACGAATACAGTTTGCAATCAGTGACATGACGAGACCGGACATCGGTCTAAAAAGACCTAGTATTGACAATTATTTATTGTGTTTTTCGTCACGCTAGGCCACCGCAACGGGTAGACTGTTACAACCCAACGAGAAATTTTTTCGAAGGACATAGCGACATAGGGCCGCGTAGTGTTGCGGCAAGGTGTTGTCGTGTTCTTGACACTTAACGCACAAATGCAGCACAGCCATATGCCGCTGTGTCCTTGAAAAACTATTTTCTATTGGGGCCAAGCTGTCTAGTCGCTGTGGTGGCCCAGCCTGAGGAAAACTAGCCAAATTACTCAAGAAGGGTGCTCTGCGTTGACGTGGTTGCATAGATGCTGATTGCCAGATTCATACGTGTGAACCAATGAATCGCGTTTTTCACCGGCTGTTTTCTACCCGACGTTCGCTGTGGCCCAGTACACCGGTGACAAAATGTATTGAATTGTTTTTGCTTATTAGTTTGGAACACTTTGCAAAATAGAACATGACTACAAAATGTATTATTCTATGGCCAAATATGGAATTAAGGTAGCTTCTACACCTTCAAATTTAAATAAACGTCAATAAATTCTCAAGCAGCTCAACAAAAACAAACTCATTATAAACCATAGCACATATTTTTCTGTATTTTTGCGATGCCGAACATAGCAAGGCTGACCAAAACCACAGTGTTACCGTGTAATTTTCGGTTTAATTAAAGAGTCTAATAGAAATGACAGAGATCTATATGTTTTTGAACGCTTTTGTTAGGAAGCTAAAACGGTGAACTAGGGTCAAAGCGTCTACCGAATGGCAGTGCAAGGAAATCGGGCCATCCTGAGGTCTCAACGTGCCTACACGCCGGCTGCGCGTGATTAGACCAGTACCAGTCACGTGGTGCATCCATTAAATACTCAACAAAGCAATTATATAATCAATGAATGGAATTTTGCTAGAATTTTGCAACCGGCCATCACAACGGCGGCAATAACTCAGTAGTTAGAGCGTCGGGTTAGTGATCGAAAGGTTGCTGACCCCGGTTTGATTCCCGTCCTAGCAATGCTTCGTTACGTCCTTGAAGAAGACAACTTACACGCATTTCCAATTGGGGCCAAGCCGTCTACTCGTTGCGGTGGCCCAGCCAGACGAAAGAGAGGCAAATAGAATCAAAAAAGAGTGCTCTGCGTTGGTGTGGTGAGACAGATGCTGTGCAAAGTTCTGATATTCAAGATACTGTAGCTTGTATATGAGACACAAAATGCCATGTTTTATTACTTAAACGAGGACTAAAGGCAAAATAAATGGGGATATCTATAGTTAGACAGTCGTATTAGATTAGATTGGCGTTGACTTCATCCTTTTTGACCCAGCCGTTCCAGAGATATTCTACTTAAAACTCGACGTTGGGGCCCCCTAATTATAATTTTTATGGGCAACTCTGACGTTTCAGTGAAGTAAACTAGCCCACAGGGGCCTAAATTAACCTATATAGGATAAAAATCCTCTGTGGCTTAGCCTAACTGTGGCGTTGCCTTGGGATAGAACTAAGATGGCGTCGCCGATGTTATCAACGTCAGGGTTGCCAACAAAAACTATGATTGGAGGCCCCTACGTATATTTGAAGTAGAATATCTCTGGAACGGTTGGGTTAAGAACGACGGAATCAATGCCAATCTAATCTAATGCGATTGCCGTAACTCTAGATACCCCCATTGGTTTTGCCTTCAGTCCTCGTTTAAGTTGATGTACTCAACTAAGTTCAATTTCTTTGGATATCAAACCTGAACTTTTATTTGTGATAAACTTGAGTAATTTACCTTTTTGTGGAAAAACGCTCTTTTCGAAATTAGTTAGAATCTTGGCATAGAATAACCGCCGACTGCCATTGAGCATTTTACGTAATTACCTGCTTTGAAAGTTTTTGGGTTCTGGGTCATCGTCTAAACACGGCGACGGAGAAACTTGACCGGCGTCTAATTCGCGAGCTGTGCAGTTGCGGTTTGAATCGCTCAATAGTTTTTGCATATCGTCGCCCTCTAGCGGCGAATCGAATTTAATAGAGTCTGAGTTTTTTTGCGAAAGAAAAGGAAGCATGAGATTTGATGTGTTCATAAGGCCAGACTTATCAAGAAAAGAGTTCGAATCTTCTGCTTCGGGACTGTTTGTGCTTGATGTTGAGGCACAAAGTTCGTCTTCTTGGGGCTTCGATTCGGCCAAAGGTTGATTGCAAATTGTAACTAAATCGTTCAAACTTCGATCTTCGACAGCTAGGTTTTCAAGAAAATCGATGTCGCCCGGGTAAACGGAGTACTGTTGGGGAGAACTGACCGAAGCTCCTTCTTGGTGCAGCGGCGATTGCTCTTCCGGGGACAAAGGGCTCACAGTTAAGCTTTTATCCGCTTGTCTGCTGTTGCAAACGTAATTTAACGTGTTTTGACTGATATGGTAGCAGTCTGTTGTATCAAGGTTGGGATGGGAAACTATTTTAATAGCCACCTTCTCTCCATTAATATACGCATATTTCAAAGCGGAGTTTTCTGCGTGTAGTGGATCTGCAGATAAATCAGCGCTAGGAGTCGGAATCACTTTGATAGTAGCGTATGTCTCCGCTTCCGTGGTTTTTCTCTGACCGTAGAAGTTAGCGCTCAAGTCGTTGCTTGCTGGGGTCAGGTTTTGGTTTTGTATTTCACTAAAAATCTCATCGGCAACACAGAACATGGGGTTTGGATTATTGCCGGCTACATATTCGATTCCGGGGATAGCTGTGTTGCTAGAACAGGGGTTATTTGAGGTTTCAGGGCTGCTTAAATCGCTTTCATTGCTCGAATAACCAGCGTCTGAATTTCTTCGAACCGCCGTGCTTTCTGATTGGCTACAAGAAAGTGGCACGTTCAAGCAATCAGCCAATTGAAACATAGCATTCATTCAAACTCAAGTAAACTTAACCTTACTCTCCTAAAGTTCATATTAATTCAACTTTAAATAAAGGTACAAAATGCTAATCAAAATACATTTTACTGTTTCTCATCAACAAAACTCATAAAAAAACACCCAAGTGGGAATCGAATCCATTTAAGTTGATTACAAAGCATGTGATGCAGCAGAAATTGTGGTATTTAACAAACACCAAGCCAGTCTGAAACACCTTACATCAAACGGATTTTGAGGTATTTGGCGGCCCTACCCGTGCAGCGGTAACCGCAGACAAGATTAATCAATCAAAAATAATTTAACAATTTTCATTTTGCCAAGTTTTTCACTTTAAACGGATAGATAGCGCAGTGTATAAGCCGGCTTAACAAAAATATCTTTCTTCTACCATGAACTATGAACAAGAACGTCAACTAAAGGTTCAGAGTATCGCAATACAAATATCTTCAAGGCATATGGTGTATTGCGAAATGATAAATTTACTCAAAAAAGTACAGTGGGATTACAGGGGTTTGCTTTGGATCTTTCAAAGCTCATTGATATTTGAAACTCAATGCAGTTATGAAACACCGAATTCAAACTATATTCGGAAAAGTATCAATACGTTGATTTCTATGCGTTGAAATCATATCGTAAAAGATATTACAGTTCAACTCCTCACTCGCCGTGGCATAACACCAACGTTCCAAGTTTCAGAGTAAGTGCCTGAATTTGCTTCCAGGTCAAGCAAATTTCGACAAAGTGTATTTTTATCTTCGTGATATTTTTTACAAAATGTATCTTCTGCGACTGAATAACATAACACGATAATTTGTGTTATTGAGCACAAAATCTATGTGGTGCATTCAGTATATGAACAAGAAATAACTATACCGCCAAAAACATTACCGCTATGTGATGAGCGGTCTGGATTTGGTTTTAACTCATGATATTATTTTAATTTACGGATATAGCAACACTATACTTCTTACTGCTCACAAAAACAATCTGATGTTAGGGGCCTGGTTTACACTTGGCTTAAAATCCTGACAGTTGAACGTGTTTTTTGTTGATATTTGCAAAAATGTTGCAACGTAAAATTTATTAAAACAAACAAAAGGCTCGTACACTTGCGATTATTTGCCAAGAGCAGCCAGGGTCCTAAGTGCTACAGCAAAAACCGTAAGCAAAATCCGGTGAAGAAATTTCGATAAAAATCTGACGTTACTTAAACAAATTTGAATATTTTCTGTTAACTGTATGAAATTATTTAGACTTAAACAATTATTTAAAGTCGGATCACGCTAAAATGGATCTCACAAAGATTTATTCAACTTAAATACTTATTTATTCACTTAAACACTTCGCTTTGCTATTTATTTAACAATAATATCATAATAATCGAAACTAAATCTCCAACACAAAAGTCCAAGTAAGGACTGAAACATTAATTGTCTTTGACGTGAATCGAATCCGTTATTCAAGATTTACTAATAAAATATTAAAATTTATTACCGATTAAAAAAATCTACTCATTACCGAATATTTAATTTGAGATTCTTAGTTACACGTTGTTATTAAGACGGAAAAGAAAATCATACATTGTTGATATGTCAAACCAAGTATTGATAAAACCAAGAAACAAAATTTCGCAACATGCGAAATCACACAAATTGCGGTAAACTAGAGATACCAAACATCTCCAGCCTGCTTCACCCTCACGGATCCTCAGGGGGGTATCTTATTTTAAAAGAATTTTGATATCAATATGCGAAATTAATACACGGACCTACTTGCGATACTGCTAAAATTACGCAAAATGCTTATTTTATAATAGCTCAACTTAACTTACCTTACTTAAAAATGTTAATCATAAGCAGATGGATAATTAGTAAACTTGTCAACAAACTTGTAAAAAAAAACTACCATTTCATCACAAAAACTCTTCATCTTTTAACTGTTCTTCTGAAATTATCTAAGCAATATTTTAAACATTTAACTTGTGATTAATAAAAAAAAAAAATTGAAAACTTGATTTCTAAACATCGAGTGAAATTTAAACACAAAAAAATTACAAATTCAAAACTTTATAATAAGAAATTAAATTCTAACTAAATTTGTACTTTGGTCATTTGATTCATTTGAATTAGCAGCGAATTGCAATTATTTTTTGCACAAATATGACGCTAAGTTAACGCCGGTCAAAGGGAAAGACTTACTTTGTTGCATTTTTTGCCCCGAGGTTCTCAATCCTTTTTTTTCACAATTTTTTGTTTGCCGACAGCACAAAGCAAAAGTGCAGCAAAGCTGAATTCTGACTCAAAAATTCAATGGAAAATTCTTCAAAAAAATACTGTATTCAATAAACAAACAGCATAAGCTTTCCGAAACTCTCTAAAAGTAAAAAAAAACACGAAAAAAATAAAAATAAAAAATACAAACATCAAAATCTAGAAATTCAAACCTTTTCCTAACTTTGTGGTTTATCAATAGCAGTATTTTAAGCCAAACCATGCTACACATAAAATATTACCAATCGCTGATATTTTAATTGACAATTTTCAAGAAATTACAAGAGTTTACTTTAAGTTTCTAAAATAAAAACATTTTCTACTTATTCCAAATCAAAAAAAAAAAAGATCCAAAACATCAGAAACACATTTTCAAAATGATATTGATCGACTTTTGGCTGACAAAATCAAAGCGTTTTCAACCTAAAACTTCTAAATTTTCAAAACATTAAATGCACCCAGTTTTCAAAATGTTAAATGTACCCAGTCCACTACACAAATCAACTCTTAACAAAAACTAAAAATTAATGCGGCATTGTACAAGCCGAAGTTCAACCTTTTTTTCAAAGTCACAAAGACAAATTTTAACTTTTTTCACGGTAGCACTTAGCGGTTGAAACAAGTTGCATAATTATCGCTCAAGCGCTACAAATGAAGATAATATAAGCAACAAAACGTTATAGTAGGCGTTTCCTTGAAACTATAAAACTATAAGTGACATTACCCCAACCTATTGTTTGTAAATAAACTATTCTAAAAAGTTGATAAAAAAAATTTTGACAAATGCGAAAGACAAAAGTTCAAATTCGGATTCCAACACAAGTTGTAAATTCAGATTCCAACGCAATTCCGCTCAGCATTAATGCTGAGCGGAATGCGCAAATTAATTTGGTTGGAACGAGAGATTTTCCGTAACAAAGTAACATGGCGAAATGATCTTTTATACTGCATAACTAACTGTGAACTCAATTTACACGAAACATCAGCAAAATAACTAACTTCGTAATTTCTTTCAGAGTATTCATGAACTTAAAAAAAAAACGGGATTTTTTCAGGTTGTCGAATTCTAGGTTTTTGAAAACTGTTCCACTGGCGCAAAATTATGTTGGTTTTGCTGGCGCAGTCCGGCGTCTTAGCAAAAACAGGAAAGTTTATCAAATGCTTTTATAAAGTTGAGTAATAACAAGGCTCAATTGTAACCAATAACCATTATTTCTGTCATTTGAGTCAATAAAACCTTATGGTTTTAACCTCATAACACCACAATTTTAACAAAATGACATCCTATGGCAAAATGACTTCAGAGCGACCTTGTATAGCTAAAGTCTGTTGGTAACTAAGAACAGCAGGAATCCTTACACCTCGCAGAAAAACACCTCCCTGAAAACAATTTGCCAGAAAAAATTTTCCTGACCATTCATTTCCAGAATCAACATTTGTCAGAAATCAGACTTGCTAGAATGAACAATTGCCAGAAATTTTACTTGCCAGAATTAGCACTTGCCTGCAATTACATCTGCCAGAATCAACACTTGCCTGAAATAACATCTGCCAGAATGAACATTTGCCAGAAATTACATTTTCCCGAAAACTTATTTTCCAAAATTTACACTTATCTGAATTTGCATTTGGTCGAAATCACATTTCCCCGAAAACTTATTTTCCAAATTTACATTTGCCAGAATTTACATTTGGCCGAAACTACATTTCTCCAAAAACTTATTTTCCAGAATTTACACTTGTAAGAAATTGCATTTGGCAGAAGTTACATTTCTCCGAAATCATTTTTCCAGAAACTATATTTTTTATTCGAAAATTTATTTTCTAAAATTCCTTATCGTTCGAAAAATTATGCTGTATTTTTGCTATTTATTTCATACAAGCAGTTTAAATTATAGCAGACTTTTCGTTGAAATCGAGTGGAGTAACCGTTAGCTTACTACATGAGAGATATAACCTGACTTGTTCTGTTTGCGAATTTGGTTATATTTCGAGCGCAATGAAATTTATCAATTAAAAATCGATGCATGCACATACGTATTATTTTATCATATTCAGTTCACGGAGGCGAAGGAAGAGTATTTTAACCCAGATTACACTTTTCTATAAGAATCAGTAAACAGACATTGGGTCAGGCCGTTTCTAATTTTTTACCAATTTTTAGCTACTTTTATTCTCGATAAATTTTGAGAACACCCATATCAATTTATGCGACCAAGTTTGTAAAGCTGTTTAATTACGATGCTTTATCATAGATTCTCTATTTAGTAGACTAAAAACAGATGCATGGGGAAAGAGAAGAGCATTGAAGAAAAAAAGTTTGCTCTTGTTGCGAAGTTGTTTTTTTTTGCGGTCACGCGTATTCGACTGATTTGATTGGACATATTCTTAGCGCGAGTGAACCGAGAAGCAAAAAGTCACGCTAAAACGCACGCTGATTGAACAAATCGGCATATTCTAAAAAAATGAACCGTGAAGAAAAAAAAGACAAAACTGTCAGTTTCCAGTCTACTAATAAAGAGTCTATGGTCAGCCTGACCAAAGGCTTTTTGCTCCTTTTGCAGTGTGTAAAATTGCAAAAGCAAGCTTTTTCAACCTGAATGACAGTCAAAACACTGTGAGTCTCCTACGCATTGCGCAATACCACTTTATAATCTCGAAATTGTTTCAAAGTACAAGAAAATCACTAAAATTTCATCGTTTTAAATCAGTAAGAAATTTAGTTTCTTTATTGATCTAAAGTTTATTAATTTTGGTTTGTTATTACTTTTTTTTGGAGCTGCTTCGCTGTTCTGATGCAGCATAACTAACTTGTTTTTAAACTTTGAGCAAACATGTGCCTCATGTTTTCATGAAATTGTTCTTGTTTTTGCGGCAAAAACTTGAAAAAGCTGTTGTTGCAAAGCTACTAAAATCTGTATCAAAAACAAAGCCAGCAAAAAACAACTCTAGTTGCATTTCGTGAGAAATATTTCGCGCTCAATCATACAAAACACAAAAAAGCAGGAATGACGTTAATTACCGCTACTGGCTTTATAAGGTTTTCGCTTAAATCTATAAAAAAGCCACTCCTGCAGAAAGCTCATTATGATGTTAATTTTCGCCATATGCAGTTCATACAATTCAGAACATTCCATTTGCAGGTCATGAGAAGGTAGTTGGGAAGTAAGCGATTCCTGCTCGATTCCTCCAGGTTACGTCACAATTATTGAAACGAACGAACAATGCTCCAACAAAAACAGACCGCATCAGGCCCGGTCTACACTGCGCGTAAAATCGTGAGCGTAAAAGCGTATTTTTACTTTATTTTAACCAACTGGCAGCTTGTACGTTGGCAAGGCGATAAAACTAAAAATACGCTCACGATTTTACGTTCAGCACCAGGCCTTATAATGAACAGCGTAAAGAGTAGTGTTGTCGATATAGTCGATGCGGATGTAACTGGACTACAACCTTGTAGGTTGAAAATTCGAATTTCCTGCCATTGCGAATTCTCTGCTGCGTGCTTTTTTTTTGACCGAAGATTTTTGAGTTGATAATTGTATGCAAGTTGCAACCAGTTTCCTGCCAATCTTTAAATTGAAAAATTTCACCGATTAATGCGTCATTGGTGTCAGTGAAACATATTAATTTTTTCTTGAAATAATTTTGCCCACAAGGCGTGTCATGTGTACCTCACAAAATGACAGTTCCGTCCTATGTTTTGAATTTTAGATACAATCGAAATACCGTAATATTATAAATAGGCGTAGCCTGAAAACAAACCAAAATATAACAAGATATTCATTTTTCGAGGAAAATAATAAGAAACTTCAACGCGTGCTTTTTTACTTACATTTTTCCGCTCATACTTTAAAGTTTGCCGTTATTCGTTTAAAAACCTATCAACTAGTCAGGGGTGCCAAAATCCGGGGGGATGGGAGATATATCTCCCCCAATAATTTGACAGCACCCCCCCCCCCCCCGATAATTTGACAATGGTCTGCACTTGAGCGCTGGCTGATCTTTGGACTTTTTGTTGTTTTTTTTTGCTCTTCACTTGATTTCGGGGACAAAAACTCTTCAAGTTTCGGTAAAGACCTTTTTTTTGGTCTTCACTAGAGTTGCTCTAAAGCATGTTGAAGTTTGTCATATTTCTTTCACGTGAAAAAATACTAGTCGAGCTTTATCCCCCCCAATGTTCAAAATAGGGCAAAATTGGGGTAAAATTGCAAATTATTCCCCTAATGCTCAACATAAATCGGCACCACTGCGACTTGTGAGTATTTCGTAAAGTTCAAATAAACAATAAACCTAACATAAAACAAAATTGGGTTTTGAAAGGCATGCTGAATTTTTACTGTTAATCAAACCGTTTCCAGAAAATGCTAAGCTTAAAGATAACACAAAACAACGAGATTCATTTTTACAATCGCGGCATGACTCAAGCTAAAGAAGATGTCGCCGTCACGTACATCACATACCTTGTCAATCAATTGCTTGCAGAAAGCATGAGTTCAAATCCGCAATCACAAAAAAAAAGAATTCATGTGTAAAACTCGTCAGCCTTATTATAGGCATTGCAGTAGAAATAGAATTATTCACAAAAAATTAAAGTGATGGTTTTAACTTAAACAATTTTTATTCAAAAAAATTTGTGAATGACTAATTCAGTATTCGAACCCATGACACTCTACCCAGCACTTTAGTTCAAAATACAGCAGCTTCAAAAAGATTACGAGAAAAAAATAGCCTAAATTCCGCTGTGAGGTGCATTAAAACAGAAATACAAAATAATCTTAATCAGAGAATAAAACCCGAGACTCTCTCATCATATATAATGCCAAACTAAAAAAAAAGAACTATATTTAGAACAACTAATCGCCAAATTGGGATTTAAACCCAGCACTTTACACCTATACTGTTGCACTATACTGGCGCCTTTAACCACTACGCTATCTCAGTTTATGCGCACAACGTAAAAGAAATTTCAGAATTGAATTTCGTTTGAGATAGTTATAGAGCTAGATAGTTTTGGAGCAACATCTTGTAGCACAAAAATGTTAGCACCATAAAAATTCGCGAAACAGTCGTTCTCATTATGCCCAATCAATTCGCTGAGTTTTAACGAACAAGTTCAAGTCACTTAGAAGTAATAATAACCCAAACAGGACAGTTTTGGGGTCAGTCCTCCCATACCACGTGATCTACCAAAATGTCTTCCTTTGCCAACCTTATACTCTACCCTTAGCTTAAGAGCTAATTAGTGAAAATGAATGAACCAACAAATTTTGCGTAACGCAAATTTCACCAAATGAAATTTCATTCTACGAAAAGAAATTGCTAGTATAAGTCTAATTTGTGGAAAATAAGTCTTTGAGAAAATGTTGGCTAATTTCGACCAGATGTAAATTCTGGAAAATAAGTTTTCGGGGAAATGTAATTTCGGTCAAATCAAATGCAAATTTTGGCAAGTGTAAATTCTGGAAAATAAGTTTTCAGGAAATATAATTTCGACAAAATGTAAATTCTGGCAAGTGTCAATTCTGGAGAATTAGTTTTCGGAAAAATGCAAATTCTGGCAAGCGTAATTTCTGCGAAATGAGCCTTCGGGCTAGTGTAATTTCTGGCAAGTTCCTGTTCAGGAAAATGCAATTTTTGGCAAGTGCACGTTCAGGGAAGTATGTACATTCAGGAAAATGAAGTTTCGGCCAAGCGTTTTTCTGGAAAATGTAATTTTTGGAAGGTGTTTTTCGGGGAGGAGTATAAGACCCAGAAAAACATACTATTAAGAAAAAAATACTACCAACACACTTCGGACGAAACACATCACACGCACAAAAAATTGAGATCCTTGTTAAGTAATACAAGATATAATCTCAAAGTTTAAAATGTAATAAAATAGAAATCGTATACTCCACTATAGCCGCAGTTACAAACAAAGTAAGAATGACTTAATAAATCATTAATATTGCCAATAACAAAAAATAGATGAGAAAAAATACTTAAGATGATTCTTAAAAATACCATGAAAACAACACAGTTTACAAAGAAAAAAACTGAAAAATAAAAATACTTAAAAATATTATGAAAAAAGCACAGTTTACAAATAAAAAAACTAAATAATAAATGCTTATCCGAACTTAGTTATAAGTTACAATTAAACTACAGCGAAGTTGTAATAGAAAGTGATGAAGAAGCGTTAGATTGACATTTATTCTGAAAAATGTGCAATGTACTGTATACACATAAACACAAGTTTGGAAGAGATTGTACTCTATGTTCATTAAACTTGCTTAGGGCAACATGTAGAACAATGCACGAATCAAAAATATCAAGTGAAAATTATCCTTTTAATTATCGGATTAAAATAGTTGAATCAATAACATTAAGTAACTTAATTTAACTGAAGACAAAGCGCAGCCAGATTTTAACATGATTACGGAAGATTCACCACTAGCTACGTATATACTTGGAATTTGAGCACCAACGCAAAACATGCTTATATTTCGCAAAATATCTCCCCATCTACATTGTTTCGCCATTTTTGTTTGGACAAGATCGAAAAATAGATTTTTTCCTCAAAAGATAGAAATATACTTTCCAAAAATAGATGAAGGCTAAAATAATTATTATGCAGGCTAATGGCAAACAATATTATATCATTTTCCGTTAATCACTAAAGCCTAATTTTAAGCAAACTGAGCAGTGGACGAAATACCTAGATATGTGGTTCTTTATTTTCATCTACAGGTTTGTTTAGTTCAACAAGTCACTGTGACCAACTAACCGATACCTGTCAAGAGTTTATTTTTAAGAAAGCGAAAGTTTAAAAATATGCCATCTAGTGTTATTTCAGAACAATGCTACTTAAGTACATATAACAAACTCCAACTTGCTGCACAATGCTACTTAAGTACATATAACAAATTCACTCAAAGACCGAAAGGTCCCTTCGCTGTCTCCTGGTCAAGTAAACTCGGTGAATAAAATGTAATTACAATTAATGCAATTCAGGTTTGGCCCGCTGCAGAATGTAGCACGCTGCAGCGTGTTTATCAATATAACGCTTCTATTGCATAAACTACAACAATCTTTTAAAAATTTCAGTATTGGCCTCCCCAATTGTAACCAAAGTTAACTAAATATTTACGTGAAATGACAATAAATATTAAATATGATTTCCATTGTATCATCAACAAAAAAGAGGAGCTATAAAGCACAGAAAAGATTATATCGATATCTCGTCGAAAAAGCCTTTTGAGAACTGGTCAAATCAAAACAAAAGGTCGGCCCAAAAAGAGCGTTGTGATACACTTATAAATCTCTTAAATACATGTGAAACCAATAATGGAAGTTAAAGGTCGAAAAAAAGCTTATGCTAAAATGTAGGTCTTATGAATCATTCATGTTTGCTAGATTGTATTTCGATAATATGACTGGTCCATTTCTACGTTTGTCAAATGAAAAATAATATGCAAAGATTTTAAACAAAATGATTATAGTGTTACTACGAAAAAAAAAACATGGCATAAAATATCATTTTCTTTTTTTCGTTACAAAATCTGAGGCTATTTATTCTAACATGAAAGAATGCGATTTAAGATAACAAAAATATTGGGTCACTGGAATTAAAATTTTGCGCTAAGACGCCGTATTTATGACAGCTGTCCTTGCGCTACTGAAAGTCATATTTTAATACGACTGTTTTTAAATCCAAAAATTACCTTTTTTTGGACAATATTTCGTCCAATAGACAAATATGACACCAGTTTAAAGTGAATATGCCGCAATCAAAAAGGTTAAACAAAATCCACAACACTAAACTTAAAATACTTTAAGACTGAGCGTCAACTATCAGTAGCGGTACAAAATACACTATTCAGCAACTCATTGGCACAACTAGAAATATTTTTTTTGCAATTGTAACATATGCAAATCGGAAACTTTTAATATAAGCAAATTGTACTAAAACTAATAAAAAGTCAGAGGGTTTCACAATGCAGCAGCAAATGCAAGGAAACGCGTTTTCTCGTACGCGAAACGAGAATCGTAGATTGCCGTTAATATATTTAGCACGCTAAAAATGCAACTTTTAAGGTTCTGGGTTCAATTCTTTCTGTTGCTGCTAAATTTGAAAGTTTATGATCATGCTTTACGGTCCACAACAATTTGTATTAGTACACATTCAAAATTTTTGCATTTTGTTCTGTGTTTTAAAATAAACTAAGCTAATCGCAATAAATTGTAGTATAAAGCACATATCTTTTTTTTTATCAAATGATTTCATAAAATCAACGAAAAATTATTCGTGATGTTATTTAGGGAGAGTAAAAACTTAATTTCTAAAACTTAACGAGATACTGCTCCAAATCGGCTTTATCGAAGAAATGAGAACTACGCCTTGAGGAAATAAAGACGTACTCCACACGTTTTCCAACAATTCTCCTCAATCGCAAAAATACGATTTAATCCGTTTGACTCCGTACCATTGGCAACCATGCATTTCGCAATTTTATGACATCACAAAAGGCTGATTTTGCCAAATTTCTCGCAGACTTTAGGCTATTGCCTCCTACAGTAGCTCTGGCCCAAAACATCAACAGCCTGGCCAACCAGTTCTATTCTTGTCAACTTTTTTTCACTAAAGCCAAGTTATTGCACAGCAAGCAATAAAATAATAAAATTTACTGAGTATACTGTATAGTGTATGGCAACTCTGCTGTAGGCTAATCTTTGATCTGTAATTAGAAATTAGCGCAATAATACAGTAGGATACTGTCGGTCAAATCTAATATCTATAACGGTAAAACTGGTATAGCAGTGAGTAAGCCCAGCCAAATCGGAAAACTTGGCTACTGCTACTGGTACGTGTAGACCTAGGCTACCAGTACTGATCTACAGCAGAGCTTTGTGATGCGAAATGCAGGGTTACCTATGGCACGGAGTCAAACGTATTAAATCGTATTTTTGCGAACAAGTGGAATTGCGGAAAAAAGCTTGGGGCACGTCTTTATTATCTTAAGTGACGAATTGTTCTCATTTATTCAATAAATCGATTTCGAGAAGTATCTCTTTAATTAAAATTTTTTTAATTTTATTGGAAAAAGTTTTAAAAATATTCTAACAAAACAAACTACCATACAAATAGCAGCCCAAGTGTTAACGTTTAATTTTTAATATTGTTTGCAAGTGCGTGTAACTACTTTTTTTTAAACTTAGTTATTCATGCTATTGATATGACTGTTCCTTATGCGCGCAATTATTATTACATTATCATGTAAAAAAAACGAAAACTCTTTAGCTTCATCCAGCGGATTTTCAGTCTAATCTAAAAAAATATTTTTGCACTCAAACGAAAACGACTGCAATCTGGAAGTTGCAGTACCAGTAAACGCAGCAACATGGCACTGCTTCTAAATCACCTTTAAATACCGATATTAAGTGGTTAAAACCGTTTGAATAGCTTATCGCTAGAGAGCGCTCTTGCTGCACTTTTTGCAATTCGTAACTCCCAGATGCATAGTTTTGCAAAGTTAGACTTGCGTAGCTTTCAAAACAGCTTAGTCGTCTCCATATGATATGTTATGTCAAAACTTTATAACAACAAAGCTTCCATAAAATGCTATGTCAAAACTTTACAGACATTTAGGCCATAGACTCTTTAATTAGTTGACTAGATACAGACGCGCGGAGAAAAAGAGAAGAGCATTGAAGAAAAAAAGTTTGCTCTTGTAGCGAATTTTTTTTGCGGTCACGCGTACTCGACTGATTTGATTGGACATATTCTTAGCGCTAGAGAACCGAGGAAAAAAGGTCACGCTGATTGGACAAATCCGCAGCTTCTACTAATGAAGAGTCTGTGTTCAGACTAAGTTAATTGATGAAAATTATCAAAGAATTTACCAAGTAATGAACAAATTAGCAACCAGCTGGGAAATTACATTTAAATTGTTTACTTTTGAATCAATTTGCTTGCATCTTTATCTTTCTATCACGAGAAAGCGACGATGGCTCTCTCCTTAGGACAAATCCCCGCCCGCTTAGGAGTCAACCACAATTTGTTTTTGATTAGTTTTATTTAATCGCCTGAATCTTATACAGTATGAATGCAACTGTATCTATTTTTAGATAAATGCAAGCGTATAAAACAAATCGAAGCTAAAACAACTCATTTCCAACAATTTTCAAATATTGAGCACACCTCACGATTCTTCAAATGCAACATCATGATTTAAGTGAAAAACTGAATTCAATTTACACAACCAGTTTGGCTTCTTTAACCTCAAAACTTCGCAAGCAGGTCTCGCAAGTCGCCTCTTTCACTCAAATTTTATTCAAAACACTTAAGTCATTAACGGAATGAGATAGAATCGTTGCAATGGTACGATCAAGGGTATCCCTCACACGACAATGAGAGGGTTTTTAAATTGCTTTAGTCTGCTTGTGCTAAACTCTCAATTAAAAAGGTAATACAGGTATTTTTTTATAAGAACAAACTTATAAGTACACCAGGCTGGTTTTTGCTCAAAAGTTAAGAAAAAAATAAGAACAATTTCACTCTGGGCATAGAAAATTTAATTAAGAACACAGGCTAGTACAATGCATTTGCAAGCAATCAGGAAAAATTTTTGCCTTTGTGTTGTCATTGTAAATTTGTCTGATTTGTTTCAATAATCTTGATCAATAAAAAAAGACAGCAGTTTTTTAACCAAGCAATAATGAATTTGCGACAATTTACTTTTCAATAAAATTTATGAACAAATTAAGAACAAATGAGGTAGGAAATTTCTCAAAATTCAAAAGCATCTAGCCATGACTTAAAATTTACTGGTTCTTATAAAAAAAAGTGAAAAAATTACGAAACGTGAGAAGATGCAGCTTCTCGTTGTGACTTTTCGCATCAATTTTAGATATCACATAAAAGATTATTAAGCGACAAAGACATCCTTTGACTTCAATGGAAAAGCCTTAGCTATATTTTTTTAAACTAATTTCAAAGATATAAAAGTATGCAGAAACGTAATGAGATACAATTTGACGCAAGATTAAAGGTCACAAAAGTATAAAATGGGACAAACAGGGTAATTGATCAGCTGCCCCTCAGGTTAACATCGCAGTTGGACTAAAGATTTTTTTTAATTTCAAAATCGCTACAGTTTTTATAGTAATTACTAAAAGCATTATAATTACAAAATTATCTGATATAGGAATAAGACACAGTTTAACATTTTGTGAATTATTATCAGGCCAAAAAACAGTGCTGCGGCCGCAAGGTTAATTCCACGCTTTAAGAAAAAACGATAAAGAATTAGCTGCATTCTTTTTATATTTGGTCAACGCGCAAACCGCTACGAAGGTTGATTTCTTATCAACTAAACGTTGAAGGCTAAACAAAAATATTGGATTAGGAAAAAGTCCTTAATTGTTTTACAGAATTTCTAAGGACTACAAACTATGCAAATAATTGTTACCCTAAGCAACTCCATGCAGAAACAGAAGCAGGCAAAAAAACACATGGGATTTAGGGACGAATGGGGAGAAGAGCAAACAGCATTGGCGGTTATGAGGAAACCACGCATCTTATTCCATGCCACATAGTTCATTTCTCACAAAAAGTACTTAAGGGTCCGAAGAGGTTGAGTTTTTAATGCATTTCTAAATTCAAGAAAGTTTTGCGAAGAGGGGAACGCTCAAGATTACTATTTCTGCAAACGTTTTTGTTCGATTTTCTCTTTTAGTTTAATTGCTTTACGTACAACCAGTACCATGTCTTATTTCGATATAAATATATGTATACTGGTTTACAGTGTAGACTAGAGCGTAACCAGAAATCTGCAATTAGGGGCTACTTCGGGGATCTTGCAATATTTTTGCTAAAATAACTTAATTTTGGGCCTTTTGTAGAGAAATCAATGCTTGTAAAACAAGGCATAGAAATTAACAGTGCAAAAACATGATTAAACTGGCTGCATAAATTGGCTGTGAGGGCAGTGGCTAATGGTCAAATTTCAGCCTTTTTCTAAAGCCGGTAAATCACAAAATAAAAAAATCACAAGTTTTAACTGTTGACCTAATTCGTCTGCATAAAAAAGAGATAATTTTGGAAAAGTTCATTTCCTCCCTCCCCCGTCCTATACCCACTCCCACCGAGTATTTCACTATTAAGCCTGGACAAGAAATGGGTCTTTCCCCAGTTATTACAATGAATTTTATGCGTGACAAGTTTTTCTTATATTTCAGCGGCTTGAGCAGGGGGGGGGGGGGGCATCCAGACCCCTTGAATACGCCACTGCTATCTAACTGCTAAACTAAAAGTCATGGGAACACAAAACTTGGCTTGCCGATTGGTATTCACAAAAACTTTTCAGAAAAATTGGTTTTGAGTTGATGACGCCATCATTATCACGTCACGAAATATTTTCGAAAAATGAAATCATTTTTGCAATGACGTCACAGGCGGTTCAAATTATGTACATAATAGGCTTGTTTTTTAATACTCAATTATAAAATACCTAAGTCAAAGTAGCTACATCAGAAATGCGTCTTATGAATTTACTTTAGTTAAATTTTGGCCAAAAATACTTAGATTTCGAAAGTGACTTTAGGAAACCTCAAAATTGGGAAACTTCGCGCTACCTGAGCAACTTCAAAATTTTCAGGAGTTATTTGTGATGAAATTTGACACAAAGTCCAGCTGATTTGAAACAAAAACTTTTTTTTGAAGAAATTTATCACAAAAAAAAACAAAAGTAAAATAGGGTTGATATAAAATCATCAATTTACAAATTCTCAGACTAAGGACAGCTCAAACAATCGAATCCTTTTGGGTATATACTCCCAACTAAATGTAACAACAGAAAGAACTATATTTTCCTGATCACTGAGTGTTTAGCTTCAGTTTTAATGAAACCCTATCTTCTCGAACTTTCTTCTCGGACCAAAACTAATATTTGCAAATACGTATTACGCAGTCTTCCAACTCACTCTATTAGCGCTAATCAAATCCGGTAACAAATGCAAAGACGTTCAATAAATGCAACTACAGAACCAACTTTATTGACGAGCTCAAAATTTTTAGAGCAACCAAATTACAAAGAATAAAAACCGCGCTTACAGGTTGGAAAGAGACTAAAAAAATTCGCATTAATTCAATGAATCCAAAACTTTAAACTGTGATTGCTTAAATTCAACTCATTGTTACAGGTATTGCAGTACTAAAAAAAGTGCAATATTGCGCATTAATGAGATTTGCAACAGCAGAGCTGTGGAACTAAAACAATGGCATAACTGACGGAGGAAAGGGGGGGGGGGGGGGGAGCGTTTTTTAGTCTTCACCAAAAATTGACAAAAAAGAAACGAATTTCCAATGAAGACGTTAATCATTTTTTTTTCTTTACCTAAAATTGAAGGATAAATGCATCAAATTCTGGTGAAGCTTGCCTCTCTGGCTCCTCTGAGCTTAAAGATATAGTTTCAATCAAAAATCTGGATTTTAGGTTGGCACTAAAATTCACGTGAGCTTTAACTGACAAAACGATATTACTCCATAATGAAATTTTTTGCTTTCATCATATTTTTTCTCGACATGATTAGCTCATTAACTACAATTCTTTCCACTTACAATAACTGGGTTAACTATTCCGCTGCCAAACATTCCCCGAATTTTGTATTTCTAAACTGATATAAAAACATCACCAAGCACCCACTAGAATTTCATATTACAGAATAAGTCAAAACAAATACTTTCGATTTCTTACTGAATTTGTCATGAAGAAGTATTAGAAATAATCAAGGATAATTTTTATTAATTAACATGCGAAATCGCTCCTTAATCGTCGAAATAAAAGCCTAAAAAAAGGAAATGGAGAATCCAATTCAAGGCCGTCAAAAGGGTAATTGTCTTTACGTACGTTCCATAATTATGGACAATACACGTAAAATTATCCTATTACGTAAGTTGAGGACCTTAGCCCTTGGCTGTAATCGCACTTGGTTACCTATTGGCGAGACTAAATTACCACTTCACTCTTTTCGTTTGAAAGTAATACATTCAAACAATTAAAGAAATATGTCCAAGCCCTCCACAGTATAAACAAAAAATCATTAAGTCAAATACGTCACGAGCATCACAACCACAAAGCCAAAGAAACCCCCTTTTCAATGTCATTCACCAAACTGACATAAAGAATTAATAGAGGTTCTCTTGTGAGGTGATCTATGGAGACATTTACAAAAAAAGCTTTTAAACTAAACTAAATATACTTTTAAAGTATCGCTTGTTTTAGAGGTCTTTCTCATTCTGGCCACTAACTGGGCATTTTTGACTTTTCTCGTGGAAGTCAATTCCATCCCATCACATTCTTTGTAAATCCTACTCGAACTACTACAACTTTAAAAGTTACTAGCAGTGATTGAATAAATGAAATGGGTGAAACTAACACTTTGAAATCCTCCCTCCTTGTACTCCTAGGTTAATATTCTTTTAACTACTTTTCTAAACCCAAAATCTGCTGCTAAACTTTAAAGGTAGTGACTATTTCACCGAAAATTTTCAAGTTAAAGAGAACAAAACGACAACGAGAAATATTCATCCGCACTTTTTTCATTTGCTTTTTTAGGGATTAAGATTAGGCTTTAAGTTAGGTTTTGGGTGAGGGTTCGATTTGGGGATAGTTTTAGAGTAAGCTTTAGCGTTTGGGTTAAATTTGAGTCAGAATTAATAAAAAACTAGATAAAAATTTCCGGTAAAATAAAGCCTTCCAACTTTAAATTTACGGCTCCGGCTAAAATACATCTTACGTTTATGGCAAAATATAAAAATAAACTGAACACCTGGTTCACCAAAAATTTAATCTTCGGAAAACACGTACGTACATAGAACTGTTTTATGGCCAAAAAGCTATGATCACCATCGACCCAAATTTAAAAAAACCTTTTAAAAAAGAAAATCTTTTAAACACAGTCTGAATCGGAAAAAAAACTCCAGGTAGGCTGGATTATTTCGTCGGATAGGCTCCATAGGATGGAGTGACTATTAGATATATTTCAACATTAAATGCAGCTATTTCAAGAAGAGTGGGATGAATGCAATGAAATGAAGGCGGGTGTGTTGCAAGAATGTTGGAACATTTTTAGTTTTGATCATTTTTTTTTTTTTGATCATATTGGTACATTTTTTACCTTTTTTTGTTTTGATACGAACAATTTTATTTGAACATGAGGCTCATTTCTGCTCAAAATTTAAGAACAATGCCAGGCTCAGCAAAAAAAAAGCGATGATGAACATGGGCCATAGCATAACGCAACCGCATTTGTAAGTAACAGCAATTTTTTTTTGGTTTTTCTATATTGACAGTGTTGATTTGTCCAACAGCATAGCCATATTGTATATACAACAAAATACAAATTTTAACCAAGCAAGAATAAGTTTGTCTTTCTTTGTTCTCCGAAAAAGTTAAGAACAAATTAAGAACAACTGGGGCCAAAAAATTGTCGAAATTTAAGAACAGCCAGCTTCAACCCAAAATTTACTCATTCTTATAAAAAAAGTGTAGTTATAGATCTATACCAACAAATCGGTCATTCGGGGGATTAAGCGACGGCTACTGAAACGATAGAACCGGGTTCGATTCCGGGTCGGGTCAACCCAAAAACTTTGAAAGAGCCATTCACCGCTTCCCTGTTTATAAATGCTCAGAATGAAACAAGCTTGCGCCTTGGGTAAAAACTGAGCACGTGACAGCTTGGTTCGATTACAAGCGCACTCAAGTTGTAATTACACTTACAAGAGTGGTTAACCAAACAATAAAGGCAATAAAACTGATTGGCCGAAAAATCAATAATAGCAAAATTAGCGCACATTTAAGCAGGTGCTATTTAGGTATTTATGGATGAATTGCGTTGTTCCTCGTATAATTATATGACCCTTCTATGCAAACGGCCATTACAAAAAAATTATCTCTAAAGCTTTTTTTGACAAATTATAGGAACCATGCCAATTACTACTCTCGATGGAGTTAACTTCAAAGGATATTTCAAGGTTGATTGTTAAAGCTAAGATTTGGCAGGCATTTGGAAGAATTAAATTGCCCATTCTCTTCATCTGCAGCCCCCTCCTAATCAGTCAAGTCTAAAACAGCCCAAAACACTTTTAAAAGCTTCCATATTTACGTTAAATTCTAAGTGACATAGCTAAGGTGAAGTACTGTAGCTCTACTGGTTGCGTCAATGACAACGACACAGTGTCTGAGTACAAAACAAACCGAAAGCCAACAGAGCAGCTTTAAAAAGTTTATCCACTTCTCTGTAGCCCACAAGAACAGCATACACTGGCAAGACCAACATACAAACCAAACTCAGAAAACAGAAGCTGCAAGTGAAATCCTAACGTACTCAGGCGCGTAGCCAGAAATTCGCAATAGGGGGGGCTGTTTTGGGGGTCTGGGGGCGGAGTCTCCACCCCTCAAAAATTATGCGTTTTTTGGCAAAAAAGCTAAATTTTAGGGCTATTTTGATAAAAAAATAATGCTTTTAAAACGTGGCTTAGAAATTGGCAATGCAAACATGATTAAACTGGTTGCATAAATGGGCTATTTGGGAGGTGGCGAATGGTAAAATTTTAGTTCTCTTATTTAGATGCTGGTAAACTATAAAATCTAATAGTTCAATAAAACTCACACGGAGTAATCTATTTTGTATACAGTTCATAGACAAAAATAATTGGAGGAGGGGGCTAATGAAAAGAGATTTGAGAGAAATTATCGATAATTAACTAATACAGAATAGCCCCCCTCTATTCCTTAGTTTATAGTACGTTTGTTAATGACACCTATGTTTAGCATTTTTACACATGCGATCAAATTTGATTGCTTATTTTTGATCCTTTTTCAAAGTTTTTATTTATTTGTTGGTTCTATTTTTGAAAATTAGCCCCCCCCCCTTTGAATATATGTTTCAAAAATGTTTTAAATCACTATTTAGTCCACTACAGTACACAAAACAGCCCCAAAAGTGCTAAAAACGTAGTGTTTTTCTCATTCTGCATTTTGGTCGACATGCCAATGGGGGGGGGGGGCTATAGCCCCCCCAGGCTACGCTACTGAACGTACTTAATACGTCAACGATCAAACACGATTAAAAATCTGGATTAGATCTCCCGGCCATCTTTTGCCCGAAAAGCGGCTACCCAGCGAAAACTTCACATTCAAGTATTGGGATACAAGCCAGTTACAGCCATCTCCCAATGGGTCACTTTGCCTGACAGCCCTACACTACAGCTACTCGATTTGAATAAAGGATTTTGCAAGAGTTGACGGTAGCACTTTTCAAAGCAACACAATTTGCATAGCGACATTATTCTGTAGTCATTAACATATTTCTTATTACTGTATTACCCAACTGTTTTGCGATTTGAAAATACTTAAGTGCTGGGCAGCTATTAGCTATTAAAAGTATCGTTCAAAACAACCAAACCGTAAATAGAACTTGCAAAGTAAACTATCAACAGTACAAGTTACAATGCAGAATCCACAAAAGCCACATCGAAAAAAAAGGCTAAATTTGAGAGAAATTTCAAATTTGTAAACAAACTTGTAGGGATTCCAGCAGTTTCACAAGCAAGACAGGCTACAGCCTATACTTAGAATATGAACCTTTTTAGAACGAGATCCAAAATTACTGTAGCATCCAAATATAACTTACTTATCAGTTATTTCCGTTCCATGTATAGCCGTCATTTTCTTCTTTCAAACTTTCTTCAATGATTCACAGTTTGTTCGCTGAAAAATTACCACAACAAAACATCTTCGTAGTAAAATAACCACTAGCTAAACCTGGTGATAAGCTCTCTCAAATCAGCCACAATCTAAACTTCGCTTTCAGGCATTGCAAGAAAAAAGTTCAAGTTTTGCAGCGTTTACTGATTACTACGATACAAGCCTACAGCGGCAGTTGGCACGTCATCAAGCTCGTAAAACTGTTCATTTATGCGCAATTGGCCGGGTAGGAATTGCTTTGATTGCAGTAATCTCAGAAGCATTGCGATTAGGGATTTCGTTACCTTTGCAGTAATTATCCGGCTACTCCCATTGAACTACAGCCCTCCGCTACAAAAAACACGTGGTGCAACCACAAACAAACACGACATTTATCAATGGCGTCATCAAAACATAACAAATTTTTCATAATCAAAACAACTTGACAATCTGACGATATCATTTGATTAATTCATTAATGTCTACTAACTTTTTGAAGACGTTCCTTCAAAAAATGGAACTCCTTTTCCAAAGTTCCTCTTCGCGACAAAAAAGCAAATTGTGTACAACAATAATCTGCAAATTGGTTACACAAAAACCAAATAATAGCCCAGACCACGGGTATTGCTATGCACTTTTTTATGAAAAGCAGTAAATTTTGGGTCGAGACTGGCCGTTTTTAATTTTCACGAATTTTCAGCTTCATTTGTTCTTAACTCTATTGGAGAACAGAATCGCACAAATATGTTCTTGATTGTTTGAAAGTTGTCACTAGGACCATTGATCACAATTCTGTTAGATAAATCAACGCTGCCAGTATAAAAAAGGCCTCGAAAACTCCGCTGATTGCATTGTATTACCCAGGGGTGCCGATTTATGTAGAGCATTGGGGGGGAATTTGCAATTTTATCCCAATTTTGCCCTATTTTGAGCATTGGGGGGATGAAGGTCGACCACTATTTTTTTCACGTGAAAGAAATATGACAAACGTTCAAGACGCTTTTAAGCAAATCAAGTGAAGACCAAAAAAGGTCTTGACCGAAACGTTGGGTTTTTATCCCCTGAAATCAAGTGAAGACCAGAAAAAGTCTAAAGATCATCCAGCGCTTAAATGCAGATTATTGGAGGGGATGCAGTCAAATTATTGGGGGGGATATATTTCTCCCGGGTTTCGGCACCCCTGGTGTTAATCTCATGTTTTTGATTATTGCTTTCATATTGAGCCTACCTTTGTTCTTAAAATTTTGAGCAAAAATGAGCCTCGTGTTCTCATAAAATTGTTTCTAAGAAACAAGTGTACAATACCTCCACTAATATACTTATCGCACGCCCGGGACAAATGAACGTGTAATATCCAAATGGTTAATCCGCGAAAATATTTGCAAAAATTTTGAAGTTCGAATCATCATTCAAAGATCGAGCAATGATATCTATTATATGAAATTCTTTTGAAATAAATTGATCAAATTAACTGCGCGAGATAAATAATATTTTTGAAACATAAATAGCTTTTCAACTTCAAATTATACCTCTAAAATCACATAGATTTTAAAGTTGATTAATACATTCATTTCCAATTTTCTTGCCTTTCCATTAGGCTACTTTATTGATTAGGTTGGGTCATTGCATGCGCATTCTGAACGAGTTGAAAACTCTGGATTGGGTGTAAGTGTGTTTCATTTACAAATTCTTCCTCCACTTCAAGAACCGGATGAGAACATTGATAAAAACAAAGTGATAAGGGATATGTTGTGAAAAAAGGATGAATGAAATACAATCAAATCAAAATTGATGTAGAGTGCCAGGCAACATCTCGTGCATATTCACTGCATTAAAAAGATTTCCCACTAATCTTCTGATCGCTTAACCATTAGCGATTCCGCGGTATAGGTTCAAAAATAAAATTTTTTGTATTTCTCATAAAAAACTTTATGTATTAATATCAAGGTTAAACTTAGTTGAAAATATCTTGCTCTTAAAATGTTATGTCATAACTAATTTATCATTATTCAGTCGAAGCACTAACAATTTAAATTTGTTTGAAGTCTTTTCCAACATTCCAGAGTAGCAGATTTAGCCTTTACTGTTTTCTTCTATTAATACAACGGAGTTAACAGACGTATGTGTCACACGTATGCAAAATGGCTATCAAAATAATTATTATCACACTTGAATCGTGGATATGATTTGATACCGGTTTTGAACTAGATACCAGTCTAACTGCTTTCATATTGCTCCAAACCTGTCTTACTAGTAAGACAGCTTTGTTACATTTGCCGTTTCATATGCGCTCTTTCGCAAATTCAGAAGTTACAGGCAAGCGAGAGGATGTTTTTTTTGTTTCAATGTAATTTTCCTTAAAAAGTGGATATTTTTAAATGTTTATTTTAGCAAAAACTGATCTGCATTTATTAACTTGTATCAGTAGAGAGTTCTTCAAACAATTAAAGGGCTCAAGCGAAAGATAACGATGTTTTGTTGCTTGAAAGCACGAACTCAAAAAAGTAATTTTTGAATAATGTTTTTAGGAAAAAAAAAAATGTTTTCAATAAAAATAATCAGCTATTATGAAAATGTTAACGTAAGCTAAAGTTTCAGACATAACGCATTTGATCATTAGATAATACGAATTGCACATTTCTAGTTCAAAAATATTATCAATATTTTTCATTTGATCGACATCGAAAAGGATTAGGTTATTGATTAAAAGTTATTAGTTGAAAATTTAAAAAATATATTGTTGTTACTCAAGGCTGTAAGACAGATCGCAGTGTTGCGGAAGAAACTTGAGATAGTATTCCAACTTTCAAGTTTCGGCCAGTTTAGTTTTAAATTTTTAACACACTGTCGAGCTATACGTATTACCTTGATATAAAAGAGTGCCCTGAAATAAACTGTCCGTTTACGCGATAAAAAGGTCCATCATAGCGGCTAAATTCTCAAACACCAAGTTTGACCAAGTCGATTTAATGACTCTATTCCAGGAAAAATACCAATGAAGCTCCTGGATAAGCAATAAAACCCACGGATAACTGTTTCAAACCTTTCTATTCGACGTTGTCCTACCCTGGAAGAGCGCTGGAAATTTAGCAAAAAACAGATTGAGATTTTAACTAAGTTTTGACCGTTCAAGTCGTTATTTATTGTGCTTAACTTGGCCTGATACATAGTCAAAGTGAGGCTTGAACTTGATTTTTCTCTCACAAAATACCTATCAAAAGTGAAGAGTAAATTTGAAGTTTATGATATTGCAGTACTTCAATTTCAAGGTTGCGAGCCGAACGGTAGCTATTTTGTACTGTGTAATTACAACTGTAAGTACAGTTTATTCACCTAGTTGCCTTCGCCAGGAGAAAGCAAAGGGTCCTTTAGGTCTTCGAGTAACGTTGCCACCTACCCATCACACATGGAGGCTTCGCACTGATCCTTTTAATGCTGAACGTCAAACAGGGAAGCTGTGAATACCAATTTTCTAAGTCTTCGATTTGATCCGACCGGGAATGAAACTCGAGGCTATCGTTTCAATAGCAGATACTCTGTCCGCTTCACCAATGATGGGTAATCAGATCATTTAATCAATCAGCCTCCTGCTAAATTATTGTCACTCTTTCACAGGTTTTTGAATAAGCACTTGAAATGAACGATGCTCGGACAAAATTGATATAATCAAGTTGTAATGTCGGAAACTGATGGAGCTGGAAATCAAATGTTTCAACAAACAGTAAAAGGATGATTACGCAATATGTACAAAACATTGGAAATACTATAACATATGGGAAAACCTTTAACTAAAAAGGAGTACACAGGACATGAGATTAATTTTCTCGCTTTCTGAAGTGAAAATTCAGTATTTTTAGAAATTTTTAAAGTAGCGGAGGCTTTAAAGGCAGTTTAGATGACTTTGGATTATTATACTAAAGCAGCAAAAGCAACCAATAACGTAACTGAAATCAATGCACAAAGCTTACTGGATACGACACGGATTATATTACGAATAGGATTGGAATTACGGAAACTGCTCGACAGAGACAGTGGCTTTACTCGGTGCCAAGATGCTAGTTTGTGTAAAAATTTAGCCTGGGGCTTCTTATCAACATTAGCAACAAAGCAATCCAGAACAGACCTTACTTTGCAGATTATACCAAAACGAACTTCGATTAAATAAAAGACCATCTAAACTAGACCTACAAATTTTTTTCCGGGGTCTAACCTTCGACGTTTGTTTACGCCATACATTGAGTGAGTTTCAGCAATCAATTTTCTTTTTTTTATTACGTTGTATTTGAATGCAATAGGCTATTTTTACAGTCCAGTATTCATGCTGGCAAAAAAATTCTTCATAAAACCTCATAATGTAACTGGTCAAAAAGCAGAGAATATTACATTTTAGTCAGTAAAAAATAAAATAGTTGGGTTTGCTCGGTTTTTAAACTAAAACCCTAATTGCAAAATAAGTTTTTTGTAAGAAGTCGACAACGACATGGCTATTTCTTATAAATAAACATGAACAATTTGAATACAAAGTCATGTATTTAAGGTAAACAATGCAGCTTTTCAGGACGGAAAAAAAACGACCCAGCATAGTTTATAATTGGCATTGATATCAGCAAGTTATTAGCTAACAAAACACTGATTAAAATCTTATTTGGATAAAGTGAGGTTTAACCTGAACATATGCATAGCACAACGATGTAAAGTCTTCAATTTTTATTGGCAACCCTGAATTGCTCAAATCCGCGTAATTACCATACCTTGCGGCAATTTGGCGCAATTAACTAATTTAAAAATTCATCTAATAGCCAAATCGCTATAATGGTTATATGACATTGATAATTAGACTCAAGCGGTCAATGCGCTAATTTTTCTTTTCCGCCTAATAACTTAACGGTGCAACAACAAAATCTCGGACCAAGTATTATAGTGTGTTTAGGGAAGAAATCGGTTGATGGAAGCACAATAAAATTTTGCTGCTACCTTCGAATTAAAAAATGGATTTTTGGAATTTAGATGTAGACAGTTTGGACCGCGATGCCTCTAGAAAAGATGTTGCTAACAGCGAAAATTGTTCTTCTTGGCAAATTTGTGATTCTCAGTAATTACAGAAACCGTCCACCCAGCTGGCAATGGTGCTACCGGACCTTTTATGCGCGATAGAGACGCTTAGAAATTTCGAATGTAAAATAACTGTGCAACAAAATGTGGCCCAAACTTTCCCAAAGAGATCAAAACGACGAGGTCTTACCCAATTAAGCTTCTTCAACCAGTGGACCGTTAGAGGCAACCGATGGTCATCGGCAGTGGTGATCCGTGTGGTGAAATGGAGTGCCCAATTGCCCATGCACTCTTTAGGAGGGGTGGAAATAGCTTTGTTTTGTCAGGTTTTTCCCTGCATTTCTAGCAGTTTTATGGTGGACAATCAATTGCACCATACTCTCACCGACTGGAAACAACCAGGTATTGCAAACCAAACAGCTAACTCATTGCGTTTGGCACAAAGCTACCAGCGAAGAGCAAACTCTTGACTCGTAGGGAGGCGCGCAACCAGCATTATGTTAAGGGGAGGGGGAGGCTTAAACCCAAACGTCAATTTCTTTGTTTGAAAAATGTCGCAATTGGGCAGTGTGTTGAGCAAAGTGTTGCAACCTAAGATTCCAACAGCTGGGCGATTTTTGTGATTGTTCAGGAAAAAAAAACAACATTTTAATGCTGTTCGGATCAAATTTTGTACCTTTTTAAAACCATTTGAAAGAAATAAATTGCTATGATTTGAAAGCAAGTAGAAGGATTGAATTGCCTTGCTCCTTCAAGCCCCCCCCTTACTTAGAGGTCAAGTACAAAACAGGTTTAAATACTTGCAATTTCGGGTTAAATTTTTTAAATGACTCAACTATAAGGGGGGTGAAGCCCATTTGATTGCGACACTGCTCCGAGGTTCTTGGGTCGATGACCACTGCAGTTGCCGATTCTGCTTATAGCTCGTGTTAATAGCGGTTCTTTATACAGAGTTTACAATTTTCTAACATTTCTGTTTGTCGTAGATGTTTTTAAATAATTACAATCATGTAATTATTTTAGTAGTCATTACCAAGCATAGGCGTAGCCAGGATTTTTGATTGGGGGGGCCCAAACCACAAATCACATGCAATGACGTCATCAGAAATTTTCAAAAAAGAACTTTTTGTAGGGCAAAAATATCGTAGAATAGAAAATCTGAAGTCGTGGTCTGTTGTTACTTAACCAGGATTTTGGTAAAGGAAGAGGGCGAAAACTAACAGTTAAAAAGCGAAAATGTCTTACTTAGGAGACGTGTTGAGAAAGCTAGTGTACTCAAACGTATCACAGACGGGGGTCTGGGGGCGGAGCCCCCAGCTGCTGGGCGATTTTTGTAAGTTTTTGGAAAAAAAGCTATTTTAATCCCATTGGATCACATTTCGCACGTGTTCACAGCCATTTGAAACAACTAGATTTTTAACATTGAAAACCAATCGAAAAATTTTGGTTGTTCAATCTTCCTTTTACTTGCAATTAAATTTCAAAACACGTTTAAAATCTTACATTATGGGGTAAAATTTTATTTGTAAGTGATTTGGTCCATATAGGGTGAAGTAAGGCACATTGCCTTCTGCAATATTTTAGCAGTAAATAATAATCCACTCAAAGAATTTCTACATGTACGACCAGGGTACCCAGGACCCCTCAATTCAAATTCAATAATTTGTTCAATGAGCATTTTCCTAGCTATTTTTTAATAGTATTTTGTGCGTAAAAACTGGCGAGGTGGAGTTGAATCGTTATTGAAAAATGATACAATAGATGGTTACGCTTACTAAACATGTTATTCCCAGGCCGGATTTAAGGGATTTTTGCAACATCTCTGGCACTTAAGGGATTTTTGCAACATCTTCCTGCCAAATATAAGTGGAGACTAAAAAAGTCCTACAATCTGAGCGTGGAGCCTTGACACTGTGCCACATGGCAAATCCGACGCTGGTTATTTCATTACGTCCATAAAAAGTTTGGATGAGGGCCTGAGGTAGCAACTATTACGACAAAAAATTTGATTTCACCCTGGTTATACGTTTAAATTGGTTGGAAAAAATTGAATTAAGGATGTACGCCGGGCCCCCTAGTCGTCAATATTATTTATTGTTAATTACTGTTGTACGCAATGCCAAAAGAAACTGAAAATGAAGAAACAAGACTTTTTTTGTCAAATTTGTGTCATTGGTGGCATTTCGATTGAGTGGGCCCTGGCCCCTTGGACCATCTCACTGGCTTCGCCTATGATTTTGAGATAAGATCGCGCCCTTAAGTTTTTTCATTAAAAAAAAATTCAAAGCAAAGTTAAAATAACTTTTTTCCAAAACGTGGAGAACTTGAGTCAAGTCACTTGACAGTTTTTTGAAACGTACAAGAATTGCATGACATTATTATGACGTGGATACGTGGTCGTCATTATTATTACTTGTTTTTGTACGCGTAAATAATAAATTAAAGAAACTGCAATTCCGGACGAGGACAACGTATTGGCTATGCTCTCATTATATTTATCATTGGTAGTATTTCAATTGGGGA